>JARQOD010000005.1:291631839-291736620 GCA_033576555.1 Oophaga sylvatica | reverse complement strand
GGTACAGATCTTGCGAGTGGCGCTGTACGTGTTCTGCCAACTCCAAGGCTTGGTAGTGTGTGACAATGGCCGAAATCTGGTGGCAGCTCTGGGCCTTGGCAACCTCACTCACATACCATGTCTGGCACATGTGCTCAACTTGGTCGTGCAGAGTTTTTGGAGGGACTATCCGGATCTTGATGCACTGCTGCACAAGGTCCGCCTAGAGTGCGCTCACTTGCGACGTTCCAGCATGGCCAGATCGCGCATTGCAGCTCTGCAACGCAGATTTCGCCTTCCTGAACATCGCATCATATGTGACGTACCCACCAGGTGGAATTCCACGTTACATATGTTGGAGCGGTTGTGTGAGCAGCAGCCAGCAGTAATGGAGTATCAGCTGCATCAGGCGCAATCAACTCGCAATTTGCGTCGTTCACACTTCACCACTACTGAGTGGGCCTCTATGAAGGACATCTGCCACATTTTGCGTGCGTTTGATGAGTCAACGCGGATGGCGAGTGCAGATGATGCACTAGTCAGCCTGACTGTCCCCCTTATCTGCCTGCTTCAAAAAACACTGCAAGCAATAAGGGATGAGGTTTTGGAAGAGGTGGAGGATGAGGAGTCACAAATTCCATCACCTTCTGGACAGTCAGCGCAACGTGGTTCCTCACAAAGGGCTGGGCAGGGCTCACTTTGTGAGGAGGATGAGGAGGAGTCAATGGAGGAGGAAGACATCGCTCCAGAGGGAGGCACACAACGCTCTAGTCAGTATGTAGAGCGAGGGTGGGGTGATGCAGAGCAGTCAGAGATGACGCCTCTTGCAGGGGACAGTGTTTCTTGGCCAGTTGTGAGTCTGCAGCACATGGTTGATTTCATGCTGCAGTGCCTGAGAAACGACCGCCGCATCGCCCACATTCTCACCACGTCTGATTATTGGGTGTACACCCTCCTAGACCCTCGCTACCGGGACAACTTACAAAGCCTCATCACACCGTTGAACCGGGAGCGTAAAATGCGGGAGTACCAAGACACACTGGTGCAATCCATAATGTTCTCCATTCCAGCCGAGAGCACTGCTACTGCTTTACAAAGCAGCTCTGTGCGTCGAGGCAGTGGAGACAGCTCTGCAACAAGAGGGGCACAAGCAGCGCATCTGCACAGGGCAAGACCAGTATGTTCCAAATGTGGCGAAGTTTTGTGGCAGCGCCACCAATGTCTACACCATCCGAGACGGCTCCAGTCAGCAGGAGGCAACGTTTCCGTAAGATGGTGACAGACTACATGTCTTTCCCTCTCAGTGTACTCCCAGATGGCTCTTCTCCATTCAAGTTTTGGGTCTCTAAGCTGGATACATGGCCAGAACTTAGCCAGTATGGATTGGAGGTGCTGGCTTGCCCTGCTGCCAGTGTATTATCGGAGCGCGTCTTTAGTGCCGCAGGTGGTGTACTAACAGACCGTCGCATGCGACTATCCTCCGATAATGTAGACCGGCTTACTTTTCTGAAAATGAACAAGGCATGGATCTCGCCAGAATTTGTCTGTCCGTTTTCAGATTAAATAACTGGTTCGCAACGTTATCCATGTCTCCTGTTATGTTCATCTTTCTACCACCTGAACTCTACTCCCTGTGCTACAACACTGCCAGTTGCTGCTCAGAAGTGTCGTGTCCACAGACCAATACACAAGCTATAGTGTTAGTGGGGTTCAGTAACGCCAACTGTTCCCCTGCTGTGTGTCCGGCAACAAGTCTCCTGTTCCCTACACATGCACAGAAAAACCCATGTCGAACATGCTCCAAATAGGGAAGAGCCGTCACCCTGATTGTTATGCTTAAAACAGGAAATTGTGAAGTTTTCCAGGCCTAGAATGATAAATTTTTATGACAAATATGGACAAATAATAATTTGTCATCACAGCGCATATCTGCACATGTCTATTATAAATGGTAACAAAAACTAAAACATAGTCTTCACTTTTTGAAATTAATGCATAAAAGTACATTTCATACTTATCAATTAATGCTTTTTAAGGAACTTTATCTGTACCTGTAAGATAATGCAGTCAATGGATGTACGAATCATAAAATCCTCATCATCATCATCACGAGTCTTATTTATGACAGACATTATAAAATACACATACTGATGCCAACTGTAACTTCACACACCATATATGAAATGGCCAGCATCTAAACCTGGTAATAATGTGCAATAATAAATTATTACATCTAGAAAGTGCATCATGCATACTGACAATAGGTAGTACTAGTTATACCTGCAAGTGCTGTTGAAACAACCACAACAGATATAAATTAATAATGGTATATAGGTATCACAGTGCATAGTTACTCATGGACAATGTCGATGTAATACTGTACCTCAATAAAGTCTGTGTCAACCATTATGCTTGTTAGTCTTGTAGATTGTTAAAGAGGGAACGGTCTTTTTTTGTTGGTCATAGGTGGAGTATTAGACAGTAAATGATTACTGCTGTCGTATTTTTGGCGTCCCTAGGGCGCAATAACGCTGCGTAACGTCACATTTTATAGAGTCATATAATTGACACACGCTACCCTACCCTACGCGTGACAGTAGGAAGGTAGTGTTGACGGATAAAGCCTTGCGCAACCAGACATGCTTTTACCCTCTTCAACACTGTCCAAGCAAAAAATGCATGATTGCAGCCGCAGACTTTATTGACGTACAGTATAACATCGCCATTACCCATCAGAGGCTGTCCACTGTCTGATACAGACATAGAATATACCTTTGCTATCCGTAGCCTTTCTTTCACCTACACTTGCAGGCACACACTTAAATTGTGACAATGCATTATGTTTTTTTAAATGGTTATTTTTTATCGTACATTATTGTGTCATCACATTGATGAGTCCATGCTGGACATGTCATACATGCTGTACAAAGTAACGATTTTATTAACTTAAATAATTGAAATGTCTTTGACTGTCACATCTAAATTGCAATGATGATGATGATGAGTGACGATTACAAAATCCATTGTCTTCACTATGTTATGGTTTAACATAGCGTTCCTTAAGCATTATTCATAAATACAAAAATGGACTTTTATTGTTAAATTTACAACACTATATTTGTAACCAATTTTTTGGGTGGTGTCTGTGTTGTTCCATTTCTTGTTGGCATGTGCATATATGCGTTTATATTTGCAGTGTCTTTATTTTTATTCTTGAAGTTAGGAAACATGTGTATCTTCGTACCGTGTTAGCCATTAGATAGAAAAATATTTAGACTTGAGAGTCCGCAGTGGTTGATACCTTTGAATGGATAACTGAAAAGATGGTAACAAATTGCAAGCTTTCGAGGCTACTCACGTCTCTTCATCAGGCAAAGACTAAAACAAAAAATGAAGCATCACATATTTCTATACACAACAGGACACAGGAATAGTGCAATAGGTAAGACAAGTAAGTGACGTGTAGCAGAACTGTCATTATCACAGAGGGATGAACATAAATATTGGAACAGTTCCTAGATAAGGATAGAAAGTTTTATTGCCCTCTGATTGGGGTCTGGTTTTGTGTTTTCATGCCCCTGGAAGGGCAGAGACGCAGATTCCTTAATTGATATAGAGTGACATAAATCCGTGTGATCTATTCATTCCATCACTAACAGTGTCAAAGGTCATGATGAGCTTATATTCTGAAACCTTTGTATCTTTCTCATATTTGAAGTTATATTTTAATACCAGTAATTCCATATCCATCATGCTATGACCGGGCATACAAAAGTGTTTTGCCACAGGTAAATCCATGATTTTTTGACTTAACGTGTGGCGCTGATAATTCATCCTTGTTCTCATTTTTTGGCCGGTCTCCCTCACTTGTCCCTCCCTCACTTGTCTTACCTATTCCTGTGTCCTGTTGTGTGTAGAAATATGTGATTCTTCATTTTTTGTTTTAGTCTTAGCCTGATGAAGAGACCTGAGTAGTCTCGAAAGCTTTGAATTTGTTACCATATTTTCAGTTAGCCATTAAACGGTATCAACCACAGAGGACTCTCAAGTATAAATATTTTTCTATTCTTGGAATTGAAATTCATCATTTTATTGTCCTAGTAAAACTTCATTTATTCTTGTTTGAAGTACATACATTTGCAATGGCCACGTAACAAGGCAATAACTCAATATTTTGTGCCTACACCCTCCTTGACCCTGGGCTTCAACAGCGCCAGTTGCTGCTCAGAAGTGTTAGATGCACAGATGAAAACAATCGCTGATGTGTTTGTGGGGTTCAGTAACGCCTGCTGTTCCCCTGCTGTGTGTCTGGCAAAAATTACTGCTGCTAACTACAACTTCAACTTCAAACGTCTCATACTAGGCCTCTGCCTACACCCTCCTTGACCCTGGGCTTCAACAGCGCCAGTTGCTGCTCAGAAGTGTTAGATGCACAGATGAAAACAATCGCTGATGTGCTTGTGGGGTTCATAACGCCTGCTGTTCCCCTGCTGTGTGTCTGGCAAAAATTACTGCTGCTAACTACAACTTCAACTTCAAACGTCTCATACTAGGCCTCTGCCTACACCCTCCTTGACCCTGGGCTTCAACAGCGCCAGTTGCTGCTCAGAAGTGTTAGATGCACAGATGAAAACAATCGCTGATGTGTTTGTGGGGTTCAGTAACGCCTGCTGTTCCCCTGCTGTGTGTCTGGCAAAAATTACTGCTGCTAACTACAACTTCAACTTCAAACGTCTCATACTAGGCCTCTGCCTACACCCTCCTTGACCCTGGGCTTCAACAGCGCCAGTTGCTGCTCAGAAGTGTTAGATGCACAGATGAAAACAATCGCTGATGTGTTTGTGGGGTTCAGTAACGCCTGCTGTTCCCCTGCTGTGTGTCTGGCAAAAATTACTGCTGCTAACTACAACTTCAACTTCAAACGTCTCATACTAGGCCTCTGCCTACACCCTCCTTGACCCTGGGCTTCAACAGCGCCAGTTGCTGCTCAGAAGTGTTAGATGCACAGATGAAAACAATCGCTGATGTGTTTGTGGGGTTCAGTAACGCCTGCTGTTCCCCTGCTGTGTGTCTGGCAAAAATTACTGCTGCTAACTACAACTTCAACTTCAAACGTCTCATACTAGGCCTCTGCCTACACCCTCCTTGACCCTGGGCTTCAACAGCGCCAGTTGCTGCTCAGAAGTGTTAGATGCACAGATGAAAACAATCGCTGATGTGTTTGTGGGGTTCAGTAACGCCTGCTGTTCCCCTGCTGTGTGTCCGGCAAAAATTACTGCTAGCTACCTAATCATGGTGAAAAAAACATGACATCTCAAAGTGTCTAGTGCTACACATAGATATGAGGCTACACCCTGATTTCTAAGCTGTAAACATTTGAAACGTCAACTTTCAAACCATAAAATGATTAGTCTTTGTCACAAATCTGTAACAAAATAATTGTGACATATTATTACAGATATGCACATGTCGAAAACAAATGCAAACACAAAAGCCTACTTATGCTATAGGATACTGATGGTCAACCTTGTCACTCCATAGCTTAGACAAATCCAACTCACATCATGATGACTCAAATGCTGCAATGTTAGAAGTGCATAATGTGGGTTGAACTTTGACAACTGCTGCAGTGCGAAGGTTATACTTCAGTGTTCTTGCCTTTTAAATAAAAGCATACAAGTAAATATAATAATCCAATGTTGATTAAGGGACGTGATGTACACCTGTAATATTGTGCAAACAATGCATGTAGGAATAGTCGTCTTCAACATTACTTATATTTGTGTCATTTTAAAAAATACATATTTGATTAGAAAGTTAACAGCCCATATCATAAAGGTCCTTCATGTAAACATGATAATCGCTAACAAAAATCATGCATTACCTTGGTAAAGTCAATAGTGCATAGTCACAATAGCAAAATATATACCTGTAAGTGGTCCTGAAAGAACGAAAACTGATAGAATACGTGAATGATATATATTTATCAGACTGAATAGCGACATCTGTACAATGTCGATATAATACTGTATCTTAACAAAACAGCTGTGTCACACCTCACACTCGTTTTTCTTGTAGCTTGTTATGTAATAGGGCACATGCGTGTATGTTTCATCATAGGTGCATGTTTACTGAGTAAAGCAGTCATGACAACGCCTTTGTGTTGTCGGTACGCTTGCGATGATGAACGATGCGCACCGTGAATGTTAGTCTGCGTCATAAGACGTACAGACGCTCCAATACCCAACGCGTCACAGCAGGAAGCCAGTCTGTGCATCCAAACAAAGGCGCAACCATACATGCACGTAACCTTTTATAAAGCTAGATAAAAAAAAGGATGTAGTAGTAACGCACACTTTATTGAGGTACAGTATTACATCGCCATTCACCATCTGTGGCTATGCAGTCTCATCTATATATACCTTATCTATCCGTTGTCATGCTTGCAAGTCCACAGTCAGGCATAAATATCTGTTTTCACTCTGCACTATG
Organism: Oophaga sylvatica; assembly: GCA_033576555.1. Taxonomy (NCBI): domain Eukaryota; kingdom Metazoa; phylum Chordata; class Amphibia; order Anura; family Dendrobatidae; genus Oophaga; species Oophaga sylvatica. The sequence goes on along the minus strand of JARQOD010000005.1, from coordinate 291,730,149 downwards.
CACTTTTTAAATTTTTGTTTTGTTAATATAAATGATTGGCACATATTATCAGTATTACATGATGGAAATGTTAGATATTTTTTTAAAAATTTTAGTGATATTATTCACCAAATGTAAAGTTTTATGAATGTCAAAGAAAACTTGTAATGCTGATTATGTTTTTAAGTCAGCCATTCATTGTCTACACAATAAAAATGGTGAACATACTGTTACTTACCCATCATTAATGGATTCTGATGTGAACTTGTATGCTTTTATTTTAAACCGTATAGCAGATTATGTAACCTATTTTAATTGTGGTTTGCATTGCTTTTCAACAAGTTAATGTATGCGTTTATGTTTGTAAATTATTAATTTACATATATTTTTTTAAGTTAAATCATCATCTTATGGTACTAAAGTTTATATTTCTCTTGTTTGGAGTATAGACATTTTTAATTGACACGTAACAAGGAAAATACTTGATATAGTATTTAAACATCCTCCTTGACCCTGGGCTACAACACCGCCAGTTGTTGCTCGGAAGTGCTGTTAGCACAGTGAACACTTGCTCCTGTGTTACTGGGGTTCAGTAATGTCAGCTGTTCCCCTGCTGTGTGTATGGCAAAAAGTCCTGCTGCCTTCTCATCCCTGGGCTACAACACCGCCAGTTGTTGCTCGGAAGTGCTGTTAGCACAGTGAACACTTGCTCCTGTGTTACTGGGGTTCAGTAATGTCAGCTGTTCCCCTGCTGTGTGAACAGCAAAAAGTCCTGCTGCCTCCACCATGTTCTCTTCTCATCCTGGGCTACAACACCGCCAGTTGTTGCTCGGAAGTGCTGTTAGCACAGTGAACACTTGCTCCTGTGTTACTGGGGTTCAGTAATGTCAGCTGTTCCCCTGCTGTGTGAACGGCAAAAAGTCCTGCTGCCTCCACCCTGTTCTCTTCTCATCCCTGGGCTACAACACCGCCAGTTGTTGCTCAGAAGTGCTGTTAGCACAGTGAACACTTGCTCCTGTGTTACTGGGGTTCAGTAATGTCAGCTGTTCCCCTGCTGTGTGAACGGCAAAAAGTCCTGCTGCCTCCACCATGTTCTCTTCTCATCACTGGGCTACAACACCGCCAGTTGTTGCTCGGAAGTGCTGTTAGCACAGTGAACACTTGCTCCTGTGTTACTGGGGTTCTGTAATGTCAGCTGTTCCCCTGCTGTGTGAACGGCAAAAAGTCCTGCTGCCTCCACCCTGTTCTCTTCTCATCCCTGGGCTACAACACCGCCAGTTGTTGCTCAGAAATGCTGTTAGCACAGTGAACACTTGCTCCTGTGTTACTGGCGTTCAGTAATGTCAGCTGTTCCCCTGCTGTGTGTACGGCAAAAAGTCCTGCTGCCTCCACCCTGTTCTCTTCTCATCCCTGAGCTACAACACCACCAGTTGTTGCTCGGAAGTGCTGTTAGCACAGTGAACACTTGCTCCTGTGTTACTGGGGTTCAGTAATGTCAGCTGTTCCCCTGCTGTGTGTACGGCAAAAAGTCCTGCTGCCTCCACCATGTTCTCTTCTCATCCCTGGGCTACAACACCGCCAGTTGTTGCTCGGAAGTGCTGTTAGCACAGTGAACACTTGCTCCTGTGTTACTGGGGTTCAGTAATGTCAGCTGTTCCCCTGCTGTGTGAACGGCAAAAAGTCCTGCTGCCTCCACCATGTTCTCTTCTCATTCCTGGGCTACAACACCGCCAGTTGTTGCTCGGAAGTGCTGTTAGCACAGTGAACACTTGCTCCTGTGTTACTTGGGTTCAGTAATGTCAGCTGTTCCCCTGCTGTGTGAACGGCAAAAAGTCCTGCTGCCTCCACCCTGTTCTCTTCTCATCCCTGGGCTACAACACCGCCAGTTGTTGCTCGGAAGTGCTGTTAGCACAGTGAACACTTGCTCCTGTGTTACTGGGGTTCAGTAATGTCAGCTGTTCCCCCTGCTGTGTGAACGGCAAAAAGTCCTGCTGCCTCCACCCTGTTCTCTTCTCATCCCTGGGCTACAACACCGCCAGTTGTTGCTCAGGAGTGCTGTTAGCACAGTGAACACTTGCTCCTGTGTTACTGGGGTTCAGTAATGTCAGCTGTTCCCCTGCTGTGTGAACGGCAAAAAGTCCTGCTGCCTCCACCATGTTCTCTTCTCATCCCTGGGCTACAACACCGCCAGTTGTTGCTCGGAAGTGCTGTTAGCACAGTGAACACTTGCTCCTGTGTTACTGGGGTTCAGTAATGTCAGCTGTTCCCCTGCTGTGTGAACGGCAAAAAGTCCTGCTGCCTCCACCATGTTCTCTTCTCATCCCTGGGCTACAACACCGCCAGTTGTTGCTCGGAAGTGCTGTTAGCACAGTGAACACTTGCTCCTGTGTTACTGGGGTTCAGTAATGTCAGCTGTTCCCCTGCTGTGTGAACGGCAAAAAGTCCTGCTGCCTCCACCATGTTCTCTTCTCATCCCTGGGCTACAACACCGCCAGTTGTTGCTCGGAAGTGCTGTTAGCACAGTCTACACTTGCTCCTGTGTTACTGGGGTTCAGTAATGTCAGCTGTTCCCCTGCTGTGTGTACGGCAAAAAGTCCTGCTGCCTCTACCCTGTTGTCTTCTCATCCCTGGGCTACAACACCGCCAGTTGTTGCTCAGAAGTGCTGTTAGCACAGTGAACACTGTTATGTTACGGTAGCTGAGGAGTGCAGGTAAAAAAGGAAATACACCAGAGCAGTTGGAATCTATGAGATTGCAGTACCCTGACTAACCACCGCAACTAGAGGCAGCCGTGGAGCGTTCCTACGATGGTCCTAGACGCCTCGTCACAGCCTGAGAAACTAACTACACCTAAAGACAGAAACAGGAAAGCTATCTGCCCCGGAGCAGAACCCCAAAGATAATAGAAAGCCCCCAAACATGTAATGGCGGTTAGACAAGAGGAAATACTGACACAGAAAGAAAATAGTATGAGCAAACGCTGGGGCCCAAACTATCTAAATAGAAAAGGATAGGAAGGGTACTTACTGCAATCCCAGAAAACCCTGAAAAACACCAACTTACTAATTTCAAAATCACCTGAGATCACACGACCTCTACCACCTAAATTAGTTCTCTGGTGTAACAAAAACAGCAGCCACTGAAAAAACTGCGAAAAGCAAAAGTACAAAACACAGTGGCTGGACCAAACTGAGAGGGCAAAAGCCCCCGGAGGGGACCCAGAAGGCCCCCACAGAAGTGCAGGACAAAATGCAAAAATATAGCAAAAACACACAATAAGAAATTGTCTTATCTGATAGCAGGAGATGCAGACACGACACAGCAGGCTACAAGGGAAACTGGAAAGAAGGATTCAGACCAGAACAATTGATCACCGGCAACCCCGATGGGAAAATGATTCCCTTAAATAAGACCAATCAGTAACACCTGATTCCCAATCCTCACTAGTACCGCTTGTAACCACCAGAGGGAGCCTCTGCTCAGAACTCATCTCAAACCCATTCACAACAGTACCCCCCCCTTGAGGAGGGGTCACCGAACCCTCATTTGAGCAACCAGGTCGGTCAGGATGAGTTCTATGATACGCACGGATAAGTCTCCTAGCATGGATGTCCGAAGCAAACACCCAAGAATTATCTTCCTGACCATAACCTCTCCATTTAACCAAATACTGGAGTCTTCGTCTAGAAAAACGAGAATCCAATATTTTCTCAACCACATACTCCAGATTGCCCTCAACCAAAACAGGGTCAGGAGGCACAGCAGCAGGAACCACTGGCTCAACAAACCTCTTCAACAAGGACTTGTGGACACGTTATGGATCTTAAATGTCCCTGGAAGAAGCAAACGAAAAGAAACAGGATTAATAATCTCCATGATCTTATAAGGTCCAATGAACCTAGGCTTAAATTTAGGAGATGCTACTCTCATAGGAATATTCTTTGAGGACAACCAGACCAAGTCCCCCACTTTAAACCGAGGACCATAAGTCCTATGCCGGTTAGCAAACCGCTGGGCCTTCTCCTGAGAGAGGGACAACCTCTCCACTACCTGGTCCCAAATCTGCTGCATACGCTCAACAACAGAGTCAACACCTGGACAGACAGAAGCCTCCGTCTGTCCTGAAGAAAATCGAGGGTGAAACCCAGAATTACAGAAAAACGGAGACATCAAAGTGGCAGAGCTAGCCCTATTATTAAGAGCAAACTCAGCCAAAGGCAAAAAAGAGACCCAGTCATCCTGATCAGCAGACACAAAGCATCTTAGATAAGTCTCCAATGTCTGGTTTGTTCTCTCAGTTTGACCATTGGTCTGAGGATGAAATGCCGAGGAGAAAGACAATTGAACACCCAGTTTAGAACAAAAAGTCCTCCAAAATCTGGAAACAAACTGGACTCCTCTGTCAGACACAATGTTCTCAGGAATGCCGTGTAAACGAACCACGTGCTGAAGGAACAACGGCACCAATTCAGAGGAGGAAGGCAACTTAGGTAATGGCACAAGATGTATCATTTTGGAAAACCTATCACAAATTACCCAGATGGTGGTCATTCTCTGAGAAACAGGAAGATCGGAAATGAAATCCATAGAGATATGGGTCCATGGTCTCTTGGGCACAGGCAATGGCATCAACAAACCACTAGAGCGAGAGCAAGGCTTGGAGCGAGAGCAAGTCCCGCAGGACTGCACAAATTCCCTGACATCGCGAGACAAGGTAGGCCACCAAAAGGACCGACTAACCAAGTCTCTGGTACCAAAAATTCCGGGATGCCCAGCCAATGCGGAACAATGAATCTCAGACATCACACTCTTTTTCCATTGGTCCGGGACAAACAATTTTCCAACAGGGCAGCGCTCGGGCCTTATCCTCCTGACACCCCTCCAGAGCAAGTCTCAAATTAGGCGAGATGGCGGAAAGAACTACACCCTCCTTCAAAATAACAGAGGGATCAGATAGCTCAGGAGAGTCCGCAAGGAAACTCCTCGAGAGGGCATCCGCCTTAACATTCTTAGTGCCAGGAAGAAAGGAAACCACAAAATTAAAACGTGTGAAAAACAAGGCCCACCTGGCCTGTCTAGGATTGAGTCGCTTGGCAGATTCCAGATAGACCAGATTCTTATGGTCCGTAAGGACCACCACCTGATGTTTGGCTCCCTCCAGCCAATGTCTCCACTCTTCAAAAGCCCACTTCATGGCCAATAACTCCCGATTACCCACGTCATAATTACGTTCAGTAGGAGAAAATTTTCGAGAGAAAAAGGCACAAGGGTTACTTTTAGAGGTCTCTGGATCTTTTTGGGACAAAACGGCACCTGCCCCAATTTCAGAGGCATCAACCTCCACCTGAAATGGCAGAGAAACATCAGGCTGCCGTAGAACAGGAGCAGAAGTGAATCTCTGCTTAAGTTCCTGAAACGCAGAGACTGCCTCAGGAGGCCAATTCACCACATCAGAACCCTTTCTGGTCAAATCAGTTAATGGTTTAACAATAACAGAGAAATTACCAATAAATTTACGATAAAAATTGGCAAAACCCAAAAATCTCTGAAGAGCCTTTAATGAAGTAGGTTGGACCCAATCACAGATGGCCTGAACCTTGACCGGGTCCATTTCAATAACAGATGGGGACAAAATGAATCCCAGAAATGAGATCTTCTGTACGCCAAAAAGACACTTTGATCCCTTCACATACAGAGCATTCTCTCTCAAAATCTGGAATACAGTTCGAACATGTTTCACATGAGAGTCCCAGTCATTAGAAAAAATCAAGATATCATCCAAATAAACAATCAGAAACTTGTCCACAAAATCCCTGAAAATGTCATTCATGAAGGACTGGAAGACGGAAGGAGCATTAGTGAGCCCAAAGGGCATCACAAGGTACTCAAAATGCCCTTCAGGGGTGTTAAATGCCGTCTTCCATTCATCCCCGTGCTTAATGCGAATAAGGTTATACGCCCCCCTGAGGTCAAGCTTGGTAAACCAAGTAGCGTTTTTCACCCTGGAAAACAGGTCAGAAATCAAGGGTAACGGGTATTGATATTTCACAGTAATATTGTTCAAGAGACGATAATCAATACACGGCCTTAATGAACCATCTTTTTTGGCCACAAAGAAAAAACCGGCACCTAAGGGTGAAGAGGATGGTCTGATATGACCCTTCTCCAATGATTCCTTGATATAAGACCGCATAGCGTCATGTTCAGGTACAGACAAGTTAAAAAGGCGACCCTTAGGGAATTTACTACCTGGCACTAATTCAATAGCGCAGTCATAGCTCCTATGGGGAGGTAAGGATGCAGATTTACTTTCGCTAAACACATCAGAAAAATCAAACAAAAAGTCAGGAACATCCTCAGCCTGGGGGGAGGCAGAAAAAACAGGAGTGTTGGTATTAACACATTGGCAGCCCCAACTGGTTACAGACACAGATTTCCAATCCAAAACAGGATTATGAGACTGTAACCAAGGGAAACCCAGCACGATAATGTCATGCAGATTATATAGAACCAAAAATTTGCAGCACTCCTGGTGATCAGGTTCAACCCTCATTATCACCTGAGTAGAAAACTGGGGTTTATTCTCAGCCAAAGGGGTAGAATCGATCCCCAGTAGGGGAATAGACTTCTGTAGGGGTATCAAGGGAAATCCACAACGTTTAGCAAAATCATAATCCATCAGGTTAATAGCTGCTCCAGAATCAACGAAAGCCTGAGCAGAAAATGAGGACAGAGAGCATATCAGAGTGACAGTTAATAAAAACTTAGTCTGAACACTACCCAAGACAACTGAGCGTGCAAAACGTCTTCCCCGCTTAGGGCAGACTGAAATAGCATGAGAGGCATCACCACAGTAGAAACATAACCCATTGCGCTTTCGAAACTCATGACGCTGTGCCCCAGACACCACTCCATCACACTGCATGGGCTCAGCAGCTGGCTCACAAGGCAACACCACTCCACGCATACTTCTCCGCTCACGCAAACGTCTGTCAATTTGAATCGCTAATGACATAGAATCATTGAGACCAGAGGGGACAGGGAATCCCACCATAACATCCTTTACATTATCCGACAGACCCTTCCGGAAAAGGGCCGCCAAAGCGTCGTCATTCCATTTGGTCAGGACTGCCCACCTACGGAATCTCTGACAGTATAACTCAGCGTCATCAAGCCCCTGATTTAATGCCAACAAGGCTTTTTCAGCTTGATCAGTGACATTAGGCTCATCGTACAATAACCCCAAAGCCTGAAAAAATGCATCAACATCACTCAAAACAGGATCCCCAGGTGTGAGGGAAAAAGCCCAATCCTGAGGATCGCCGCACAGGAGAGAGATGATAATTTGAACCTGCTGCGCTGCGTTTCCTGAGGACTTAGATTTTAAGGCAAAAAACAATTTACAATTATTTTTGAAATTCTGAAACTTAGCTCGATCCCCTGAAAACAAATCTGGCATGGGAATCCTAGGTTCCACAACAGGCAACCTAGCAAGATATGCAGCAATACTCTGAACCTCAGTGGCAAGCTGATCCACACGGCCAGACAACTGTGCAAACTCCATTGGGAGAAAAGATCCTCCCCAGCACCCAGAGATACAGAGGGAAAAAAAAAAAAATGCAACAAACAGAAAAATATCTCTGACAACTTTTCTTCCTTCAAAATATTTTTTCCCTTCTGTGAGTACCATACAATTTTTATGGCCGGTGATACTGTTATGTTACGGTAGCTGAGGAGTGCAGGTAAAAAAGGAAATACACCAGAGCAGTTGGAATCTATGAGATTGCAGTACCCTGACTAACCACCGCAACTAGAGGCAGCCGTGGAGCGTTCCTACGATGGTCCTAGACGCCTCGTGACAGCCTGAGAAACTAACTACACCTAAAGACAGAAACAGGAAAGCTATCTGCCCCGGAGCAGAACCCCAAAGATAATAGAAAGCCCCCAAACATGTAATGGCGGTTAGACAAGAGGAAATACTGACACAGAAAGAAAATAGTATGAGCAAACGCTGGGGCCCAAACTATCTAAATAGAAAAGGATAGGAAGGGTACTTACTGCAATCCCAGAAAACCCTGAAAAACACCAACTTACTAATTTCAAAATCACCTGAGATCACACGACCTCTACCACCTAAATTAGTTCTCTGGTGTAACAAAAACAGCAGCCACTGAAAAAACTGCAAAAAGCAAAAGTACAAAACACAGTGGCTGGACCAAACTGAGAGGGCAAAAGCCCCCGGAGGGGACCCAGAAGGCCCCCACAGAAGTGCAGGACAAAATGCAAAAATATAGCAAAAACACACAATAAGAAATTGTCTTATCTGATAGCAGGAGATGCAGACACGACACAGCAGGCTACAAGGGAAACTGGAAAGAAGGATTCAGACCAGAACAATTGATCACCGGCAACCCGATGGGAAAATGATTCCCTTAAATAAGACCAATCAGTAACACCTGATTCCCAATCCTCACTAGTACCGCTTGTAACCACCAGAGGGAGCCTCTGCTCAGAACTCATCTCAAACCCATTCACAACAGAACACTTGCTCCTGTGTTACTGGGGTTCAGTAATGTCAGCTGTTCCCTGCTGTGTGTACGGCAAAAAGTCCTGCTGCCTTCTCATCCCTGGGCTACAACACCGCCAGTTGTTGCTCGGAAGTGCTGTTAGCACAGTGAACACTTGCTCCTGTGTTACTGGGGTTCAGTAATGTCAGCTGTTCCCCTGCTGTGTGAACGGCAAAAAGTCCTGCTGCCTCCACCATGTTCTCTTCTCATCCCTGGGCTACAACACCGCCAGTTGTTGCTCGGAAGTGCTGTTAGCACGGAACACTTGCTCCTGTGTTACTGGGGTTCAGTAATGTCAGCTGTTCCCCTGCTGTGTGAACGGCAAAAAGTCCTGCTGCCTCCACCATGTTCTCTTCTCATCCCTGGGCTACAACACCGCCAGTTGTTGCTCGGAAGTGCTGTTAGCACAGTGAACACTTGCTCCTGTGTTACTGGGGTTCAGTAATGTCAGCTGTTCCCTGCTGTGTGAACGGCAAAAAGTCCTGCTGCCTCCACCATGTTCTCTTCTCATCCCTGGGCTACAACACCGCCAGTTGTTGCTCGGAAGTGCTGTTAGCACAGTCTACACTTGCTCCTGTGTTACTGGGGTTCAGTAATGTCAGCTGTTCCCCTGCTGTGTGTACGGCAAAAATTCCTGCTGCCTCCACCCTGTTGTCTTCTCATCCCTGGGCTTCAACACGCCAGTTGTTGCTCGTAAGTGCTGTTAGCACAGTCTACACTTGCTCCTGTGTTACTGGGGTTCAGTAATGTCAGCTGTTCCCCTGCTGTGTGTACGGCAAAAAGTCCTGCTGCCTCCACCCTGTTATCTTCTCATCCCTGGGCTTCAACACCGCCAGTTGTTGCTCGGAAGTGTCATTGGCACGGGTACTCACTCCTGCCCAGACTGGTTACAGCACGCCATCTGTTTCCTGTCAGTGTAAGCGTCACTTAGCCTCCAATAAGTTGTCCTGTCGTGTTGCGGTTGGGTTAGCCGACTCTATGGTGCTTGGAGTTTAGGTGCTTCCTATGTGTGCTGCGGGATATGCAAATAAAGGCTGTTTCCGTTGTGACAATAGGACAATCACCCACTGTAGTACTGTGGGATTCGGTAACTGCGGCCGGCTCGCGGCCTGTCATCTTAAATTTCCATGGGTACCTTCTGCTACCCGTCCGGGTTCCAGTACCATCAGCTGGTTCTCCGCAGTGCCTTTGGCCTAGGTGCCTCCATCTCGGTATCCGAGTTCCAGCAATGTCTGCTGGTCCTTGGTAGTGCTTTGGAGCACAGGTACCTCCTGCTTAGTAACCGTGTCCCAGTAACGTCAGCTGGTCCTCGGTTGTGCCATTGGCTCTTTTCCTTCTGCTGCCCCTCCGGGTTCCAGCACAGTCAGCTGGTCCTCGTTACTTGGATTGGCTCTTGTACCTTCTGCTACCCATCCGGGTTCCAGTACCGTCAGCTGGTTCTCCGCAGTGCCTTTGGCCTAGGTGCCTCCATCTCGGTATCCGAGTTCCAGCAATGTCTGCTGGTCCTTGGTAGTGCTTTGGAGCACAGGTACCTCCTGCTTAGTAACCGTGTCCCAGTAACGTCAGCTGGTCCTCGTTGTGCCATTGGCTCTTTTCCTTCTGCTTCCCCTCCGGGTTCCAGCACAGTCAGCTGGTCCTCATTACTTGCATTGACTCTTGTACCTTCTGCAACATTTACAAATTGAAGATTTTTTCAATGCTTTTTTGGGTAATCACTCTGGATCTCCAACAATGAAGACGACGACCCTGATGACCACCCCGAAGAAGATGACGACCACAAGGACGACGAGCATCAAGCCAACCAGCCTAAACACCATCACAAAGAAGAAATAAAAGATTACCAAACAGGACTAAGAAGGTTAAGACAAACTACAAGATACAGAACAAGAGACTTAAGAACAATAAGCAGAAGATCAAAAAGCAGAAGAACATGAAGTATAAGACCAAAATGAAAAGCAAAATATATGCTCTAAATTATAAGCAGAAGAAGACTAAGCAGTGTATGGGGGTGAGTCCGTTCCTCCTCGTGGTGCCCCTGGAAAATGCCTGCTGCTGCAGGCTAAACTGAACACGGACAAATACTGTTGTAATTTAAATCTTTTGTGACAGCAAGAACGGAAGGATGAAAAATTCATACTTTGACAGATTACAAGTACAGGATTCTCTGTCACAAATAAGAATATGATGAAGAAGATGAAGTACAATATGAATAAGAATAATAGTTTAATAAGAAGAATCTGAGTAATGTTAACAAAAAGATGAATAGCAAGAAGTTTAAGAAGAAGATAAAGAAGGTGAAGATGAAGAATAATTTGATGAAAAAGATGATGCTGCTGAAGATTATGAAAGAGAAAGTGTGTGAAAAGTTAAAAAGGTGAAGAGCATGGAAGTTGTGAAATATACATATTTGCCAAAATAGAAAAAACGTTAACAACATTGTCAATTTCTTCGTCAATCCGAACAGCTTTAAAAAAAAAAATATTTATGCTATTCCATTTGATTGGGTTAAACATCTATGCCTTTAATGTCTCCTCAACCTTCCACAATACATTGTACATTACTCTTTGTTGTTTTCCTTCATGTACAATTAACCAACAAGGCAAGAATGGGGTTTTTTTAATTCCGATATTTTGTTCCCATAGACTTACATTGGATTTCCGGTATCGGTATCGGGTATCGCCGATATTTTTTGGGTATCAGCGATACCATTCCGATTCCGATACTTTTGGATATCGGAAAGTATCGCTCAACCCTAATTAGGATGTATTAGGTTGGCAATATCCGGGATGAGAAACACTTCAGCCTGGTACAAAAAATGTACAAAACAATCCATTGGTTGATTCTAAGAAAGATTTACTCCCGTCACCACACATCAAACTAGGACTAATGCAAAACTTTGTAAAAAGCATGCAACAAGAAAGTTATGGTTTCAAGCATTTAACATCAAAATGTCTTCAATTAAGACTTGAAAAGTTGAAAGGTATCTTTGTTGGCCCACAGATTGGGGAGCTTTATAAGGAAATGCAGTTCAATTATGTACTTTCAACTGTCAAAAAAGAAGCATGGAATCATTTTAACCTCTTCACCACTTTGTGACTTTCCGTTTTTTTTTTTTTTTTCCTCTCTTTCTTCACAGAGCCATAACTTTTTTATTTTTCCATCAATGAAGCCATACGAGGACCATTTTTGGCTGAAGGAGTTGTACTTTTGAATGAAACCATTGATTTTACCATATAGTGTACTGGAAAATGGGAAAAAAAATTAAATTTGATTTTTTTTTTATTTACCAGGCTCACTAAATAATAAAACTAACCTGGCAATATGATTCCCGAAGTCAGTATGAGTACACAGATATGCAACATATATAGGTTCTTTTATATTCAAGTGGTGAAAAAAAAAATCTGAAACATGTAAGAAAAAAATTTTTTGCTTATGTCGCCATTTTCCGAGACTCTTAGCGTCTCCATGTTTCGGGATCTAGGGTTGGGTGATGGCTTATTTTTTGCGCCCTGATGTTTTGTTTGTCTGTTATTGCATTTTATTGCAATGTTAAGGAAGCTAAAAAAAAATGTAACTTCGAGTTTCCATTTTTTTCTCGTTACACAGCTTACTAATCAGATTAATTTACTTTATATTTTGAAAGATTGGACATTTCTAAAGGCAGCGTTACCAAATATGTGTATTTTTTTGCTTTTTTTATTTTCAATGGGCATAAGGGGGGTGATTTGAACTTTTTAAAAATTTTTCAAATGTTTAATTTTTTTTTTTACTAGCTTCATTAGGGGACTTCCGATTGCCTGTTCTACACATAGCAGTTCATTATGACTGCTATGTGTAGCAGAAATCATGATCTCCTAAGAACACCATAAGCAGATTTCCAGCTGTTAGGACAGCCCTTCGGCGCCCTGCAATCACATGATGGGGCGAGGACGGGTGGGACTTGTAACGCGCTTCCGACAAGCACGTGTTAAATGTCGCTGTTAATTATTGACAGAGTCATTTAACTGGTTAACAGCCATGGGTTAATATTTGACCAACCCACGGCTGTTAGAGCCACAGGACTGCTCATCAGATCAGCTATCATGTGCGGGGAAGGATGTGGGCTCAGCATCAGAGCCTGCATCCAATGCTGGAAGAAGACCTTGGACGTACCTATACATGCAAGGGTCGGGAAAGGGTGAAGAGTGTACAGAATTTTTGGAAGACAAGCATGTGTCCAATTACAAAGAACTGGTGGATGACATTTTCATGTGCTACCACAAGCTTGGGGTACATATGTCTCTGAAGATGCAGTTTCTCCATTTTCACCTTGATTTTTTCCAGAGAAATGTGGAGTCGTCAGTGATGGACATGGAGAGAGAGTCCATCAGGACATTGCTGCCCCTTAACAAGTTATGAAGGGCAATAGAGCCCGGCTGTGTTAAGAGACTATTGCTGGACAATCAAATGAGATGCTTAGAGCTACAGACCAAGAGAAAACAGCCAACTTGAAATTGCAATAAATGTAGTTATTTAGTTATTTATAGTGATGGGTGGACCCAAGGATATTCAAGTCTGTGGAGTTTGGTCTAACGTTATAAAAAAGCTCGATTCGGGTACCAGAACAGTAACCGAACTTGATCTCGAACCCAAACCCCATTCAAGTGATGGTGGCCCGAAAGAGCTAGCAGTTCCCACACTGTCCTCTATATGCCAGCATGAGATTCATCAGCTTTGATCGACTGGAACCTAACTGAAGTCACTGCTGGTCACAATTATCCTGATTGTCACTTCACCAGGGCAATCAGGAAGAGCTGAGGCTAAGCACCAAAATAGCGGCATCAAATATGCTGCGTCACTTCTGGGGCAGCTGCAGCCTCATATTTGTAGGTTGGGAAAGGCCCAATAACCATGTGCATTCCCAGCCTAATTTTATAAGCCCGAAGCTGTCTGCTTTCCTTTAGCTGGTTATTAAAAAAAAGGTTGTGGAATGCCATGGCATTTTTTTCATTTATTTATTTAATACCAATGAATAAATAGATTAAAAATGCTAAAAGAGAAATTAATTAAAAAACAACTTGTGATAATTATAATGGATAACTCATGAGTCTTTTTGCGTGGAACAAAGACACTACAGAACAGTTTATAGGTGGAAAAGTCTAAAATTATAAACACACGGTGTTTCAAAACAAGTGCAGAGGAAAACTCAAAGTCCATAAACACTCAGTGTAAATATTGAATGAAAAATTAACAAAGTCTGTTGGAAACCTCAGAGGAAAATGCAATCAACGGAGAAGTCTGTGAAAAGTAGCTCACACTTGAGGATTATTGCAGCAAGTAAGTCCTTGTCTAGTCCATACACGGATATATATATTAGCAAATCCATATAATATATTAGATCATCCAGGTAGGCCTGGGTGGGAAGTCTCAGAGAGTGCAGAGGCGTGGAGGGCAATGAATGTTCATTTTTCTGGCATCCTTATTCTGGTATGATTAGCCCCATCCCCTTGCTGGTATGATTGGTCCCATCCTTATTCTGGTATGATTGGCCCCATCCCATTCCTGGACTGATTGGTCCCATCCTTATTCTGTTATGCATGGCTCCATCCCAGTCTTGGTTTGATTGGTCTCATCCTTATTCTGGTATAATTGGCCCCATCCCGTTGCTGCTTTGATTGGTCTCATCCTTATTCTGGTATGATTGGCCGCCTCCCATTTCTGGTATGATTGGTCCCATCCTTATTCTGGTATGATTGGCCCCATCCCATTCCTGGAATGATTGGTCCCATCCTTATTTTGGTGTGCTTGGCCCCATCCCAGTCTTGGTTTGATTGGTCCCATCCTTATTCTGGTATGATTGGCCCCATCCCATTGCTGCTTTGATTGGTCTCATCCTTATTCTGGTATGATTGGCCCCTTCCCGATCCTTGAAAGTGTAATGTTTTTTTATTTTAATCTTTTCTGATGGGGCCATGCATGCCAGGAATGGGATAGGGCCAATCATACAAAAATAAGGAAGTGACCAATCATTCTATGAATGGGATGGGGCCAATCATGCCAGAACAAGGATGGGACCAATCATACCAGCAAGGGGATGGGGCTAATCATACCAGAATAAGGATGCCAGAAAAATGAACATTCATTGCCCTCCACGCCCATGAGCGTGGAATGCAGTGCATATTAATTTCTCTTTAGCAGCGGGCACAGGAGTTAGCTGGATCTGCCGGCTCCAGCCTCCTGTGACCTGCTGCTCTGCCAAAATCACTCCCCCACCTCCCCACCACAGACCATATATCCGGTCTAAAAGACGCACCCCCCATATTCCTCCACATTTTGGGAGGAAAAGAGTGCATCTCTGTAATTAGGCGGACAGACAGGGTTATCTGCCTCCAAGACTGTGAATGCCAAACAGTGTGTTGTCTGCCGGGTGCTCAGGTTTGGCATATTGCGGATCAGATAGACAGATTGCTAGGTGGGGCTGAGAAAAACCCAGTGGTCATGGTACACATCGGTAGCAATGACAAAGTTAGAGGGAGGTGGAAGATCCTTAAAAACAATTACAAGTAACTAGGAGAGAAACTGAAGTCCAGGACCACCAAGGTGTTGTTTTCAGAAATACTGCTGGTGCCACGAGCGTCACTAGAAAAACAGCGGGAGCTTAGGGAGATAAATAAGTGGCTTAGAAATTGGTGCAGGAAGGAAGGGTTTGGGTTACTGGAGAACCTGGACGACTTCTCTGTCAGTTACAGGCGCTACGATAGGGACGGGTTGCACCTCAATGGGGAGGATGCAGTGGTTCTTGGGGAAAAAATGGTCAGACGGATGTAGGAGCTTTTAAACTAGAATCTGGGGGGAGGGAGGGTATCTATGCTAAAAAGGGATTCATAAAATAGATTTAGTGAGGCTGGGACATGCAAGGAACATAGGAAGGTGAGAAAGAGTAATAAATGTGATAAAAGTATTAAATGTCTTCTGGCAAATGCAAAAAGTCTTGAAAACAAAATGAATGAACTGGAGACTCTAATATCAGTCACAGAATATGATGTGGTGGGCATTACGGAGACCTGGCTTGACAAAAGCCATGACTGGATGACAAACATAGAGGGTTACACTACATTTAGAAAAGGCAGGAAAGACAAAAGGTGGAGGGGTGTGTATTTTTATTAAATCTAGCTTAAACCAGTGCTCAATGACGACATGGGGAAAGCAGCGACAATGTAGAGTCAGTATGGGTAAATGTACATGGGGATGGCTATAATGGAAAGCTGGTAATTGAAGTTTGCTACAAGCCTCCTAATATAGTTGAACAGGTAGAGGAGAAAATGATGCAGCAAATTAAAAAGGCAGCAAATAATAATAGGGACCTTATTATGGGGAATTTTAACTATCCAGACATTCAATGGTACATAGAATCTTCTAGTTGTGCCAAAAGCTGCAAGTTCTCATCCACAATTCAGAATAATTACCTCACTCAGCTGGTAGATGAACCAACCAGGGGAGGAAATCTGTTGGATCTGGTTCTGTCTGTCAAATAAATCAGATACAATTTCTGATATGCAGGTCAGGGAGCATATGGGATGCAGTGACCATTATATGGTAAGTTTCAAAGTAATTTTCAATTCAACATTCAAAAGGGTCAATGCAAAAACTTGGAATTTTAGGAAAGCTGATATCAATAAATTAAGGGAAAGAGCTTAATCATGTAGACTGGGACCATCTACCATAGAAGGAAAAAGGATAATTACTTACCGATCACTATTGCTGGCCAGGAGGTGGAGATGGTTGAGAGCTACAAATATTTGGGGGTTCACCTTGACAGCAAACTTGATTGGAGGTGTCATGCAGAGAAGGTTCACAAGAAGGGAATGAGCAGACTGTACTTTCTGCTGAAGCTCAGGTCGTTCAATGTGTGCAGCAAAATGCTGGAAATGTTCTACCAGTCCGTTGTAGCAAGCGCCATCTTTTTTGCTATCATTTGCTGGGGCAGTAGTGTGCGAGTAGCTGACGCTAATAAACTCAACAAACTTATCAAGAAGGCAAGCGCTGCTGATGGCCTCCATCCTGACTGTTTTGAGGAAGTAGTGGAGGATAGGATTCAAAAGAAGTGCAGGGCTATAATGAACAATAATACACACCCACTATTCGAGCTGTTCTTGAAGCAGAAGAGCACATTCAGCAGCCGTCTAATCCTTCCAAGGTGCAAGAAGGAGAAATTCAGGAAATCGTTTGTGCCTACCGCTATGGTGATGTATAACAATTCACTAAGGGTGAAAGATGACTATGACCTAGGACTGGCGCACTAATGGAAATGATTGGAGATTTGTATACCTTTGTTTGTTACTTATTGTGGTTAGTCATGTGCAAATCTGTGTCTAGTAATTACTCTATGTAATGCTGTTTGTAATGGTTTGTTTGTAATGCTGTTGTAACGCTGCTGTTATATCATAATTTCCCTCAGGATCAATAAAGTGTATCGTATCGTATCTCATGATAACTGGGGATACCGACCATAAATGGCTCAGGTTTAAGGATATACTACTAGAATCTTGTAGAAAACTTATATTCTCTAGTAATAAAATGTCCAGGAATAAAAAGACTGGACAAAATAAGACTTTGTAGTTTAACCCCTTCAAGACCCAGCCTATTTTGACCTCAAAGACCTTGCCATTTTTTGCAATTCTGACCAGTGTCCCTTTATGAGGTAATAACTCAGGAACGCTTCAACGGATCCTAGCGATTCTGAGATTGTTTTTTCGTGACATATTGGTCTTCATGTTAGTGGTAAATTTAGGTCGATAATTTTTGCGTTTATTTGTGAAAAAAATGGAAATTTGGCGAAAATTCTGAAAATTTTGTAATTTTCAAATTTTAATTTTTATTCTGTTAAACCAGAGAGTTATGTGGCACAAAATAGTTAATAAATAACATTTCCCACATGTCTACTTTACATCAGCACAATTTTGGGAACAACATTTTTTTTTGTTAGGAAGTTATAAGGGTTAAAAGTTGACCAGCGATTTCTAATTTTTACAGCAAAATTTACAAAACCATTTTTTTTAGGGACCACCTCACATTTGAAGTCACTTTGAGGGGTCTATATGGCAGAAAATACCCAAAAGTGACACCTTTATAAAAACTGCACCCCTCAAGCTTCTCAAAACTACATTCAAGAAGATTATTAACCCTTCAGGTGCGACACAGGAACTAAAGCAACGTGGAAGGAAAAAATGGACATTTTAATTTTTCCAACAAAAATTTTCTTTTAGCATCAATTTTTTCATTTTTACATGGGCATCAGGATAAAATGGATCCTAAAATTTGTTGGGCAATTTCTCCTGAGTACACAGATACCTCATATGTGGTCATAAACCACTGTATGGGCGCACGGCAGGGCTCAGAAGGGAAGGAGCGCCATTTGACTTTTTGAATGGAAAATATGCTGGAATATTTAGCGGTTGCCATGTCGCATTTGGAGAGTTCCTGTGTGCCTAAACATTGGAGCTCCCCCACAAGTGACCCCATTTTGGAAACTAGACCCCCTAAGGAACTTATCTAGATGCATAGTGATCACTTTGAACCCCCAGGTGCTTCACAAATTGATCTGTAAAAAAAAGAAAGTACTTTTTTTTCACAAAAATTTTCTTTTAGCCTCAGTTTTTTCATTTTCACATGGGCAACAGTATAAATTGGATCCTAAAATTTGTTGGGCAATTTCTCCTGAGTACACAGATACCTCATATGTGGTCATAAACCACTGTTTGGGCGCACGGCAGGGCTCAGAAGGGAAGGAGCGCCATTTGACTTTTTGAAAGGAAAATATGCTGGAATATTTAGCGGTTGCCATGTCGCATTTGGAGAGTCCCTGTGTGCCTAAACATTGGAGCTCCCCCACAAGTGACCCCATTTTGGAAACTAGACCCCCTAAGGAACTTATCTAGATGCATAGTGAGCACTTTGAATCCCAGGTGCTTCACAAATTGATCCGTAAAAAAAAGAAAGTACTTTTTTTTCACAAAAATTTTCTTTTAGCCTCAGTTTTTTTCATTTTCACATGGGCAACAGTATAAATTGGATCCTAAAATGTGTTGGGTAATTTCTCCTGAGTACACAGATACCTCATATGTGGTCATAAACCACTGCTTGGGCGCACGGCAGGGCTCAGAAGGGAAGGAGCGCCATTTGACTTTTTGAATAGAAAATATGCTGGAATATTTAGCGGTTGCCATGTCGCATTTGGAGAGTCCCTGTGTGCCTAAACTTTGGAGCTCCCCCACAAGTGACCCCATTTTGGAAACTAGACCCCCTAAGGAACTTATCTAGATGCATAGTGAGCACTTTGAACTCCCAGGTGCTTCACAAATTGATCCGTAAATAAAAGAAAGTACTTTTTTTTCACAAAAATTTTCTTTTAGCCTCAGTTATTTTCATTTTCACATGGGCAACAGTATAAATTGGATCCTAAAATTTGTTGGGCAATTTCTCCTGAGTACACAGATACCTCATATGTGGTCATAAACCACTGTTTGGGCGCACGGCAGGGCTCAGAAGGGAAGGAGCGCCATTTGACTTTTTGAATAGAAAATATGCTGGAATATTTAGCGGTTGCCATGTCGCATTTGGAGAGTCCCTGTGTGCCTAAACATTGGAGCTCCCCCACATGTGACCCCATTTTGGAAACTAGACCCCCTAAGGAACTTATCTAGATGCATAGTGAGCACATTGAACTCCCAGGTGCTTCACAAATTGATCCGTAAATAAAAGAAAGTACTTTTTTTTCACAAAAATTTTCTTTTAGCCTCAGTTATTTTCATTTTCACATGGGCAACAGTATAAATTGGATCCTAAAATTTGTTGGGCAATTTCTCCTGAGTACACAGATACCTCATATGTGGTCATAAACCACTGTTTGGGCGCACTGCAGGGCTCAGAAGGGAAGGAGCGCCATTTGACTTTTTGAATGGAAAATATGCTGGAATATTTAGCGGTTGCCATGTGGCATTTGGAGAGTTCCTGTGTGCCTAAACATTGGAGCTCCCCCACAAGTGACCCCATTTTGGAAACTAGACGCCCTAAGGAACTTATCTAGATGCATAGTGAGCACTTTGAACCCCCAGGTGCTTCACAGAAGTTTATAACGCAGAGCCGCGAAAATAAAAAATCATTTTTTTTTTCTCAAAAAATGATTTTTTAGCCCACTGTTTTTTATTTTCACAATGGTTACAGGAGAAATTGGACCTCAAAAGTTGTTGTCCAGTTTCTCCTGAGTACGCTAGTACCCCATATGTGAGGGGGAACCACTGTTTGGGCACACGTCAGGGCTCGGAAGGGATGTAGTGACGCTTTGAAATGCCGACTTGATGGAATGGTCTGCGGGCATCTTGTTACGTTTGCAGAGCCCCTGATGTGCCTAAACAGTAGAAACTCCCCACAAGTGACCCCATTTTGGAAACTAGACCGGCAAAGAACTTATCTAGATGTGTGGTGAGCACTTTGAACCCCCAAGGGCTACACAGAAGTTTATAACGCCCGGGCATGAAAATAAAAAAATCATATTTTTTCCACAATCAGGATCTTTTAGTCCCCAATTTTTTTATTTTCCCAAGGGTAACATGAGAAATTAGACCCAAAAGTTGTTGTCCAATTTGTCCTGAGTATGCTGATATCCCATATGTGGGAGAAAACTACTGTATGGGCACACGTCGGGGCTCGGATGGGAAGTAGTGACGTTTTGAAATGCCCACTTGATGGAATGGTCTTCGGGCGTCATGTTACGTTTGCAGAGTCCCTGATGTGCCTAAACAGTAGAAACTCCCCACAAGTGACCCCATTTTGGAAACTAGATCCCCCAAGGAACTCCTATAGATGTGTGATAAGCACTTTGAATCTCCAAGTCCTTCACAGAAGTTTATAACGCAGAGCCGTGAAAATATAAAATCATTTTTTTTTCCACAAAAATAATTTTTAGTCCCCAATTTTTTTTCCCAATGTTAACAGGAGAAATTAGAACCCCCAAAGTTGTTGTGCAATTTTTCCCGAGTACACTGATACCCCATATGTGGGGATAAACCACTGTTTGGGCATACGTCGGGGCTTGGAATAAAGGGAGCACTGTTTGACTTTTTGAACTCAAAGTTTGCAGGAATCAATGGTGGCTCCATGTCGCGTATGGAGACCCCCTGATGTGCCTAAATAGTGGAAACCCCTCAATTCTAACTCCAACCCTAACCCCAACACACCCCTAACCCAACCCTAACCCCTACACACACCTAACCCTAATACAACCTAATCATAAACCCTAACCCCAACACACCCCTAACCCTAATCCCAACTCTAACCATAATAACCTAACTACAAGCCTAACCTAATTCCAACCCTAACCCTAATTCCAACCCTAACCCAAATTCCAACCCTAACCGTAATTCTAACCTTAACCCTAATGCTAACCCTAACCTAGTTCTAATCTAAGGCTGGGTTCATATTGCGTTTACCAGCCCGTTCAACACGTAGCGGTGACCGGCTGGTAACGGTATAGCATAACGCGATCGCGTTATGCTATACCGCTAGCGCAGATGAATCAGCAGATAATCAGCCGCGGATCCGCAGCAAAATCCGCCGCGGATCTGCAGCGAATCAGCAGCGAAATCCGCCGCGGATCAGCAGCGAAATCAGCCGCGGATCAGCAGCGAAATCAGCCGCGGATCCGCAGCGAAATCCCCCACCAATCAGCAGCGAAATCCGCTGCGGATCAGCAGCGAAATCTACCCTCCGCGGATCAGCAGCGAAATCAGCCGCGGATCAGCAGCGAAATCAGCGCTGCGGATCCGCAGCGAAATCCGCAGCGAAATCAGTCGCTGATCAGTAGCGAAATCAGCCCCGAATCAGCAGCAAAATCAGTCGTGGATCAGCAACGAAATCCGCCGCGGATCCGCAGCGAAATCCGCAGCGAAATCAGTCGCGGATCCGCAGCAAAATCAGTCGCGGATCCGCAGCGAAATCAGTTGCGGATCCGCAGCGAAATCCGCCGCGAATCAGCAGCGAAATCCGCCGCGGATCAGCAGCGAAATCAGCCGCTGATCAGCAACGAAATCCGCCGCGGATCCGCAGCGAAATCCGCAGCGAAATCAGTCGCGGATCCGCAGCAAAATCAGTCGCGGATCCGCAGCGAAATCAGTTGCGGATCCGCAGCGAAATCCGCCGCGGATCAGCAGCGAAATCCGCCGTGGATCCGCAGAGAAATCCGCTTCGGATCAGCAGCGAAATCAGCCGCGGATCAGCAGCGAAATCAGCCGCGGATCAGCAGCGAAATCCGCCGCGGATCTGCAGCGAAATCCGCCGCGGATCCGCAGCGAAATCCGCCACACGTTGCGGATTTTGCTGCGGATCCGCGGCGTATTTTGCTGCGGATCCGCGGCGGATTTCGCTGCTGATCTGCGGCGGATATCGCTGCGCATCCGCGGCTGATTTCGCTGCTGATCCGCCGCGGATCAGCAGCGAAATCCGCCGCGGATCCGCAGCAAAATACGCCGCGGATCCGCAGCAAAATACGCAACGTGTGCACAGGGCCTAAAAGGAAAAAAATATATATATATATTTTTTTTTTATTTGTCCCTACCTATGATAAAGGGGGGGTTCATTTACTTTTTTTTATTTTGATCATGTGACAGTTTATCACAGTGATCAAAATAAATTTTTGGACACCTGGGGGGCGCACTGCGCATGCGCCGGCCGGCGGGCGCACTGCGCATGCGCCCGCCATTTTCCAAGATGGCGGCGCCCATGAAGAGGCCCGGGCGGACGCCGGGACCGATCCAGGGACATCGGTGGATCGGGAGAGGTGAGTAGGGTGGTCGGAAGGTTAGGGGGGGGATCGGAAGGTGGGGGCACCGGAGCAAAGGAGGAGGGGAGCTGTTAGTGACGGCGGTGACCGATCGCTGCCATCGTGACTCGGTGTGGGGGGGTCAGGTCTCGGTGTCCAGCCATGGCAGATGCTATTGCAGCATCGGCCATGGCTGGATTGTAATATTTCACCAATTAAATTGGTGAAATATTACAGATTGCTCTGATTGGCTGTTTCACTTTTAACAGCCAATCAGAGCGATCGTGGCCACGGGGGGGTTAAGCCAACCCCCCTGTGGTGAAGCACAAAGGGTCCTGTAACTGCGGGTCGGGTGACCTTTGAGTGACCCCGGTCTCCCGGCCCGCAGGGACGAGATCCTTTCATGACGCAGGGTATGCGTCATAGGTCGGAATGGCACCGACTTTCATGACGCATACGCTGTGTCAAAGGTCGGGAAGGGGTTAATCAGACTGAAAAAAGGGTATTCAAAATCCTGAAGGCCGAGAATACAAAAATAGCTTTTCAGGAGTACAAAGATCTAAGTAAGAAATGCAAAAAAGAAATCAAGCTAGCAAAGTTATCCACAGAGAAACAAATTGCCAGTGACATTAAAATAAATGCCCAAAAATTTTATAAATACATCAATGCCAAAAAGAAAAAAAATGGTATAGGCTCCTTAAAAGACATTGATAACAAGATAAAAATAGAGGACAAAGAAAAGGCTGAGATATTAAACAGGCACTTTTCATCCGTGTTCACCTATGA
This sequence comes from Oophaga sylvatica, assembly GCA_033576555.1. Classification (NCBI taxonomy): domain Eukaryota; kingdom Metazoa; phylum Chordata; class Amphibia; order Anura; family Dendrobatidae; genus Oophaga; species Oophaga sylvatica. Next base: position 291,707,022 of record JARQOD010000005.1, on the reverse strand, counting down.
ACTAACTGTTCCAGGGATCATTCAACAAGTCAAAAATCAAAGTTCACCACCTGATATAATTAGTCTAACACAAGAAAAAAGTACATCTGCATATGTGCAAATTAAATATTGACAAATCCCTCAGCTCAGATGGCAGTCATCCACTGTGTGGCAGGGTCACTGGCACTATATGTGAGGGAAGATATGTGTCACGGAGATTGCTTTCCACCGTGATCGAGAAACCCTTAAGTTTCTTTTCTGCATAATATGTGCTGAATGAGTTAATCAGACATGTTATGAGCGGGTTTTCAGGGGAGTAGGTAAGAGATGGGCAGTACGCTTACTCATCATATATCCATCTCAAGTGTGTGGCTGGGGAAATAAATGGCCAGACAGTTTTTTTTCTCTGTGTTGTGTGTAGGTAGGAAACCTCCTGACTGCTAGCTCCTGCGAGAGCTGCCGTATGTCTTGTCCAAGAGGACTTGGGCAGGACTGTATATGAATTTTATTTTCATTTGAGCCAGACAGGCTGTTTTTCTGTTACTATTTTGGGGTTTTGGTTTATGATGCAATAAACCACACAGAGACTTTAACCACATGTATGCCTGTGTCTGCCTCGAGGAGCAGCTAAGTGAGAGAAACCTCCCACAAGTCATGTTTCAGAAGCGGGTAACGTTCCAGGAACACGTGTAGCAGGAGCAGAGGTTGGGCAAAAGGAGGAGCTACTCAAGCACCTTATCCTGAGCCAGCAGCAGCACTAGGTACAACAGAAGACAAATAAACTCCTAATACAACAGCTGCAACAACAGCAAAGGCAGATGGAACTCCTGGCGGGAGATGTCCGCAGCAGAGAAACCGCCCCTCCTCCACGTCAAGGTGATGATTCGTGTATCTGGAAGGCGTTAAGATGAACCATGCAAAAGTTGACCTCAGGGGATGACATAGAGGCATTTTTGACTGTTTTTAAATGGGCTGCAGAGTGGGAGAGGTTGCCCCCAGAGCAGTGGGTGGAAATGCTGGCCCCCTATCTGACAGGTGAACCCTAGGAAGCCTATTTTGACTTGGCCTTGCAGGATGCCCCGGAATATACCAAGTTGAAAACAGAGATATTGGCACGCTCAGGGGTCACTATGTCTGTCAGAGCCCAAAGGGTTCATCACTGAGCGTATTGTGGTGACAAACCCCTCCTCTCACAAATGTTTGACTTCTTGCATTTGGTCCAGAAGTGGTTGCAGCCAAAGAACTCCACTCCAGACAAGATGGTCAAGCGGGTCGTCAAGGACAGATTTATTCACTCTCTCCCCAGGCCGGTGCACACCTGGGTTGCCCAAGGAGACCCCTGGAATGGGGATGACCTGGTAGGCCTCGTAGAAAGATACTAGGTGGTCGAGAGGTCAGTGAAGAAGCCAGGGGGTGGTACATCTCTATACTGGGATACCCAGTAGGAGCCCGAGTCCCAAAAGAGACATAACAGAGCCACAACTGGGGGGAGTTTGAGGTCCCAAGGAGCCGCTGAGGGGCTACAAAAGGCTGATGGTAAAGACCTGATCTGCTGGTAGTGTCACGGTCCTGGACACATAGCGGCCCATTGTCCTATGTCTGCCGAGCAGATGGATTGTAGCCTAGGCAGGTACTGATAATATTATGTCTACCCAGCCTGCAATGTGGACTATCAGCTTGGAGAGGGGCTGCAGTCATGCCCCATGACCATAAACAGAGTACTGGTATTAGGAGTTTGGTGGCCATGATAAGGGCCACGCTTACCCACCAATTGATCCCAGGGAAATAAGTGGGCATACGCTGTATCCACAGGGATGCCAAAGACTACCCTTTTGCCAGAGTGTCGATTAAAATGAGTCAGGGTACAGGGATTCATGAGGTTGGGGTAGTCATAAACTTACTACACCCTGTAATAATTGGGCGGGACTTCAGCCTGTTCTGGGATTTCTGGGGGAAAGTAGGGGTGCCCAGTGTCTCAAGCAGGAGCCAGCACAACTCTGATGAATCCCTATAGCAGTCGGAGGTGGAGGAGTACCCCTTGCGTGTCCTAGCTGGTGATGAGGATGAATAGGTGAACTGGGAGTCCAAGGTTCCTGAGCTGTGGGTTTCCGAGGAAAATTTTGGGACAGCTCAAATGCCAGATTTTACCCTAAAAGGGGCCTTTGAAAATGTGTCTGTGATTGATTAGGTTGCTCAAGAGCTGGGGGCTGACAGCAGGTACCCACACTTTGCAGTCAATAGTGAATTATTGTATTGATTGATTACACCGAGGGGAGGTGAAATATTGGCACAGCTGTTGGTTCCAAGGCCATACTGGCGAAGGGTTATAGACATGGCCCATTCACATGTTTTGGGGGGACATCTGGGGGTGGAGAAAATGCAGGAGAGAACATTGCAGAGGTTCTATTGGCCGGGATGTTACCGGGAGATCCTGAATTATTGTAGGTCCTGCCCCACCTGCCAGGTAACCGCTCCCTCTTCCCACTTGCGAAGTCCTCTAGTCCTGTTACCAGTAATAGAGATCCCATTTGAGCCAATTACCATGGACATAGTAGGTTCTTTAGTTGAGTCTGCATGAGGGCACCAATATATCCTAGTGGTCATGGACTATGGGACCCAGTACACTGAAGCGGTACCCTTAAGGAACTCTTTAGCTAAGAGAATCGCCTGGGAACTTGTCCATATTATTGCTATTACAGGCCAGCCAAAAGAGATTCTAATAGACCAGGGAACCCCCTTCATGAGCAAGGTAATGAAAGAACTCTGTAGGGTCCTTCAGATTGCCCAGCTGCGAACTTCAGTGTGCCATGCACAGACTGACAGCCTTGTAGAACGCTTCAATAAAACCTTAAAAGCCATGCTCAAAAAGGTCATTGAGAAGAATGGTCGAGACTGGGACTACCTGCTTCCGCTTTTGCTCTTCTCCATCAAGGAAGTTCCCTAGGCCTCTACTGGCTTCTCGCCGTTCGAGCTCCTGTATGGTCGACATCCGCACGAGCTCCTGCACATCGCCAAGGAAACGTGGGAAGCTGAGGTCACACCACACCAGAGCATCATAGAGCATGTTACCCAGCTGAAGGAGAGAATGGCGAAAGTGATGCCTATTGTGAAGGGGCATCTTCTCCAGGCTCAGGAGGCACAAGCAAGGGTCTATAACCTATCAGCGAGGCTGAGGCAGTTCCAGCCAGGGGACCGCATTCTAGTGCTTATCCCCATGGTAGAGAGCAAGTTCTTAGCCAAGTGGCAAGACACATACAAGGTGGTGGAAAAAATTGGGCAAAATTAATTACAAAGTACTCCAGCAGGGGTGAAGGAAGTCAAACCAGGTCTATTGTGTGAACTTGCTCAAACCCTGGTGAGACCAAGATTGTTGGACACCCCTTGCCTGGTAGCCAGTCCTAAAGTCAATGTGGATGATGTCACCATTGGAGAGACTCTGACGCCAGCCCAGAGGCAACAGTGTCGGGTGCTGTTGCACAGAACCGAGACCTATTCTCAGTTTCCGGGGCATACGCAGGTGGGGGAGCATGATGTGTTGACAGAACCGCACATAAGGGTGACCCTCAAGCGCTATGGAATTCTGGAAGCACGGAGAGAGGTGATATCCAATGAGGTGAAGAGGATGCTAGACCTCGGGGTGATAGAGGAGTCGAAAAGTGGATGGTCAAGTCCCATCGTCCTCGTACCAAAGCCTGACGGTGAGTGGCGGTTTTGCAAACTAAATGAAGTTTCTAGTTTTGATTCTTAGCCGATGCCTAGTGTGCATGAACTCATTGAGAGACTTGGACCTGCAAGGTACATTACAACCCTGGACCCGACAAAGGGCTATTGGCAAATCCCTATGTCCCAGAGTGCCAAGGAGAATACAGCCTTCTCAATGCCTAATGGGTGTTTTCAATACACCATGATGCTCTTCGGTCTGCAGGGGGCCCCAACCACCTTCCAGAGGATGATGGATCGGATCCTGGCTCCGCATAAGAAGTATGCTGCAGCGTACCTCGATGACCTAGTGGTCTTTATCCCTGACTGGGCTAGTCATCTGCCAAAAGGTACAGGCGGTTCTGAATGCTTTAAGAAATGCGGGTTTCACGATAAATCCGAAAAATGTGCCATAGGGAAGGAAGATGCCAAGTACCTAGGCAATGTCGTCGGGAGAGGCGAAATTAAGCCACAAATCAACAAGATTGAGGTGATTCAAGAGTGGCCGCAACTGCTTTCCAAGAAGGGGGTTAGGGTGTTTCTTGGAATTAAGGGTTACTATCAGCGATTCATTCCGAATTTCGCTATAATCACCGCGCCATTGACAGATCTTCTTAAAGGCACCAAATCAACAATAGTTAAATGGACTGATGACACCGAGATGGTGTTCCAGGAACTGAAGAGAACTGTGTGTGAACATCCAGTTATGGTCACACCAGACTTCAGCAAAGAGTTTGTGGTCCAGACGGATACATGAGAAGTTGGCTTGGGAGCCGTGCTGTCTCAAGTAATAAATTGAGAATAACATCCCATCCTGTATTTGACCTGGAAGCTCTCGTCATTCAAGAACTACGCCATCATTAAGAAGGAGTGTCTAGCCATAAAATGGGCAGTGGATACATTGGGGTATTATCTACTAGGCCGGAGGTTCAAGCTAGTGTCCGATCATGCCCCTCTAAGATGGTTAAGGGAGAAAAAGGGTAAGAACTCTTGGGTAACTAGGTGGTTCTTAAGCCTCCAGGATTTCAAGTTCCATGTAGAACACAGGCCCGGGAAGTCACACAGGAACGCAGATGCCCTCTCCCGAATTCCCTGTTTGATGTCTGGAGGTGCCAAAGCCCCGGCTTTGGGCAGAGGGGGGATTATGTGACAGTGCCACTGGCACTGTATGTGAGGGGAGAAATGTGTCAGGGAGATTGCTTTCCTCTGTGATCTAGAAACCCATAAGTTTCTTTTCAGCATGTTGTGTGCTGAAAGAGATAAGAAGCCATGTTATGGGTGGGTTTTCAGGTGAGTAGTTAAGAGAAGGGCAGGACACCTACTTACCATATCTCCACCTCAAGGGTGTGGCTGGGCAAATAAATGTCCAGACAGGTATTTTTCTCTGTCTGTGTTGTGTGGAAGTAGGAAGCCTCCTGACTGCTAGCTCCAGCGAGAGCTGCCGCATGTGTTGTCCCAGAGGACCTGGGCAGGACTGTATATGATTTTTTTATTTTCATTTGAGCCTGACAAGCTGTTTTTCTACTACCAATTTGGGATTTTGGTTTATGATCCAATAATCCTCCTGGAGATTTTAACCACACATGTGCCTGTGTCTACCTCGAGGAGCAGCTAAGTGAGCTAACCTTCCACAAGGGATACTGAGGGAATTGAGTTCAGTAATTGCCAGACCACTGTATCTTATATTCTTAGACTCTCTTGTAACAGTGGTGGTGCCACAGTATTGGAGGATGTGGTACTGATATTTAAGGTAAGAAGGTGGAGCCAGGCAACTACCATCCAGTAAGCCTGACACCAGTAGTGTGCAAAAGAGATGACCTGCAGAAATATATTGTAGATAATAATATAATAACTGACTACCATAATGGAGTCATGAAAAAATAGGTCATGTCTAACTAACATGTTGGGTTTCTATGAGGTGGTAAGTGCAAGTCTGGATGTTGGTAATGTGCTGATGTGATTTATCTAGACTTTGCAAAGGCACTTGATACTGTACCACATAACAGCTTTATACTGAAGCTACAGGGGCAAGGACTGGGGGAAAGCATATGCAGATGTGTAAGGAATTGGCTAAATGACAGGAAACAAAGAGTTGTCATAAATGGTACATTCTCTAAATGGGATATAGTCAGTAGTGGGGTAACGCAGGGATCTGTGCTAGGATCGATTCTTTATAACCTCTTTATTAATGACCTTTTGGATGGGATTGAGAGTAAAGTGTCAGTCTTTGCTGACAACACCAGACTATGTAGGATACTAAAATCTTGCCTTAACAGTACTATTTAACAAAACTATATGGATACAATGTCTGAATGGTCAAACACTTGGCAAATGAGATATAATGTATATAAATGTAGAGTAATGCTCCTGGGATGTAGTAATCCAATTGCTATATATTCATTAAATGAGACCATACTTGGGACTGCAGAACAGTAGAAGGACTTTGGTATTCAGGTTACAACTAAGCTGAACAGTAGTACTCAATGTCAAGCAGCAGCCGCAAAAGCAAACAAGATTTTAGTGTGTATAAAAAGTGATAAAATCCCGCAATCGAAAAGTATTGTTACCCCTCTATAAATTGCTTGTGAGGCCACATCTATATTATGGGATCCGGTTTTGGGCTCCACATTTTAAAAAGGAGATTCAGACATTAGAGTCAGTTCATAGGTGGGCAACTAGATTATTACAAGGGATGGAAGGCCTCTCATATGATGAGAGGTTGAAAAAGTTGTGCTTCTTTAGCTTAGAAAAAAGATGCCTCAGGGTGGATCTCATTTATATGTATAAATATATGTGTGGCCTGGTCAGTGCAAAGGACTGGTACATGACTTATTCCTTCCACGGACCATACTAAGTACTAGGGGCCACTAATTACAGGTGGAAGACAGGCGATTCCAACAGCTAAATAGGAAAGGGTTATTTACAGTTAGAGCAGTCAGACTGTGGAATGCCCTACCACAAGAGGTAGTAATGGCAGACACTATAACAGCTTTTAAAAAAGGGATGGACGATTTCCTCAATACATATAACATTGTGGGTTATAATTAATTTAGTGATAAAAAGAGAAATTGTGGAGAAAGGTTGAATTTGATGGACTTATGTCTTTTTTCAACCTATGTAACTATGTAACAGTGCCAACATGTTGATTAAATTCAGTAGCGTAGCTACCGGGGGGCAGAGGGGGCGGTGGCCCCGAGCCCCACGCTCTGAGGGGGCCCACCCGGAGCTACGCTACTGTAACCATATCGGTGTGCACAGCACGCCATTACAGTTACATTCTGCTGCAGAGAAGGGAGAATCGATCTCCCTGCTCTGCCGCCCGGCCGCAATGGGGCCCCTTAGCAGGCAGTGGGGGGCCCTGTGCCAGCAGTGGGCCCTCCGCCTGTCATCGGAGGGTCAGCTGTGTCGGCATCTAGCCGATACAGCTGACCGCATTGAGAGAGAAGGAGCGAGCACTCCCTCTCCCTTCATCCCTCTCTCAGCGTCTGACAGCGGGCGCAATGACGTCACTGCCTGGCTCCCGCTGTCAGTAGATGAGCGGGAGAGCAGTGAGCAGTGCAGGAGCCAGAAGGAAGAGAGGTGAGTACTGGATTTATTATTTTTGTAATGGAGGTGCATTATAATACAAAGGCTGCTTATGGGGGTGCATTATAATACAAAGGATGCCTATGGGGAGTGCATTATAACACAGAGGCTGTGTATGGGGGTGTATTGCAATACAGAGGCTGCCTATGGTGGGCGCATTACAATACAGAGGCTGCCTATGGGGGCGCATTACAATACAGAGGCTGCCTATGGGGGTGCATTACATTATAGAGGCTGCCTATGGGGGTGCATTACACTATGTTTCAAATTATTATGCAAATGATATTTTTCTCTGATTTTCCTAAGTGGTCGGTGCAAATGACAGTCAGTCTAATAAAAGTCATCACCCGTTAGAGTATACATCGAATTTTATTGAAGAAACCTCCCAATGATAACAGTATAATCTCCAAAATGGTAAAAAACTCAAAATGCACAGTTCCAAATTATTAGGCACAGTAGAATCTCTGAACATTTGATCTGTTTTAAAGAACTGAAAATGCTCATTTGTGGAATTTGCAGCATTAGGAGGTCACATTCACTGAACAAAAAAGCTACTTAACTCCAAAACATCCTAACAGGCCAAGTTACATGTTAACATAGAAACCCTTCTTTGATATCACCTTCACAATTCTTGCATCCATTGAACTTGTGAGTTTTTGGAGAGTTTCTGCTTGTATTTCTTTGCATGAAGTCAGAATAGCCTCCCAGAGCTGCGGTTTTGATGTGATCTGCCTCCCACCCTCATAGATCTTTTGCTTGATGATACTCCAAAGGTTCTCTATAGGGTTGAGGTCAGGGGAAGATGCTGGCCACACCATGAGTTTGTCTCCTTCTATGCCCAAAGCAGCCAATGACTCCAAGGTATTCTTTGCAGCATGAGATGGTGCATTGTTATGAATGAAGATGATTTTGCTCCTGAAGACACGTTTCTGCTTTTTATACCATGGAAGAAAGTTGTCAGTCAGAAACTCTATATACTTTGCAGAGGTCATTTTCACACCTTCAGGAACCTTAAAGGAACCTACCAGCTGTTTCCCCATGATTCCGGCCCAAATCATGACTCCTCCACCTCCTTGATAACGTAGCAGCCTTGTTAGGACATTGTGGCCATCCACCAACCATCCACTACTCCATCCATCTGGACCATCCAGGGTTACTCAACACTCATCAGTAAACAAGACTGTTTGAAAATTAGTCTTCATGTATGTCTGGGCCCACTGCAACCATTTCTGCTTGTGAGCACTGTTTAGGTGTGGCCGAATAGTAGGTTTATGCACCACAGCAAGCCTTAGAAGGATCCTACACCTTGAGGTTCGAGGGACTCCAGAGGCACCAGCAGCTTCAAATATCTGTTTGCTGATTTGTAATGGCTTTGTAGCAGCTGCTCTCTTAATCCAATGACCTTGCCTGGCAGAAACCTTCCTCATTCTGTCTTTATCAGCACAAACACGTCTGTGCTCAGAATCAGCCACAAATCTCTTAACAGTACGATGATCAAGCTTAAGTTTTCGGGAAATATGTAATGTTTTCATCACTTGACCAAGGCATTGCACGATTTGATGCTTTTCAGCAGCAGAGAGATCCTTTTTCTTTCCCATATTACTTGAAAACTCTGGCCTGCTTAATAGTGTGGAACATCCAGTTTTCCTTTTATTGGGCTCACATGCCAAACTAATTATTACAGGTATCTGAGATTGATTTCAGTTATCCAAAGAACCCTGAGACACAATACCACCAATGGGTTTCATTTACAAAAAAAACAAAAAACGCTATGACACTTAAAACCGGTTTGCATAATAATTTAGAACATAGTGTACATTATAGAGGCTGTCTATGGGGGTGCATTACATTATAGAGGCTGCCTATGGGGGTGCATTATAATATAGAGGCTGCCTTTGGGGAGTGCATTATAATATAGAGGCTGCTTATGGGGGTTTGTTATATAGAGGCTGCCTATGGGGGTTTTATTATATAGAGTCTGCCTATGGGGGTGCATTATAATATAGAGGCTGCCTATGGGGGTGCATTATGATATATAGGCTGTCATTGGGGGTGCATTATAATATAGAGGCTGCCTGCGGGGGTGCATTATAATATAGAGGCTGCCTATGGGGGTGCATTATAATATATAGGCTGCCTTTGGGGGTGCATTATAATATATAGGCTGCCTTTGGGTGTGCAATATAATATAGAGGCTGCCTATGGGTGTGCATTATAATACAGAGGCTGCCTATGGGGGTTTATTATATAGAGGCTGCCTATGGTGGGGTTTATTTTATAGAGGCTGCCTATGGGGGTGCATTATAATATAGAGGCTGCCTATGGGGGTGCATTATAATATAGAGGCTGCCTATGGGGATGCATTATAATATAGAGGCCTCCTATGGGGGTGCATTACAATATAGAGGCTGCCTATGGGGAGTGCATTATAATATAGAGACTGCCTATGGGGGTGCATTATAATATAGAGGCTGCATATGGGGATGCATTATACTATATTGAGGACTATCTGGTGTATTATGCTATATGGATGCTATCTAGGGGGCCATCATAAAGTGTGGGGATTATTGTGGCGGGGCCATCATACAGTTTTTGAGCCATTAAATAGTTTGGGTATATTAAGGGGTCAGTATATATCCAGTGAGGGGGCATTATACTGTGTATAGGGGAGCTGTACAGGGGGAGACTTGGGACATTATTAAATGTAAAGTGAGCACTTATTGTTATAGGGGAACTCGGGTTACTGTGACTGTCAAAGGGGCACACACAGGGCAATCTAGGGGGCACAATGTGGGCACTGTTTTCTAGGGTCCATGCACCTGGCATTACTATATTATAGAGGGTTGCTTTAGAATTTAGAGGTCACACAGAACCACACAATAGGTGCAGTAATAGGGACACATATGGCAGCAGCGGCTCAGTATTGGGGTATCAGCAGGATGAGGAGTTTGTACAGGTTGGGGATAGATGGTGACAGTGCTGAAAATATGAGAAGTGAAATGTGTCTTTGTTGTATTTTCTGCAGCCGAGTCCAGGCTGGAGGAGTCATCATGTCAGTCTGGGCCAGATGGAAAAGACATGAAAAATGAACAATTCCATTAGAAAGAACGTCAGCGGTAAGTCATTATCTGTAACTCTGCTGTAATCTCTTATATGTTCTGTAGGACTGGTATTATTTACCACTGACCATATGGCTGTGATATCAATATTGGTCTTTTTATATATACCGTATATACTCGTGTATAAGCCGACCCGCGTATAAGCCGACCCCCCTAATTTTGCCACAAAAAACTTGGAAAACTTATTGACTCGTGTATAAGCCGGGTGTATAAGTTGCCGTCCTGCTCTGTGCTCCCCTATCCAGCTCTGTGCACCCCCATTCTCCTCTGTGCTCCCCTCCTCCTGCTCCATTATCCTGTCCTGCTCCATGCTTTCCATCCTCCCTGTCCTGTTCCGTGCTCCCCCATCCAGCTCTGCACTCCCCCATTCTCCTCTGTGCCCACCCCGTCCTGCTCCGTGCTCTCCGTCCTCCTCCCCCGTTCTGCTCCGTGCTCTCCGTCCTCCCCCGTTCTGCTCCGTGCTCTCCGTCCTCCCCCCGTCCAGCTCCGTGCTCTCCGTCCTCCCCCGTTCTGCTCCGTGCTCTCCGTCCTCCCCCGTTCTGCTCCGTGCTCTCCGTCCTCCCCCGTTCTGCTCCGTCCTCCCCGTTCTGCTCCGTGCTCTCCGTCCTCCCCCGTTCTGCTCCGTGCTCTCCGTCCTCCCCCACGTCCTTCTCTCGTACTCCTTGTCCTCCTCCCATGCTCCCCCCATCCTCCTCCATCATACTCACCCTCCCCGTGCCATCGCTGAACGTCCCGGCCGGCAATTCTGCGTTCTCCCCGGCTTCCTGCAGCTCTCCAGTGCTGAGCGGTGATGTAATACCGCTCATTAAGGCCATGAATATGGAGGCCACGCCCATGGGAATGGCATCGCGTCCATATTACATTACCTTAATGAGGGGTATTACGTCACCGCTCAGCGCTGGAGAGCTGCAGGAAGCCGGGGAGAACGCAGGATTGCAGGGACGTTCAGCGATGGCACGGGGAGGGTGAGTATGATGTCCCAGCCACCAGCTCCTGCCGCCGCATCCCCTCCCCCGCTGGTTTCTGCCCTATGACTCGTGTATAAGCCGAGGGGGCATTTTCAGCACAAAAAAGGTGCTGAAAATCTCAGCTTATACACGAGTATATACGGTAGATTACTTTTGGCAACAGCGCGGTCATTTGGTGAGGTTCTCTGGTTAGGGGCCCACTCAGAAGTTTGGCCCCCTCTAAGCAAAATCCCTAGCTATGCCTCTGATTAGATTTTGTGAAATCTCATCAATGTGCTAGAGATGTAAATTTATGCTGGGTCTTTGCCTTGTTGAAACACCCATTTCAAGGGCATATCCTCTTCAGCGTAAGGCAACATGACCTCTTCAAGTATTTTAATATATGCAAACTGCTCCATGATCCCTGGTATGTGGTAAATAGGTCGGCACCACAGTAAGAGAAACATGCAGGGCCGGCGTCAGCACCCGGCACTCCAGGGCAAGTGCCGGGGCCCTGAGCAGGCGGGGGGGCCCACTCGCCGTCGGGCACCCCGGCGCCCGTTAGCGGTGTCAGCGCCGCCACTGGGCCCCCCCTGCTTGCTCAGGGCCCCGGCAGCAGCTGGCACAATACTTACCTCTCCCCGTGCCTCCGCTGCCGCAGCTCCGGGCTCCAGGGGGCGCCGGCGCTTCCTCTCACAGCAGCGCCGCTGAATGACATCATCATTCAGCGGCCGGCTGTGGCAGAGAGAGCGCGGACGCCGGACAGGTGAGATGTGATGTGTATGTGTCTGTGTGTATCAGTGTGTGTGTATGTAGTGCGGTGCTTTGTGTGTGTGTGTATGTATGTATGTATGTATGTGAGAGAGTGCTTGTGTGCTGTGGTGCTGTCTGTGTGTGATGATGGGGAGGCATTGATGATAATAGGCAGGCATTGATGATGATGGGGAGTGATGATGATAATGGGCAGGCATTGATGATGATGGGGAGGAGATGATGATGATGGGCAGGCATTGATGATAATGGGCAGGCATTGATGATGATGGGGAAGCGATGATGATGATGGGCAGGCATTGCTGATATTGGGGAGGCCATGATGATGATGAGCAGGCATTGATGATAATGGGGAGGCGATGATGATGATGGGCAGGCATTGATGATAATGGGGAGGCGATGATGATGATGAGCAGGCATTGATGATAATGGGGAGGCCATGATGATGATGGGCAGGCATTGATGATAATGGGGAGGCCATGATGATGATGGGCAGGCATTGATGATATTGGGGAGGCGATGATGATGATGAGCAGGCATTGATGATAATGGGGATGCCATGATGATGATGGGCAGGCATTGATGATAATGGGGAGGCCATGATGATGATGGGCAGGCATTGATGATAATGGTGAAGCCATGATGATGGGCAGGCATTGATGATGATGGGGAGGCAATGGTGATGAGGGGGAGGCAATGATGATGAGGGGGAGGCAATGATTATGAGGGGGAGGCGATGATGATGATGGGGAGGCAATCATGATGATAATGGCGAGTCTTTCCACAGCGCCTTTCCAGCCTAACAGTGCAGAACGCAGTACAGCGCAGAGGAGAGCTCCATATTTTGTATGGAGCATTACATGGACCAGTATCCTGTATGGAGCATCATATGGGGACCAGTATCCTGTATGGAGCATTATATTGGGTCCAGTATTCTGTATGGAGCATTATTTTGGGTCCAGTATTCTGTATGGAGCATTATATGGGGATGGGGGGGTGACATCCTGCATGAGGTATTATATGGGTGATGAGGGGGAGACTATATGGTGCCCATAATATTGTATGGAGGACTGTACTGTCCAGTCTGTACTGTGCGCTGTGAGGATTTGGCGGTTTCTGAGCTATTGTACAATTTACAATAGATATCACTCATGTAATGGAAAAAGTGAAGTATTTGGCCTTGTACTGTACCTATATTTCTCTGCTGTATCTGTGCATCATGAATCGTGGTCTGTGTTAAAGGGGCCCACTGAGGCTCTTTCGCCCGGGGCCCAAAAAAACATGGTGCCGGCCCTGGAAACATGCCCATATCATGATGCTTGTACCACCATGCTTCACTGTTTTCAGACTGTACTGTGGCTTGAATGCGAAGAAGTAAGAAATGATCCAGCTCAGGTACATAATGCATAAGACCAGTGATTTATTTATTCCATCATAAAATAAAATGTCCAAAAAAAATGTGTTTTTCTTTTTTTATCTAATCAACATCCATGAAAGAAAAAATGGGGTGAACATGGGAGGAAAAACCAAGGGAATACAGCACCAGATGCATTTTGAACAGAGCATGTTCATAGAATTGGTGTGGATAGGCACCATTTTATGGGACGGACTTTATATAGCAACCACACTGATTAAGAAACAGGTGTATAGAAACCAATTAGGAACAAAAGGGAGAGGAAAAGAGAAGGCATTAAAGCATGTAGTGAATATAAACATATAATAGTGACTGAAAAATCTAAATTAAAAACAATGACTGCAAATGGAATTAATAATGTAACATGATTTCCTTTCTGAGGTTTAAACCAAAAATAACCCATCTATCCAGGAGGGAGGGTGGAGGGTGAGCTGGTTTAAGTTTCTGCATCACTGTGGCTGGAATGCAGAGTTTGGGAGTCGTCTGCAGGCCTTGGACCCAAAAAGAACAATTTTACTTTCATCAGTCCACAAAATGTTTCTCCATTTCTCTTTAGGCCAGTTGATGTGCTCTTTGGCAAATTGTACCGCTTCAGTAACAGTGGAACTTTGCCGGGACTTCTTGAAGTGAGAATAGCTTCACACGTCTTCTAAGGCCGGGATCCCACATGCGAGAAACACTGCCGAGTCTTGCATGTGAAATCCCAGCTCTGGCGCCGGCACTCGGGAGTGGAGTGAGCGGCTGCATAGAAATACATGCAGCTGCACACTCCACTCCCGAGTGCCAGCGCCAGAGCTGGGATTTCACATGTGAGACTCGGCCGTGTTTCTCGCATGTGGGATCCCAGCCTAACTGTCACAGAACTCACAGGTAACTTGAGACTGTCTTTGATCATCCTGGAACTGATCATTGGCTGAGCCTTTGCCATTCTGACTATTCTTCCATTCATTCGAATGGTAGTCTTCCGTTTTCTTCCATTTCTCTCTGGTTTGGCTTTCCATTTTAAAGAATTGGAGATAATTTTAGCTGCGAAGCCTATCATTGTCTGCACTTCTTTATAAGTTTTACCCTCTCCAATCAAGTTTTTAATCAAAGTACGCTGTCCTTTTGAACAATGTCTCGAACGACCCATATTTCTCAGGCTTTCAAGAAGAAATGCACGTACAACATGTCCTGGCTTCATGCTTATATAAGGGCCACCTGATTCACACCTGTTTCTTCACAGAATGATTGACCTCACTAATTGAACTCCACACTGCTATTATTTTGAACACACTCCCTTTCAATTTATTATTCCAATCAGGGTCGGCTCCAGGTTTTTATGGGCCCCTGGTGAAAGAGTCTCAGTGGGCACCTTTAACACAGACTACGATTCATGATGCACAGATACTGCAGAGAAATATAGGTGTAGTACAATGCCAAACACTTCACTTCTTCCATTACATGAGTGATATCTATTGTAAATTGTACAATAGCTCAAAAACCTGCCAAATCCTCACAGCGCACAGTACAGACTGGACAGTACAGTCCTCCATACAATATTATGGGCACCACATAGTCCTCCATACAGTATTATGGGCCAAATATCATGCTCCATAAAGAATATTGGACCCCATATAATGCTCCATACAAAATATGGAGCTCTCCTGTGCACTTTGCTGCATTCTGTACGGCTCAGGAAAGGACGCTGTGGAAAGACTACCCATTATTATCATCATGATTGCCTCCCCATTATCATCATCATTGTCTCCCCATCATCTTCATCATTGCCTTCCCATCATCATCATCGTCTCCCCATCATCATCATTTCCTCCCCATCATCATAATTGCCTCCCCATCATCATCATAATTGTCTCCCCATTATAATCATTGCCTCCCCATCATAATCATTGCCTCCCCATAATCATTGCCTCCCCATCATCATTACCTCCCCATCATCATCATTGCCTCCCCATCATCATCATCATTGCCTCCCCATTATCATCATTCCCCATCCATCATCATCATTGCCTCCCCATCATCATTGTCTCCCCATCATCATCATTGGCTCCCCATCAGCATCATCATTGCCTCCCCATTATCATCATTGCCTCCCCATCAACATCATTGCTTCCTCATCATCATCATTGCCTCCTCACCACCATCACTGCCTCCCCCACCATCACTGCCTCCCCCACCACCATCACACATACCGCAGCACTCTCTCACATACACACACACACACACACAAAGCACCGCACTACATACACACACGCAGGCAGACAGACACACACTGATTCACACACTAACACACACACCACATCTTACCTGTCCAGCGTCCGCATCGCAGGCAGTCCTGCAGCATCACTGGCGCCTGCACTTACTCTCTGCCACAGCCGGCCGCTGAATGATGACGTCATCCAGCGGCGCTGCTGTGAGAGGAAGCGCGGGTGCCCTGCAGGCGCCCCCTGGAGCCCGGAGCTGCGGAGGCACGGGGAGAGGTAAGTATTGTGTTGGCTGCCGGGGCCCTGAGCAAGCGGGGGGGCGCTGTCATCCGCTAAAGAGCCCGGCACTTGCCCGGGTACCCCGGGTGCTGACGTCGGCCCTGATTCAAATGCACAGACTAAAAAGCTTGCAGATCTTGAATGTTGAGCCTGTTGGTTTTCTTGGAATTTACTGCACCAACTGGTAAATTGTTTGACATAAGGTAATATAATTTATACCAAAAACAGTGATTAATCTGGTTAGTCATATTGGACTGCTATTTTCAACACTACTATATATATGTTAGGGGGTTTTCTCACTTGGGTGCGATGGGAGGAAAACAGGAGGCTTGTTTCTGTAACCCCTTTACCCTCAAGGGTGGTTTGCACGTTAATGATCGGGCCAATTTTTACAATTCTGAACACTGTCTCTTTATGAGGCTATAACTCTAACGCTTCAACGGATCTTTGCGATTCTGAGATTTTTTTCTCGTGACATATTATACTTCATGTTAGTGGTAAAATTTCTTTGATATAACTTGCGTTTATTTTTGAAAAAAATGTAAATATGGCGAAAATTTTGAAAATTTTGCAATTTTCAAATTTTGAATTTTGATTTCCTTTAAAACAGAGAAATATGTCACACAAAATAGTTAACAAATAACATTTCCAACATGTTTACTTTACATCAGCATAATTTTGGAATCAATTTTTTTTTTGTTAGGAAATTATAAGGGTTAAAAGTTGACCAGCGTCTTCTCATTTTTACAACAAAATTTACAAAGCCATTTTTTTAGGGCCCACCTCACATTTGAAGTCACTTTGAAGGGTCTATATGGCAGAAAATACCCAAAAGTGACACCATTCTTAAAACTGCACCCCTCAAGGTACTCAAAACCACATTCAAGAAGTTTATTAACCCTTCAGGTGCTTCACAGGAGCTGAAGCAACGTGGAAGGAAAAAATGAACATTTAACTTTTTAGTCACAAAAATTATCTTTTACAAACATTTTTTTTTATTTTCACAAAGTAAAAGTAGAAAATGGACAGATAAGGTTGTTGTGCAATATCTTCTGAGTACGCCAATACCCCATATGTGGGGTGAACCACTGTTTGGGCGCACGGCGGAGCTCATAAGAGAAGGAGCGCCGTTTGACTTTTTCAAATCAAAATTGGCTGGAATTAAGATTGGACACAATGTCGCGTTTGGAGAGCCCCTGATGCGCCTAAACAGTGGAAACCCCACACAATTGACACCAGTTTGGAAACTAGACCCCCTAAGTAACTTATCTAGATCTGTTGTGAGCACTTTGAACTCCCAAGTGTTTCACAAAAGTTTATAATGCCTGGGTGTGAAAAAAAAATCCACATAAATGATTTTTTAGTCCCCAATTTTTGATTTTTCCCAAGGAAATTGGACCCCAAAAAATGTTGTCCAATTTGTCCTGAGTACGCTGAAATTACAGGCATAAAAATGAAAAATCCTATTTTTTTCCCACAAAAATGATCATTTAGTCACCAATTTGTCCTGAGTACGCTGATAACCCATATTTGGGGGGAACCACTGTTTGGGTGCACGGGAGAGCTCGGAATGGAAGGAGTGCCATTTGACTTTTTCCAACCAAAATTGGCTGGAATTGAGATTGGGCGCAATGTCGCATTTGGAGAGCCCCTGACAGGGTCGCACCTATAATGAGGCAAGTTGAGCATGTTGCATCAGGCGGCAGGAAGCTGCTGTGCAGAGAGGGTAGCATATGCACTCTGCTACTTGCAGCACCTTCAAGTTAGCCACTGCAAGCTACTTGCAGCATGTACAATTTAGCCACTGCATGCAACTCGCAGCACCTACAATTTAGCCACTGCATGCTACTCTGTGTTACTCTGTGGAGTTGAAGACCAGGAGAGCCCAGTGCTTGCAGGTAAAGGAGCATGTGCTGGCTCACCATAGCCTTTGTTCTACCCAGGCTTCGAGTCCACAGACAAAGAGTCCAATGCTCCATAGTCGGTGTCTGCTCTGTACACAGTGTGCACTGTATGGGGCACACAGATACAATGTACAGACCCCGCCAGAGACCCACACATACTACACAGATATGCACCCAACATGTAAATATATATATATATATATACCACAATATGTAAGCACATTAGCATACATAGATTATACAGTACATACACCTATATATAAACCTATGTACTATGCCGCTCATGTATGTAAACACATATATGTATTATATATACATATATGAACCTGTGTACTATACAACTTTTCTATATATAACCTATGTACTATATAGATTTGTATGTACACACATGCAAATATATACTGTATATATGTATATATATACTGTATATATGTATATATATTGTAGTGATCCGCTCTGGTAGGCAGGGGCCGGGCCGCAGTAATGAGTAGAGTTGAGCGATACTTTCCGATATCCAAAAGTATCGGAATGGTATCGCCGATACCATTAAAATATCGGCAATACCCATTACCGATACCGGAAGTCCCATGTAAGTCTATGGGAACAAAATATCGCAACTAAAAAAACCTCTTTCTTTCCTTGTAAACACTAAATATACACACATAGAATACATATTATATATATACATGTCATTGTGACATATATATATATACATATATGTATAGTTTATACACTTCTACATAGTAAAATATCCTCTGATTCAATTGCCGGGTAAAGCCGGCTTCTGTGAAAAGACAGAAGCACCCGACATGAAATGACACTTGGTGTACATAGGGTTAACCATGTCTTTTCATGTCGTTTGCTATCTGATTTGCACAAACAATTACATCAGTCTATGTGTGCAAAATTTCACACCTGTAGGGGTTAATTAAAGGTGTAAATTCGTTGTAAAAAAACGGACTTTTTTGCTACGAATTTACACCTTTAATTAACCCCTACAGGTGTGAAATTTTGCACACATAGACTGATGTAATTGTTTGTGCAAATCAGATAGCAAACGACATGAAAAGACGTGGTTAACCCTATGTACACCAAGTGTCATTTCAAACCATGTCTTTTCATGTCCTTTGCTATCTGATTTGCACAAACAATTACATCAGTCTATGTGTGCAAAATTTCACACCTGTAGGGTTAATTAAAGGTGTAAATTCGTTGTAAAAAAAACGGACTTTTTTGCTACGAATTTACACCTTTAATTAACCCCACAGGTGTGAAATTTTGCACACTTACACTCATGTAATTGTTTGTGCAAATCAGATATCAAACTACATGAAAATACATGGTTAACCCTATGTACACCAAGTGTCATTTCATGTCGGGTTCTGCATTTTCACAAAAGCGCAATTGAACTAGCGGCTATTATACTATGTAGAAGTGTATGAACTATAAATAAATATATATATATGTATATATATGTGTCACAAATTCAATGACATGTATATATATATATGAGGTGTAAAATTGCTGAAAAAAAATGTGTGGGCTCCCGCCCTATTTTCGCAACCAGACAGACAAAGCCAGTGAGTGGGGGCAGATAATAATAGCCCAGAGAGAGACCATTTTTTTGGCCCCCCCCGGCTACTTAACATCTGCCCCCAGACACCCCAGAAAGGGCAAATCTCTAATTAGATTTGCCCTTTCTGGCACTTTGCCCGTCTATTCCCATTGCCCTGTAGCGGTGGCGAATGGGTTAATAAGGGGTTAAAATGACCTTGCAATTGAAAGGTCACTTTAAGCCAGGTTAATAATTGAGAGCTGTCAATTAGACAACTATCAATTATTAATCCTATTGTATGAAAGAAAAATCAAACACACACACTTTAATAAAAAAGAAGTTTAATGAAATAATCACACAGTTTTTGACCATATTTTATTTACCTGCTAAAACCTTTTTCTGTAATAAAAATAAAATAATAAAGCAAAATTATTCTTACCAATCCGATGCACAGTCAGGTCCCACGGTGTAATCCTTCAGAAAGGGTTAATGTTTACTGCAGGGACCGCAGCTAATGCTGCAGCCTCACAGTAAACCCCCAAATGAATGAGCTCCTCTCCTGGCTGACAGGAGAGGAAGTGGAAAGCTTAATTGACTGCTTTCCACTTTCACTTCAGGTCAGCCAGGGACACCATCAGTGACGTCAGAGGGAACTGATTAACAAAAATAGGGGTTCCCTTCGAAAAAAAAATGGCGTGGGGTCCCCCCTATTTTTGTTAACCAGCCAGATGAAGCAGACCGCTGAGGCCTGGATTTTCAGGCTGTTAAGGAGCCAAGATCCATGGACCTTGCCAGCCTGATAATACCAGGCCACAGCAGTCTGCATATCTTGGCTGATTAACAAAAATAGGGGATCCCCTCGAAAAAAATTGGCGTGGGGTCCCCCCTATTTTTGTTAACCAGCCAGATGAAGCAGACCGCTGAGGCCTGGTTTTTCAGGCTGGTAAGGATTCCAATATCCATGGACCTTGCAAGCCTGATAATACCAGGCCACAGCAGTCTGCTTAGCTTGGCTGGTTAACAAAAATAGGGGATCCCCTCGAAAAAAAAATGGCGTAGGGGTCCCCCTATTTTTGTTAACCAGCCAAGTAAAATGCAGACTGCTGCGGCCTGGTATTAAAAGACTGTCAAGGCCCATGGATTTTGGCCCTCAACAGCCTGATAATACCAGGCTACAGCAGCCCCACATTTGGCGCATCAAAAGATGTGCCAATTGTGGCACTTTACCCGGCTCTTCCCACTGCCCTGTAGCGGTGGCAAGTGGGGTAATAAGGGGTTAATGTCACCGTTGATTGCACGGTGACAATAAGCCCGGTTAATAATGGAGAGGCGTCAATAAGACACCGATCCATTATTAATCCCAAAGTTTTTAAATGTGTAAAAAAAAGACACAGCAAGAAAAAAGTCTTTTAATGAAATAAAAGAGACAACACAGTTTTCATTTTTTTTTACTCTCTCATTCCTGCGACGCCATCGATCTCCTGTAAAAAAATAAAAAAAAAAAACCAACAGTATACCACCTGTCCGACGCAGTCCATAACGACAGTCCCACGACGATCCAGCTCTGCTACATCGCAATGACAGGCAGAGCCTGTCTTTGCAACGCAGCACAGCTGATTACCTGCTTCCCCGCGGTGACGTCATCGGACTGCTTTACGGCCGCAATTACCCAGCAGTCACTGCAGTTATCGCGAGAAACTGCATGTGACCGGGAGAAGAGGATGGCGGCCATTAAGCAGTCCGGGATGTGACCGCCGGAGATCTTCTGCCGGGTAAGTGCCGCTGACTCCTGACAGACCCGACAGACGGACACTGACAGTGACAGTGACATCCCGATTCGGTATCCGATATGACGAAAATATCGGTACTCGGAATCGGAATTCCGATACAGCCAATATCGGCCGATACCCGATATTTGCAGTATCGGAATGCTCAACCCTAGTAATGAGGCAAACACACAGGCGTTCAGTTCAAAGTTCAGTGGTTTTAATGACGGTTCAACAAAAGTCCAGATAACAAAATCAAAACAGAACATAAATAACTCCAGTTTGGAGAACCACTGGTCCCAGACTCACCCTTGCTTGGGACGGGCTTAACTAAGCGGCTGCAGGTCAGCAGAGACCGCCAGGTGCCATTCTGGGTGGACTGGAACTTGCTTCTTGGTGCACACTGGCACACTGTAACAAAACACTCTTCCAGGCTGACTCCAGCCGAACTCCTTCCTTCCTTCCACCCACATACTACAACAGCTCCTTGTTAAATAGGCCTAATCCACACCCTCAGGTGAGGTACACATCAGCTGACCTGATCCCGTGACTATGACCTCATCACAGGTCCTTGTGATCAGGGAAAATCCTGACCAAACTTCAGTCTGCTAAGAGAAATATATCTCCCATCCAGCAAGACCCCCTTTGGTGTACCACATACCTCCCCCCTTTGTTCAACCTTAGGAGGGTGGACACATGACATACAGTGAACTCTGGACAGTGCATCTGCGTTCCCCTGTAATCTGCCTGCCCGATGTTCTACTGAAAATTTGAAATTTTGCAGGGACAGAAACCACCTGGTGAATCCTGCATTTCTCTCTTTGGCTTAACTCATCCAAGTCAGAGGGGAATGATCAGTTACCAACCGAAACGTTCTCCCCAACAGATAGTAGCGCAATGACTCCAGTGCCCATTTGATGGCCAGGCACTCTCTCTCTACAATGCTGCATCTGGTTTCAGCTGGAGTAAGCTTTCGACTCAGGAAACTAATGGGATGCTCCTCCCCGTTAACGTCCTGCGACAGCACGGCACCCAGACCTACCTCTGACGCATCAGTCTGGACAATGAATTCTCTTTTGAAGTTGGGTGTGATCAGAACTGGTGACCCACACAGTGCCCCTTTTAGTTTTACAAACGTTTCTTCAATCTGATCATTCCAGCGCACCATTACTGACTTCCTCCCTTTCAGGCAGTCAGGTAACGGCGCCGACAGGGTTGCAAAATTGGGAATAAACCGCCGGAAATATCCCACTAACCCCAAAAACCCTTTCATTTGTTTTGTGGTGAGGGGACGGGGCCAGTTTTGGATTGCCTCCACTTTGTTTATTTGAGGTTTGATAACTCCTCTCCCAATCACATACCCCAGGTAACGAGCTTCCTCCAACCCTATGGAACACTTCTTTGGGTTGGCAGTTAGCCCTGCTTGTCGCAGAGAATCAATCACCGCCTGTACCTTGGCTAAGTGACTTTCCCAGTCTGTACTGTACACCACAATATCGTCGAGATAGGCCGCGACATATCGGCGATGAGGACGAAGAACAACGTCCATTAACCTCTGGAAAGTCGCTGGGCGCCATGCAACCCGAAGGGTAGGACTATATACTGGAACAGTCCCTCGGGTGTTACAAAAGCCGTTTTCTCTCTGGCTGCTTTTGTTAGGGGCACCTGCCAATACCCTTTTGTGAGGTCAATGACTGAAAAAATACCGGGCCTGTCCAAACCGCTCTATTAACTCATCGACCCGGGGCATGGGGTAGGCGTCAAATTTAGAAATTTCATTCAGTTTTCTGAAGTCATTACAGAACCTTAGTGTCCCATCTGGTTTTGGTATTAGGACTATTAGGCTGGCCCACTCACTCTGGGACTCTTCAATAACCCCTAACTGCAGCATCTTCTTTACCTCTTCCGAGATGGCTTGTCGCTGGGCCTCAGGCACCCGATATGGCTTTAATCGGACTTTGGCCTGCGGCTCCATGACAATGTCATGTTGGATTAGGGAGGTACGGCCAGGGAGCTCTGAAAAAACATCGGTATTTCGGCTAACAAACTCTCGGACCTCCTGAACTTGTCTAGGAGACAAAGTGTCTGCTATTTTGATGGCGTAGAGGACTTCTCTTGCATTCTCCTGAGGCAAGGGAGCCCTCTCTACTGGAAATGCAGGCCGTGGACAATCCTCACCAAGAGGGTCTCTGTCTTTCCATGGTTTGAGCAGATTCACATGGTATACCTGTTCTGACTTTCTTGCCCTGGTTGGTGTACTTTATAGTTTACGGGACCCACCTTCTCCATAATCTCGTAGGGTCCCTGCCACCTTGCAAGGAACTTACTATCCACTGTAGGACAAGTACCAACACCCGATCCCCAGGGTTAAAGGACCTTACCCGTGCCTCCCGGTTATAGACCTGCCTCTGTGACCTTTGTGCTGCTTCCATATGTTCTCGGACTAATGGTAGGACTGTCTCCATTCTCTCTTGCATTTTGGCCACATGTTCTATCACACTTTTGTGGGGAGTTGGTTGGTTCTCCCAGGTCTCTTTAGCTATATCGAGTAAGCCACGGGGATGTCTGCCATATAATAGTTCGAAGGGCGAGAACCCCGTAGATGCCTGGGGCACCTCCGCACTGCAAACATCAGGTATGGCAACAAGAGATCCCAGTCCTTACCATCTTTAGAGACAGCTTTTTTCAACATATTCTTCAGGGTCTTATTGAACCTTTCTACCAACCCGTCTGTTTGAGGATGATAGACCGATGTGCGCAACTGTTTAACACTTAACAAGTGGCAGAGTTCCTTCATGATTTTTGACATAAATGGGGTCCCCTGGTCTGTTAAGATTTCTTGAGGGATTCCCACCCGAGAGAACATACCCATGAGTTCTTTTGCGATAAGTTTGGCAGAGGTGTGGCACAGGGGAATAGCCTCAGGATACCTGGTAGCGTAATCTTGAACTACGAGGATATGTTGGTGACCCCTCGCTGATTTATTAACAGGCCCCACAAGATCCATGGCTATTCTCTCAAACGGGACCTCTATAATTGGTAATGTCACCAAGGGACTCCGAAAATGAGGCTGCGGACTGGTTACCTGGCACACGGGACAAGAGTTACAATACCGTTTAACTTCTTCATAGACCCCTAGCCAGTAAAACCGTTGTAGAATTCGGTCTAGGGTTTTCTTTTGACCCAGATGTCCCCCCAGTACATGCTCATGCGCTAGGTCCATTACCAACTTACGATACGACTGAGGTACCAGCAATTGCTCGACAATTTCCCCACGTACTTTTTCAACCCGATACAGCAAATCTTGATTTAGCTCGAATCGGGGAAATACTGTAGCTGCCCCGGGTTGTTGGGGTTACCCATTGACAACCAGTACATTTTCCCAAGCTCGAGCCAACGTAGGGTCCCGGAGTTGCGCCGTACCAAAATTGTCACCTGCCACATTTAAGTCTGACAATTCTGGTCCCGGTGGCAAGTCTTCCACCTCCCCAGCTAACACTTCTATAGGAGAGGGTTTCTCCTCCTCCACCGAAAGAACAGGTACTCCTACCGCCAGCACATCTTCCTCTGGGCCACCAGGTTCATGCCCGATTTCTGGAGAATGCAACCTGGTTGCCACTGGTGCCGACGACTGTTCCGTGGGAGGGGTAATTATAGGCCAAAGCACATAAAAAGAACGGAAAATCTCTCCCCATTATTACCTCATAATGCAAATTAACCACCACCCCCACCTCGTGGCACCTCCTCCCCGCTGGCGTGTTGATCATCACCAGGGCGGTAGGATAATGTTTTAGGTCCCCATGTATACAAAATACACCCATTTTCCGACCAGTATACTCGCTGATTTGGACGTGGATAGCTCGTATTAGGGTCACGAGACTCCCTGAGTCCAGTAGAGCCACAGCAGGGTTACCCTCCACCTCCACTTTACACAAATGGTTCATACTGGGTCCCTCTGGTTTGCCCACTGCACACATGTGTTTGGCATAGTGAGACTGATAGTACCCATAGTTTGTGTCCATGGGCTCAGTCAGGTGGGGGCAATCAGCTCTCACATGTCCTGGTTCTTGGCACCGCCAACAGGTTATGGGGCCCCTTTCGTCCCCAGACATGTCCTGGGCGGCCTTCCGAGTCTCTGCTCGCCGAACAGCGGGTGAAGGTTTGGGGAATTTACTCATTACCTTCCCGGTAGTCTCTCCCTGTATCTCCTTGGTAGCCCCATATCTTTCAATGAGGTCTACCATTTGGAGACCATCAGTAGGGGCTGCCTGTCCAACCCATGTTTGAAGGGTGTGGGGCAAAGTTCTCCAGAATTTATCAGTCACTATACGATCCAGCATAGCGCGGGGTGACAACACCTCCGGCTGCAACCACTTTTCTATCAGGTGTATCAAGTCATAATACTGGGACCGAGCTGGCTCGGAAGGGGAAAACTTCCACTGGTGTACCCGCTGTGCCCGGACTAACACATTTACCCAAAGACGTGCGAATATCTCACCCTTGACGATCTCGTAGTCCCTCTGATGCTCGGGGGTAGGTCCTTATAGGCTTTCACGGGTCCTGGAGCCAAAAACAGAGCCACGATCTTGGCCCACTGGTCCCGGGGCAGTCTCTCCCTCTTAGCCACGCCTTCAAACATCTCCAGGTATACCTCGACGTCATCTGATTGCTCCATCTTTGGGATCGCTGTAAGCACCACTTTCCGGACATCCTGGCATCCCCGGGCAGCTCCTGCTGTCTGCGGCGCTGTGATGTGCTGCATCAGTAGACTATTGGTTTCCTGTTGCTGTCGATTAAATATCTGCTGCTGCTCCATAGCCTGCTGCTGTATAGCCTGCTGCTGTGTAGCCTGCTGCTGCTGCATAGCCTGCTGTTGCTGCTGTGTAGCCTGCTGTTGCTGCTGCATAGCCTGCTGCTGCTGTCGCATGGCCTCCACCAGCATTTTTACTGTGCTCTCCATCTCCAGACAGTTCTCCACCGGGTTTTGCGTTACTTTTTTCACCAGGACATCGACTGTCATGCAGAGGAAAAAAAAAAAAAAAAAAACAATACCACAGCCTGACCTCACTGCGTGTGCCCGCTTTCAAGCCACCAATTGTAGGGATCCGCTCTGGTAGGCAGGGGCCGGGCCGCAGTAATGAGGCAAACACACAGGCGTTTAGTTCAAAGTTCAGTGGTTTTAATGACTGGTTCAACAAAAGTCCAGATAACAAAATCAAAACAGAACATAAATCACTCCAGTTTGGAGAACCACTGGTCCCAGACTCACCCTTGCTTGGGACGGGCTTAACTAAGCGGCTGCAGGTCAGCAGAGACCGCTAGGTGCCATTCTGGGTGGACTGGAACTTGCTTCTTGGTGCAAATAGGCCTAATCCACACCCTCAGGTGAGGCACACATCAGCTGACCTGATCCCGTGACTATGACCTCATCACAGGTCCTTGTGATCAGGGAAAATCCTGACCAAACTTCAGTCTGCTAAGAGAAATATATCTCCCATCCAGCAAAACCCCCTTTGGTGTACCACAATATATATATATATATATATATATATATATATATATACTATGCCGGTTATGTATGTATGTATGCACATAGATACATATATACACATATAAGCGAATGTACTATACATTTCATGTACAGTTATATGAAAAAGTTTGGACACCCCTATTAATCTTAAGGTTAATGTTTGATAAAAAATTGGTGTTTTTGCAACAGCTATTTCAGTTTGATATATCTAATAACTATTGGACACAGTAATGTTTCTGCCTTGAAATGAGGTTTATTGTACTAGCAGAACATGTGCAATCTGCATTCAAACAAAATTTGACAGGTGCATAAGTATGGCCACCCTTATCATTTTCTTGTTTTAATACTCCTACCTACTTTTTACTGACTTACTAAAGCACTTTTTTTGGTTTTATAACCTCACTAGCTGAAGAGCCCGGCGCTGCCCGGGCATAGTACCTAACTACGGTTAGTTATAGCAAATTGTAATGATTATATCTATATACAAGTATTCAGCTTTCTCCCCATTATGTAGATAGGGCCAAAATAGTTTGGCGATTTGGAACGTGCGGGGGTTAAAATTTCCATTCAACACATAGCCTATGATGCTCCTGGGGTTGAGATGTGCGGGCATGCAAAATTTCATGCCCGTAAGTACAACGGTGCAGATTCCTATCCCGGGCCAAAATTATTTGCCGATTTGGAATGCGCGGGGTTAAAATTTCGACTCAAAACCTAGCCTATGACGCTCCCGGGGTCGAGACGTGCGGGTGTGCAAAATTTCATGCCCGTAAATGCAGATTCCTATGCCGGACATACACACAAGCATTCAGCTTTCTCCCCATTATGTAGATAGGGCCAAAATTGTTTGGCGATTTGGAACGTGCGGGGGTTAAAATTTCCATTCAACACATAGCCTATGATGCTCCTGGGGTTGAGATGTGCGGGCATGCAAAATTTCATGCCCGTAAGTACAACGGTGCAGATTCCTATCCCGGGCCAAAATTATTTGCCGATTTGGAATGCGCGGGGTTAAAATTTCGACTCAAAACCTAGCCTATGACGCTCCCGGGGTCGAGAGGTGCGGGTGTGCAAAATTTCATGCCCGTAAATGCAGATTCCTATGCCGGACATACACACAAGCATACAGCTTTCTCCCCATTATGTAGATAGGGCCAAAATTGTTTGGCGATTTGGAACGTGCGGGGGTTAAATTTTCCATTCAACACATAGCCTATAATGCTCCTGGGGTTGAGATGTGCGGGCATGCAAAATTTCATGCCCGTAAGTACAACGGTGCAGATTCCTATCCCGAGCCAAAATTACCGTATTTTTCGGACTATAAGACGCACCGGACTATAAGACGCACCCAGGTTTTAGAGGTGGAAAATAGGGAAAAATATATTTGAAGCAAAAAATGTGGTAAAATATTTAATAACATACTATTATATGTGGTGTTATTATATATAATAGTATGTTATTATATTGGAAGCTACGGGTAGGAGATGGTGCTGCGGGACCAGTGTGGTGTCTGTAAACTACTATGTGAAGACGCTAGAGGGTGAGTATAAGGCCGGGGTCACACATGCGAGAAACTCGCACAATTTCGTGTGAGTCTCTCGCATGAACACCCGGCACTGCCGCCGGCACTCAGACTGGATTGTGCGGCTGCATAGAAATACATGCTGCATAGAAATAGAGACAGATGATAGAGACAGAGTTGATAGAGATAGATGATAGAGACAGAGATGATAGAGACAGAGATGATAGAGACAGAGATGATAGAGACAGAGATGATAGAGACAGATGATAGAGACAGAGATGATAGAGACAGAGATGATAGAGACAGAGATGATAGAGACAGATGATAGAGACAGAGATGATAGAGACAGATGATAGAGCAGAGATGATAGAGACAGATGACAGATGACAGAGATGATAGAGACAGATGATAGAGACAGATGATAGAGACAGATGATAAAGACAGAGATGATAGAGACAGAGATGATAGAGACAGATGATAGAGACAGATGATAGAGACAGATGATAGAGACAGAGATGATAGAGACAGAGTTGATAGAAATGTGACACTTATGCGTTTCATGTGCGCATGATGCACTGCACAAAAAAACGCAAGTGTGAAAGTAGCCTAACCTTTTAATTAATTCTCTGTTGTACAGTGGGTCTGAAGGACCTGTGATGACATTATGAAGAGGCAGGGCTTTGGTCATGTGATGCTCCAGCCCACCCTCTTCATGACCTCATCACAGGTCCTTCACAGGAGTATTCAGCCTCCCATCAGCACAGCCCCAGGCTGTCAGGTATGCCAGCTGCTCCTGCTGCCTCCTTCTCCTTCAGACACCGATCTGCCCAGCTGCTGCAGGAATCAGGCGCTGGGGAAACTGTGGCTCTGTGATCTGCTGCTCCCCGATCACTGCTCAGCTGATAGGTGGGCGGGGAAGCGGCTGATTAATATTCACTGCACTTAAGTAGGGACCAGGGGTTTCCCCCAGCGCTTGTTTCCTGCAGCAGCAGAGGGGATATTTTCTTGCCTCCTGCTGATCCCACTCCACCGCTGCCCCCTGCCCCCCTCCCCACATGTTACATTCTGACCATAAGACGCACCCACACTTTCCTCCCAAATTTGGAGGAAAAAAAGTGCGTCTTATGGTCCAAAAAATACGGTATTTGCCGATTTGGAATGCGCGGGGTTAAAATTTCTACTCAAAACCTAGCCTATGACGCTCCCGGGGTCGAGACGTGCGGGTGTGCAAAATTTCATGCCCGTAAATGCAGATTCCTATGCCGGACATACACACAAGCATTCAGCTTTATCCCCATTATGTAGATAGGGCCAAAATTGTTTGGCGATTTGGAACACGCGGGGTTAAAATTTCGATTCAAAACATAGCCTAGGACTCTTTCGGGTCGAGACGTGCGGGCGTGCAAAATTTCATGCCCATAAGTGCGACGGTGCGGATTCCAATCACGGACAAACATACCCAAATACATACACACATACATACATTCAGCTTTATATATTAGATTGAGCTTTGAACTTCATAGCCAGGTGTATGCAATCATGAGAAAAGCTACTTAAAGTGGTCACTTGCAAGTTGTTCTCCTGTTTGAATCTCCTCTGAAGAGTGGCATCATGGGCTCCTCAAAACAACTGTCAAATGATCTGAAAACAAAAATTATTCAACATAGTTGTTCAGGGGAAGGATACAAAAAGCTGTCTCAGAGATTTAACCTGTCAGTTTCCACTGTGAGGAACATAGTAAGGTAATGAAAGAACACAGGGACAGTTCTTGTTAAGGCCAGAAGAAGCAGGCCAAGAAAAACATCAGGAAGGCAGAGAAGAAGAATGGTGAGATCAGTCAAGGACAATCCTCAGACCACCTCAGAGAGCTGCAGCATCAACTTGCTGCAGATGGTGTCACTGTGCATCGGTCAACTATACAACGCACTTTGCACAAGGAGAAGCTGTATGGGAGAGTGATGCGAAAGAAGCCGTTTCTGCAAGCACGCCACAAACAGAGTCGGCTGAGGTATGTAAAAGCACATTTGGAGAAGCCAATTTCTTTTTGGAAGAAGGTCCTGTGGACTGATGAAACCAAGATTGAGTTGTTTGGTCATACAAAAAGGCGTTATGCATGGCGTAATAAAAACACAGCATTCCAAGAAAAACACTTGCTACCCACAGTAAAATTTGGTGGAGGTTCCATCATGCTTTGGGGCTGTGTGGCCAATGCCGGCACCGGGAATCTTGTTAAAGTTGAGGGACGCATGGATTCCACTCAGTATCAGCAGATTCTTGACAATAATATTCAAGAATCAGTGACAAAGTTGAAGTTACGCAGGGGATGGATCTTTCAGCAAGGCAATGATTCAAAATCCAAATCTACTAAAGGCATTCATGCAGAGGAATAATTACAATGTTCTGGAATGGCCATCCCAGTCCCCAGACCTGAATATCATTGAACATCTGTGGGATCATTTGAAGAGGGCTGTCCATGCTCGGCGACCATCAAACTTAACTGAACTGGAATTGTTTTGTAAAGAGGAATGGTCAAAAATACCTTCATCCAGGATCCAGGAACTCATTAAAAGCTACAGGAAGCGACTAGAGGCTGTTATTTTTGAAAAGGAGGATGTACTAAATATTAATGTCACTTTTCTGGTGAGGTGCCCATACTTATGCACCTTTCAAATTTTGTTTGGATGCAGATTGCACATTTTCTTTTAGTACAATAAACCTCATTTCAAGGCAGAAACATTACTGTGTCTAATACTTATTAGATATATCAAACTGAAATAGCTGTTGCAAAAACACCAATTTTTATAAAACATTAAGCTTAAGATTAATAGGGATGCCCAAACTTTTTCATATAACTGTATTTATACACATTGATGTACACACACGCTGATATATATACTCATAAATGTATACATGCACAGACATCAGTAGTTAGGCAACATTAACTAGAATAATACATTGGGCTCATTGATAACAATATCTTTATAATGCCTTCGGAAAAAAATTAAGCAAATTTGTCTCTGTTGTGTGATCTGTGCATGTAAATGTCTCACAGTGTGTGTCATATACGTCTCACATGAGAATACTTAGAATACATACCTACTGAAAATACTTCTGGTTTCCAACCTTCATGATTGACATGTGCTTTCTTGGGGAACAGGGCTGCCACTAGGAATTCCGGGGCCCCATACTGGCGAAATTTTCAGGGCCCCCCTGAGACTCCGCCCAGGCTCCACCCCAGCCCCGCCTTCACCCTTCGAACTGTCCACAGTCCCACCGCTCTCTCTTGGAAAAACTCCACTTCTCACCAATCACACATTAACAGTTCCCATCACCAGATCACACATATAGCCAGCAGCTTTTGTTTTGGCCAAAAGATTTTTTAAGCTGCCATCACAACACTGTAGACACTTTTGGCTGAGCTCTATTCTATGCTAACCTATTAAATATTTGTTAAAATATGCAATACAATTTAGGTATATCTTTATTTATTTATTTTTCAATTTTTAAAATGACCAATAATATCACATACAAGGGACAAACACCACCGCACGATGGCCAGACACTATTACCACCACATAGTGACCTATAATACCACATACAAGGAACAAATACCACCACACCATGTCCAGACCACATTTTACAACCACAGTGACTGAATAATATCACTTTCAAGGATCAAATACCGCCACACCATGACCAGACCACATATTACCACCACAAAGTGACCAAATAATAGCACATACAAGGGACAAATACCTCAACACCATGTCCAGACCACATATTACCACCACATAGTGACTGAATACTACAATACTGATCAGTAACAAAAAAAGAACAATACTATCACCATAAGTGCCATTATACACAGGAGATCTGTACTTAGTATGCAGTGTCTGTGTACAGGTAATACAGTGATCACTGGTGACATTATACACAGGAGCTCTGTATATAATGTACAGGTGATACAATGATCACTGGTGACATTATACACAGGACCTCTGTATATAGTATATAGTGTATAGTGTCAGTGTACAGGTAACACACTAACTCACCAGTGAGGTCTCTAGGTGAAGTCCTTCATCCTTGCTTTTCATCTTTCATCCAGCACACCCCGCCATCACTTCTTCCAGCCAGGGCTAGTCTCTGCAGGAAATAAACACAGTTATCTAGAGCTCCACTTGCAAAACACATTACTCATTTTTTCCCAACTTCTACACTACACCAGTTGAAGAAAAAAAAGGCAACATTGTGTCAGTCTGCACAGTAACAGACGACCACAGCCCATCACTGCAGTAATAATATCCCTTAATTAGCCCCTATGGTAATAATATCCCCCATCCTGGCCCCCGTGTGTCTCATTCCTGGCTTCAGCCATATGTTCTCCCACCCCGCCCTCAAGAGTATCCATTGTGCCCCATATGATCTCTCATCTGTCTCCATCATATTATTATTATTATAATTATTTATTTATATAGCGCCATTAATTCCATGGTGCTGTACATGAGAAGGGGTTACATGCAAAGTTATAGATATCGTTTACAGTAAACAAATTTACAATGACAGACTGGTACAGAGGGGAGAGGACCCTGTCTTTACGGACTTACATTCTACATTCTTGTATCCATCCTGCCCCATGACCATGCCCCATCTGTCTGCAATCCTGCCCCATGTGTCTCCAATCCTGCCCCCAGTGTCTCCAATCCTGCCCCCAGTGTCTCCATTCCTGCCCCCAGTGCCTCCAATCCTGCTCCCTGTATCTCCAATCCTGCCCCCAGTGCCACCAATCCTGCTCCCTGTCTCCAATCCTGCCCCCCATTTCCAATCATGCCCCATCTCCATCCTGCCCCCGTCTCCAATCCTGCCCCTATCTCCAATCCTGCCCCCCTGTATCTCCAATCCTGCCCCTGTATCCAATCCTGTCCCGTGTCTCCAATCATGCCCTCTGTATCCAATCATGCCTCCTGTCTCCAATCATGCCTCCTATCTCCAATCATGCCTCCTGTCTCCAATCATGCCCCCCGTATCCAATTCTGCCCCCTGTATCCAATCCTGTCCCATCTTCAATCATGCCCCCAGTGTCTCCAATCCGGCCCCCAGTGTCTCCAATCCTGCCCCATCTCCATCCTGCCCCCCCAGTGTCTCCATTCTGTCCCGTCTCCATCCTGCCCCCAGTGTCTCCAATCCTTCCCCATCTCCATCCTGCCCCCCCAGTGTCTCCAAACCTGCCCCCAGTGTCTCCAATCCTGTCCCGTCTCCATCCTGCCCCCCCAGTGTCTCCAATCCTGCCCCGTCTCCATCCTGCCCCCCAGTGTCTCCATTCTGCCCCCAGTGTCTCCAATCCTGCCCCCAGTGTCTCTAATCCTGCCCCCAGTGCCTCCAATCCTGCTCCCTGTATCTCCAATCCTGCCCCCAGTGCCTCCAATCCAGCTCCCTGTCTCCAATCCTGCCCCCATCTTCAATCATGCCCCCCGTCTCCAATCCCGCTCCCGTCTCCAATCATGCTCCGTCTCCTTCCTGCCCCTGTCTCCAATCCTGGCCCTTGTCTGCACTCATGCCCCCTGTATCCAATCATGCCTCCTGTCTCCAATCATGCCTCCTGTCTCCAATCAAGCCCTTGTATCCAATCCTGCCCCCTGTATCCAATCCTGTCCCATCTCCAATCATGCCCCCCAGTGTCTCCAATCCTGCCCCCAGTGTCTCCAATCCTGCCCATCTCCATCCTGCCCCCCCAGTGTCTCCATTGTGCCCCATCTCCATCCTGCCCCCAGTGTCTCCAATCCTAACCCATCTCCATTCTGCCCCCTCAGTGTCTCCAATCCTGCCCCCAGTGTCTCCAATTCTGCCCCCAGTGTCTCCAATCCTGCCCCAGTGCCTCCAATCCTGCTCCCTGTATCTCCAATCCTGCCCCAGTACCTCCAATCCTGCTCCCCGTCTCCAATCCTGCCCCTGTCTCCAATCCTGCCCCATCTCCATCCTGCCCCCGTCTCCAATCATGCCCCATCTCCATCCTGCCCCATCTCCAATCCTGCCCCCTATTTCCAATCCTGCCCCCATATCTCCAATCCTGTCCCCTGTATCCAATCCTGTCCCCTGTATCCAATCCTGTCTCCACTCATGCCACCTGTATCCAATCATGCCTCCTGTCTCCAATCATGCCTCCTGTATCCAATCAGGCCTCCTGTCTCCAATCATGCCCCCTGTATCCAATCCTGCCCCCTGTATCCAATCCTGTCCCGTCTCAAATCATGCCCCCCCAGTGTCTCCAATCCTGCCCTAGTGTCTCCAATCCTGCCCCGTCTCCATCCTGCCCCCCTAGTGTCTCCATTCTGCCATTAATTCCATGGTGCTGTACATCAGAAGGGGTTACATACCAAGTTATAGATATCATTTACAGTAAACAAATTTACAATGACAGACTGATACAGAGGGGAGAGGACCCTGTCCTTGCGGACTTACATTCTACATTCTCGTATCCATCCTGCCCCATGACCATGCCCCATCTGTCTGCAATACTGCCCCCATGTGTCTCCAATCCTGCCCCCAGTGTCTCCAATCCTGCCCCGTCTCCATCCTGCCCCCCAGTGTCTCCAATCCTGCCCCGTCTTTATTCTGCCCCCCCAGTGTCTTCAATCCTGCCCCGTCTCCATCCTGCC
The DNA here is from genome assembly GCA_033576555.1 of Oophaga sylvatica. Lineage (NCBI taxonomy): Eukaryota > Metazoa > Chordata > Amphibia > Anura > Dendrobatidae > Oophaga > Oophaga sylvatica. The sequence goes on along the minus strand of JARQOD010000005.1, from coordinate 291,672,095 downwards.
CCCCCAGTGACTCCATTCTGCCCCGTCTCCATCCTGCCCCAATGTCTCCAATCCTGCCCTGTCTCCATCCTGCCCCCCAGTGTCTCCATTCTGCCACATCTCCATCCTGCCCCCCCAGTGTCTCCATTCTGCCCCGTCTCCATCCTGCCCCCCCAGTGTCTCCATTATGCCCTGTCTCCATCCTGCCCCCCCAGTGTCTCCATTCTGCCATTAATTCCATGGTGCTGTACATCAGAAGGGGTTACATACCAAGTTATAGATATCATTTACAGTAAACAAATTTACAATGACAGACTGATACAGAGGGGAGAGGACCCTGTCCTTGCGGACTTACATTCTACATTCTCGTATCCATCCTGCCCCATGACCATGCCCCATCTGTCTGCAATCCTGCCCCCATGTGTCTCCAATCCTGCCCCCAGTGTCTCCAATCCTGCCCCGTCTCCATCCTGCCCCCCCAGTGTCTCCAATCCTGCCCCGTCTTCATTCTGCCCCCCCAGTGTCTTCAATCCTGCCCCGTCTCCATCCTGCCCCCCCAGTGACTCCATTCTGCCCCGTCTCCATCCTGCCCCCGTGTCTCCAATCCTGCCCTGTCTCCATCCTGCCCCCCAGTGTCTCCATTCTGCCACATCTCCATCCTGCCCCCCCAGTGTCTCCATTCTGCCCCGTCTCCATCCTGCCCCCCCAGTGTCTCCATTCTGCCCTGTCTCCATCCTGCCCCCCCAGTGTCTCCATTCTGCCCTGTCTCCATCCTGCCCCCAGTGTCTCTATTCTGCCCCGTCTCCACTCTGCCGCCCCCGCTTGCTGCTTTCAATACTAATTGAAAAAAAAAAACAGTTTTCCTCTTACCTTGCCGCGCTCCAGCGGCGAGCGATCTGCATCCCAGATGACAATGACATCAGACGCCAACGACGTGCGCCCTGACGTCAGCTGCCAGTCTTCGATTGGCTGGCAGCTTTAACTATTGTCGTGCGGGCCCGCACGGTAATAGAGTAACTGAACCTGCGTCCTGGACGCAGGTTCAGTTACTTAATCGGCAGAATCCTGCCGCTGGGGATGGGGCAGTGGGGCCCGATGGGTAGTGGTGACAGGGCCCGATGCGGGCCCCCTCTGCTGATCGGGCCCCATACGCCAGTCAGGACTGTAATGCCCTGATGGCGGCCCTGTTGGGGAATGTTGCAGAATGGGTTTTTTTCTTGTTTTATCTTCTAAATTTTTTTTATGTGTCAAAGCAAAATTAAAAAAAATATATATGTAGCAATTATCTATCTATCTATCCATTCACACATACACTTCTTGCATGGGCTCTATTCTGGATAGTGACATGTCCGACAAGGATTCATACAGACGCTTTGTATGGATGTCTATGATGCCACTGTGATGCTGCAGTGGGTTTATTGTGTATGCATGCTCACATATACACTCATACATCCATTCACAGTATACAAATTAGGGCTCATGCACATATTCAGTATTTGTTGAGTTTTATACCCCAGTATTTGTAAGCCAAAACCAGGAGTGGGTGATAAATGCAGAAGGGGTGCAAATGTTTCTATAAGGCCGGGGTCACACTGGCGACAAAAACGGACGAGTGCAATGCGATAAAATATCACATTACACTCGGACCAATGTTAATCTATGGAGCAGCTCCCAGCATCCGTTTTTTTCTCAGCCGTTTTCCTCGGACCGAGACAATCGCAGCATGCGTGATTAGCTGGGAAGCTTAATTGATTGCTTCCCAAGTTAATCAGTTCCCTTCAGGATAGCAGGGGACTCCGCACAGCATCATTGACTTCAGAGGGAGTCCCCGGCTAACCTGACAGAAACTGATTACTGTGGGAAACATTCAATTAAGCTTCCTAGCTAATCACTTCCTCTCCTGTCAGCTGGGGAGATGAGCTCATTCATTCGGGGGTTTACATCGAGGCTGCAGCATTAGCTCCGGTCCTCGTTGTCAAACTGTTAACCCTTTGTGAAGAATTGCAGCGTGGGACCTGACTGAGCGCCGGAGAGGTAAGAATAATGTTGTTTTATTATTTTTTTTATTACAGGAGAACAAGGGCTTCTCAAGGATTACCAGTACAATAAAATATGTTCAAAAACTGTCTATTTATTTCATTAAAATGATTTTTAATTAATGTGTGTGTGTTTTTTTTGTCATTTCATACAATAGGATTAATAATTGAGAGTTGACTAATTGACAACTCTCAATTATTAACCTGGCTTAAAGTCACCTTCCAATAGCAAGGTGGCTTTAACCCATTATTAACCCATTCGCCACCGCTACAGGGCAATAGGAATAGACGGGCTAAGTGCCAGAAAGGGCGCATCTAATTATAGATTTGCCTTTTCTGGGGTGGCTGGGGGCAGATGTTAGTAGCCAGGGGGGCACAAAATAAATGCACCCTCCCTAGGCTATTATTATCTGCCCCCACTCGCTGGCTTTGCCTGTCTGGTGCAGAAAATACAGCGGGAGCCCACGCATTTTTTTTCAACGAATTTACACATTTAATTAACCCCTACATGTATGAAATTTTGCACACATACACTCATATAATTGTTAGTGAAAACCATATATCAAACTACATGAAATTACATGGTTTACTGTATGTAAACCATGTGTCATTTCATGTCGGGTTCTGTAATTTCACAGAAGTCGGCAATTGAATTAACCGCTATTATACTACGTAGAAGTGTATGAACTATAAATATTTGTATATAAATATGTCTCAATGACATATATATATATATATATATATAATATATATGTATTCTATGTGTATATATCTATTCTTTCTTTTGTGATTTATAAACTATCATTTGGATCCATTATATGTCGGTTTTGGTAGCCACCGACAAAATCTTGCCATACGGATGTCAAACGGTTGTCAAACGTATGCTCAGATGCGAGAAAATCACATCCTCGCATTGAAATCGGATGACAAACGGAGCAATGTTCAGGAAACATTTCTGCGATTATCGGCCGTCAAAAACGGTCCGATTTTTTAGACAGTGTGTGTGACTCCAGCCTTATGCTTTTCCTCTGACCATTCCACTCCTGGTTTTGGCTTACAAATACTGGGGTAAAAAGCTCACCAAATACTGAATGTGTGAATGATCCCTAAGAGTGATGTGCTGTGGATTAGCAGTTTCATGAGTTGTGTTACTGCGTGCAGCCAGGGCAGTGTGCACAGGACGAGACGCTGGGATTTTCAGGGATTCCGAGAAGGAGAGCTGCTGGTGAACACACTGAATGACAATGAGCTTTCCTCTCTTTCATGCCCTCTGTCCGTGCCCTGATGCTGGTCAGGGTGGCCACAACATCCTTTTCTTTCTTCTTACGTTTTAGAGCCTTCTCACATTGTATAGCCCATATAGACCAGCCGCAGTACGTATGTGTGTGCATGACCCCCCTAATTTTGCCACAAAAAACTGGGGAAACTTATTGACTTGCGTATAAGCCTAGGGTGAAAAATGATTATGCCCCACATGATGCTCCACAGATTATGCCCCCATATGCTCCACAGATTATGCCCAATATGCTCCACAGATTATGCCCCCATATGCTCCAGATTATGCCCCCATATGATCTACAGAATATGCCCCATATGCTCCAGATTATGCCCCATATGTTCCACAGATTATGCCCCCATATGCTCCAGATTATGCCCCCATATGCTCCATATTATGCCCCCATATGTTCCACAGATTATGCCCCCATATGCTCCATATTATGCCCCCATATGCTCCAGATTATGCCCCATATGTTCCACAGTTTATGCCACCATATGCTCCATATTATGCCCCCATATGCTCCAGATTATGCCCCATATGTTCCACAGCTTATGCCCCATATGCTCCATATTATACCCCCATATGCTCCATATTATGCCCCCATATGCTCCAGATTATGCCCCATATGTTCCACAGCTTATGCCCCCATATGCTCCAGATTATGCCCACATATGCTGCACAATTATGCCCCATAGTATAGGCCTCATATGCTGCTGCTGCTGCAAAAAAAAAAAAAAAAAGACATACTCACCTCTCGTCGCTGGGGGCCAGGTGCCAGTGTCCTGAGCAGGCGGTGACACCGGCGCGCTATGGGGTACAGGTGCCGGTGTCACCGCTCGCTCAGGACCCCGGCACTTGTGATATTTACCTGTCCTCTCTGCACCGCAGCGCTGCTCCCTCGTCCGACTCCTCTGGCTGTGAATGACCTGGCAGCGGGCGCAGCGCACTAACGACGTCATCGCGCCCTCTGCCTGAACATTCACAGCCAGAGGAGAGTCAGACCGAGGGAGCAGCGCTGCGGTGGACCGAGGGACAATATCACTATACTCACCCCTCCGCCGCACGTCCCTGCAGCCTCTCTTCTTCTCCCGGCGCTCTCTGCAGCGCTTCAGTCCTGCAGCGGTCATGTGGTACCGCTCATTAAAGTCATGAATATGTGCATATTCATGACTTTAATGAGCGGTGCCATGTGACCGCTGCAGGAAGGAGCCGGAGATCGTGGGAGAAGCAGGGGGGCTGCAGAGACCGCGCCGGTGGAGGGGTGAGTATGATCCAACACCCCACCTCCCCCGCTGACCCCCGTATATGACCCGCGTATAAGCCGAGAGGGGGACTTTCAGCCCTAAAAAATGGGCTGAAAATCTCGGCTTATACATGGGTATATACGGTAATATACATACACATATATACATACACACATACATATACACTGCAGCTGGCCTATATGGCTATACACAGCAGTCGCAGTATATTACACACAGTGGTATAACCTATATAACGTACATACCCCAGTCGCAGTATCACCTTTATAATGTATGTGTTAGTGTGTATGTGTGTGTGTGTGTGTGTGTGTGTATGTATATGTGACTATGCACAGGCCCAGACTGACAATCTGCCGAGGCAGGCATTTGCTTGATGGGCCAGTGGCACTGAGTTGGAAAGTAGCCGAGGGCCAGTGGCGTACCGTCAATAGTAGCAGACCACGCAGCTGCTATGGGGCCCGGACAGGTGAGGGGGCCCGCGACACTCTTGCCCCTCTTCCCTGGGGGCAGCCTGGACTCAGAATCCGGACATGGCACAGGGTGGTGCGGGGCAGCAGAGCTCACAGGGCACAACATAGGCCGCTCATCTCCTGCAGGGGGCAGTGGAGAGTCACAGAGGCTGCACATGGAACGCTGGAGCGCAGCCTCAGCTGACAGGCTGACAGGCCGCCAATTCCGCCCACATAGGATGCTGGACAGGAACCCGGAAGTCAGCTGCTGCGACCAGTCTCCGGGGAGGTCAGGGGTGAGAGTGCAAAGATGGCGGCGAACATGGTGAGAAGGCGGGCGTGGAGCAGGATGCGATGGTAAGTGAGGTCCGTGACGGACAAGAACTTGTCCCTGCATCGTGGGAGGGGGCCCACAGTCATGTGGTGTGCAGGTACACGGAGAGGGGCAGTGTTGTCATCCTGCTTCATTTGGAAAATAGTGTTACCCATAACAACATAAAAGATCTTTGAACAAATTATTAAAGAACATATATGCAAGTACCTGGATAAGAATGAAGTGATTAAACAGAGTCAGCATGGGTTTGTAACTAATAAGTCATGTCAGACTAACTTAATTTCCTTCTATGACAGAATCACTGACTGGGTGGATCAGGGAAATGCTGTAGATATAGTATATCTTGACTTCAGCAAAGCATTTGACAAAGTATCTCACACAATCCTTATTGAAAAAATGACTAAGTATGGAATGGACAAGGCAACTGTTAGGTGGATTCATAACTGGCTTAGTGATCGGACCCAAAGAGTGGTCGTAAATAGCTGCACATCCAGTTGGAAAAATGTCTCAAGTGGGGTACCACAAGGCTCTGTTTTGGGCCCTGTATTGTTCAACATCTTTATCAATGATTTAGATGAAGGAATTGAGGGTAAACTGATCAAATTTGCTGATGACACAAAGCTAGGAGGGGTAGCTAATACTAGAGAAGAGAGAGTGAGGATTCAAAAAAATATAAATAAACTGGAGCAGTAGGCAGCAACTAACAGAATGGATTTTAACAGGGAAAAATGCAAAGTACCACATCTGGGCAATAAAAATGAAAAAAGCATATACAAAATGGGAGGAATAGGGCTAAGTAACAGCACATGTGAAAAAGACTAGGGTATACTAATTGATCACAGACTGAACATGAGTCAACAGTGTGATGCAGCAACAAAAAAGGCAAATGCAATACTAGGATGTATCAACAGAAGCATACAGTATACATCACGTGAAGTCATTATTGCCCTCTACTCCTCTTTGGTCAGACCTCATCTGGAATACTGTGTCCAGTTTTGGGCACCACATTTTAAAAAAGACATCAACAAACTGGAGCAAGTTCAGAGAAGAGCCACCAGAATGGTGACCGGTCTGCAAACCATGTCCTATGAGGAACGGTTGCAGGATTTGGGAATGTTTAGCTTGCAAAAAAGAAGACTGAGAGGAGACTTAATAGCTGTCTACAAATATCTCAAGGGTTGTCACATTGTAGAAGGATCATCTTTATTCTCATTTGCACAAGGAAAGACTAGAAGCAATGGGATGAAACTGAATGGGAGGAGACACAGATTAGATATTAGAAAAAACTTTTTGACAGTTAGGGTGATCAATGAGTGGAACAGGCTGCCACGAGAGGTGGTGAGTTCTCCTTCAATGGAAGTCTTCAAACAGAGGCTGGACAGACATCTGTCTTGGATGATTTAGAGAATCCTGCTTTGAACAGGGGGTTGAACCAGATGGCCCTGGAGGTCCCTTCCAACTCTACCATTCTATGATTCTATGATTCTATGAAGACTAATTTTCAAACAGTCTTGCTTACTGATGAGTGTCGAACATCCCTGGTTGGTCCAGATGGATGGAGTAATGGATGGCTGGTGGATGGCCACAATGTCCCAACAAGGCTGCGAAGTCAGCAAGGAGGTGGAGAAGTCATGTTTTGGGCCGGAATCATGGGGAAACAGCTAGTAGGGCCCTTTAAGGTTCCTGAAGGTGTGAAAATGACCTCTGCAAAGTATATAGAGTTTCTGACTGACAACTTTCTTCCATGGTATAAAAAGCAGAAATGTGCCTTCAGGAGCAAAATCATCTTCATGCATGACAATGCACCATCTCACGCTGCAAAGAATACCTCTGAGTCATTGGCTGCTATGGGCATAAAAGGAGATAAACTCATTGATGCATAAAGAGTTCATCCATATCTTCAGCTTGCATAGGTGGCCTGTAGTAAGTGCCTACAATGGTGTCCTTTCCATTGTTCTGTCCTTGTATTCTTACCCAAACAGTTTCCACAGAACTCCCATTCTCTGACTCGTCAATCTCTGTGCAGATATACGCTTTTCTAACATACAATGCGACACCTCCTCCTCGTTTATCAGTCTTCATGTATGTCTGGGCCCACTGCAACCGTTTCTGCTTGTGAGCACTGTTAAGGGTGGCCGAATATTAGGTTTATGCACCACAGCAAGCCTTTGAAGGATCCTTCACCTTGAGGTTCGAGGGACTCCAGAGGCACCAGCAGCTTCAAATATCTGTTTGCTGGTTTGTAATGGCTTTTTAGCAGCTGCTCTCTTAATCTGATGAACTTGCCTGGCAGAAACCTTCCTTATTCTGCCTTTATCAGCACAAACACGTCTATGCTCAGAATCAGCCACAAATCTTTTAACAGTACTATGATCACGCTTAAGTTATCGGGAAATATCTAATGTTTTCATCCCTTGACCAAGGCATTGCACTATTTGATGCTTTTCAGCAGCAGAGAGATCCTTTTTCTTTCCCATGTTACTTGAAAAAAAAACTTCAAAAAACGCTATGACACTTAAAACCAATTTGCATAATAATTTGGAATATGGTGTATATTCTAGATATAACAGTTTCAGTATCACCTATATGATGTATACAGACTCCTCCATATATATTATGCTGGTGATACTGCTACTGCTGTATATACATTTTATAGGTGATACTGCAATTGTGCACAGCAGTTGCTGTAATATAGATTGCTGTGTATAATTCCAATGTCACCTACATAACAAATATACAGCAGTCACAGTATTATGTATATAATGTATATACACCAATCTATATACATTATATAGGTACACTGCTATATATACATTATATTAGTGATACTGTGACTATATAGAGCAGTTGCAGTATCACCTATATAATGTATATACAGTAGTCTTAATGTGATATATATATTCAGCAGTTGCAGTGTCTCCTATATGATATATATGTGTTTCTCCTATAATATAGTATAACACTGTCTTAATTATAATGTAGAGTTGTGTATATATCGTGAAGAGCTGTTCATATAGTAGATTGCTGTGTATATAGTATGGAATCCACACTATATACACTGGCACATCTGTACACTATATAGTATATACACAGCTTCACTCTACATTCCTTACCACAGTATATATTGTGGGGCTGTGTACATTGTATATACTCCTCCTTTCCTGTATACATGGTGTAAATGTAGGTATCTGCTCTAAGTGTGTGTGTGTATATATATGAAAATAAGAAGCACTCCGATTAATTGTGGAAAGTGGAGGACTCTTTATTAGCCCATGTGGCAATGCTTCAGATTCATAACAGAACATTTCTCTGCTATGGAATTTGAATGTTACCAAATGGACTAATAACGTGTCCTTCACTTCTCTCTTATTTAATCGGTGTGCTGATTATTTTCTTTTTATAAATTCCTTTGATTTAAGGGTGTGTGTCCTAAAAGCATTTCACCCACTGCTTAATATTTGGGGGTGCACTGGTGCTCAGTTATGGCACATATATCAGGGCTTACTTCACCACTTGGCGCAAGTTGGCAAGCCGTCGGGGATATGGCATGCTATAAGGCTCATAAGTCATGGGGACCCAATGCAAGCGCTGACACAGTTGAAAACAATGAGTGAGGGAGCCATCCGCTGATGCTCGCTCTCCCATCATTCCCCCTCCATGTCTGAGCTCTGTGACGTTTTAGCGCAGAGGACGCAATTACATCACTACAGTGCATAATTTGTACTGAGCAGTGCAAAGGGTCAGAATACGCTGAGGACACCAGAGCAGTGGGGTACAGGGAGAAGTGAGTATTTGATTATTTTTTATGTATGGAGTATTATATAGGGCCCATTATACTGTATGATGTTATATTTGGAGCCCATGTTACTGTATGTGTAAGGTTCTTTGTACATGTTTCTTGAAACTCAGTTTTTCCGTCAGCCATTTTGCTTTCTGTCTTGCTGCAGCTATCTTGCCCTCAGTCAATATGGAGTTTCCAGCTTTCATGTTCCCGCCCTGATTCTCTCCCTCTTGCTTCTTAAGCAGCCTCAGCTGAGCAATCAGTGCTTCAGAATCAAGCCTGCAGTGAGCCTGTGACCTGATTCCTGGAAACCTTAGACCTTGTACTCCAGCTATTTCCTACTGAGGAACTTTGGAACACTTGTGGACTCTGGAAACCTGCTATTTGATAAAAACCACGTTTGCATGGAATTACGGTAACAGAGAAGAGATCCTGAACCTGTTGTGGAGAGTTATTGCTGAGCTTAAGTTACTCTGGCCTGCTGTGTCTCCTGCTTCTGTACCTGCAAACTGTGTGACCCTTTTTGCCACTTGTATGAAGTAATACAAGTCCTTCTATATCAAACCTGTGTCTCATGTGTTTTCCTCGCACCCAAGCACAAGACGCTATATGAACTGTACACCATACATTACAAGATTCTGAAGCCAAACGTTAGTGTCTGCTGGGTCTGGGAAGGCTGTGTCTGCTGTGACTGTGGATATCAGAGGTCCGGTTATACTTTCTGTGATGACAGTGGTTGTGACTTCTCACAACCATTCCAGGTGAGCACATTCCTTTAATTTTACTCTGCAGTGTTACCACAGGTAAACACTATTGTTTTTTTTTTTTTTTTCTCTTCTCCTTCCAGTACTCCTGTCTTAAAAGATCTGGAAGATGGAGGCTCGCATAAAGGAGCTTTGCGGAGTGACTGATACAATCCTTGCAGATATACAGACTATAAAGACCGTTTTGCAAACCTACAGGACCTCACTAATCACAATTTGCAAGTGTTTGGACAAACTACCCAGGATTTACGAGCCAGGATTGAGGTTCTAGAGGAACGAGTCCAGGCTCCTGCCATAACCCCGAGTTCTGGGATTCCCAAGTTACCCCCTTTTCATTTTGGCGGTGAACGTGAGAAATTCAGGGGATTTATTAACCAATGCAATCTTTTTTTTTCTGCACATGCTTCACAATTTCCCACTGAACGATCTAAAGTGCTTACTATAATCATGTTGCTTACCAACAAGGCTTTGATGTGGGCAAACCCTCTGATTGAGACTGAGGATGAATGTTTGGATCATCTTGATGCTTTCATTTCAGCCATGGGGCAGGTGTTTGATGACCCCAATCGAGGTGCAACAGCTGAAGCAGCCATGTTAACTTTGCGCCAAGGTAAGCGCTCAGTAGCCGAATATGCCTTGGATTTCAGGAGATGGGCCCTCGATACCACTTGGGACAGTTCCGCCAAAAAATCTATTTTTCGAAAAGGGTTGTCTCCACTGATTAAGGATGAACTTGCTCGTGCCGACCCTCCCACTGCGTTAGGTGACTTTATTAACTACTGCATCCGTATTGATGCTCGTCTGACTGAACGCAGGCAAGAGAGATGGTTCGAAAGTAATCGCACTAACCTTTTCCTACCTTCCTCCCCAGCTAAGGAACCTTTGACTAGGATCACACGGGAACCTGAACCTGAATCCATGCAGGTGGACTCTTTACAAAGACGGGTTAGTGATGCACGCAAAGAACATCGTTTAAAGGAAAATCTATGTTTCTACTCTGGTAAGTCAGGGCACTTCATTATAAACTGCCCCAGCCATTCTCGTAAGACTACTGCAGCAGTCATTCACTGTGAGTGTTGCGAGAGGAGATCTGTCAGGTCCGAGCCTCAGGCTCCAGAGAGATCTGCAGCAACAGATATTGATTTCTCGGACTTAAACTCCGTCACTTCTGAGGACGATGACTGTGTAAACGCTGCAATTTTTCAAGTTTCCTCAGCGGTGTCCCAGCTGAGTTGTAAGAAAAACAATTCTCATTGCTTCCTTTCCATCAAACTCTGGGTTGACTCAGTCTGGGTGTCTAGCTCTGCTATGATCGACTCAGGGGCAAGTGGAAATTTTATGGATATCTCCTTTGCTCTGAAACAGGGGATATGTTCAGTGAAGAAGGCTACTCCAGTACAGATGGAGACTGTGGATGGCTCCCTGCTGACCTCTGGACCAGTGGATCAGGAAACGGAGCCTTTGAGGGTCATTATGGGTAAAGATCATCAAGAGAAACTGTCCTTTATGCTTATCTCTTCTCCCCACTTTCCCATTATTCTAGGGCTACCATGGCTGCAGGCTCAGAACCCTACCATTAACTGGGAGACCAAGGAATTACACTTTCCAGAGAAACAGATGAGTCCAGAAGTTTCAGCTTGCTCTGTTCCTAAAGGAACCATGTCAGTCCCTGAACTACCAGCTGTATACCAGGACTATGTGGATTTATGTGACAAGAAGAACGCTGACCAGCTTCCCCCTCACCGTCCATATGATTGTCCAATTGAATTATTGCCTGGAGCAGAGATACCTTTTGGTAAGATCTACCCCTGGCGGGGCCCGAGCTAAAGGCTTTAAAGGATTACATAGACGAAAATCTAGCCAAGGGCTTCATACGCCCCTCTTCATCTCCTGCAGGTGCACCCATCTTCTTTGTGAAGAAGAAAGATGGATCTCTGAGACCCTGCGTAGACTATAGGGAACTCAATAAGGTTACTATTAGAAACCGTTATCCATTGCCTTTAATCCCTGAGTTATTGGAGAGAGTGCGGCATGCCAAAATTTTCTCTAAACTGGATCTCCATGGGGCCTATAACTTGGTCCGTATTAGACCTGGGGATGAATGGAAGACTGCATTCAGGTCACGCTATGGACACTTTGAATATCTAGTTATGCCTTTTGGTCTGAGTACCGCCCCAGCCACTTTCCAACACTTGGTGAATGACATCTTCAGGGATCTCCTAGATACATTCGTGGTGATTTATTTGGATGATATTCTAATTTTTTCTAACTCCACAGAGGAACATCATGGACATGTGAGAATGGTCTTAGAACGTCTAAGACAAAACCATCTTTACATCAAACTTGAAAAGTGTGAATTCCATAGGACCGAAATTCAATTTCTGGGGTATGTACTGTCTACACAAGGAATTAGTATGGATGGAAGCAAGACCCAAGCCATCAAGGATTGGCCAATTCCTAGAAATGTGAAGGAGGTGCAGCGCTTCATCGGGTTTGCCAACTTCTATAGACGTTTCATTAGGAATTTCTCTGAGGTAGTGTCACCTATCACCCAACTTACCCGGAAAGAGTCTAGGTTCTCCTGGACCCCCAAGCCCAGGAAGCATTTTCCCGTCTAAAGGATAAATTTACCACCGCACCTATCTTAGTACATCCCAATCCCGAACTTGCCTTCATAATAGAGGTGGATGCTTCAGACTGTGCCGTTGGAGCTATACTCTCTCAGAGAACAGGTGAGAAGAATGTCTTGCATCCCTGTGCCTTCTTTTCCCAGCAGTTGTCTTCGGCTGAGAGGAACTACGATGTGGGCAATAGAGAGTTGTTGGCCATTATTGCCGCCTTCAAAGAATGGAGACACCTTCTTCAGGGAGCTGCACAGCAAATAGTCGTCCTGACAGACCATCGTAACCTTGAATTTATCAGGTCGGCTAAGTGCCTGACTCCTCGCCAGGCTCGCTGGAATCTTTTCTTAAACCAATTTAATTTTGTCATTTCTTATAGACCAGGATCGCGCAATGGAAAGGCTGATGCACTCTCTAGGATTCATTCAGCAGAGACCCGTCCACTTACTCCTCCTAAGACTATTCTTCCTGACTCTAGATTCCTGGGAGTGATTCATAATCAAGACCTACTTAAGGACATCAAGGAAGCATACCATGCGGATTCCTTGTTGGCACAACCCCCAAGGGACGTAAGTCTTGTCTTTAAAAATGGTGTGTGGATTCAGGGACAATGTCTGTATATACCTGAAACAGTCAGATTGAGAGTATTGCAACTCATCCACGATTCCAAGATAGCTGGGCATAGAGGAATTCTAAAGACACAGGAATTTCTTTCTCGTTTCTTTTGGTGGCCCACTTACAGGAAAGATGTTTTAAACTATGTCACTTCATGTGAAGTCTGTGCAAGATGCAAAACACCTCGCTCCTCACCAACTGGTCTGTTGCAACCCCTTCCCACCCCGTCCCGCCCGTGGGGATCCATTTCTATGGACTTCATTGTGGAGTTACCAACCTCTCAAGGGAAGAACACCATTCTAGTGGTGGTTGATCGTTTAACAAAGGCAGCTCATTTTATCCCTTGTGTCGGCTTACCCACTGCAAAACAGACATCAGATTTGATGATTAAGAATGTGTTTCGCTTACATGGAGTACCGGATGAGGTTATTTTGGATCGAGGGGTGCAATTCACTTCAAGGTTTTGGCAAAATTTCTGTGCCGCATTGGACATTAAAGTAAACCTTTCTTCTGCTTTTCATCCCCAGACTAATGGACAGACAGAACGAACCAATCAGACCCTGGAGCAGTATCTCCGCTGCTTTATCTGCCACCTACAGGATGATTGGGTGGATCTACTTCCACTGGCTGAGTTCTCTTATAACAACTCTCAGAGCGCCTCCACTAAGCAGTCTCCTTTTTACTCCAATTTAGGTTATCATCCTAACATTCTTCCTCGATTTCCCATAGAAACGCCCTTGCCAGCAGTGGCTGAAAGAATCACGTCTTTACAAAAGAATATGGATCTTCTAAAGGAAAATCTGGAATTGGCTCAGGAAAGGTACAAGAAAGCAGCAGATAAATTTCGTAAACCTGCACCAGCTTTCAAGGTAGGAGACTTGGTCTGGCTGTCAACCAGAAATCTTAAGTTAAGGATTCCATCGTCTAAGTGGGGACATAAGTACATTGGACCCTATAAAATCAGTAAAATTATAAGTGCCGTTGCTTGTCGTCTTCAACTGCCCAGAACTATGAGAATCCACCCTGTCTTTCATGTATCCCTACTAAAGGCTGCAACACCCAATACGTTTCCTGGACGTTCTTCTCCTTGCCCTGACCCAGTGCTAGTCGATGGTCAGGTAGAATTTGTGGTGGAAAGGATTCTAGATTCCAGGTTGTACAGAAATCAGTTACAATATTTGATTAAATGACAGGGCTACCCAGTGGAGGACAACTCATGGGAACCAGTCAATAACGTTAATGCTCCTCGCTTGCTCCGCCAGTTTTATCAGAGGTACCCAGACAAGCCTGGTCTGAGGTCATCCGGAGGTTGTCCCTAAGGGGGGAGTAATGAAAGGTTCTTTGTACATGTTTCTTGAAACTCAGTTTTTCCGTCAGCCATTTTGCTTTCTGTCTTGCTGCAGCTATCTTGCCCTCAGTCAATATGGAGTTTCCAGCTTTCATGTTCCCGCCCTGATTCTCTCCCTCTTGCTTCTTAAGCAGCCTCAGCTGAGCAATCAGTGCTTCAGAATCAAGCCTGCAGTGAGCCTGTGACCTGACTCCTGGAAAACCTTGGACTTTGTACTCCAGCTATTTCCTACTGAGGAACTTTGGAACACTTGTGGACTCTGGAAACCTGCTATTTGATAAATCCACGTTTGCATGGAATTACGGTAACAGAGAAGAGATCCTGAACCTGTTGTGGAGAGTTATTGCTGAGCTTAAGTTACTCTGGCCTGCTGTGTCTCCTGCTTCTGTACCTGCAAACTGTGTGACCATTTTTGCCACTTGTATGAAGTAATACAAGTCCTTATATATCAAACCTGTGTCTCATGTGTTTTCCTCGCACCCAAGCACAAGACGCTATATGAACTGTACACCATACATTACAGTATGGATTGTAAGGATTTTACTCACTCAGCTGTGATGGGAGGTAATCAGGAGGCACGTTTCTTTCAAACGTTCATGTGTTTATTGCTCCACAAACCCACAAAACAAAACACAGTACAAATGTCCAGTACTTCAGGCTCGGTTCTGGAGCCTCAACACACACAGGAGGCTTTCACCTCCCCACATACAGCCTCTGTGTTAAGCAGTAATCTACCTTATATAGCTATAACCACAGCTAACACATATCACATGACAAGTCATGTGGTAGTGACATCACCACAGGTCCTAAAACACATATAGAGGTACTGTGATGCCCCTACCCAGGGCTGAGGTATATGGGCAGCCCGACCCTCCCATCTCTCAGTGCTGCCCGTAACCCGGACCCAAGTGTATTAAATGACCCACTTAGTGCTTACGTGCACTAAAGAAAACACTCCAGGTTACATCACAGGGATCTACCATCTCTGTGATACATACCTCCCATTGACTATGCGACCATTAGTATCGCTACATACCTCCCCCCTCTGCCTAAAGCCGTGGGGCTTGGCACCTTCCATTAACCGACTAGAAACTCTTCTCAGTCGTCTCCGACAATTAAACAGTCTGTCAAAGTCGGGCCCTGCTACTGAATCCTTTTGAAGACATACGTCATCTGACTCTGTCACGTCCTCTGATAGGGATGCCCCCTTGTCAGACCAACCGCATCCCCAGCGGTCAGTATGATGTTGCAATTCCCTTGCACCCATACGTCCTGTCTGGTCTGACTCCTTTTCATTTCATCCACTACAGGATCTGCTGCTTAGTTCACTCAGCCCTGAGCTAACTGAGGCATTACTACTTCTACCTATTCCATCAGGCCACCTATGTCCTGTATTAGCTCCAGCTTGAGGATTTCCAGTCTTAAGCGAACGTCTTTGCCTCTCCATACTGCGAGTTGAAGGTGGCGGCCATCTTCTTCTCATTTCCTGCAGCTCTCTGTTGACCTGCTCCCTCTCAAGTCTTAGCTGCTCTACTTCTTTCAGGTACGACACACGAAACTCCAGGAGCATCCGGATATTCCCAAGGCTCTCCCTGGATCCGACAACGAGGAATGGAACCATCCCATCTTCACCCACGACCTGGGCTTCGTCACCAGTCGGAATCCTCACTCTCATCACACCGGACCTATTCACCATCTCCTGCATCACTTTCCCACATCTGCCGATGACTTTCCTCAACAGACCTCTGGGCACTTGAACTATGTCTTCCACCAATCCAAGCTGACTTTGAGCTTTTCTTGCTTGATCCAGCCTTCGAGCGGCTTCCTTATTCCTCAACTGGATCATCTGCTTCGTGCGGAGGCATTGTAGATGCATATCCCTCAGGACAGCCACCCGCTTCACTGTGACTTCCCTAGTCGACAGTATGACCAACTGTTTCATCTCTAGCACCCAGTTGCTTCTACCGCCTTTCTAAAGGCCTCATGCACATCTTCACTGGCACAAGCTTCTTTCATGTCTTCGGGTATCTCTACAGTATTACGCACTTGAAAACCGAAGTCTCACCTTCTTGGACAGACTGTTGGACCTCCTTGTCCTCAGAGTCAGTGCAGTTTTCCAAGACATCGACCTCCTTTGTGTGGCCATCTGCGTGGCACTTTCCCTGCTGGATTTCTTTCTGTCGAGGCCCCTTCTTTGGTCAGCCTCTCCAGCTCACTCTCCTTCATTGCGATCAGATCTGGAGAGCGCAACAGTTCAATTTCCCGGTCATCCGTGGATTTCTGGAGCTGGGCATTAGTCTCCTTCTCCATCTTGAGCTCTCGGAGAACTTTATCTAGCTCCTCTGCCAAGCAGCGACACTAATCCTCTCTCTGGAGAAGCTCCTGCTGATGCTTCTCTTGGACCTCTCTGAGCTCCTCCGTATCTTTCAATAGGGCCTTGTTCATAGTCTGACACGCTGACAGATGACCTCTGAACTTAGAGACTTCATTCTCCAGCTCATCCACTTTCTGCTCAATCACTTGTCTTAGGACCTTTTCTCGCTCGACTGTCTCTTTCACTGTTTCTTTAAAAAGCACTATCTCATGGTCCTGCTCTCTTTTAGCCAGCAGTGTGCGGGGTCCTTCCAGGTCCTGCAGTGAAGTGGCTTGTGAGTGCCTGCTGGGAGCAGACGCCGGCATGCCTCCTTCCTTGCCTGTCAGATCGCTGATCTGATACTAAGCTGTGCAAAGTGTCAGATCAGCAATCTGACATTATACAGTGATGTCCCATACTGGGACAATATAAAAAAGTAAAAAAAAAAATTATAAAGTGTACAAATATTTTTTTAAAAACCCCTAAATAAAGAAAAAAAAATATTTTCCAATAAATACATTTATTTATGTAGATAAAAAAAACAATTAATGTACACATGTTTGGTATTGCAGCATCTGTAAGGACCCGCTCTATAAAACTGTCCCACTAGTTAACCCCTTCAGTGAACACCACAAAAAATAAATAAAAAACTAGGCAAAAAAACAATGTGTTATCATCAATCAAAAAGTGCAATAAAACGCGTTCAAAAATATGGATGTAAATAATAATGATAACACTAAAAACATCATCTTGTCCCACAAAAAACAAGCCACTACTAGCTCCATCAGCAGAAAAATGAAAAAGTTATACCTCTCAGAATAAAGTGATGCAAAAATAATTATTTTTTCTATAAAATAGTTTTCATTGTGTAAAAGCGCCAAAACATAAAAAAAATATAAATGAGGTATCACTGTAATCGTACTGACCCAAAGAATAAAGCTGTCTTATCAATTTTACCACATGCAGAATGGTATAAAAAAAAAAGCAAGTCATGAATTGCTGGTTTTTGTTCATTCTGTCTCCCAAAAATTGAATAAAAAGCGATAAAAAAGTCATGTGTCTGAAAATGTTACCAATAGAAATGTCAGCTTGTCCTGCAAAAAACAAGTGATCACATGACTCTGTCGGCCGAAATATGAAAAAATTCTAGCTCTCAAAATATGGTGATGCAAAAACTAATTTTCACAATAAAAAGCGTCCTTTAGTGTGTGACAGCAGCCAAACATAAAAACCCGATATAAATCTGGTGTCGCTGTAATCACACCGACCCAAAGAATAAAGTCACCTAATCACTTATACCACACGAGGAACAGCATAAAAAAATTAAAAAAAAAAACAATTCTTCACATGCTGTTGATTTTTTCATTCTGCCTCCCAAAGATCGCAGTAAGACACATTTATCCTGTTCTCTTCACTGAGTGCTGACACTGAGGTTTCTGTGTAAATCTTTGAAACACATGATTGAGACAAAACCCCTGGCAGAAGATTCCCTATAATGAGGCAGATGGAGGCACTGTGGATGCCGTCTGACCTGCGATTCGGTGGTGTACATCTTTTTAGGATTGCATAAAAGTGCCGTCGGCCACAGTTCTGTGCACTTCTGAAAAGAAGGACACCGCGGAACAGAGGCCAGATGGAGTCCATAGTAACTCTGCTGACTCATTATAGTGAATAGATTAATCGAGGGTTTCATCTGTCACGTCACTCGGAGATTTAGATGGAAACCCCAAAGTAAGTGATCAGCGTAGAGTGCCGGTGATCCCAAACGTTATGTAAAATGTTCCCAATGAAAGCTTCCACTCAATCCACAAAAAAGCAAGTTCCCACTCAGATCTGTCATCTGTTAACGGAAATATAGGTTGCTTCAATGTGACTTGTAGCACAAAGGCTCTGGAAAAGCGAAATGGCTCCTCATTCGCCAAAAAAAAATCAGAAAATTCTGCACTCCCAAATCCAAATACCCCCCTTCCTTCTGAGCCCCAGTGTGCATAAACCACATATAGCTCCCACATGTTTGGCATCTCTGAAGTGATGAGACCCTGCCTAATTTACAAGTGCATGCCTCCAGAAGCACGGGCTGGGTATAATGAACTGGTCACTACAATGGCAGTTTGCAATTTTCACTCAGCAACATCCACTGCTGATTGTTTCTGGAAAACACCCATGGAGTCAAAATCATCAATAAATCTGTAGATAAATTGCCAAAGGGGTATAATTTCCAAAATGTGGTCACTTATGGCAGATTCTGTTGTTCTGGCACCTCAGGGGCTCTGTCAATGTAACATGGCACCCTCAAACAAGTGCATCAAAATCTGCACTGTAATATGTCGCTACTTCCCTTCTGAGCTTTGCACTGTGCCTCAAAAGTAGATTTCGACCACACTATGAATTCAGGAGAAATTGCACAACAAACTTTGGCATCCATTTTCTCCTTTTGCCCTTGTGAAAATACAAAATTCATAGCTTAAAAAGATTTTTTTGTGGGAAAAATGTGATTTTTTTATTTTCATGACTTAACGTTATAAACTGTGAAACTCCTGGGGAACAAGGTGCTCAATATACATCTAGATAAGGTCTCAAAGGGGTATAGCTTCCAAAACGGTGTCACTTTTGGAATTTCCACTGTTTAGGCACATCAAGGGCTCTCTAAACATGACATGGCGTCCACTAATTATTCCTTTAACCCCTTAACGACCGCCGATACGCCTTTTAACGGCGGACATTAAGGGTACTTAAACCACAGTGCCGTTAATTAACGGCGCTGTGGAAAAAGTGAATAGCGCCCCCCAGAGGCGCATTTTCTCCGGGGTCTCGGCTACCGGGGGTAGCCGAGACCCCAGAGAACATGAATCGGGTCGGTTTTTACCGACACCGATGTTGCGATCGCCGTTATTAACCCTATAACGGCGACCGCAACAAAAAAAAAAAAAAAAGTTGTGCCATTTAATTTCTCTGTCCTCTGATGTCTTCGGACATCAGAGGACAGAGAAAAAGGGTCCCCGGGACCCCCATGTGGCCCCCGATGTCCTGCATATGGCCCCAGGGCCCTCCGGTGTCCCCCGGGGCCGGCGCGATGAAAAACATGGCGGGCGCATGCTCAGTGCGCCCGCCGCTATGTGCCGCTGTGTGCTGGGGGGGATGGGCAAATATTCTCTGGGGTCTCGGCTACCCCCGGTAGCCGAGACCCCAGAGAACATGATCCGGGTCGGTATTCACCGATCCCGGTGTTGCGATCGCGTCTATGCAGGCATAGACGCTATCGCAAAAAGAAAAAAAAATGATTTCTCTCCCCTCTGATGTGATCGCACATCAGAGGGGAGAAAATGAGGGTCCACAGGTCCCCCGATCGCCCCCCCGTATACTTACCGGTGTCCTCCGTCCTCCCGCAGGCCCCAGGATCCCGGTGTCTTCTTCCTGCAAAAAAAAATGGCGGGCGCATGCGCAGTGCGCCCGCCGATCTGCTTGGCGGCAGATTCAACATTTTTTTCATTCATTCTCCAGAAAGTGCATTTTGATCACTGTGATAAACTATCACAGTGATCAAAATAGAAAAAATCAGTACATAACCCCCCCATTTATCACCCCCTTAGTTAGGGACATATAATAAAAAATAGAAATTATATTTATTTTCATTTTTCTGTTAGGGTTAGGGTTATAATTAGGGTTAGGGTTATAATTAGGGTTAGGGTTAGAATAAGGGTTAGGGTTATAATTAGCGTTAGGGTTAAGCTGGGTTCATACTGCGTTATGGCAGTCCGTTAGACGGACTGCGTTACACCGCGGTATAACGCGGTGTAACGCAGTCCGTTAACGCTGCCATTCACCCCATTTGAGGGCGCATCGCGACGCATGCCATAAAGCGGCATGCGTTTGCGACGTGCCATCATTCAGTGACGGAGCCTCGGACGCGGGCTGCAGCGTCTGGGCTCCGTCACCGCTAGCGCAGAGGAATCATCTGCTGATTCCTCTGCGCTAGCGGGTATAGCATAACGCGATCGCGTTATGCTATACCGTTACCAGCCCGTCAACGCTATGTGTTGAACGGGCTGGTAAAACGCAAAATGAACCTAGCCTTAGGGTTATAATTAGGGTTAGAATTAGGGTTACAATTAGGGTTAGGGTTAAAATTAGGGTTAGGGTTACAATTAGAGTTAGGGTTACAATTAAGGTTAGGGTTACAATTAGGGTTGGAATTAGGGTTGGGATTTAGGTTAGGATTAGGGTTGGGATTAGGGTTAGGGGTGTGTTGGGATTAGGGTTGGAGCTAGAATTGAGGGATTTCCACTATTTAGGCACATCAGGGGGTCTCCAAACACGACGTGGCGTTCAAAAAGTCAAATGGCGCTCCCTCCCTTCCGAGCCCTGCCGTGCGCCCAAACAGTGGTTTACCCCAACATATGGGGTATCAGCGTACTCAGGACAAATTGCACACCAATTTTGGGGTTCTAATTTCTCCTGTTACACTTGGGAAAATAAAAAATAGCTGGCTAAAAAAATCATTTTTAAGAAAACAAATGATTTTTTATTTTCACAGCTCTGCATTTATAAATTTCTGTGAAGCACTTGGGGGTTCAAAGTGCTCACCACACATCTAGATAAGCTCCTTGGGGGTCTAGTTTCCAAATGGTGTCACTTGCAGGGAGTTTCTACTGTTTAGGTACATCAAGGGCTCTGCAAACACAACATGACGCCCGCAGAACATTCCATCAAAGTCTGCATTACAAAATGGCGCTCCTTCCCTTCCAAGCACTCCCATGCGCACCAAACAGTGGTTTCACCCCACATATGGGGTATCAGCGTACTCAGGAAAAATTGCACAACAACTTTTTGGGTCCAATTTCTCCTGTTACCCTTGGGAAAATAAAAAAAATAGCGGGCTAAAGAATCATTTTTGAGGAAAAAAATTATTTTTTATTTTCAAGGCTCTACGTTTATTAATTTCTGTGAAGCACTTGGGGGTTCAAAGTGCTCACCACACATCTAGATAAGTTCCTTAAGGGGTCTAGTTTCCAAAATGGTGTGATTTGTGGGGGGTTTCGACTGTTTAGGCGTATCAGGGGCTCTCCAAACGCGACATGGCGTCCAATTTAAATTCCAGCCAATTTTGGTTTGAAACAGTCAAACGGCGCTCCTTCCCTTCCAAGCCCTGCCGTGCGCCCAAACAGTGGTTTACCCCACATATGGGGTATCGGCATGCTCAGGACAAATTGCACAAAAACTTTTGGGGTCTTGTTACCCTTGGGAAAATAAAAATTGGGGTGAACAGATCGTTTTTGTGGAAAAAATATGATTTTTTATTTTCACGGTTCTATGTTATAAACTTCTGTGAAGCACTTGGAGGTTCAAAGTGCTCACCACACATCTAAATAAGTTCCTTAGGGGGTCTAATTTCCAAAATGGGGTCACTTGTGGGGGGTTTCCACTGTTTAGACACATCAGGGCCTCTACAAACACGACATGACGTCCAGCCAATTCTGCGTTGAAAAAGTCAAATGTCGCTCCTTCCCTTGCAACCTCTGCCGTGCGCCCAAAAAGTGGTTTACCCCCACATATGGGGTATCGGCTTAATCAGGAGAAATTGCACAACAAATTCTGTGGTTAATTTTTTCTTTTAACAGTTGTGAAAATAAAAAAAATAGGTTCCAAAGTAAAGTTTTTGCAAAAAAAGTTAAATGTTAATTTTTTCCTTCCACATTGCTTCAGTTCCTGTGAAGCACGTAAAGGGTTAATTAACTTCTTGACTGTGGTTTTGAGCACCTTGAGGGGTGCAGTTTTTAGAATGGTGTCACTTTTGGCTATTTTCTATCATATAGACCCCTCAAAGTGACTTCAAATGTGATGTGGTCCCTAAAATAAAAATGGTGTTGTAAAAATGAGAAATCGCTGGTCAACTTTTAACCCTTATAACTTCGTAACAAAAAAAATTTTGGTCCCAAAATTGTGCTGATGTAAAGTAGACATGTGGGAAATGTTATTTATTAAGAAATTTGTGTGACATATCTCTCTGATTTAAGGGCATAAAAATTTAAAGTTTGAAAATTGTTAAATTTTCAAAATTTTCGCCATATTTCCGTTTTTTTCATAAATAAACACAAGTCATATCAAAGAAATTTTACCACTAACGTGAAGTTCAATATGTCACGAAAAAACAATCTCAGAATCAGCGGGATTCGTTAAAGCGTTCCAGAGTTATAACCTCATAAAATGACAGTGGTCAGAATTGTAAAAATTGGCCCTGTCATTAAGCTGCAAATTGGCTCTGTCACTAAGGGGTTAAGTTTTGCATTCCAAAAGTCAAATGGTGCTCCTTCCCTTCCAAGCCCTGCCGTGCACGCAAACATTTGTTTTCCTTCATATATTGGGTATCTGCGTACTCTGGAGAAATTTCAAAACAAATAGTCTGGTGTAATGCCTCCTTTCACCCTTATAAAAATGCAAAATTTGGAGCTAAAAAGATTAAATTAGGTCTAAAGGAAATTTTTTGTAAAAGAAAAGTAAATGTTTACTTTTTTCTTCCACATTCCAAAAATTCCTGTGAAGCATCCGAAGGGTTAATAAACATCTTGAATGTGATTTTTGAGTACCTTGAGGGGTGCAGTTTTTAGAATGGTGTCTGTTGTGAATGGGTTTGAGATGAGTTCTGAGCAGAGGCTCCCTCTGGTGGTTACAAGCGGTACTAGTGAAGATTGTGAGGACTGGGAATCAGGTGTTACTGACTGGTCTTATATAAGGGAGTCATTTTCCCATCAGGGTTGCCGGTGATCAATTGTTCTGGTCTGAATCCTTCTTTCCAGTTTCCCTTGTAGCCTGCTGTATCGTGTCTGCATCTCCTGCTATCAGATAAGACATTTTCTGCTTTTGTGTTTGTGCGATATTTTTGCATTTTGTCCTGTACTTCTGTGGGGGCCTTCAGGGTCCCCTCCGGGGGCTTTTGCCCTCTCAGTTTGTTCAGCCACTGAGTTTTGTACTTTTGCTTTTTCCAGTTTTTTCAGTGGCTGCTGTTTTGATTTTGTTACACCAGAGAGCTAATTTAGGTGGTAGAGGTCGTGTGATCTCAGGTGATTTTGAAATTAGTAGAGTTGGTGCTTTTCAGGGTTTTCTGGGATTGCAGTAAGTACCCTTCCTATCCTTTTCTATTTAGATAGTTTGGGCCCCAGCGTTTGCTCATACTATTTTCTTTCTGTGTCAGTATTTCCTCTTGTCTAACCGCCATTACATGTTTGGGGGCTTTCTATTATCTTTGGGGTTCTGCTACGGGGCAGATAGCTTTCCTATTTCTATCTTTAGGTGTAGTTAGTTTCTCAGGCTGTGACGAGGCGTCTAGGACCAACGTAGGAACGCTCCACGGCTACCTCTAGTTGTGGTGGTTAGTCAGGGTACTGCAATCTCATAGATTCCAACTGCTCTGGTGTATTGCCTTTTTTACCTGCACTCCTCAGCTACCGAAACATAACAGGTGTCACTTTTGCATATTTTCTTTCATATAGACCCCTCAAAGTGACTTCAAATGTGACGTGGTTCCTAAAAAATGGTTTTGTAAAATTTGTTGATAAAATGAAAAATCGCTAGTCAAATATTAACCCTTATAACTTCCTACAAAAAAATTTGATTCCAAAATTGTGCTGATGTAAAATAGACACGTGGGAAATGTTATTTATTCACTATTTTGACTGTCTGATTTAAGGGCATAAAAATTGAAAATTTGAAAATTGCAAAATTTTCAAAATTTTCGCCAAATTTCCATTTTTTTCACAAATAAACGCAAGTCACATTGAAGAAATTTTACTGCTATCATAAAGTACAATATATCACAAGAAAATAAAGTCAAAATCACCAGGATCTTTTGAAGCGTTCTAGAGTTATGACCTCATAAGCTGACAGTGGTCAGAATTGTAAAAATTCCCCCTGGTCATTTAGGTGAAAACAGTGTAAGTCTCAAAGGGGTTAAGTATTTATAGAGAAAAAACAGAAACTGAGTAAGGGTAGTGGACAGCCTCTTTAAGCCATATGTACAGTAAGCTTTACTATGGCACCAATATAGCTTAAATGAATCCCAAATTGTACAGATTGAAGATGTGACCCAAATTTGACAAGTTGTCTATCTATCTATCTATTCTATCTATCTATCTATCTATCATATCTATAAAACACAGTGTCTATTTTAAACAACTTTGTAATATAATATATTGCCTGATTCTGCCTCTTCCATGGCTTAGGATGCTCCCTAATTAAAGCAACCATCTGCTTTTTTCACAGTAAAGTCCAGTTCACTAACCCCCAGGAGCACAGATCACAAGGTGAGTATTTGTAATGGGAGGAAAACAAAGAAACATCCAGCTTCCATGATCCAAATAATATAATCAATGACTTTATTGAATAATTCACAAAAAATATAAACAAGACACAGTGTAGATATACTACACATTTCAGATCAATTATGTTCCCATTTCATGGCACTTCTTGTTGATTATTCAATAAAGTCATCAATTATTTTATTTGCGTCTTGGGTCTGGATGTTTTGTCATTTCTGTCTTTTTTTCACCCCAGTAGATGTGTAGCTATGTTGCTATTTTCTATCTGCGCTCAACTCAGTCCAGGTTGAGTGCAAATATTTGTTTGGGGAATCGCCTCTGCAGTGTATCTGTTCCATGCAGGCAAGACAAGCAATGTGTCTCAGTGAGCAGCATTGCAGCATGACAAAGGGCAAACAGCCTGACATAGGAGTGCTGGAAAATCACAAAGTAGAGAAGTCTCTCCCCATTTTCATTCCATAGCATTTCAGGAGAGGAGGAACAGAATATTAATAGTAGTGATGAACAGTGAGGCTCTTTTTGATGATCTGAATCAATGGATTCCTATTAAATATGTGTCCACTTGTGGCCAAAACCCAGCCTACTTGCAGCCAGCAAATTAAATCAATGACTAGGAGGAGTTTGAATTAGATGGGCGGGGCTCTGTCATTTTACACCCAATAAGAGCCATTCAGATAATTTAGTGCACCTCGCTAGGGTGCTGGTTCTCATCCTTCACCACAGGAAGCTACCTATTTGTCTCGGATCGGTGGCAAATGACCCATCACTAATTATTTAAAAGGAGGCAATTTTTGTGTTTCTTTGTGAAATGACAGTTACACTTGTGATACAGAAAGTATTTGTATTTACAAGTCAGATTTATAATAATTCAGCTAAGAATGTAGGAAATATCTGAAATCTGGGATTATGTCATTTGATGCACTGATTAGGCCTTCAGAGAAGAGCATAATACATGAGTGAACATTCAATCCAGAAAAACAAAAAACCTGGCAGCAGAATGACAGTCCTTCACACCCCAGGGAGGACAGAATACACTTACTTGTAACCAATTTATATCAATAAGAAGATTTTTCAACATGTGATACTTTGTTATAAATTCTTAACTGTATGATTCTACTTTAAATGATAAGACCCCAAAGTGTATATGTATTACTGCAATGACTGTACACCATACTTGATATAGGTACATCAAGGATATCAAGATCTGTTTTTTTATATTGCTCTATTAAAATAAATATTGCAGGAAGAGCTGGGGAAGGTTTTTGTCTTTTTATAGCTTAATACCTGATGCTTATGCAAGTAGAAATTGTATTCTCTCGGGTGTCAGAATAATTCATTCTTCTGTTGCAGAAGAAGCATCTGCATGAGATAAGCCAGATTTCTTGCCCTATTAAAATTACTAGAGTACAGTCTATTTTGTCAGTGTATATATTTTTCTGTGCTACAGGAATTTTCTTCTGCCCAGCATAACTGAAGACCATAAAAATCCCAATGGCATGACATTAGAAGGTAAAACAATAGGAAAGATTGACACATAGAAAATAAAGTACCCACTAGATAGAAGAAAGAATAACAAGTTGAGACAAGAGCAGTGAGATCTGACATTTTTTGCTCTCAAATCCGAAGTTAAAAAATTGGGTTTCTGCTACAGATTTACAGTTTAAACAGCTATATCTATGAACCCTAGGGCTTTTTTGTATAGCGCTACATACTGTGATTTTTAATGCACTTTTTGGACAGATTATGGAAACTAATTAAGGAAAAACCATTGACATGTAAACAGTCATGAATAGAAATGAATAGATCATTTGAAATCTGCATTTCTCGACTTTGCCAAATTTTCCAAAATAAATTCGATTTACGTTGAATAAATTTGCTCAAATTTCAATGCTAAAAAGCACCGGAAAATTGATGTATAACACTCCGAGATCTCTTAGGTATTGTATCTGTAGTGTGTTCTGTAATGTCAACACAGCTTTATTAATGCCCAAGAAACTTCAACCTATCTGGCTAAGTGTAAATAAATATTTAGAAGTTGTGGTGGTGGCGACGGTGAATATTTCTCTTTTGGATATTAAAAAAAAGGAAGGCTTGACCGCCTTACAATGCAGGAGGAACACTTTCTGAGTCACATAAGCCTTGGATTCAGAATTTTGTTTTTGAGAAATATTCTCTCAAATCAATTTGCAGAGTGTTCATATTCACAGGCACTTCAACTCAAAGGTGAATCTCTATAAATCAATCCACTTAACGCTAGTCATGAGGTTTTCTG
The DNA here is from genome assembly GCA_033576555.1 of Oophaga sylvatica. Lineage (NCBI taxonomy): Eukaryota > Metazoa > Chordata > Amphibia > Anura > Dendrobatidae > Oophaga > Oophaga sylvatica. The sequence continues at coordinate 291,644,690 of JARQOD010000005.1, read as the reverse complement.
ATAGAAAAAAAAGGGGTCGCTTTTGAAGGCATTTTTTGCATAAATTTTACATTTGTAAATTTTATGTGAATATCCTAGCACAGTCTAATTTTTCAAAGCTGACGAGTCAGAAATGAAAAAAAAAATTACAATTCTAACACTAACACACAAATATATACCAGAATTATCAAGCTATAATTATTATATTGCTGTGATTTTTTATTTTTTGGATCTTTTCTTCATGAATGTATTCAAATTATTCTGCCTTGGAAAAAGCAGTCCAGTCTGCCTCATAATTAATTCATAGTAATCCAAGGAAAAATAATATGAAATTATGATAGATTATATTCATCAAGCATATTCAGAAACTTCAAATACATTTCAAATTGTAGAAAAATATAAAATGCTCTTTTAACATGACATACTGTACTCTCATAATGAGTAGATTTTTCTAGTTTCGTCTTAAAACATTAGTATTTTTACTGTGTCATTCTTACATAACTCTATCATTTTAGAAACTTAGAAATCCAATTATTGCAAAAATGCCTTTCAATGTCCCACATGCCACATGTTCTATTCGTGCCATACACATGACCTTGTCAGTCCTAGAAAATGAAGAAATGGGCTGGTGGTCTAGCAATACTTTCTTTAAATGCCATTAATCTATACCTTTGACACTCTGACACCACAATTCTTTTCAACGGTTTCTAAGTTACATTTTAACTGTAGGTGCCTGAAGCACCATACTATTTCAATTTAGGTGTCAGTACCATTTTAATGTATCATGCTTATGAAAAATTTTCCTCTTATGACATTGGAATATTAAAGCAATGATTTTACACCTGGTCAGTAGCAACAAAAAGCTGATTGATTTCCATGTAAGTTGATTGAGGTTAAATGTGACTAACTCCCAATACATTCTTGGAACGTTTATGATCTTTAAGTTGGGACATTACTAGGCTCATCATGGTCACAAGCATAAAAACACATGACTCCATTCCCATCCTCCACCTAAGCGCCCCCATCCCCCAAAAAAAATATTAAACATGGTATAATTATAATGAATACACAGTTTCTGGATATCATTTTAGGGCTTGATATCTGTATCCATGAATGCATCATTCTGGTCCAAAATATTTTGTCCCTTCATAAACAATATAAACAATATACAGTAATACTACTATAACAGGGTTAAATAATGCCTTTACACCAATACTATGTATACCTATGCTCAATAATATTGCCATATATTGACCATATACTGATTACATTCCACTACTATACTGGTGCTATTACAGCGAATACATGAAAATTAAATCTAGAAACTTCCAGGTGATAGTTTCTGTGATAATAGTTTTTTTCTTGTTCTTTTCAATTTGATCACTTCTACCAGAAACAAATCATTTTTGCAGTGTTTCGCTAAAACATCTTTGATTCATTGCTTTTCCAGCACATCTTCATCCTGTGCGGCAACTTCTCGTCCTGCACCTGCCTTTAAGGGTAAATTCAAATGTTTGTATAAATTGGTTCGAGAGTGGACCACAATGCACGGATTGGCTGATGGGTCTCCGGACCCAAGGCTTCATATATTTCTAAGAAGCATTCATGCACGTGTTGGGACACATGCTGGCCAGTCAGTGCATTCGGGTACCATCGTGAACTGATTTATAAAAACGTCTGAATGCCCCATAACAGTGACCTGCTATTGAAAAAATAGTGTCATGTACATAGTGCCTCAAATATAGTAGCAAACAAATTCCCCACACAATAATATTGTCCATCTGTTTGTCGCACAGAGTGTCACTTATCCTTTTGTAATACTTCTTATACATAGTAATGTACATAGTTATATGAAAAAGTTTGGGCACCCCTAATTATCTTAAGCTTAATGTTTTATAAAAATTGGTGTTTTTGCAACAGCTATTTCAGTTTGATATATCTAATAACTATTGGACACAGTAATGATTCTGCCTTGAAATGAGGTTTATTGTACTAACAGAAAATGTGCAATCTGCATCCAAACAAAATTTGACAGGTGCATAAGTATGGGCACCTCACCAGAAAAGTGAGATTAATATTTAGTAGATCCTCCTTTTGCAAAAATAACAGCCTCTAGTCGCTTCCTGTAGCTTTTAATGAGTTCCTGGATCCTGGATGAAGGTATTTTTGACCATTCCTCTTTACAAAACAATTCCAGTTCAGTTAAGTTTGATGGTCGCCGAGCATGGACAGCCCTCTTCAAATGATCCCACAGATGTTCAATGATATTCAGGTCTGGGGACTGGGATGGCCATTCCAGAACATTGTAATTGTTCCTCTGCATGAATGCCGGAGTAGATTTGGAGCGGTGTTTTGGATCATTGTCTTGCTGAAAGAGCCATCCCCTGCGTAACTTCAACTTTGTCACTGATTCTTGAACATTATTGTCAAGAATCTGCTGATACTGAAAGGAATCCACTCGTCCCTCAACTTTAACAAGATTCCTGGTGCCGGCATTGGCCACACAGCCCCAAAGCATGATGGAACCTCCACCAAGTGTTTTTCTTGGAATGCTGTGTTTTTTTGACGCCATGCATAACGCCTTTTTGTATGACCAAACAACTCAATCTTGGTTTCATCAGTCCACAGGACCTTCTTCCAAAAAGAAATTGGCTTCTCCAAATGTGCTTTTGCATACCTCAGCTGACTCTGTTTGTGGCGTGCTTGCAGAAACGGCTTCTTTTGCATCACTCTCCCATACAGCTTCTGTTATGTTCTGCTACAAGTACTAAGGAAAGAAGGGAAATCTGTCCCTACGATAGAACTAAGCTAGATCTCTACGATGTAACGGGGAACCTGACCCTGCGATCAGACCCGCTAAAGTCCTCAGCTAGTCTGTACGAAGACCTATAGATGCGAGGGAGGGATCCCTACAAGAACTAGGGACTGGGAGAAAGATGGACACCTCCTAACAGAAGTTGTAGCAGTAAAAGACAAACAAACAACATAGAACATAGTGGTCCGAAGACCAAGCAAAACTAATTGAGTAAGTTAACAAAGCACCTGGCTAGCTTAAGAGTAGAAATTACAATGAAGTCCAGCAAAGCTAGAAGGGCGGAGCAGGATTAAATAGGCAAAAAAGGTCATGTGACCAGCAAGATAGAAAAAACCTAACAGGAGAGTTCTAACAGTACCCCCCCTTCTAAGAGGATCCTCCGGATCCCCTAGGCGTCGGCTTACCCGGAAACCTCTTGTGAAACGCTCTGACAAGTCTGGACGCAGAAACATCATCCGCCCTCACCCATGAGTTATCCTCGGGTCCAAAACCCTTCCAAGCGACGAGATACTGCAAACTCCCTCTATACCGTCTAGAATTTAGGATGCGGGAAATTTCATATTCCCCGTCCTCCACCACAGGGGGAACAGTGGCAGAGGCGTCTCCATCCGACACATCAGCTCTTTTCAACAGAGAAACATGAAACACCGGATTAATCTTCCAGGAGGTAGGAACCTCCAACCTAACAGCCGATTGGTTAACAACCTGAAGCACCTTAAAGGGCCCTACAAACTTGGGACCCAATTTTTTAGAAGGAATCCTCAACCTCAGATTCTTAGAGGATAACCAAATCATGTCACCAATAGCAAACAAAACCTCTTGCCGTTTCCTATTAAAGTACCTTTTAGATTTTCTGTTAGCCTCCTGAAGATTACCACGCACATCCGTCCAAACTTTCTCCAAATCACCGGAAAAATTCTCCTCTTCAGGCACGGCCGATACCAATTTGGAGAATGACCCAAACGACGGATGTCTCCCAGTACAACAAAAAAAAGCGAACAACCAGCAGAAGAGGATGTATGGTTGTTAAGAGCAAATTCAGCAAGTGGCAGAAACTCAAACCACCCCTCTTGATTGTCTGCCACAAAACAACGCAAGAACTGCTCAACATTCTGGTTTTTCCTTTCTGTCTGGCCATTAGACTCAGGATGATATCCGAATGAAAACGACAAATGAACTCCCAACCTGTCACAAAAGGCGCGCCAAAAACGAGCCACGAACTGAGGTCCCCTATCAGAAACAATGTCAGTAGGAACACCATGTAGTCTGACAATTTCCTTGACAAAGGCCTTAGCGAGAGTCTTAGCGCAGGGCAGTTTGATGAAAGGAAACAAGTGACACATCTTGCTAAAATGGGCCACGACCACCCAGATGACAGTGAAACCCTCAGAGGGGGGAAGGTCAGTAATAAAGTCCATAGCCAAATGTGTCCAAGGTGCACTAGTGATCTCCAGAGGGCAAAGCAACCCCACAGCAGGTGTATGTGAAGACTTAGATCTAGCACACACAGTGCATTGACGCACCCACTTAATGACTTCCTTCTGCCATCCAGGCCACCAAAAACTGCGACCCACAAGTCTCTTGGTCTCAGAAATTCTGGGATGACCTGCCAACTGAGACTCATGATACTCAACAAACAAATCTCTCCTAAAGGTCCCAGGCACAAACAACCTCCCATGGGGAGTGTTAGATGGGGCATTCTCCTGTGCTTTAAGAATCTCATCTTCCAACACAGAGTCCAAAGCAGCAATCACAACCCTTTCTTGTAAAATGTTCTCTTCCTCCTCAACACCAACCATGGGAGAAAAGCTGCGAGACAAAGCATCGGCTTTAACATTCTTAGTACCTGGGATGTAAGTAACGGAAAAATTAAACCGCGAGAAAAACAGTGTCCACCTAGCCTGACGGGCATTCAAGCGTTTGGCAGCATCAAGATAGATCAGATTTTTATGATCAGTGAAAACCTGAACGGGAAATTCAGCACCTTCCAAGAGATGACGCCAGTGTTGAAATGCGAGTTTAATAGCCAACAATTCCCGATTACCAATATCGTAATTCAGTTCAGTCTCAGAAATTTTTTTTGAAAAAAAGGCACAGGGATGCACTCCATCCCTGTTTTCCTGAGACAACACCGTGCCGACCCCCACAGAAGAAGCATCAACCTCAACCAAAAACGGTTTAGTCACATCAGGCTGCATAAGGATGGGAGCAGAGCTGAACCTCTCCTTTAGAAACACAAAAGCTTCAATGGCCTCAGTAGTCCACTGAACCACATTAGCACCTTTCCTGGTGAGATCGGTCAGTGGTTTGACAATAATAGAAAAATTTTTAATGAATTTTCTATAATAATTGGCGAAACCCAAAAACCTCTGTAACGATTTCAAACCAATAGGCCTAGGCCATTCCTGCACAGCTTGAACTTTCACCGGGTCCATCTCAAAACCTTCGCTGGAGATAATGTAGTCCAAAAAACGAATTCTCTGTACAGCGAACTCACATTTCTCCAGCTTAGCAAAAAGCGAATTGTCAATCAATAACTGTAATACTGTTGTGAATGGGTTTGAGATGAGTTCTGAGCAGAGGCTCCCTCTGGTGGTTACAAGCGGTACTAGTGAGGATTGTGAGGACTGGGAATCAGGTGTTACTGATTGGTCTTATTTAAGGGAATCATTTTCCCATCAGGGTTGCCGGTGATCAATTGTTCTGGTCTGAATCCTTCTTTCCAGTTTCCCTTGTAGCCTGCTGTGTCGTGGCTGCATCTCCTGCTATCAGATAAGACAATTTCTTATTTTGTGTTTTTGTTATATTTTTGCATTTGGTCCTGCACTTCTGTGGGGGCCTTCTGGGTCCCCTCCGGGGGCTTTTGCCCTCTCAGTTTAGTTCAGCCACTGTGTTTTGTACTTTTGCTTTTTCCAGTTTTTTCAGTGGCTGCTGTTTTTGTTACACCAGAGAGCTAATTTAGGTGGTAGAGGTCGTGTGATCTCAGGTGATTTTGAAATTAGTAGAGTTGGTGTTTTTCAGGGTTTTCTGGGATTGCAGTAAGTACCCTTCCTGTCCTTTTCTATTTAGATAGTTTGGGCCCCAGCGTTTGCTCATACTATTTTCTTTCTGTGTCAGTATTTCCTCTTGTCTAACCGCCATTACATGTTTGGGGGCTTTCTATTATCTTTGGGGTTCTGCTACGGGGCAGATAGCTTTCCTATTTCTATCTTTAGGTGTAGTTAGTTTCTCAGGCTGTGACGAGGCGTCTAGGACCAACGTAGGAACGCTCCACGGCTGCCTCTAGTTGCGGTGGTTAGTCAGGGTACTGCAATCTCATAGATTCCAACTGCTCTGGTGTATTTCCTTTTTTGCCTGCACTCCTCAGCTACCGTAACATAACATAATACCTCACGAATGCTCTGCCACATCCGGCGAATAAATCAAAATGTCATCCAAATACACAACCACATTTTTGCCGATCAAAGGTCTAAGGATGTCATTAATAAGATTCTGAAAAAATGCAGGAGCATTGGTAAGACCAAAAGGCATAACCAGATTCTCAAAATGACCCACAGGAGTGTTAAAAGCAGTCTTCCATTCGTCACCCTCCTTCATGCGCAACAAATTGTATGCCCCCCGAAGATCAATTTTAGAGAACCACTTGGCCCTCGCTAACTGGTTAAACAAATCAGGAATCAATGGCAGTGGGTAAGGATTGCGTATAGTGTTGAGCGATACGATACCGCAAGTATCGGGTATCGGCCGATATTAGCTCTATCGGCCTTTCGATAATTAGTTCCGATATTTTCGTCTTATCGGATACCGGAATCGGATTTGTCACTGTCACTGTCAGTGTCCGTCGGTCGGGTCTGTCAGGAGTCAGCGGCACTTACCTGGCAGAAGATCTCCGGCGGTCACGGGCTGGACTGCTTCATGGCCGCCATCATCTTTCCCCGGCGGTCACATGCAGTTTCTCGCGATAACTGCAGTGACTGCTGGGTAATCCCGGCCGTAAAGCAGTCAGTCCGATGACGTCACCGCCGGGGAAGCAGGTAATCAGCTGTGCTGCGTCGAGATGACAGGCTCTGCCTGTCATTGCGATGTAGCAGAGCTGGATCGCCGTGGGACAGTCGTTACTATGGACTGCGTCGGACAGGTGGTATACTGTTGTTTTTTTTTTTTTTCTTTTTTTTACAGGAGATCGATGGCGTCGCAGGAATGAGAGTATAATAAAAGAAATGAAAACTGTGTTGTCTCTTTTATTTCATTAAAATACTTTTTTCTTGCTGTGTCTTTTTTTTTATACATTTAAAAACTTTGGGATTAATAATGGATCGGTGTCTTATTGACACCTCTCCATTATTAACCGGGCTTATTCTCACCGTGCAATCAACGGTGACATTAACCCCTTATTACCCCACTTGCCACCGCTACAGGGCAGTGGGAAGAGCCGGGTAAAGTGCCACAATTGGCACATCTTTTCATGCGCCAAATGTGGGGCTGCTGTAGCCTGGTATTATCAGGCTGTTGAGGGCCAAAATCCATGGGCCTTGACAGTCTTTTAATACCAGGCCGCAGCAGTCTGCATTTTACTTGGCTGGTTAACACAAATAGGGGGACCCCTACGCCTTTTTTTTTCGAGGGGATCCCCTATTTTTGTTAACCAACCAAGCTAAGCAAACTGCTGTGGCCTGGTATTATCAGGCTGGCAAGGTCCATGTATGTTGGCTCCTTAACAGCCTTAAATACCATTCCTCAGCAGCAGGGGCGTACATATAAATCATGGGGCCCCATAGCAAAAGTCTGAATGTTCCCCACCCCCCAAAAAAAAAACCCAGAGGCATTGTAAATGTAAAGTGCCAGCACAGTGAGGGAAGTTGAGTCGCACAGAGACAGGGGTTTTGGGGGTACTCGGCACCGATCACGTCGACTTCTATGGGGGATGTCACGAGTAGCACAGCTCGGTCCGTGACCTGGGCGATCACTGGAATGTGGGATATTTCCAGGGGATGATAGAATGTTCGTGTAGTTTGTCGTGACGCCACCTGTAGTACCTGGTCAGGGTGTCCAGCGCTGCTGTGCAGGTCCTCTGGAAGGGATGGTGTAGTGCAGGTAGGTGAAAAGTCTTCTACAGGTAACACGCTATCCTTCCAGGGCAGATAGATGTGAGATAGAGCAATGGTGCAAAGTGATGTAGCAGAGTGGACTATGCGACGTAGTAAGAAAGCAGGAAACACTTCAAGTTAAACGTTGCATAATAAAATTTTTAATAATAACATTACAAAAGTGCAAATGGCTTATATTATGTGACATGTTTTGTTACTGTTGATACCCTTGATATGTGTTCTACATGTGTGTTAATAAATACATATTCAACAAAAGTGCAAATAGCATTAGTGACGAAGTTCGTGGAGACTTCTTAGGACTACAACCCACCGGGGTAACTTCACAGTGTCCTTTACTTGTGCTTGTGGAGGACCCGCTCCAAACCTCCAACTGTGGTCTTGGGTGGGCTGCAAGACTTTCCTTGAGCAGACCTCACTTTCGGCCACACCAAACGGGTTTTTAGTTTCTGAGGTAGTTGAAAATAGTGCACAGTAAAGTTTTTTGTAAAACCAAAATGGAGCACCGAAGTGCCAATTATTTACAGAAAAATTTGTGAGCCACTACAGTTGATGGCTTCAAAGTTGAACTGTAGTGAAACACCATTACCCAACCTGGGTATATTAAGGCAACAATAAACTTGTTCTTCTGAACATTCACCCGTCCGGGTACATCAAACCATTACCCAACATGGGTATATTAAGGCAACAATAAACTTCTTTTTATGAACATTCACCCGTCCGGGTACATCAATAATTTAACTATTTACATACAGAGACCCTGTCCGGGTTATTTAGACTTCTTTGGCTCGCCTCTTCCAGGTACCACCTGGTACTGTTGTGGAGCTTGCCAAACATCCGTGACAGGAGGGTCCACCCTGACCTGATGACGTCGTGTGGCGTGTACAGTGACGTCGTGACCAGCTATCTGGGTCTGTGTGGCCACCTCTTTCGTCTCGCTCCGGGTCTGGAACCCTATGTCCCGGACTGTACGAACCCCAGGGGGCCTAACAGGCGCCGGGTACAGGCCAGCTATCATTATCATGTCCATAGCTGGGGCTGCTGAGGAGACCACTGAGGGAGGCTGGGGAGATTTTACGGCGTGGGGTGGGCACTTGTGCAGAGGCCTGGTTGGAGGAGGCTGAAGGCTCGTAGGGTCTGTCAGTTTCCTGACACTCTGGGGAGTAGGGGTCGCACCTGGTAACATTTAGGGCGTACCATCCATTGTAACCCCAGTGTCGGGTGTAAGTCACCAAGTCTCCTGGCAACAGGTCCCTCCCGGGTGTCCTTCTGGGAGGTGAGCCTCCACGTCCCGCCGGGTTACAAAGACTTCTAAATAAAGTCCAGGCTCCTGGATGAAGCCCCAACCACCTTTTAACTTAAAGTTCCGTACTGCACCCTTACGCCGCGGCTCCCTCACCGTACTTTTATCTTTTCTCATACGTGCCTTCTCTGCCAGGTCCTTCTCCAGGTGACGTTGCCGAAGCTTTTGGGATTCTCGCTGCTCCCTTTGTCGCTCTGCTTCCCGCTCCCGACATCTCCACTCTTCCTCCTGACGCCGGTTGTAATTCTCCTCCACCAGCTGCTCCATGTCTCCACCATCAAATGCCAGCTTACGATGTCCGGTTTGCGGCAGCTCTCCTGGCGCCCCCCAGTCCTGGCGGCGCTCACCTGTGGCGGAAGCAGCCGGCTCTGGAACAGATGACGGTCGGGGCTCCGGTACAGGCAGGTAGAGCTCTGGTGCCTGCTCGGCCTCCTCCATGAGGACGGGTGTCGCTTTTTCTGCCTCAGCGACGGGGGCAGACAGCGGGATCTGGGGTGCTGGTGCGGCGTTTTCTGCAGGAACGGGTGCCTTCACTGTGATACTGGCAACCGGTTCAGATTGCAAGGGCTGGGATGCCCGCACGGCCTCCTCTACTGGAACGGGTGCCTCCACTGAGATACTGGCAACCGGTTCAGATTGCAAGGGCTGGGATGCCCGCACGGCCTCCTCTACTGGAACGGGTACCTCACCTTCCGGTACAGACACTTCAGGGGTAAGAGGGATTGGCGCCGCTCCAATTGTAGTTTTAGGGCCCGCCAGCTCGCTTCCATCCTGGCGACCTCCTCCCGGTGCCGGGCCAGGTCTCTCAGGGTATCCTCCGCTTCTTCCAGCATAGGAGGGTTTCCAGGCCGGGTGCCAAACGGTGGCTCCGTAGCGATCGGGTCGCTTCCGTGGGGGAGAGCTGTAACTCCTCCATCCCTTCCCACTTCTGCTCACGTCCATTCGCCATCTCAGCAAAGTCACATGTGTCATTAGCATCAGGAGAGGCGACATCTTTTGTAGGGAGGCGGGACCTTCGTGTTCGTTTACGCCCACTGAGGAGGATGAGGAGGCGGAACTCCAGAGCTGTGGGGCACGATCTTACATTGCAGTAACATTTATAGTGTGCGGACATCGTTTTCGCGCCACGGAGTGAGTGTACGCCCACGAGAGCACTCCCTTATTCTTCACCTGTGCCTCGTGGCGCAGATATGACGGAAAAATGGCAAATACAGTCTATGATGATTTTTGCAATTCTCAAGCAAAAAAACAGTTCAATTAAGGCACACAGGACACATATATATGTCACAATGACATGTATATATAGATATATGTATTCTAAGTGTGTATATTTTGTGTTTACAAGGAAAGAAAGTGTTTTTTTAGTTGCGATATTTTGTTCCCATAGACTTACATGGGACTTCCGGTATCGGAATCGGATATCGACGATATTTAGTGATATCGGCGATACCATTCCGATCCGATATTTTTAGATATCGAGCAGTATCGCTCAACACTAATTGCGTACAGTAATTTTATTAATCTCACGAAAGTCCAAACAAGGACGTAAACCGCCGTCCTTTTTTTTCACAAAAAAAATCCAACAGCCACAGGAGACTTGGAAGGCCTAATGTGACCGGCGGCTAAGCTTGTCTGTACGTATTCCTCCAAAGCCTTTCTCTCAGGAATAGTAAGATTAAATAAATGACTTTTAGGAAGAGTCGCTTCAGGAACAAATTCAATAGTACAATCATAGTCTCTATGTGGAGGTAAAATATGCTATTCCTTCTCAGAAAAAACTTTCCAAAAATCCTGAATAGGTACAGGTAATTCCCCTTTATCCACAGCAGCAATACGCCCGTTACAACACTTGTCATAACACTTAGGGCTCCAGGACTTAATTTCATTGGTAGACCAATCCAGTACAGGATTGTGCAATTTTAACCAGGGTAACCCCAAAACCACCGGAGAAGGCAAATTATTCAATACTACCAAATCCAAATTCTCTTGGTGAACACCATTAATAGTGAGGGGAAATTCACAGACCTTGTGAGTAACATTCTTCAAGGGAGAGCCATCAACAGAAACCACGGCAACAGGGGATGACAAAGGTTTGGGTTTTAATTTAAGTTTTTCCAAGAATCCCCCATCAATCACATTCAGAGTAGAACCACAATCGATAAATACCCGAAATTCCATTAATTCTTCCTGAGCAGCAGTAGAGGCAGAAAGAAAGACACCTTTAGTGTTTAAACAGGCTATACGGGCGGAACTGACCTCTTTTTTTTTCTTTGTTCATACGAAGCACACAGTTCTTAATGAAATGGTCAGATTTGCCGCAATAAAAGCACAAACCTTCAGAAAACCTGCAGTCTTTTTCCTGAGAGCGGGGTGCCATCGCTCCAATCTCCATCGGCTCTCCAATGTCAATACAGACCCTCTCAAGACTTGGAGCTGACATGGCAGAGGATTTACTCTCATTAACCCTAGAACTCAGTCTCCTATCCACCCATATAGCTAATTGCATAGCCTCCTGCAAGTTACCAGGTATGGGATAAGCAATCAGCAAATCTTTAACCTTTTCACCTAGCCCTGCAAGAAACAAACTTTTCAAAGCTGAATCGTTCCACCCCACCTGAGTAGACCAACGACGGAAGTGAGTACAATATTTTTCCACATTACCTGATCCCTGCCTCAAACGTCTCAATTCTGTCTCAGCTGATGAGACACGATCAGGATCATCATACAATAACCCAAAGCAGAAAAAAAACTATCCACTGATCTAAAGCATGGATCACTAGGTTGCAGAGAAAAGGCCCATTCCTGAGGTTCTTTGCGCAAAAGTGACATAATGAACCCTATGCGCTTCGATTCATCACTAGAGGATCTGGGTCTCAAACAAAAATACAACAAGCAAGCATTTTTTTAAAAAAAAAAAATTCTTATTCACAAAAAATAAATCAGGCAAAGTTTCCTTTGGCTCCACGAAATGTGCCCCAGAACAGCTACTCACGTGGGTTTCTGGAGCTCGGCCACCTCCAGAGAGAGTCCCTGCAGGCGTTTGAGCCAAGTTTCCCGAACCGACACCATGATGGAAACTGGAAATCTTTCCCTTTGAGATATTTTTGGGCTGGACTTACTGTTATATTCTGCTACAAGTACTAAGGAAAGAAGGGGGAAACTGTCCCTACGATAGAACTAAGCTAGATCCCTACGATGTAACGGGGAATGACCCTGCGATCAGACTCGCTAAAGTCCTCAGCTAGTCTGTACGAAGACCTATAGATGCGAGGAGGGATCCATAAAAAGATCTAGGGACTGGGAAAAAAGATGGACACCTCCTAACAGAAGTTGTAGCAGTAAAAGACAAAACAAACAACATAGAACATAGAGGGGCCGACGACCCAAACAAAACTAATTGAGTAAGGTAACAAAGCACCTGGCTAGCTTAAAAGTAGAAATTACAATGAAGTCCAGCAAAGCCAGAAGGGCGGAGCAGGATTAAAATGGCAAAAAGGTCATGTGACCAGCAAGATAGAAAAAAACCTAACAGGAGAGTTCTAACAGCTTTTCCCCTTTTGCAAAGTGGTTGTTAGTTGACCGATGCACAGTGACACCATCTGCAGCAATTGATGCTGCAGTCTTGGAGGTGGTTTGAGGATTGTCCTTG
>JARQOD010000005.1:291478807-291631739 GCA_033576555.1 Oophaga sylvatica | reverse complement strand
TAAATGAGTACATGCAAATAAAATGTTAATTTTTCCTTCCATATAGCTTTAAATTCTGTGAAGCGCCTAAAGGTTTAATAAACTTTGTGAATGCTGTTTTGAGCACTTTAAAGTCAGCAGTTTTTAAAATGGTGTCTTTTTTTGTTTTTTTTTTTTCACATAGGCCCCTCAAAGTCACTTCAAACATGATATGGTCCCTAACAAAATAGTTTTGTAAATTTTAATTGAAAAATGAGAAATTGATGATAAACTTTTAACCCTTCTAACTTTGTAACAAAAAAAAGTTTTAAAAATTATGCTAATGTAAAGTAGACATTTGGTAAATTTTATATACAGTGGAGGAAATAATTATTTGATCCCTTGCTGATTTTGTAAGTTTGCCCACTGACAAAGATATGAGAAATCTATAATTTTAAGGGTAGGTTAATTTTAACATTGAGAGGTAGAATATCAAAAATAAAATTCAGAAAATCACATTTTATAAATTATATACGTTTATTTGCATTTTGCAGTGAGAAATAAGTATTTGATCCCCTACCAACCATTTAGAGTTCTGTCTCCTACAGACCAGTTAGACGCTCCTAATCAATTAGTTAGGCCGGGATCACACATGCGATGAAGTCGTCCGACACTCGCATGTGAAATCCCAGCTCTGGCGCTGGCACTCGGGAGTGGAGCGAGCAGCTGCATAGAACTACATGCAGCCGTGCACTCCACTCCCGAGTGCCAGCGCCAGAGCTGGGATTTCACATGCAAGACTCGGCAGTGTTTCTCGCATGTGGGATCCCGGCCTTAGAAGACGTGTGAAGCTATTCTCACTTCAAGAAGTCCCGGCAAAGTATCCTCATCCTCTTTTTCAGGAACACGCAATTGTCTGGAAACGTTATATAGACGACATCTTTTGCGTATGGGGCAGCACGTTCGAGTCCCTATCTACCTTTTATCAGATTTTAAACCAATCATGGCCAGGTCTCCAATTCACTATCACACATAATCTTTGTAAAATCAATTTTTTAGACACCATGGTCATTAAAGGTGAGGGAGGCATATTGTACACGGATCTGTACATTAAACCTACAGACCGTAACAATTTGTTACATTTCAATAGTTTCCACCCGACACCTATGAAACAGTCTATTCCAAAATCCCAATTTCAAAGGGTCAAGCGCATCGTATCTGATGAAGAAACCTACAACACTAGACTAAGTGAGATGAACTCTAAATTCTGAGATCGAGGCTACCCACAAAAAGTCCTGGATAAATCCTTAATAAACACGTCTCCTTCACTAGTGTCTGGGAATAGAATGGTTTTTGTACACTCATTCCATCCATTTGCATATCTGATACATAAAACCATTCGTAAACATTGGTCTCTCCTTTCTAAGGCTCATCCACACATCCCTGAGTTTAACCAACCATTTTTACCTTGCTTTCGGAGGGCACCTAAAGGTACTGCCACACTACACGATCCCGCTAATGATCTCGTTAGCGTCGCATACTAATGAGATCGCTAGCGGGATCGTTTACAATATCGCTAGTGTGGGCCACATTTAGCGATGTCGTTAAGGACGCTATCGCGGTTAGCGATCTCCTTAACGACTTTAGCGGTACAAAAGTACCGCTAAATCGCTAAAAAAGGTGCCACACTCAGCGATATATACTTACCCAGCGGGACGCCGACGATCAGAATAGGGTCCGGAACGATCAGGACGACGGACGAGATCACAGCAGGGGCCACGTCGTTGCTGCATGCCGCACACAACAACATCGCTAACGGGATCGCTAAATAGTGACGTTTTTTAGCGATCCCGTTAGCGATGTTGTTTAGTGTGGCATACCCTTAACTTCAGAGACTCTCTCATCAGAGCTGATTTAGGACCCATTGGACCACGGATTAAACAACGATTCCTACAGAACCCAAAATTTGGCACATTCCCCTGTTTAAACTGCACTCAGTGCAATAACGTACAAAAGGGTAGTGCCATACAACACCCCTACACAGGTAGATCCTACAACATCAGAGGCTTTTTTACCTGTGATACCACCTTTGCTATCTATGTTATTAAATGTCCCTGTGGACTACTCTATGTGGGCGAGACTACACAATCTGTTAAGGATCGCATATCAAAGCATAAATCCACCATTCGATGCAGAAACCTACTTCTCCCCATTCCCAACCACTTTGTCACACAGGGACATAACATATCACAGCTAAAGTTCCAAATCCTCGAACACGTACCTCAACCCAGACGAGGGGGTGACCGTATTAAATTACTGAAACGTCGTGAAGCCTTTTGGATTCACACCTTTGACACCTTGTCCCCTAAGGGTCTTAATAAGGATTACGATTTGTTTGCCTTTATATAACCTTTATTGTAGACATCAAAAGTAATGGGTCTTAATAAGGATTACGATTTGTTTGCCTTTATACAACCTTTATTGTAGACATCAAAAGTAATGGGACTTCTGTGTTGTACTAAATAATATCTGTAATGTATTTTCAGCCTCATGCAGAGAGTTGTTCATATTTTCTCTAATACCCTCCATACCAGTGATCATTACCTATGTTTAATATGGACCATCAAGATATTTCATTTCATCGGAATGTGTGTACTGTTCTATATATACTAATTTTCTTTTCTTTATACTTTAGAGCCGACTGTACTGATTTACTCCTTTGTATGAGCACTGGCACTCGACTGGATGAATTTCTCCTGTATATGAGCACTGATCCTCTACTGAACGGATTTCACGCTGCCCACAGCTTTCCTTAGCCCATTTGTCACTGTTATCCGGCTCTCTACGTAACTAGCACGCTTTTAGTACCTTGGAAAGCTACTGTTAAAGCTGTGAAACGCACAGCCATGTCTTTCCGTCCACATCATCACAGTAGACCACACCCCCACATTCTATTGGACACACGCGGTCACATGACTTCTCCTCCTTCCTTCATTATACAGGAAGTACTGAGCCCACGCTGATGCAGACAAGCGGTGGACACCGCGTCTTCACAGCAGCACCAGTCGTGCACTCTTCACACTAAGGTTTGCTTTCATAAGTGGTCACATTTATCTTTAGCTTTCTGTACTATCTGGCAAGTAATACAATGGTTTTGTTTACTCATAGAGCGCAGCATCCTATCGATACTCACCTGTATTTCCACATGACAACCATATAGCATTTGGTATGCAATAATCCCTGTGTACCCCTGCCAGATATACATGTTTTCACTCTAAATAGTTCCTTTCTTTCGTACACAGTTATGTAGTAATTTTCGACTGGGTCCACAAGCATTGGTTATAACTCCACAGGGTATGTGTTCTTTCTCTTATGTGCACGTATACCACGAGATATACCTGATTCATACCTACCACAAACTTGAGACAACACCCTTCTTCTCTGTGTTTCCTTTATACCAGTTGGTCTCTGAGCCGCAATTGAGATTTACATTTTTCTGTATATACCTTTGTTCTGGATTTTTGTATTATTATTTCTTTAAATTTACACTATTTTTCTTATATTGCATTATGTATTATAGTAGCTGATGAAGGTCGTGTGACCGAAACGTCCTCCCTGTTTACTACTATTTTTTTTGGACCATATTTCAGGGATAAGATCATAGACGTGCACAAAGCTGGAATGGGCTACAAAACCAACAATGTTTCTAACCCTAAGAATCATGTTGAAGATAGTGTAGCAAAAAGATGCTCATGTGTCGGGTGCTTCCATGAGATACAAGTCCATGGTGTGTTGGTGGCAGGGTAACACAAAAGCTTGCTTTCTCTGCCCTTTCCCTGCAACCATGGACAACAGAGAGGGGATCATTATCCTCTTCATATCCTGACTAGAGACACCTGGATGTTCACATAAATGGACCTGAACATCCAGTGTTTGCCACTCTGTCATGTGCATGACAGCGTGGCAAACATCGCTTTGATCATCCGTAAAATCATCACCGAAAGTCAGACAGCCATGGTTTCCACTCTGTGAAAAGACAGCATGAACACACAGTTGTGATCAGAGATTTAAAGATTACCTCAGGTCACTAGTGTCAGCTGATGGGACTACTGCTCCCATCAGCCGATGCCTGCTGCCGCTAATAACAGCAAGAGCAGGCAGTGGCTTATGAGAGTATTCATCAGCCTGCGCTCTGAATAAAGAATTTAAAAAAAAATGTTGTGGGATCACTTGTATAACCTAGAATAAAGGAGTCCCCACTCTGATTATTTTATTTAAAAAAATAATTTAAAAAATGGCTTGGGGTCGCCCCATTTTGGACAACCAGCCTTGCTAAAGCAGACAGCTGGGGGCTGTTATTCTCAGGCTGGTAAGTAGCCATGGATATTCCCCCCCAGTCCGCAACCACCCAGAAAAGGTGTATCAATTAGATGTGCTTATTCTGGCACTTTGCCTTGCTCTTGACACTTGCCCTGTAGCAGTGGAAACAGGGGCTCATATTTGTAGGGTTGATGTCACCTTTGTATTGTCTGGTGATATCAAGCCCATGGCTTAGTAAGGGAGAGATGTTTATAAGTAACCTATCCATTACTTATCCTATAGTTGTATTGTAAATAAACACACAGCCAGAATTAATTCTTTTATTTGAAATAAAACTAAAAAAATTTCCTTCTTTATTTAAAAACAACAAACACACATATACTCACCTTACACCCATTTCACAAAAACCTTCGTCTTCTGTAATAAAATTAACCATATCCCTCAACTTTCCGATGTTCTCTTTCATGTCTGGGTGATAAACAGTTTTCAACACGGAAGGTGCAAAGATGCAACAGTCAAGGCTGAGAACCACTGGGAAATGAGCTGCTGCGAGGCAGCATCAGTGAATAGTGGTGACATCATCGAGATTACCGTGGGTCACTGAGGCTGCATTCCAAGCCAGGCCAATGAACTGTGGTGACCTTGGTGAGATCACCACTAGCACAGTGAGAAAAAGTCTCACAGTGCATAGGCAAGTTCACCACAGTTCACCGGGAGAATTTCACTGCGGTGTATTTGAACTGTGGTGACCTCGCCTCTGCATAGTGAGACTTTTTCTCACTGTGCTAGCGGTGATCTCACTAAGGTCACCACAGTTCATTGGCCAGTCTGGCAACGCATCCTCAGTGACCCACGGTTAACTTGATGACATCACTGCTAGACACTCATTTCCCAGTGGTTCTCAGCCTTGACGGTCGCATCTTGTCACCATCCAGGTTGAAAATTGTTTATCCCCCAGACATGGATTACGGCGTGGGACAGAACGATGGACAGGTGAGCAATATTTTTGTTTTTTTTATTTTTGTTTTATTACAGGAGACAAGGGATTCAAGTAAAAGTGTGTTTTGTTTTATTTCAAATAAAGGACTTTATTCTGCCTGTGTCTTTATTTTCCAAAAACTATAGAATTAGTAATGGACAGGTGTATTACAGATGCCTCTCCACTACTAAGCTGTGGGCTTGATCTTTGACAATACAAAAATCACAGAAAACCCACAAATATGAACCCCACTTGCCAATGCTACAGGGCAAGTGGGAAGAGCCGGGCAAAGCGCCAGAAGTTTGCGAACTGCTATTTTTGGGCTGGGGGGTCCTTACCAGTCTGAGAATACCAGCACTCAGCTGTCTGCTTTAGCTTGGCTGGCTGTCAAAAATAGAGGTGATCCCATGACGAGTGTTGAGCGATACTGCCCGATATCCCGAAATATCGGATCGGATTGGATTGGCCCGATACTCAGAAAGTATCGGGTATCGCCGATCCGATACCGGAAACCCAATGCAAGTCAATGGGACAGAAATATCATAATTAAAAAAACCTCTTTCTTTCCTTGCAAACACTAGGTGTACACACATAGAATACATATATATATATACATGTCATTGTGACAATATATATATATATATACATATATTTATAGTTCATACACTTCTACATAGTAAAATAGCCTCTGATTCAATTGCCGGGCAATGCCGGCTTTTGTGAAAATACAGAACCACCCGACATGAAATGACACATGGTTTACATAGAGTTAACCATGTCATTTCATGTAGTTTGATATATGGTTTTCACTAACAATTACATGAGTGTATGTGTGCAAAATTTGACACATGTAGGGGTTAATTAAAGGGGTAAATTCGTTGTAAAAAAACAACACATTTTTTTGCTACGAATTTACACCTTTAATTAACCCCTACATGTGTCAAATTTTGCACACATACACTCATGTAATTGTTAGTGAAAACCATATATCAAACTACATGAAATTACATGGTTAACTATATGTAAACCATGTGTCATTTCATGTCGGGTCTGTAATTTCAAAAAAGCCGGCAATTGAATTAGCGGCTATCATACTATGTAGAGATGTATGTACTATAAATATATATATATGTGTCACAAATTCAATGACATATATAATATATATATATATATATTATATATATATATGAGGTGTAAAATTGTGGAAATAAAAATGCGTGAGCTCCCGCCCTATTTTCTCAACCAGACAGACAAAGCCAGCGAGTGTGGGGCAGATAATAATAGCCCAGAGGGGGACCATTATTTTTGGCCCCTCCTGGCTACTAACATCTGCCCCCAGACACCCCAGAAAAGGAAAATCTATAATTAGATTCGCCCTTTCTGGCACTTTGCCCATCTATTCCCATTGCCCTGTAGCGGTGGTGAATGGGTTAATAAGGGGTTAAAGCCACCTTGCTATTGAAAGGTGACTTTAAGCCAGGTTAATAATTGAGAGCTGTCAATTAGACAACTAACAATTATTAATCCTATTGTATGAAATAAAAATAAAACACACACACTTTAATTAAAAATCATTTTAATGAAATAAACACAGTTTTTGACCATATTTTATTTTACTGCCATTCCTTGCGAAGCCCTTGTTCACCTGTAAAAAAAATTAAATTATAAAGCAACATTATTCTTACCTATCCGATGTTCAGTCAGGTCCCCCGATGTAATCCTTCTGAAAGGGTTAATGTTTACTGCAGGGACCGCAGCTAATGCTGACAGCCTCACAGTAAACCCCCAACTGAATCATCTCCTCTCCTGGCAGACAGGAGAGGAAGTGGTTAGCATAATTGATTGCTTCCCACTTTCACTTCAGGTAAGCCAGGGACACCGCACAGCATCAGTGACGTCAGAGGGAATCCCGGCTGACCTGAAGTGAACTGATTAACAAAAATAGGGAATCCCCTCAGAAAAAAAATGGCGTGGGGTCCCCCCTATTTTTGTTAACCTGCTAGATGAAGCAGACTGCTGAGGCCTGGTTTTTCGGGCTGGTAAGGATCCAATATCCATGAACCTTGCAAGCCTGATAATACCAGGTCACAGCAGTCTGCTTAGCTTGGCTGGTTAACAAAAATAGGGGATGCCCTCGAAAAAAAAACGGCGTGGGGGTCCCCCTATTTTTGTTAACCAGCCAAGTAAAAAGCAGACTGCTGTGGCCTGGTATTAAAAGACTGCCAAGGCCCATGGATTTTGGCCCTCAACAGCCTAAAAATACCAGGCTGCAGCAGCCCCACAATTGGCGCATCCAAAGATGCGCCAATTGTGACACTTTACCCGGCTCTTCCCACTTGCCCTGTAGCGGTTGCAAGTGGGGTAATAAGGGTTTAATGTCACCTTTGATTGAACGGTGACAATAAGCCCGGTTAATAATGGAGAGGCGTCAATAAGACACCGATCCATTATTAATCATAAAGTTTGTAAATTTGTAAAAAAAAAGACACAGCCAGAAAAAAGTATTTTAACCCCTTCACCCCCAAGGGTGGTTTGCACGTTAATGACCGGGACAATTTTTACAATTCTGACCACTGTCTCTTTATGAGGTTATAACTCCGGAACGCTTCAACGGATCTTCGCGATTCTGAGATTGTTTTCTCGTGACATATTGTACTTCATGTTAGTGGTAAAATTTCTTCCATATAACTTGCGTTTATTTTTGAAAAATACGCAAATATGGCGAAAATTTTGAAAATTTAGCAATTTTCAAACTTTGAATTTTTATTCCCTTAAAACAGAGAAATATGTAACACAAAATAGTTAAGAAATAACATTTCCCACATGTCTACTTTACATCAGCACAATTTTGGAATCAAAATTTTTTTTTGTTAGGAAGTTATAAGGGTTAAAAGTTGACCAGCGATTTCTCATTTTTACAACAAAATTTACAAAGCCATTTTTTTTAGGGACCACCTCACATTTGAAGTCACTTTGAGGGTCTACATGACAGAAAATACCCAAAAGTGACACCATTCTAAAAACTGCACCCCTCAAGGTACTCAAAACCACATTCAAGAAGTTTATTAACCCTTCAGGTGCTTCACAGGAACTAAAGCAACGTGGAAGGAAAAAATGAATATTTAACTTTTTAGCCACAAAAATGATCTTTTACAAACTTTTTTTTTATTTTCACAAGGGTAAAAGGAGAAAATGGACAGATAAGGTTGTTATGCAATTTCTCCTGAGTACGCCAATACCCCATATGTGGGGGAAAACCACTGTTTGGGCACACGGCAGAGCTCGTAAGGGAAGGAGCGCCGTTTGACTTTTTCAAACTAAAATTGGCTGGAGTTGAGATTGGACGCCATGTCGCGCTTGGAGAACCTCTGATGCGCCTAAACAGTGGAAACCCCCCACAAGTGACACCATTTTGGAAACTAGACCCCCTAAGGTACTTATCTAGATCTGTTGTGAGCACTTTGAACCCCAAGTGTTTCACAAAAGTTTATAATGCCTGGGTGTGAAAAAAAAAAAAAAAAATTCCACAAAAATGATTTTTTAGTCCTAAATTTTTGAATTTTCCCAAGGAAATTGGACCCCAAAAGTTGTTGTCCAATTTGTCCTGAGTACGCTGATACCCCATATGTGGGGTGGAAAACTGTTTGGGCGCACGGCAGGGCTTGGAAAGGAAGTAGTAACGTTTTGGAATGCAGACGTTGATGGGGGTCATGTTCCGTTTGCAGTGCCCCAGATGAGCCTAAACAGTGGAAATCCCCCACAAGTGACCCCATTTTGGAAACTAGACCCCCTAAGGAACTTATCTAGATCTTTGGTGAGCACTTTGAACCCCCAAGTGCTTCACACAAGTTTATAATGCCCGGGCATGAAAATAAAAAATCCTATTTTTTTCCCACAAAAATTATCTTTTAGTCACTAATTTTTTATTTTCCCAAGGGTATCAGGAGAAATTGGACCACATAAGTTGTTGTCCAATTTGTCCTGAGTACGCTGATGCCCCATATGTGGGGGGAACCACTGTTTGGGCGCACGGCAGAGCTCGGAAGGGAAGGAGCACCATTTGACTTTTTCCAACCAAAATTGGCTGGAATTGAGATTGGATGCCATGTTGCATTTGGAGAGCCCCTGATGTGCCTAAACAGTGGAAACCCCCCACAAATGACCCCATTTGGGAAACTAGACCCCCTAAGGAACTTATCTAGATTTTTGATGAGCAATTTGAACCCCAAGTGCTTCACACAAGTTTATAACGTAGAGCCGTAAAATTTAAAAATCATATTTTTTCCACAAAAATGATCTTTTCACACCCAATTTTTATTTTTCCAAGGGTAACAAGACTCCAAAAGTTATTGTGCAATTTGTCCTGAGTACACTGATACCCAATATGTGGGGGTATACCACTGTTTGGGTGCATGGCAGAGTTTGGAAGGGAAGGAGCGCCATCTCACTTTTTCAACGCAGAATTGGCTGGACGCCATGTCGTGTTTGGAGAGCTCCTGATCTGCCTAAACAGTGGAAACCCCCCACAAATGACACCATTTTGGAAACTAGACCCCTCAAGGAACTTATCTAGATGTGTGGTGAGAACTTTGAACCCCCAGGTGTTTCACTAAAGTTTATAACGTACAGCCTTAAAATAAAAAATCCTTTTTTTTTTTTACAAAAATGATTTTTTTCGCCCCCAATATTTTATTTTCACAAGGGTAACAGAAGAAATTGGAACCCAAAAGTTGTTGTCCAATTTGTCCTGAGTACGCTGATACCCAATATGTAGGAGAAAACTACTGTATGGGTGCACGTCAGGGCTCGGAAGGGAAGTAGTGACGTTTTGGATTGCAGACTTTGATGGAATGGTCTGGGGGGGTCATGTCGCATTTGGAGAGCCCCTGATACGCCTAAACAGTGGAAACCCCCCACAAGTGACCCCATTTTGGAAAATAGACCCCACAAGGAACTTATCTAGATGTGTGGTGAGCACTTTGAACCCGAAGTGCTTCACAGAAGTTTATAACGCACAGCCGTAAAAATAAAAAATCCTTTTTTTTTTTTACAAAAATGATTTTTTCGCCCCCAATATTTTATTTTCACAAGGGTAACAGGAGAAATTGGACCCCAAAAGTTGTTGTCCAATTTGTCCTGAGTACGCTGATACCCAATATGTGGGAGAAAACTACTGTATGGGCGCATGTCAGGGCTCGGAAAGGGAAGTAGTGACGTTTTGGATTGCAGACTTTGATGGAATGGTCTGGGGGCGTCATGTCGCATTTGGAGAGCCCCTGATGCGCCTAAACAGTGGAAACCCCCCACAAGTGACCCCATTTTGGAAAATAGACCTCACAAGGAACTTACCTAGATGTGTGGTGAGCACTTTGAACCCCGAAGTGCTTCACAGAAGTTTATAACGCACAGCCGTAAAAATAAAAAATCCTTTTTTTTTTTACAAAAATGATTTTTTTCGCCCCCAATATTTTATTTTCACAAGGGCAACAGGAGAAATTGGACCCCAAAAGTTGTTGTCCAATTTGTCCTGAGTACGCTGATACCCAATATGTGGGAGAAAACTACTGTATGGGCGCATGTCAGGGCTCGGAAAGGGAAGTAGTGACGTTTTGGATTGCAGACTTTGATGGAATGGTCTGGGGGCGTCATGTCGCATTTGGAGAGCCCCTGATGCGCCTAAACAGTGGAAATCCCCAACAAGTGACCCCATTTTGGAAAATAGACCCCACAAGGAACTTATTTAGATGTGTGGTGAGCGCTATGAAGCCCCAAGTGCTTCACAGAAGTTTATAATGTACAGCCGTAAAAACAAAAAAATCTTATTTTTTTTACAAAAATAATATTTTCGCCCCCAGTTTTTTATTTTCCCAAGGGTAACAGAAGAAATAGGACAAATTTCACAATAACTCTTGGGGTCCAGAGTACGCTGATACCCCATATGTGGGGATAAACTACTGTTTGGACGCATGGCAGAGCTCAGAAGTGAAGGAACACCGTTTGACTTTTTCAACGCAGAATTGGCTGGAATGGAGATCAGACGCCATGTCACATTTGGAGAGCCCTGATGTGCCTAAACAGCGGAAACCCCCCAATTCTAACTCCAACCCTAACCCCAACACACCCCTAACCCTAGTCCCAACCCTAATCCCAACCCTAACCCTAATCCTAACTCTAACCCTAATCCTAACTTTAGCGCCAACCCTAACCCTAACTTTAGCCGAAACCCTAACCCTAACCCTAATGGGAAAATGGAAATAAATACATTTTTTTTATTTTATTATTTTTCCCTAACTAAGGGGTGATAAAGGGGGTTTGATTTACTATTTATAGCGGTTTTTTATGATTGGCAGCTGTCACGCTAAAAGACGCTTTTTATTGCAAAAAGTAGTTTTTTGCATCGCCACATTTTGAGAGCTATAATTTTTGCATATTTTGGCCCACAATGTCATGTGAGGTCTTAATTTTTGCGGGACGAGGTGACGCTTTTATTGGTACCATTTTTGAGCACGTGACATTTTTTGATCGCTTTTTATTTCGATTTTTGGGAGGTTAGAATGAACAAAAATCAGCAATTCATGAAATTCTTTTGGGTGAGGCGTTTTTATTGTTCCGCGTGTGGTAAAATCGATAAAGCAGTTTTATTCTTCGGGTCAGTACGATTATGGCGATACCTCATTTATATCATTTTTTTATGTTTTGGCGCTTTTATAGAATAAAAACAATTTTATATAAAAAATAATTATTTTTGCATCGCTTTATTCTGCGAGCTATAAATTTTTTTATTTTTCGCTCATGATGCTGTGTGATGGCTCGTTTTTTGCGGGACAAGATGAGTTTTCAGCGGTACCATGTTTATTTATATCCGTCTTTTTGATCGCGTGTTATTCCACTTTTTGTTCAGCGGTATGATGATAAAGCACTGATTTTTTGCTTCGTTTTTATTTTTTATTTTTTAAGGGGTTCACAAAAGGGGTTAACTAGTGGGACAGTTTTATAGGGGGGGTCGTTACGGACGCGGCAATACCATATATGTGTACTTTTATTGTTTTATTTTTTTTATTTACAATAAGTAATGAATTTATTGGGGAATATTTTTTTTTTTTTTGGATTTTTTTTTACACATGTTTATTTTTACTTTTTTTTACTTTTTTACTTTGTCCCAGGGTGGGACATCACTGTATTTCATCAGATCGCTGGTGTGACAGTGTGCATAGCACTCTGTCACACCAGCGATGTGACAGGCAGTGCAGGACGCTTCCTCATGCCTGCTCTCGGCAGGCACTGAGGAAGCCGCCTCCCTCCAGGACCCCAGCGCCATCTTGGATCCGGGTCCTGGGAGGGAGGAAGCCCTCAGAGCAGCGCGATCACATCGCGCTGGTCTGAGGGTCTCAGGGGGGCGCGCAGGGAGCCCCTGCCTGCGCGATCCTCCCCTGTGCCCCCAGTACACCGCGATCATGTTTGATCGCGGTGTGCAAGGGGTTAATGTGCCGGGAGCGGTCCGTGACCGCTCCTGACACACAGTCACGGGTGTCAGCTGTGATAATCAGCTGACACCGGCGGCGATTAGCTGCGCTCCCTCCGGGAGCGCAGCTAATCGCCTATGACGTACTATCCCGTCCATGGTCAGAATGGCACGGGTTTTATGGACGGGATAGTACGTCTAATGTCAGAGAGGGGTTAATGAAATAAAACACAACACAGTTTTCATTATTTTTATTGTACGCTCATCCTGCGATGCCATCGTTCTCCTGTAAAAAAAACAAAAATAACAAACCAACACAAATACTCCCAGTCCAAAATCACGAGTGTCCCACGACGAGTCCAGCTCTGCTATATCTGCATGCCAGGCTGAGCCTGACATCCACATAGAGCAGAGCAGCTTACGAGTGCAGATTCCCCGGTGGTGACGTCATCGGACTGGTTTACGGCCAGCTGTCGCGAGAGTGCAGCTGGCCGGGATTACCAAGTACCCGGCAGTCACTGCAGTTATTGTGAGAAGCTGCACGTGACCTCCATGGAGAGGGTAATGGCCGGCCTGGATGGATGGATGTGACCGCCGGGGATCTTCTGCCAGGTAAGTGCTGCTGACACCTGACAGATCCGACCGACACTGACAGTGACACTTTCGGGAAGTTCCTGTGTCACGTACTTCGTTCAGTGACACAGGAACTCCCCATAGACTTTAGAGGAAAACTCCGATTCCGGTATCCGATATGACAAAAATATCGGATCTCAGAATCGGAATTCCGATACAGCAAATATCGGCCGATACCCGATATTTGCAGTATCGGAATGCTCAACACTACCATGACGTTTTTTTAAATTATATATTTAAATACATTTTAAAGAAATCGGATTGGGGACACCTCTATTCTTTGTAATTGGCCTTGCTGAAGCTGCCAGTTTTATTTTTAATTATTTATTTACAGCGCGGTTCTTTGCCCAGCTCTTCCCACTTGCCCTTTAGCGGTGGCAAGTGAGGTGATAGTTGAGGGGGTTGATGTCACCTTTGTATCGTCAGGTGACATCAAGGTTAGTAATGGAGAGGCATGAATAAGACGCTCCCATTTCTAACCTCATAGTCATATTGTATAAAAACACAAACACCAAGAATAAAGTCCTTTAATTGAAAAAATGACAGACTCCTTTAATAATCTTAATTAAACCATACTTACGACCTCGCCTAATTCCACCAAAACCCTTCTCCTGTAATAAATGAAAACAATCAGAATTATGAATGCAGCTCTACATATTGTAGTGCACCGGTAGCACACTTACACAGTGATGAGGCAGTGACCCACAAAGTTCAAACACAAAGTCTCTTTCATGCAGTTACTTCACAGCATTAAGGTCCAATACACACAGAAGTCCATATAATCTCAGTGTTCAGTTCATAACTCTACATAATACAGGGCATTTTTCCATTTCACAGTCACTAAATATGCTGGACCTCCCTTTGTCCAGTATCCGTGGGCGACTGCAGCACCGTGCCAAGTCTTTTCACTCATACTCACACAGCCGTACACAGTCCATGAAATCCTCCTGTTTGCAATTTTTACACTCACCAGTCCTCGTCTGACTAGTTACCCTGGACAACAGAACCTCTATGTACACTGTGGATGCCAGGCCTCGTGGCTTCACTCTGTCCTGTGTTACCTTACATAGGCCATGCTCTGCGACACCAACTGATCTGCACAGTAGCAAGCACCAACTCACTCTGGCCCTAACACACCTGGACCCTTTCCTGCAAAGATTTTAACAAAGGAACCTGTGTCCTTCAACCACATAGAAAACCCAGGCCTGGAATGAAATGAAGTGCACGACTACCATCCTGCAGTCTGTTTCATAACACAACATCCCAGAGCAGGTTTTCCCTACATCTGCCTTGGACACTAGCATGTCCAAGACTAACACTTAGTTTTATTATTTTTAGTCTGCATTGCAGTCACAGCTATGCCCATGCCTGCCATATACTCCTATGGCCTTCATATACCTCCGTGCACATCCTGGGGAGAACAAACAGCGACCCCTAACTGTGACACTAGTCACTGCTTCACCATCGCAATCACAGCTCCGCCTGTGATTGTAGTGCACTCCCAATGCCTCAATATGTCTCCGTGCACATCCTGGGGAGAACACACAGTGACCCCAACCTGTGACATGGGTCACTGCCTCACATATCCCCCCATTCATACCTGTGGGGTTGAACACTTGTCACCCCTTATGGGCACGAGACAGGGCATCCGCATGACCCTGTGACATCCTGCCTGACACTGTATTAAGAAACCAAAGTAGGGACCAGAACCATCGATAGACACATGCATCCCTCCCCTTTGCGTTTCTCCTCCATACTTCATTACAGGACCACCCACCTCCTTGTTCTCCGTTGCAAACAACATGCCCACTTTCATGTTTAACCGTAGATTTGGGCCGGTTTTGGATGGTCTCGACCTTGTTTATTTTGGGTTCCCTAACCTCACAGCTAATACCATGACTTAAGTACCTGCCTTCGGGCCCCTGGTACCATTTACCTGTGCTTCGTTGAGTATGTCACTCTGAAATGTCACGGTCCTTTCCGGCAACTCCGAGCCTACGTCTGTATTACGGCGCACCTGAACCTGAGCCTTCCGATGCTGCTGTCTAGTGAGTGCTCCATCTATTTTACCCTGACCCCCAGCCACATCCTTGGCCAGTGTCATAGGGTTCCTTGCGCATACGTCCCCAGTCACCTCAGCGACCACACACTCCCAGTTCCTCCAGGCTCTCTTTGTATACCTGCGCCTTTGCGTGGGACCCTGGAAATTAGCTGTCTACAACTTACCAGAGGACTTTTCCTGCTCGGGGTTCAGTGGGGTCTCCACGATCTCTACTGTCACAACCTCTAGGGGAAGCTTATCGGGGTTACACTCTGTCACTAAGTTGGAGACCCCTGTGGCACGGCAGATATCCCTGACTCGGGATCTTTGGGTTCTGCACCCGAAGCAACATTTTCAGCCTCTCCTGCCAACATCTCTAGGGGAAACCTATTGGGATTACACTCTGTCCCTAGGTTGGTGACCCCTATGGCAGGTATCTATGACTCAACATCTTCGGGTTCTGCTCCCGGAACATTTACGTTGAGAGGGTTTACCCTGGTCTCACACAGGGACCAGAACAGGGGCAAGTCTCTTCCCAACACAGCCCCATATGGAAGGGTCTTCACCACTCCCACCACATGTTTAAAGTCCCTACATGGTGTGGAAAATTCAACCTCCGCAGTTGGATATTTACAGATTTTCCCATTGATATCCATCACCTTCACTTTCTGTCTTTTGGGGATGTCCCCGGCAACAAAGGGCCTATGGACCAAAGATACTTTGCTCCCCATGTCCAGGAAAGCCTCTGTTCATCATCCGATCACAAGTACCTGGCATAATTGCGGTTCGCCGCCAGCAGTGCCCGTAGTGGAGGTACAGACTGGCTAGGCATACATTGATACCTGGCGAGTATTCCCGCAGTTCATGGGCTCAGATGTCACAGAACAGTTAATAGCCTCATGTCTGGGCTCTTGACACTGCCAACAATCAACAACTGTAGCCCGACTAGACCTTCAAGCTCCTTTAGGGGAAACTGGAGTTTTGCCACCCTCACTTTGGATTACCCCCTACATCATGGACTTGGTCCTGGTTAGTCCCCATAGTGATTAGTGGACTTTTCCCATGCTCTGGTACAACATCCTGAGTGGGTTAATACCGATCAATCAATCCTATCAGTAGGTCCAGGTTGCCCAGGCTTCTTTGCCTGACCCAACTCTGCATGGCGGCCGGCAGATCCCGCACCATCCGATCAACTATGACTCTTTCCATCATCTTGATTGCGGACAAAAACTCAGGCTGGAAACTCTCCTCCACCAACTGCAGTAAGTCATTTGCCTGAGACCTGGTGGGACGAGATTCTACAAAGGACCACTGGTATACTTTCTAGTCACCCCTTACCTTTGGGCTCTCTGCTTGTACCTACTGATCGCCCCTCACATTAGCGGACTCCTCTTTACACCGGTGCATCTCCGGTAGCTGCCACTGCAACTGGAACGCCTCCTGCTGCTGCTGCCGGAACTGCAACTGCAGTACCTCTTGTTGCTGCAGCACCTCTTGCTGCTGCTGCTGCTGCTGGAACTGAAGCTCCTGTTGCATGAGGACCATCTGCTTAAAAAGCTCCTCCATTTCCAGCCGGCTTGAACATAGCAATGATGGCTTACTCACGGATGTGCAGCACGCTTTGGAGTATGCCTCAGTTCACACTGCCCGATTCTATGCACCATGTGTGGTGCACCGGTAGCACACTTACACAGTGATGAGGCAGTGACCCACAAAGTTCAAACACAAAGTCTCTTTAATACAGTTACTTCTCAGCATTAAGGTCCAATTTACACACAAGTGCATATAATCTCAGTGTTCAGTTTATAGCACTACATAATACATGGCCTTTTTCCATTTCACAGTCACTAAACTTGCTGGACCTCCCTTTGTCCAGTATCCATGGGCGACTGCAGCGCCCTGCCAAAGTCTCTTTACTCACACTCACATAGCCTTACACAGTCCATGATATCCTCCTATTTGTGATTGTTACGCATGCCAGTCCTCCTCTGACTTGTTACTGTGGATGACTGCACCTCTGTGTACGCTGTGGTTGCCAGGCCTCTTGGCTCCACTCTGTCCTGTGTTACCTCACACTTGCCGTGCTCTGCAACACCAACTGATCTGCACAGTAGCAAGCACCAACTCACTCTGGCCCTGACACACCTGGACCCCTTCCTGCAGGGCTTATAACAAAGGAACCTGTGGCATTCTGTCACATAGAAAACCCAGGCCTGGAATGAAACAGACTGCACGACTACCATCCTGCAGTCTGTTTCATAACACAACATCCCAGAGCAGGTTTTCCCTACATCTGCCTTGGACACTAGCATGTCCAAGACTAACACTTTGTTTTATTATTTTTAGTCTACATTGCAGTCACAGCTACGCCCATGACTGCCATACACTCCTATGGCCTTCATACACCTCCGTGAACATCCTGGGGAGAACAAACAGTGACCCCTACCTGTGATACGGGTCACTGCCTCACAATATCTGTTACTCCACTGGACATCTATCCACCACTAACTCTGCATGGGGTAACAACAATCTTTATCCATTGTTTGGACTATAGATGTATTCGTCTTCAAAGGGCTAATATGTTAAGGGTAAGATGGTAAAGAAGTCGTAGATATAAGATTTATACATTTGTTTATTTTTTTATTTACAGAATTTTAATAATTTGTGACAGCCAACATTGATTAAGTGTTAGATGGAGAGAACAGGTAAAACTATGTCTCTGATGAATACCACGGCAATTAATTACCGCTAACAGGCTTTATGGCTAGGTATTCCACGTACCCTTACCCAAGTGTGTATATATAGTCAGCAGGGCTCATATAAGTGGAATTACATTTCCTTGATGGTCAATGGAAGGATTCCTGCTGAGTCTCAAACAAACAATATCACTCATGTCATAATAATTTTTTATTATTTTATGCTGACAGTTAAATGTAACACTTTATCTACACATCATTTTTGACTGGTTTTATTGAAGATTTATCCCTTCTCTTACATACAAAAGAAAGTTTTAAAATAAATGTGGAATCCATGTGTCTTTAAAGTCGGCAATTCCAGTGGTGTAGAATGTAAATAATGAAAGAAAGTAAATTATCATTAGGTCCCGTTTTGTTCCCTGGCCTAATTTTAGTCTACTGTTCCTGTACCTTAGCCCGACAAAGCAAACTATTTCATAGAAGTTTGCGAACAGGCCTGGCCATAGTTTCTGTGATGTGACTCATATCGCTCTCTAGTGTATTCTTTATGTTTAATATTTGAACATTTTAATTTTATGGTTTAGTGCTTGTTAAAGGCATTTAATGTAATGTAACAGCTAGTACATTTTCTAAACCATTTTCATATTTGTACAAGAATCACTTATCAAGCAGTCTTTATTGATGTTTGCAGTCAATCAATATTTAAGTTCCCAACAAGAGAATGAACAACAACAAGCAATATGTTTCAGATTGATCTTTAAAGAAAACCTCCAGGAGGGAGACAATGTCTTCCATGTTCCCAACTACAAAACCGACACCTTAACAAAAAAATAGTTACCTGACAAACCAAATTCACCTATGTAATGGAGGATGCAGAAACACTGGCATCGAATATCAATACTTATCATCAGTCCTCCTGTTCCAAAGTTAATGTCACAAGTGGATCTTTACAGCAGCATGTGGACCTTAATAGGAAATATCCGTGAGTACAATGGAAATATAGTTACAAAGTAAGTGTTGCTGTATGCACTATGAAGATAGGAGTTAACTAAGCAGGGTGCATTAAGTACATCTCAGTAGGCTTCTAAAAGAAAAAAACATGCTCAAAATAACCAGAAATTAGTCCTCAAGGATACAAGGCAAATCCTGTTATCAATTAGCACTAATATATATAGACATGCAGTTGTGCTCAAAAGTCTACATATCCTGGCAGCATTTTTGATTTCTTGGCCATTTTTCTGAGAATATGAATGATAACACCAAAACTTTTTCTCCACTCATGGTTAGTGGTTGAGTGAAGCCATATATTATCAAACTACTGCGCTTTCTCTTTTTAAATCATAATGACAACCCAAAACATCCAAATGACCCTGATCAAAAGTTCACATACTCTATTTCTTAATACTGTGTATTGACAACTTGAACTCTTTTGTGGCAGTTGTGGATGAGGTTCTTTATTTTTTCAAATGGTAAAGCTGCCCACTCTTCTGTAAACTTTTTAGCACAACTGTATATTAGCAGGCTTATATATCACAGCATTGACCACTGAATATATACTTTCTGACACTCAAAATATCTGTGGACAAAAAAACTTTCTACTTGGGCTATTGGGTGTGTGTGGTGTTGTGCTTTTCACAATAACAAGACAGAGCACATGAAAACCTAAAGGAGGCATGCAAATGCAATGTTCTTCATCCATTAAAATATCATCATATGTAATACTTGGACTCTTAAAAATCATTCTTTGGCAACTTCTGATGAATGAATGAATGAATGAATGAGCACAGAAATTATGATTCGATAACAAAAAAAGTTTAGTTTTGTTTTGAAATATGCCTACCATTTTGTATAGACCAGATGCATACCTCTATATCTTCAACGCTACAAATTTAACTTTTTTTTATTTTATAAAAATAGATGACTGAGAAAGCGTTCATAGCCCAAATGACAAGACCTGTTAAGTTAAAGTATGCCTGTCTTCACTATTTGAGGCCAATATATAAGGTAGCTCTATTCTTATTGTCTGCTCTATATCTATTGGGAAAATCCTCTTTCTTCTATCATCCTTACTAGACTCAGGCACTTGTTTGATATCGCTCTTCTATACTTGCTTCATCCTTTTATTCAGACGCTTGCTTTCTTTCAATCTCAAGCACTTACATTACTTTCCTCTGAGACATATTACTCTCATCTCACATTCTTTATTTTAGTATGACGCTTTATTTTTTTCTCAAACATTTGATCTATAAGAATTTTGTTTATTTCTTTTTCCTTTCTGTCAGTTTTCTAATCTCTCCATTAAACCTTTTCACTCTTCATCTGTCTTACCTTTGTATAAGCTCCTTTTTTCTTTATTTGCCAGCTTTATATGCTTTTATGCATGTCTGTCTTTTAAAATCTTGCTTCAACCACATTTACTCTTTCTTTCTTCAAATTTGCTAACGTAGTTCCTTTTAGCTCAGCAATCTGTCATTTATCTTCTGTATGTAAGGGAACTAATAAAATGTCTAGAATTTTTTGCCATGAACTTTTTTACTAGTCCTTCTGATGCTCTTACATTTGTGACAATATCATTTTGCATGCTCAGTTGCAATGTGCTTTTGTGGTTGTAAGTAAAACAAGATACTAATGAATTTGACATTGCAAACAAAAATTACCAATTAAAATTAGAGATTTCACTTTTATTTTATTTGCAGACTTTTAAAGTTTTTACATTAAATACAATGATATTAGTGAAGTCCAAAATAACATGAAAAAGTGGCTCGACCGAAGCCTCTCCTCAGTGCCAGACATATGAAAGCCCGCATAGAGTTTGCTAAAAAACCACATGAAGGACTCCCAGACTATGAGAAATAAGATTATCTGGTCTGATGAGATGAAGATAGAACTTTTTGGTGAAAAATCTAAGCAGTATGTGTGGAGAAAACCAGGCACTGCTCATCACCTGCCCAATACAATCCCAACAGTGAAACATGGTGGTGGCAGCATTATGCTGTGGGGTGTTTTTCAGCTGCAGGGACACGACGACTGGTTGCAATTGAAGGAAACATGAGTGCGGCCAAGAAAATAGATATCCTAGATGAAAACCTCTTCCAGAGTGCTCTGGACTTCAGACTTGGCTGAAGGTTCACCTTCCAACAGGACAATGACCCTAAGCTCACAGCTAAAATAACAAAGTAGTGGCTTCAGAACAACTCTGTGACCATTGTTGACTGGCCCAGCCAAAGCCCTGACCTAAACCCAATTGAGCATCTCTACAAATGGCTGTCCAGCAACGTTCACCATCCAACCTGACAGAAGTGGAGATGATCTGCAAAAAAGAATGGCAGAGGATCCCCAAATCCAGGTGTGAAAAACTTGTTGCATCATTCCCAAGATGGCTCATGGCTATACTAGCTCAAAAGGGTGCTTCTACTCAGTACTGAGCAAAGGTTCTGAATACTTTAGAACTTGTGATATTTCAGTTTTCCTTTTTTAATAAATTTGCAAAAATTCAACATTTCTGTTTTTTTCAGTCAAGATGGTGTGCAGAGTGTACATTAATGAGAAAAAAAATGTTTTTTTTTTAATTTACCAAATGGCTGCAATGAAACAAAGAGTGAAAAATGTACATTGATCTGAATACTTTCTGTACCCACTGTATATCCTGTATGCTCCGCTGAGTGTTTACATCAGGGTTTCTTTGCAAAATTCCCCAAAACCACGATTTAGACAAAATCCTGAATGGATCCACTTACTTATGATGCTGATGGAGTCACTTTGGACTGGTCTGTGTTCTTCGGTTTCCCATTATATTAGGCGTCATTTTAGTACACAAGTGTGAGCAGCCACAGATCTGTGCTCTCCTAAAACAATGGATATCACCGGGAAAGATGCCAAACGGAGTACGAAGTGTCTCCAACTGCCTCATGGTGGGTGATTCCATTGGGGGATTCATCTGAATCACATTTTTATGGGATTTACTAGGAATCTTTGAAGTACGTGCTCATGATAGAACACAAGAATATGATCCAGCCTCATACTGCATATTATGTGCCCCAAATTGTTACCAATTAAACCCTAGAATATGAATATGTGTAGGACAGGGGATTAGAACCTGACAAAAGGATAACATATAAAATATAAGAAATTGAGTACTAATTCACAGAGCCATGTCAACAATTAAATGAAGAGTAAGGAAAAATAAGACAAGGATTTATGAGGAGGTGTAGGAAGCAACACTGTGGAAACAAAAAGGACAAAGATAGGACAAAATGACAGTCAAATGGTGAGGAGTAGAGATGAGAAACTTTGCCTCCGGGAGGGTCGAGTCGGGTTTCGGACCACCCGACTTTCCCAAAAGTCGAGTCGAACGAAATAGGCCGACTATCGGAAAAAGTCGAAGGTCTGACTGAAACACGAAACCCAATGCAAGTCAATGGGGAAGAAAAGTCGGCAGGGAATGGAGGACAGTAAACACACCCACAGTGCCCATTTTAATGCCGCAATGACATCAATTCTTATTACTTAAGCTTGTCAACCTTAATTTACTTTATAATAATAGTTACTCATTGAAAACTGGGGGTTATTTGGCTAAAGTTGTGGGGGGGCAGGGCTGGCTCCAGGTTTTCATGGGCCCCGGGCCAAAAAGTCTCAGTGGGCCCCTTTAACACATACCACAATTCATGATGCTCCGATATGGCACAGATATATAGGTATAGTACAATGCCAAATACTTCACTTCTTACATTACATGACTGATATCTATTTTAAATTCTACAATAGCTCAAAAACCAGACAGTATATTCCTCCATACAGTATTATGGCCACTGCATATTGCGCCATACAGAATAATGAGCCCCATAAATTGCTCCATACAGGAAAATTGGTCCCATATAATGTTCCATACAGTATATGATGAGCTCCACATGATGCTACAGTATATGATGGTGTATTGCCAAGTTTTTAACACTAAGGTTCGGATACAGCTTTAAAGAAGGCTACTACTTGCGATTAGAGTTGAGCATTCCGATACCGCAAGTATCGGGTATCGGCCGATATTCGCTGTATCGGAATTCCGATACTCAGTTCCGATATTTTTCATATATCGTATACCGGAATCGGAAGTTCCCATAATTCTTTGAGAGGCAATGTGATTTTAGTCAGCCAATGGGGAATCCTAAGAAGTGTGGGCACATCCTGTACTGCTGCGGTCATGTTAACTAATGGCATGGCTGTGATTGGATGCTGAAATGATATCAGAATGCACTATAAAAGGCGCCGCCGCCATTTTAGCGTCACTGTGCTGTGAATTCAGTTAGGGACAGAACGCTGCTCTGCTGACTCTGAGGGACAGTTAGAGATTGCGATTTTGTGTACTGTGCTTTAGGCAGGCTAGTTTACCAACCGCTGTGTATATCATCCTTTTGCCTTGCAGTGTTGTTTTAACAGCTCTGTGCAAGGTGTGTGTGTGAGAGTGCAGGTGACGCTGCAGTTTGCTCTGCATCCAACGCTGTTAGTAGGCATCTGCTCGTGTCACTCACAGACTCTTCTTTTTTTCTTTAGTGTAATTCTTGCTGCTCCATTCAATTGAAATTATAGTGTGACGCGCTTCCATCCGTATACAATACATTGGTTGCAAACACTATAGAAGTACAGAAAGGAGCCTTTCAGAGATAGTGAACAGTTGTGTGCAGTGTTCACTCCAGTCTGTGAGGTTTTTTTTTTTTTCAGTGCAGATCACGCTCCAGTTAGTTCTTCAACCACTGCTGCTTGTACTCTGCTGAGCGTGTCTCATTGCCTCATCCTTTACATTTTTCTCTAGTTGGTGCTGCTCCATTCTATTTAAAAAAAATCAAATCTATTAGTGTGACGTGCTTCCATCCGTATCCAATACATTGGTTGCAAACACTATAGAAGTACACAAAGGAGCCTTTCAGAGATAGTGAACAGTTGTGTGCAGTGTTCACTGTAGTCTGTGAGTTTTTTTTTTTTTGAGTGCAGATCACGCTCCAGTTAGTTCTTCAACCACTGCTGCTTGTACTATGCTGAGCGTGTCTCACTGCCTCATCCTTTACATTTTTCTCTAATTGTTGCTGCTACATTCTATTTAAAAAAAATGCAAATCTATTAGTGTGACGTGCTTCCATCCGTATCCAATACATTGGTTGCAAACACTATAGAAGTACACAAACGGGCCTTTCACAGCTACTGAACAGTTGTGTGCAGTGTTTACTGTAGTCAGAGGTTTTCATTTTTGGATTGCAGATCCCGCTCCAGTTAGTTCTTCAACCACTGCTGCTTGTATCTGCTGAGCGTGTCTCACTGCCTCATCCTTGACATTTTTCTCTAAT
The DNA here is from genome assembly GCA_033576555.1 of Oophaga sylvatica. NCBI lineage: Eukaryota > Metazoa > Chordata > Amphibia > Anura > Dendrobatidae > Oophaga > Oophaga sylvatica. The sequence goes on along the minus strand of JARQOD010000005.1, from coordinate 291,607,318 downwards.
TGGTGCTGCTACATTCTATTTCAAATAATTCAAATCTATTAGTGTGACGTGCTTCCATCCGTATCCAATACATTGGTTGCAAACAATATAGAAGTTCACAAACGGGCCTTTCAAGCTACTGAACAGTTGTGTGCAGTGTTTACTGTAGTCAGAGGTTTTCATTTTTGGAGTGCAGATCCCGCTCCAGTTAGTTCTTCAACCACTGCTGCTTGTACTCTGCTGAGCGTGTCTCACTACCTATCCTTGACATTTTTCTCTAATTGGTGCTGCTACATTCTATTTCAAATAATTCAAATCTATTAGTGTGACGTGCTTCCATCCGTATCCAATACATTGGTTGCAAACAATATAGAAGTTCACAAACGGGCCTTTCACAGCTACTGAACAGTTGTGTGCAGTGTTTACTGTAGTCAGAGGTTTTCATTTTTGGAGTGCAGATCCCGCTCCAGTTAGTTCTTCAACCACTGCTGCTTGTACTCTGCTGAGCGTGTCTCACTGCCTCATCCTTGACATTTTTCTCTAATTGGTGCTGCTACATTCTATTTCAAAAAATTCAAATCTATTAGTGTGATGTGCTTCCATCCGTATCCAATACATTGGTTGCAAACAATATAGAAGTTCACAAACGGGCCTTTCACAGCTACTGAACAGTTGTGTGCAGTGTTTACTGTAGTCAGAGGTTTTCATTTTTGGAGTGCAGATCCCGCTCCAGTTATTTCTTCAACCACTGCTGCTTGTACTCTGCTGAGCGTGTCTCACTGCCTCATCCTTTACATTTTTCTCTAATTGGTGCTGCTCCATTCTATTTCAAATAACTCAAATCTATTAGTGTGATGCGCTTCCATCCGTATACAATACATTGGTTGCAAACACTATAGAAGTTCACAAAGGGCCTTTCACAGCTAGTGAACAGTTGTCTTCAGTGTTTACTGTAGTCTGTAGGTTTTCATTTTTTGAGTGCAGATCACGCTCCAGTTAGTTCTTCAACCACTGCTGTTGTAGTCTGCTGAGCGTGTGTCACTGCCTCATCCTTGACATTTTTCTCTAATTGGTGCTGCTCCATTCTATTTCAAATAACTCAAATCTATTAGTGTGATGCGCTTCCATCCGTTATAATACATTGGTTGCAAACAGCCTTTTTGTTAAGGTACAGTATTATATCGACATTGTACAGGTGTCGCTATTCAGTCTGATAACTAGATATCATTCACCTTTTCTATCAGTTGTCGTTGTTTCAGCAAAACTTGCAGGTATATATTTAGCTATTGTGACTATGCACTATTGACTTTAACAAGGTAATGCATGAGTTTTGTTACCGATTCTCATTTTCACATCATGGACCTTTATGGTATGGGTTGTTAAATTTGTAATTAAATATGTATTTTTTGAAATGACACAAATATAAGTAATGTTGAAGAGGACTAGTCCTACATCCATTGTTTGCACAATATTACAGGTGTACATCACGTCCCTTAATCAACAATGGATTATTAAATTTACTTGTATGCTTTTATTTAAAAGCCAAGAACACTGAAGGCTAACCTTCGCACTGCAGCTGTTGACAAAGTTCAACCCACATTATGCACCTCCAACATTGCAGCATTTGAGGCATGATGTGAGTTGGATTTGTCTAAGTTATGGAGTGACAAGGTTCACCATCAGTACCCTATAGCATAAGTAGGCTTTTGTGTTACATTTGTGTTCGACATGTGATATCTGCAGTAATATGTCCCAATTATTTTGATACAGATTTGTGACAAAGACTAAGAAATTTATGGTTTTAAAGGTGACGTTTCACTTGTTTACAGCTTAGAAATAAGGGTGTAGCCTCTTATCTAATGTGTAGCATTAGCCACTTTAACATGTCATGTTTTTTTCAACATGTGTAGCTACCTAGCAGTAATTTTTGACGGACACACAGCAGGGGAACAGCAGGCGTTACTGAACCCCACAAACACATCAGCGATTGTTTTGATCTGTGCATCCAACACTTCTGAGCAGCAACTGGCAGTGTTGTAGCCCAGGCAGTAGAGTTCAGGTGGTAGAAAGATGAACATAACAGGAGACATGGATAACGTTGCCAACCAGTTATTTAATCTGAAACCGGACAGGCAAATTCATGCGAGATCCATGCCTTGTTCATTTTCTGAAAAGTAAGCCGGTCTACATTATCGGAGGATAGTCGCATGCTACGGTCTGTTAGTAACACCACCTGCAGCACTAAAGAAGCCTCCGATAATACACTGGCAGCAGGGCAAGCCAGCACCTCCAATGCATACTGGGTAAGCTCTGGCCATGTATCCAGCTTAGAGACCCAAAACTTGAATGGGGAAGAGCCATCTGGGAGTACACTGAGAGGCCAAGACATGTAGTCTGTCACCATCTTACGGAAACTTTGCCTCCTGCTGACTGGAGCCGTCTCGGATGGTGTAGACATTGGTGGCGACTGCCACAAAACTTCGCCACATTTGGAACATACTGGTCTTGCTGTTGTGAATGTGCTAGAAATGAATTCTGAGCAGAAGCTCACTCTGGTGGTTACAAACAGTACTGAACTATCCAATGAAGATTGTGAAGATTGGAGATCAGGTGTTACTGACTGGTGTTATATAAGGGAGGTTCCCTCCCATCAGGGTTGACGGTGATCAATTGTTCTGGTCTCATCTTTGATTCCTGTACACTTTGTAGCTTGCTGTTTCGTGCCTGCATCGTTTTCAAACAGATAAGACATTTCTTCTTTTAATTTTTTTTTTTTTTTTTGGCATTTTGTCCTGCACTTCTGTGGGTGTCTGCCGGGTCCCCTTGGGGGGCTTGTGCTCCTCTCAGTTTAGTTCAGCCACTGTTGTTTGTTCATTTTCCTTTTCCACTTTTTTCTGTGGCTGTTGTTTATTTTTTGTTACACCAGAGAACTAATTTAGGTGCTAGAGGTCGTGTCATCTCAGGTGTTTTTGTAATTAGTAGAGTTGGTACTTTTCAGGTTTTTTTGTGATTGCATAAAGTGCCCTTCCTATCCTTTTCTATTTATGAAGTTTGAGCCCCAACGTTTGCTCATACTATTTTCTGTCTGTGTCAGTATTTCTTCTTGTCTAACCGCCATTACATGTTTGGGGGCTTTCTATGTTCTTTGTGGATCTGCTCCGGGCAGATAGCTTTCCTCTTTCTATCTTTAGGTGTAGTTAGCTTCTCAGGCTGTGACGAGGCGTCTAGGACCAACGTAGGTACGCTCCACGGCTGCCTTTGGTTGTGGTGGTTAGTCAGGGTACTGCAATCCCATAGATTCCAAACTCTCTGATGTATTGCTTTTTTGCCTGCTCTCCTCAGCTACCAAATCATAACATCTTGCCCTGTGCAGAGGCGCTGCTTGTGCTCCCTCTTGTTGCAGAGCTGTCTCCACTGCCTCGACGCACAGAGCTGCTTTGTAAAGCAGTAGTAGCAGCAGTGCTCTCGGCTGGAATGGAGAACATTATGGATTGCACCAGTGTGTCTTGGTACTCCCGCATTTTACGCTTCCGGTTCAACGGTGTGATGAGGCTTTGTAAGTTGTCCGTAGCGAGGGTCTAGGAGGGTGGACACACAATAATCAGAGTGTGAGAATGTGGGCGATGCGGCGGTCGTTTCTCAGGCACTGCAGCATGAAATCAACCATGTGCTGCAGACTCCCAACTGGCCAAGAAACGCTGTCCCCTGCAAGAGGCGTCATCTCTGCCTGCTCTGCATCACCCCACCCTCGCTATACATACTGACTAGAGCGTTGTGTACCTCCCTCTGGAGCGATGTCTTCCTCCTCCATTGACTCCTCCTCATCCTCCTTCACAAAGTGAGCCATGCCAGCCCTTTGTGAGGAACCACGTTGCGCTGACTGTCCAGAAGGTGACGGAATTTGTGACTCCTCATCCTCCACCTCTTCCAAAACCTCATCCCTTAGTGCTTGCATTGTTTTTTGAAGCAGGCAGATAAGGGGGACAGTCAGGCTGACTAGTGCATCATCTGCACTCGCCATCTGCGTTGACTCATCAAACGCACGCAAAACGTGGCAGATGTCCTTCATAGAGTCCTTCGCCAGCCCTTACACTGGCTGCCCATTCATTATAGTATCCAATTCAAAGTAATGGATTGTCACCCACAAAGCTCTCCACAGTGCAGCACCCCCCTACATCTCCCTCATTTCTATCTATCGGCCTAACCGACTGGTGCGCTGTGCAAACGACCTTCGACTAACCTCTGCACTAATCCGTACCTCCCACTCCCGACTACAAGACTTCTCCCGTGCTGCGACAATCCTCTGGAATGCTCTACCCCAAGAAATTAGGACTATCCGCAATTAGCATGGTTTCAGGCGCTCCCTCAAAACACATTTGTTCAGAGCGACCTATCACATTCACAAATCAAAGTCATTCTATGTGTAAGTCTGTGTGTGTAGCCCATTCACTATCTCCATCCATCCATCACTCCCTCAAAATGGCTGGACCATCATTGTAAATACACCATTGTATATAAACACCTGTACTTTGTATCTCCCCCACCTCATTGTAGATTGTAAGCTGTCACGAGCAGGGGCGGCTTATATTGCTTTAATTTTGTATTGTTAACGTCGTTACTTATGACTTGTGTTCTGAAACTGTTAAACTGTAAAGCCCTGCGGAATATGTTGGCGCTATATAAATAAAGATTATTATTATTATAGAGGCCCAGTCAGTAGTGGTGAAGTGTGAACGGCGCAAATTGCGAGTTGATTGCGCCTGATGCAGCTGAGACTCCATTACTGTTGGCTGCTGCTCACACAACCGCTCCAACATATGTAACGTGGAATTCCACCTGGTGGGTACGTCACATAAGATGCGATGTTCAGGAAGGCGAAATCTGCGTTGCAGAGCTGCAATCAGCGATCTGGCCATGCTGGAAACGTCGCAAGTGAGCGCACTCTAGGCGGACCTTGTGCAGCAGTGCATCAAGATCCGGATAGTCCCTCCAAAAACTCTGCACGACCAAGTTGAGCACATGTGACAGACATGGTATGTGAGTGAGGTTGCCAAGGCCCAGAGCTGCCACCAGATTTCGGCCATTGTCACACACTACCAAGCCTGGCTGGAGATTCGCTGCCAAAAACCACACGTCGCTGTCCTGCTTGATGGCATTACAGAGCTCCTGCGCTGTGTTTCTTCGATTCCCCATGGAAATTAATTTCAGGACGGTCTGGTTGATGGTTTGAGCAGGCTCGGTGTGCTCATAATTTACGGTCGGCTAACTATTGGCTTAAGGAGTCCATTTACGTCGTGAGTAGACTGTCGTGAAACTGTTCCTGTAGCTGCGTGAGTGTCTGACGATACTAGATAAGAATTATTGAGTTTCTAATGATGTACAGACTTTGTGGCCTGGTCAATCGGCTTTGCGAGTTAGTGCAGACACTGATGCAGCTGCACTCCAGTTATCAGTGGCTGCTGTTACACAACCATGACCAAGGTGTAGAGGAGTGTGATCTCCACTGATGGTGTTGAAATAGAATTGCGTGTTCAGGGTTTTCTGATTGCAGTAATCACTTCTGCCTTGTGTCAAGTGAGGCCTAGCGTTTGCTCATACTATTCCGTAGTCCCTGGCTAACCGCCTTCTGTTTGGCTTCGATTCATTGGTTTCTACTGGCAAGCTGCCACGTACTTAGGTAGTGTCCACTTACAGCTCTAGACCAACGTAAACGCTCCTGCTGCTCTGTTTGAGGTTGTCATACTACATAGATCCAGCTTGTGTTTCTTTCGCATCTCCTCATAGAACATAACACAGGACGGCCTGTTGACTTTGGACACGGCTTGCTTATCGTCGCAACAGTAACCGTTCACGGTCATGTGAGTAGACCGTGACGGCTCTGCAGCGATGATTCTGAGACTGGAGTAGGAGGAGGAGCAATGTGTACCGACTTGATTCCTGCAATCCTAGAGTTGCAGAACACGTACAGCCACTCGCTAGATCAGTACCCGCTCCACACTTGACCAATGGCATGAGGGAAAGGTATCGTCCCTGGCCATGGTGTTGAACCTCTTGTTAGGTTTTGTTTCAGTTTGCTGTCACATACTTTTTTCCTATTAAGTCTGGCTCGCCTTGGCTTTGCTTGACTTATTGATATCTACTGTTAAGCTACCGGCTAGTGCTTACTCAGTCAGTTTTGGTTGATGTTAGGATCTCAAAGTATTTTGTTTTCTGTTTAATTATCCCTGCTACAATTTCTGTTAGGAGGTGTCCACCTTTTCTCCCAGTCCCTAGATCTTGTAGGGATTCCTCCCTCGCAACTATAGGTCTTCGTTCAGACTACTGAGGACTTTAGCGGTCTGGTCGCAGGATCAGGTTCCCCTTACATCGTAGGGATTCAGCTTAGTTCTATTGTAGGGACAGAATTCCCTTCTTTCCTAGTGGTTGTAGCAGATCATAACAATGGGTACTGGTCCACGCATAGGTGGTCAGGTGGACCTTGCTACTGATGGCGTTTAGTAGCGCATGTTTAATTTTTCCCTCAACATGCTTTTGCAGACCAGGGACGGCTTGCCTGCTGAAATGAAATCGGCTTGGCACATTGTATTGTGGGACTGACAATTATATTAAGTTACGGAAACTGTCTGTCTCCACCAGCCTGAATGACAGCATTTCAAGGGACAGGAGTTTTGCAATGCCAGCATTCTGAGCCTGTGCCGTGGATAGTTTGCCGAGTATGGCCGTCTTTTATCCCATGCCTGTGCTACCGATGGCTGTTTTGTGGCCTGGGAGTGTGAGGATGACAGGGAACTTGCTGCTGTGTGTGGAATAACACTTTGTCTCTAGACAACAGTGACCGAGGTTCTTCCATGGCGATCCTGTGAGGAAGCAGAACCAGCTGTGTGTGAGCTCGATGAAGAGGCTTCAACACAACCTGAAGATGTAGGTGCTGCTGTAGGTTGGCCTACATCTCCAGTGTGTCTTTGTAACTCAACTACGTGCTTTGTCCGCACATGTTTCCACATATTAGTGGTATTTAGGTTACTGTCACTTTTACCTATTTTTAATTTTTGATTACACAGCTTGCATTTGACATAGCAAATATCATCTGCAAGTGTGTCAAAAAAGGACCACGCAGTGCAAGTCCTGGGAGCGCACGTTTTGACTTTTGGAAGACAACTGCTCCGAACAGGTGCCAAACTGGAGGCTACAGCCAACCGAGTCTGCAGCCTAACTCTCCCTCCTGTTTGTACCGTTGGGGCAATGTCTTCCTCTATCTTCTTCTATCACTAACCACTTCTCTAGGCCTCTCACAGCTTTCAACCAAAGTACTGGTTCTCAGCCACAAAGCTATCCACAGTGCAGCACCCCCCTACATCTCCTCCCTCATTTCTATCTATCGGCCTAACCGACTGCTGCGCTATGCAAACGACTTTCGACTAACCTCTGCATTAATCCGTACCTCCCACTCCCGACTCAAGACTTCTCCCATGCTGCGCCAATCCTCTGGAATGCTTACCCCAAGAAATTAGGACTATCCACAATTTAGCATGGTTTCAGGCGCTCCCTCAAAACACATTTGTTCACAGCGGCCTATCACATTCACTAATCAAAGTCATTCTATGTATTCTGTGTAAGTGTGTGTGTGTGTCTAGCCCATTCACTATCTCCATCCCTCACTCCCTTAAGATGGCTGGACCATCATTGTAAATGCACCATTGTATATAAACACCTATACTTTGTATCTCCCACACCTCATTGTAGATTGTAAGCTGTCACGAGCAGGGGCGACTTATTTTGCTTAAATTATTGTATTGTTAACGTTGTTACTTATGACTTGTGTTATGAAACTGCTAAACTGTAAAGCGCTGCGGAATATGATGGCGCTATATAAATTAATATTATTATTATTAGTAGTAGTATTCCTCTGAGCTGCTCCCACCACCTTCCTGTTCCTCACGCCATGTTGGGTCTTGGACCTCATTATCTCCACTACCCTCTTCCAACACCTGCTGATGTTGGGTGGTCTGGCCAGCACCATGCTCAACAGAAACTGGCACCTGAGTCTCATCATCATCAGATGCTTTCTTCGGTGTGCTGACCATCGGCACTGTCTCACCCGCCTCTTCAGATTCAGAGAGACACAGCTGTTGCGCATCACTGCATACTCCCTCTTCTTCACATTCCAGAATGCTGCTTGGCTGGGCCCCTGTTTGCAAGCCAACAGATTCTGAGAACAGAAGCAGACACTCAGCTGGCTCCTGTACAGAACTCTGTGACTGCCTGGGCAATTTGGCAGGCGGTGAAGAGACAGATGGTTGCTCAACAGTGCTGTGGTCCTGAGAGGAGGTGGAAGCAATTGAAGTCGATGCATTGGCTGACATCCAACCAACAACGGCTTCAATTTGTTCTTTCCAGAGCAGAGGGGGGGTACGCCGACTCCTACAAAAGTGCGCATAAAGTAACGCTCACGGGGAAAACTGGTGGATGCTGTGTCACTGGGGGCGGCAGCAGCCACAGAATCCCAACTCCTCTCCCTCTGAAACTCCACGACCACGTGCCTTACTCCCTGCCTTCTTCATCTTGGTAGATTGATAAAGAAAGTCTGAAAAGTTATAAGGCCAAAGTGTGGTTATTCCGCAGAGACTGCAGTGAACACTGCACACAACTGTTGACTACCCAAACGCGTCACAGCAGGAAGGCAGTCTGTGCGTCCAAACAAAGGCGCAAGCATACATGCACATACCCAGTTTATAAAGCTATATAAAAAAAATTATGTAGTAGTGACGCACACTTTATTGAGGTACAGTATTACATGGCCATTCACCATCTGTGGCTATGCAGTCTCATCTATATATACCTTATCTATCCGTTGTCATGCTTGCAAGTCCACAGTCAGGCATAAATAGCAATTTGCACTATGCACTTTTTAAAGGTTATGTTTGTTAATAAAAATGATTATTGGCACATATTATGAGTATTACATGATGGAAATTGTATAATTTTTATAAACTGTTTAGTGACATTATTCAGCAAATGTAACATTTTATTAATGTGACAGATAACTTGTAATGCTGATGATGTTTTGAAGTCAGACATTCATTGTCTATACAATAAAAATGGTGTACATACTGTTACTTATCCATCATTAATGGATTCAGATATGTACTTGTATGCTTTTATGTACAACCATATAGCAGATTCCTTAACTAATTTTTTTTGTGGTTTGCATTGCTGTTAAACATGTTAATGTATGCGTTTATGTTTGTCAATTCTTTATCTCGATATTTTTTTAAATGAAATCATCATCTTATGGTAGTAAAGCTTATCTTTCTCCTGTTTGGAGTATAGACATTTAAAATTGACACGTAACAAGGAAAATACTTGATCTACTATTTAAACATCCTCCTTGACCCTGGGCTCCAACAACGCCAGTTGTTGCCTAGAAGTGCTGTTAGCACAGTGAACACTTGCTCCTTGTTACTGGGGTTCAGTAACACCAGCTGTTCCCCTGCTGTGTGTACGTCAAAAAGTCCTGCTGCCTCCACCCTGTCCTCCTCTCATCCCTGGGCTCCAACACCGCCACTTGTTGCCTGGAAGTGCTGTTACCACAGTCAACACTTGCTCCTGTGTTACTGGGGTTCAGTAATGTCAGCTGTTCCCCTGCTGTGTGTACGGCAAAAAGTCCTGCTGCCTCCACCCTGTTCTCTTCTCATCCCTGGGCTCCAACACCGCCAGTTGTTGCTCGGAAGTACTTGGCACGGGTACTGACTCCTGCCCAGCCTGGTTACAGCACGACAGCTGTTTCCTGGCAGTGTCAACGTCAATTAGCCTCCAATAAGTTGTCCTGTCGTGTTGCATTCTGGTTAGCCGACTATATGGTGCCTGCAGTTTTGGTCATTCCTATGTGTGCTGTGGGATATGTAAATAAAGGCTGTTTCCGTTGTGACAATAGGACAAGCACCCACTGTAGGACTGTGTGATTCGGTAACTGAGGACGGCTTGCGGCCTGTCAACTTACATTTTCATGGGTGCCTTATGGTACCCGTCCGGGTTCCAGTACCGTCAACTGGTTCTCCGCAGTGCCTTTGGCCTAGGTGCCTCCATCTCGGTATCCGAGTTCCAGCAACGTCTGCTGGTCCTTGGTAGTGCTTTGGAGCACAGGTACCTCCTGCTTAGTAACCGTGTCCCAGTAACGTCAGCTGGTCCTCGGTTGTGCCATTGGCTCTTTTCCTTCTGCTGCCCCTCCAGGTTCCAGCACAGTCAGCTGGTCCTCGTTACTTGCATTGGCTCTTGTACCTTCAGCTACCCGTCCGGGTTCCAGTACCATCAACTGGTTCTCCGCAGTGCCTTTGGCCTAGGTGCCTCCATCTCGGTATCCGAGTTCCAGCAACGTCTGCTGGTCCTTGGTAGTGCTTTGGAGCACAGGTACCTCCTGCTTAGTAACCGTGTCCCAGTAACATCAGCTGGTCCTCGGTTGTGCCATTGGCTCTTTTCCTTCTGCTGCCCCTCCGGGTTCCAGTAACGTCAGCTGGTCCTCGTTACTTGCATTGGCTCTTGTATCTTCAGCTACCCGTCCGGGTTCCAGTACCGTCAACTGGTTCTCCGCAGTGCCTTTGGCCTAGGTGCCTCCATCTCGGTATCCGAGTTCCAGCAACGTCTGCTGGTCCTTGGTAGTGCTTTGGAGCACAGGTACCTCCTGCTTAGTAACCGTGTCCCAGTAACGTCAGCTGGTCCTCGGTTGTGCCATTGGCTCTTTTCCTTCTGCTGCCCCTCCGGGTTCCAGCACAGTCAGCTGGTCCTCGTTACTTGCATTGGCTCTTGTACCTTCAGCTACCCGTCCGGGTTCCAGTACCGTCAACTGGTTCTCCGCAGTGCCTTTGGCCTAGGTGCCTCCATCTCGGTATCCGAGTTCCAGCAATGTCTGCTGGTCCTTGGTAGTGCTTTGGAGCACAGGTACCTCCTGCTTAGTAACCGTGTCCCAGTAACATCAGCTGGTCCTCGGTTGTGCCATTGGCTCTTTTCCTTCTGCTGCCCCTCCGGGTTCCAGTAACGTCAGCTGGTCCTCGTTACTTGCATTGGCTCTTGTACCTTCAGCTACCCGTCCGGGTTCCAGTACCGTGAATTGGTTCTCCGCAGTGCCTTTGGCCTAGGTGCCTCCATCTCGGTATCCGAGTTCCAGCAACGTCTGCTGGTCCTTGGTAGTGCTTTGGAGCACAGGTACCTCCTGCTTAGTAACCGTGTCCCAGTAACGTCAGCTGGTCCTCGGTTGTGCCATTGGCTCTTTTCCTTCTGCTGCCCCTCCGGGTTCCAGCACAGTCAGCTGGTCCTCGTTACTTGCATTGGCTCTTGTACCTTCTGCTACCCGTCTGGGTTCCAGTACCGTCAACTGGTTCTCCGCAGTGCCTTTGGCCTAGGTGCCTCCATCTCGGTATCCGAGTTCCAGCAACGTCTGCTGGTCCTTGGTAGTGCTTTGGAGCACAGGTACCTCCTGCTTAGTAACCGTGTCCCAGTAACGTCAGCTGGTCCTCGGTTGTGCCATTGGCTCTTTTCCTTCTGCTGCCCCTCCGGGTTCCAGTAACGTCAGCTGGTTCTCGGAAGTTTGTCAGCCTTCTTGTACCTTCAGCTACATTTACAAATTGAACATTTTAAAAATGTTTTTTTGGTAATCACTCTGGATCTCCAACAATGAAGACGACGACCCTGATGACCACCCCGAAGAAGATGATGACCACAAGGACGACGAGCATCAAGCCAACCAGCCTGAACAACATCACAAAGAAGAAATAAAAGATTACCCAGAAGAAGATCACCAACAGGACAAAGAAAGTTAAGACAAACTACAAGATACAGAAAAAGAGACAGAAGAACAATAAGCAGAAGATCAAAAAGAAGAAGAACATGAAGTATAAGACCAAAATGAAGAGCAAAATATATGCTCTAAATTCTAAGCAGAAGAAGACTAAGCAGTGTATGGGGGTGAGTCCGTTCCTCCTCGTGGTGCCCCTGGAAAATGCCTGCTGCTGCAGGCTAAACTGAACACGGACAAATACTGTTGTAATTTAAATCTTTTGGGACAGCAAGAACGGAAGGATGAAAAATTCATACTTTTACAGATTACAAGTACAGGAATCTCTGTCACAAATAAGAATATGATGAAGAATATGAAGAGGAAGAAGATGAAGAAGTAGAATATGAAGAAGAATAATAGTTTAATAAGAACAATATGAGTAATGTTAACAAAAAGATGAATAGCAAGAAGTTTAAGAAGAAGATAAAGAAGGTGAAGATGAAGAATAATTTGATGAAAAAGATGATGCTGCTGAAGATTATGAAGGAGAAAGTGTGTCAAAAGTTAAAAAGGTGAAGAGCATGGAAGTTGTGAAACATACATATTTGCCAAAATAGAAAAAACGTTAACAACATTGTCAATTTCTTCGTCAATTCGAACATCTTTAAAAAAAAAATATTAATGCTATTCCATTTGATTGGGTTAAACATCTATGCCTTTAATGTCTCCTCAACCTCCCCCAATACATTCTACATTACTCTTTGTTGTTTTCCTTCATGTACAATTAACCAACAAGGCAAGAATGGGTTTTTTTTAATTCCGATATTTTGTTCCCATAGACTTACATTGGATTTCCGGTATCGGTATCGGGTATCGCCGATATTTTTGGGGTATCGGCGATACCATTCCGATTCCGATACTTTTGGATATCGGAAAGTATTGCTCAACTCTACTTGCGATATAATGCAATTTTATTTCAAAGTACAAAATTAAAAGAATAGTATGATTGAATAGTGTGATTGTGTACACTTTTGAATATTTTAAGATACAAAGGTTAAATACATGTAAAGAATAAATACATATAATGATTAAGAACATATACTCACATCATCCATCACCAAGAGGCTTTTAACCCCTTAACGACCGCCGATACGCCTTTTAATGGCGGTCATTAAGGGTACTTAAACCACAGCGCCGTTAATTAACGGCGCTGTGGAAAAAGTGAATAGCGCCCCCCAGAGGCGCATTTTCTCGGGGTCTCGGCTACCGGGGGTAGCCGAGACCCCAGAGAACATGAATCGGGTCGGTTTTTACCGACACCGATGTTGCGATCGCCGTTATTAACCCTATAACGGCGACCGCAACAACAACAAAAAAAAAAGTTGTGCCATTTCATTTCTCTGTCCTCTGATGTCATCGGACATCAGAGGACAGAGAAAAAGGGTCCCCAGGACCCCCATGTGGCCCCCGATCCAATCCATGTGGCCCCCGGGCCCTCCGGTATCCCCGGTGCCGGCGCTGTTAAGAAAATGGCGGGCGCATGCTCAGTGCATAATGCGTATAGCATAATGCGATCGCGTTATGCTATACCGTTACCAGCCCGTCAACGCTATGTGTTGAACGGGCTGGTAAAACGCAAAATGAACCTAGCCTTAGGGTTAGGGTTATAATTAGGGTTAGAATTAGGGTTAGGGTTACAATTAGGGTTAGGGTTAAAATTAGGGTTAGGGTTACAATTAGAGTTAGGGTTATAATTAAGGTTAGGGTTACAATTAGGGTTGGGATTTAGGTTAGGATTAGGGTTAGGGGTGTGTTGGGATTAGGGTTGGAGCTAGAATTGAGGGATTTCCACTATTTAGGCACATCAGGGGGTCTCCAAACACGACGTGGCGTTCAAAAAGTCAAATGGCGCTCCCTCCCTTCCGAGCCCTGCCGTGCGCCCAAACAGTGGTTTACCCCAACATATGGGGTATCACCGTACTCAGGACAAATTGTACACCAATTTTGGGTTCTAATTTCTCCGGTTACCCTTGGGAAAATAAAAAATAGCTGGCTAAAAAAATCATTTTTGAGAAAAAAAATGATTTTTCATTTTCACGGCTCTGCGTTTATAAATTTCTGTGAAGCACTATGGGTTCAAAGTGCTCACCACACATCTAGATAAGCTCCTTAAGGGGTCTAGTTTCCAAAATGGGGTCACTTGTGGGGTTTTTTCACTGTTTAGGCACATCAGGGGGTCTCCAAACACGACATGGCTTTCAAAAAGTCAAATGGCGCTCCCTCCCTTCCGAGCCCTGCCGTGCGCCCAAACAGTGGTTTACCCCAACATATGGGGTATCAGCATACTCAGGACAAATTGCACACCAATTTTGGGGTTCTAATTTCTCCGGTTACCCTTGGAAAAATAAAAAAATAGCTGGCTAAAAAATCATTTTTGAGAAAAAAAAAGATTTTTCATTTTCACGGCTCTGCGTTTATAAATTTCTGTGAAGCACTTGGGGGTTCAAAGTGCTCACCACACATCTAGATAAGCTCCTTGGGGGGTCTAGTTTCCAAAATGGTGTCACTTGCAGGGGTTTCTACTGTTTAGGTACATCAAGGGCTCTGCAAACACAACATGACGCCCGCAGAACATTCCATCAAAGTCTGCATTACAAAATGCCGCTCCTTCCCTTCCAAGCACTCCCATGCGCCCAAACAGTGGTTTCACCCCACATATGGGGTATCAGCGTACACAGGAAAAATTGCACAACAACTTTTTGGGTCCAATTTCTCCTGTTACCCTTGGGAAAATAAAAAAAATAGCGGGCTAAAGAATCATTTTTGAGGAAAAAAATGATTTTTTATTTTCACGGCTCTACATTTATTAATTTCTGTGAAGCACTTGGGGGTTCAAAGTGCTCACCACACATCTAGATAAGTTCCTTAAGGGGTCTAGTTTCCAAAATAGTGTGATTTGTGGGAGGTTTCGACTGTTTAGGCGTATCAGGGGCTCTCCAAACGCGACATGGCGTCCAATTTCAATTCCAGCCAATTTTGGTTTGAAAAAGTCAAACAGCGCTCCTTCCCTTCCAAGCCCTGCCGTGCGCCCAAACAGTGGTCCCACCCCACATATGGGGTATCAGCGTACTCAGGACAAATTGCACAACAACTTTTGTGGTCTAATTTCTCCTGTTACCCTTGGAAAATAAAAAATTGGGGACTAAACGATCAGGTTTGTGGAAAAAATATGACTTTTTATTTTCATGCCCGGGAGTTATAAACTTCTGTGAATCACTTGGGGGTTCAAAGTGCTCACCACACATCTATATAAGTTCCTTAGGGGTTCTAGTTTCCAAAATGGTGTCACTTGTGGGGGGTTTCCACTGTTTAGACACATTAGGGCCTCTACAAACACGACATGGCGTCCAGCCAATTCTGAGTTGAAAAAGTCAAACGGCGCTCCTTCCCTTCCAAGCTCTGCCATGCACCCAAACAGTGGTTTACCCCCACATATGGGGTATCAGCATGCTCAGGACAAATTGCACAAAAACTTTTGGGGTCTTGTTACCCTTGGGAAAATAAAAATTGGGGTGAACAGATCGTTTTTGTGGAAAAAATATGATTTTTTATTTTCACGGCTCTATGTTATAAACTTCTGTGAAGCACTTGGAGGTTCAAAGTGCTCACCACACATCTATATAAGTTCCTTAGGGGGTCTAATTTCCAAAATGGGGTCACTTGTGGGTGGTTTCCACTGTTTAGACACATCAGGGCCTCTACAAACACGACATGACGTCCAGCCAATTCTGCGCTGAAAAAGTCAAACGGCGCTCCTTCTCTTCCAAGCTCTGCCATGCACCCAAACAGTGGTTTACCCCAACATATGGGGTATCGGCATGCTCAGGACAAATTGCACAAAAACTTTTGGGGTCCTGTTACCCTTGGGAAAATAAAAATTGGGGTGAAAAGATTGTTTTTGTGGAAAAAATATGATTTTTTATTTTCACTGTTCTATGTTATTAACTTCTGTGAAGCACTTGGAGGTTCAAAGTGCTCACCACACATCTAGATAAGTTCCTTAGGGGGTCTAGTTTCCAAAATGGGGTCACTTGTGATGGGTTTCCACTGTTTAGACACATCAGGGCCTCTACAAACGCCACATGGCGTCCAGCCAATTCTGCGTTGAAAAAGTCAAATGTCGCTCCTTCCCTTGCGACCTCTGCCGTGCGCCCAAAAAGTGGTTTACCCCCACATATGGGTATCGGCTTATTCAGGAGAAATTGCACAACAAATTTTGTGGTTCATTTTTTCTTTTAACACTTGTGAAAATAAAAAAAATAGGTTCCGAAGTAAAGTTTTTGCAAAAAAAGTTAAATGTTAATTTTTTCCTTCCACATTGCTTCAGTTCCTGTGAAGCAAATAAAGGGTTAATAAACTTCTTGAATGTGGTTTTGAGCACCTTGAGGGGTGCAGTTTTTAGAATGGTGTCACTTTTGGGTATTTTCTATCGTATAGACCCCTCAAAGTGACTTCAAATGTGATGTGGTCCCTAAAATAAAAATGGTGTTGTAAAAATGAGAAATCGCTGGTCAACTTTTAACCCTTATAACTTCGTAACAAAAAAAAATTTTGGTCCCAAAATTGTGCTGATGTAAAGTAGACATGTGGGAAATGTTATTTATTAAGAAATTTGTGTGACATATCTCTCTGATTTAAGGGCATAAATTTTTAAAGTTTGAAAATTGTTAAATTTTCAAAATTTTCGCCATATTTCCATTTTTTTCATAAATAAACACAAGTCATATCAAAGAAATTTTACCACTAACGTGAAGTACAATATGTCACGAAAAAACAATCTCAGAATCAGCGGGATTCGTTAAAGCGTTCCAGAGTTATAACCTCATAAAGTGACAGTGGTCAGAATTGTAAAAATTGGCTCGGTCATTAAGCTGCAAAATGGCTCTGTCACTAAGGGGTTAAACATCATCCGTCTGGAAATTCAGAGAAGCAACACCAATACAGAGAAACTTGGGAAATTCACAACACTGCACGGGCGTCCCCAATTATGCAGGTATCCAGCGTCAGACTGGAACACCTTGGGCCCACCAGAGAAAATCATTCTTGGGGCCCACTATGTAGCTACATAGAAATAAATACAAGATCACCAATTGTGCAGTAAAACACACTAATATCCGGGTATAATATAAAGTAGTACACATCTTAATTATGTAGCAGTAGTTGGCGTAGCCTCACTCATAGATTATAAAGCAGTCCCCCCATAGAATATAATGCTGCCCCCCTCAAAGGGTATAATGCTGCCCCCCTCATAGGGGATAATGCTGCCCCCCCTCATAGGGTGTAACGCTGCCCACTCATAGGGTATAATGCTGCCCCCTCATAGGGTATAATGCAACCCCCTCATAGGGTATAACGCTGCCCCCCTCATAGGGGATAATGCTGCCCCCCTCATAGATTATAATGCTGCCCCCCTTATAGGGTATAATGCACCCCTCATAGGGTATGACGCTCTCTCTCCATTCTCCATTACAATTGAGGGCGGCGCCTGCCCTGACTTACTGCCGCATAGCGGCTGCCTGGGCTGGGGGCCCCTGTGGAATCGGGGGGCCCCTGGGGGAGCGCGGGGCCCTGGTTCCCTGGCCCTGATAGTGGGCAATCTTAGCCACTAAAGTGAAATGAAATTCACTGCTTCTCACGCCCATGTGGGCGTGGGAAGCAGTGAATATTCATTTCCCTTTAGCAGCGGTGACAGGGGCTCCCATGGCAGCTGCGTGGTGTGCCACTATTAGCGACACGCCACCGGCTGGGGGCCCTAGGCAACTGGCCCCTGTATGCCAGCAGGTAACAGGGCCCACCAGATGCCAGTGCCCACCAGAGAATCCTCCGGTTCTCCGGTGGGCCACTCTGACCCTGCAGGTATCAACTCTGAACACTTACAGTTACCCAGGTTTTTGCTTCTGTCATAGTTCTGCTTCTCTGGCCTTATATAGTGATTTGCACTATGTGTAACCCTGGGTTCATCTTAACCATTCAAGTGGCCAGCTTTCAAGGTCACATGAACTGAGATACTATAGAATCATCAGACAATGGGTTGTAAACCCTTAAGCCCCGTCACACACAGCGATCTCGCTAGCGAGATTGCTGCTGAGTCACTAGTTTTGTGATGCAACAGCGATCTCCCCAGTGATATAGCTGTGTGTGATATTCAGCGACGATCAGCCCCCTTGCTGGGTATCGCTGATCGTCGCTGAATGTCCTGGACATTTTTTTGATCGTTGGTCTCCCGCTGGCCAGCACGCATCGCTGCGTGTGGCAGGCAGGAGACCAGCGATCATCTGGTAACCAAGGTGCACATCGGGTTTCCAGGCGCCGGGCGGCGCCTGGAAACCCAATGTGTACGTTGGATACCAGCGCGCTGCACCAGCGGGCTGGTATCCAACGTACACTGCGGGTAACTAAGCGACGTTACCCGCAGTGTAAGGGGAGGGGAGCTGGTAACCAAGGTACACATTGGGTTTCTAGGTGCTGCGCAGCGCCTGGAAACCCGATGTGTACCTTGGTTACCAGCTCCCTGCACCAGCGGGCTGGTATCCAACATACACTGCGGGTAACTAAGCGATCTTACCCGCAGTGTCGTTGTCCTGATCGCTGCCTGAGCTGCCTGTTTGACAGTTCAGCAGGGACACACCAGCGATCCTGACAAGTGCATATCGTTGTTGGGATTGCTGGTGTGACGCTAAGTGTGATGGGCCCTTAGAATATAAGAGCCACAAGGATTTGGATAAAACCACCACAGTCAGAGGTTAAGTAAACCTTAATGTTGTTCAATGACAAACAACAAACATCTAGAAACTTAGAAATGTTTGTGAGGTGAAAAGGTTTCAGGTAATAAGCAATTCTCAAGATTTGGTCACAATGAACATTGTCTATCTGTCTGTAAATGAATGACCAGCAATGCTGCTCTGTCTAAATTAATTCTGTATATTTTAATATGGACTCAAAATAGCCATTTTTTTATTCACACTACAATCCACCATTGGCTATTTTGAGCCATAAATTATTTATATAAGATACCATACCCTAACAGGACAGCAGAGATAATAATGGAAGTGTACACTGTATACAATACACAGCAATGCATGCACAAATTATAGCAACAATTACTATTGTTTGTGAAGTGTTCAGTCACATCTTCTTCTTCTATGTCTTCATCTTGAGTAGATACCCCTATCAACGTTGTCCATAACTGTAAAGGGGTCGATACTGCCACCAGACAAGTTTTTAATATATTGGTTGCAGTAGTAGTCTTTGTCATGCAAAAATGACTAGTGTTCATCAGCTGAGCCAAGTAAATCCATAGATTCTGTTTGGCTTTCCATAAAGCCCCATTTTCTGTGGTTGGTCTCTTGGTTTTTCGTCTGAAGATCTCTTGGGTCTTGATGGAACTTGAAAGGACCATTCACACGGCAGCTGCAACGATGCACCATTTCCTGATTTTGATCTAAAGGAATAAAAATATATATGTTATCCTGTGAGATAACACCTGTCAGTTAGGACATGTTCCCACTTCTCTTGCTCAGATTTCATAACTATCAGCACATTATCTGCTCCACGAACAATTATTTTACCAGTTCTCTAGGACCTTTGTCCCCCAGACTTTCACAACATCATTGATAGAATGTGAGGATCTAAATCCTTTATCAAATCTAACCTGATGGGCACCCCTCTGGTCTGTGCCCATTGGTAAGTAGCTTTTTCTCCCAGGTGTTCATATTTCTGGTGTGCCCACTGAGACAATCCGAGCAGTCCCTCAGTGGTATCAGTCTTTGAACTGGATTCAGTGACTGATATTTTGGAATGTTCCTTTGCTACTAAGGTGAAGAGTCTTTCCAGTGTACATGAAGCACAATAAGCATCAACATTAAACACAGTCACTTTAATTCTTTGCACAATTACCCAGATATCTTGCCACAACTCTTTCCCCACACTACAGGATTGTTCCATTCAGTAGTAGAAGGCACAAGCACACCTGTCTCCTCATAATCCTATAATCATAATCTTGCGCCCACTGAATTGTTTTGAATTTACATAAATCAAACTGGCCTCCACCCTTGTATCTACAAAAGCATTAACATGTTGGCTGTTTTTATTTTTTTTTAGTTAATCACCAAATCTATGTGGGGCCATCTATTCATTTGTGGGGCTTGGCCAGCAAGTCAATAACTCTTATCTTTTTCCCCCCATTGATCCTCTATTTCAGATGAAGACATCTTGGTAGGATAACATGATAGCCCCTTGAGGTGGGCTTTGAATTCCTGTATCAAGCATTTCACTTCAGCATAAAGATCCTCAATACACGGTGCTGTGGGCTTGACAGAGACAAAAAGGATGCCGCTGTCCCCTGTGGACCCTGCCTTTGGCCTTGCAACGACACCTCAACATTTGTTGCTGGTGGTGTGCTAATCGGTGGGCTTACAGTGGGGGAAGTGATGTAGCATTGCTGGCTACCTTCAGTCGGAGCAGGTGCACATGTGCTATCTGAGGTTTTGTAGTTCGTCCACACTTGCAAGTGCATGCTGTTTAAATGTCTAAGCATGCAACTGATATTCAAATTTCGGAGATTTTTCCCTCGGCTAAAGGTCCTTCCGCACTTTTTACAGATAACCTTGGCCTCATCAATAGGATTTTGGTCAAAAAAGTGCCACACTGCACTCTTCCTACTATGGGATAAATTTTCAGGGTTTGCACGCTGTGCTAATTTGACCGTCTGGCCAAGCTGTCCTGCAATCCTTTTTGTTTTTTAACACTTTTTTGGACTGCTAAGGGCCTGCCAGATAACCACTGCTGCGATGTCGATGCCTGCTGCGGATCCTTCTCCTCTTCGGAGCTATTGCCAGCGGCACCCTCTTCCCCCAATGGATGCCAATCCGGGTCAACAACTGGGTCATTCATCACCTCCTCTTCAATTTCATCTGCACCTTCCTCTGTGTCACCGTGTAAGGTGGTATAGTATGCGGGAAGGGGCACCTGAGTTTCATTAGGGTCAGATTCTGGCTCAGTAGAATGCGAGGGCAATGTAGTGCTCTGGGTGAATGTACCAGCAGAATCATCTAGCAGTGGCTGTGCATCAGTGCACTCCATCTCTGATTCATCTTGGACTGGGGAATTCAGGATTTGACTTGATAACCCAGGCATGGTATGTGAAAAGAGCTCCATGGAGTAATCTGAAGTGTGGCCTGCCGCATAATTCACTTTTGGTGGGGGTGAAGGACACAAGGAAAGGTGTTGTTCCTGACCAGTGCTCAGTGCTTGCATTTTTTGAAACTCCAGAAGAGGAGGCGATAGAGCTGGAGGCTGTTTCAGCAATGTAAGACAAAACCTGTTGCTGATGCGCTGGCTTTAAAAGCGGTTTACCTACTCTCAGAAAAGGGAGCCTTCCAGGCCTTCTGGAGCCAGAAAATGACGCAGGCTCAACACCTCCTGTCTTAGGTGCTATTGTGCTTTTGGCACAACCAGCAGATGCAACACCTCCACCATCAGTACCAGCTGCCCCCCCTGCCCACATCCGCAGCCTCTTCCACCATACTTCTTCATGTTTGGGAAAATGTACCAAAAATACCAGCAGTATGGTACTGTATCAGAAGCGTACAGCTGTATACGGTGAAGCTGAAAATTTAAATCTCTATATATTTCTGGAGTCACACACAGATGCTCACAGTTTCAGTATGGATTAGACCAGAACATAAAAAGCAGCAAAAGGGTACTGTATCACAAGATACCAGGTGTATATAGTATAGGGGAAAATTGTAAATCTCCGTATATATTTGTGGAGTCACACACAGACGCTCTCTGACTCATTATGGATTAGACCAGAATATAAAAAGCAGAAAAATGGTACTGTATCACAAGATACCAGGTGTATATAGTATAGGGGAAAATTTCAATCTCTGTATATATTTCCGGAGTCACAGACAGACTCTCTCAAGCTCAGTATGGATTAGACCAGAATATAAAAAGCAGAAAAAGGGTACTGTATCACAAGATACCAGGTGTTATGATTTGGTAGCTGAGGAGGACAGGAGCAAAAAACAGCCAAGGCAGCCGAACACCAGAGAGGTTGGGAACTAAAAGGTTGCAGACCCCAAAACTAACCACACAACTAGAGGCAGCCGTGGGACGTACCTACAGTGACCTAGACGCCTCGACACAGTGGGAGAGATTAGCTACACCTGAAGATAGAAAGAGGAAAGCGAACTGCCCCAAGTAGAGCCCCAAAGGAATAGGCAGCCCCCACACATATAATGGCGGTTAGACAAGATGAAATACAAATGCAGGTAGAAAATAGAGTAAGCAAACGCTGGGGCCAAAAGCTATCTAGACAGGACAGGATAGGAAAGAATACTGTCTGCAACCCAGCAAAACCCTAGGAAAAATTCCAACACTTCTGATTCCAAAAATGCTGAGACCACACGATCTCGCCCCCACTTAATCAGATCTCTGGTGTGAACACGCCGCTATCCAGCAGCACTGAAACAACAGGAACAGAGCAAATGAACAGAAACAAATGAGAACCAGAGAAGAGCACAGGCCCCTGTAGCGGACCCGGCTGACCTCACAAAGCAGGGCAGCAAAAAACAAAGAAAATCTAACCACAGGAAAAAGCAGAAAGAAACTTATCTCAATGATCGCAGGAGACAGCAGAAATCCAGCTGACTTCCAAACTAGACGAGGAAGAGGAAAATAATCACCGTCGAGGATCAAGGGAAGGCAGCTCACTTATATCAGCCCAGTCCATCTCCCTGATTGCCAATCCTTGCTTCCAGGTGATAAAGCCTTGTCATTCAATACAGCTTCAATACCATCAGCAACCACAAGAGGGAGCCTCAGCTCAGAAGTCATTTCCAACATGTTCACAACAACGAGGTGTATATAGTATGGGGAAATTTCAATCTCCTGTAGCATTTCCAGGGGATATAGCTCTAGGATCGCTGTCTGGGTAGACAGAGTGACACGAAAACAGTTCATTCAGACAGCAGTTCTGATGAAAACTGGCCGCAACCAGCTTTATTAAAGTCCACAGCAAACAGATAAAAATAAAGCATAAACAGAAAACCTGGGCTTGTCTAGCCACTAATTACACATAGATCGATTGCCCTGTCTATCCGGGTCCCGGCTCTACCAGCCTGACCCAAAACAACACATATGATATATGTTACCAGTATGGAGTTTCACAGATACTCCTCCTTGTGTCTGAAGGCACCTTCAATGTCCAGACTTGAGAGAGATCCACTCCTATTCAGCCGCTATTCGCACGGATTCTCACTGAGACTACTCCTGTGTCCGGGGTACTTCCTGCACCCAGACTGAGATAGCTCAAACTCCTGGAGACTGCTTCTTGTGCCGGGACACCTTCCTGTGTCCAGACTTAGCCAGCTCCCTGACTGTGTTTGCAGACACCTACTTCTGGTCTCCTAATCAACAGCTGAATGGTTTCAGGCCTGAGCTGCAAGTGTGTGCTGAATGTGAGGTGTAGTGACCTTTCTCTACCACTAGGTTTACAAAGCCAATCACATATTTCCCTTATACCATTCAGCACAGTAACCTAGGTGAAATGTACACCCAAATTCAAACATATTCCTTCACTGTCTCACACATCCCCGTATATTTTCCCGAGTCACAGACAGTCCTCTCAGGCTCAGTATGGATTAGACCAGAATATAAAAAGCAGAAAAGGGTACTGTATCACAAGATACCAGGTGTATATAGTATAGGGGAAAATTTCAATCTCCGTATATATTTCCGGAGTCACAGACAGACGCTCTCAGGCTCAGTATGGATTAGACCAGAATACAAAAAGCAGAAAAAGGGTACTGCATCACAAGATACCAGGTGTATATAGTATAGTGGAAAATTGTAAATCTCCGTATATATTTCCGGAGTCCCACACAGACGCTCTCTCAGTATGGATTTGACCATGATACAAAAGGCACAAGAAAGGTACTGTATCAGAAGATACCAGGGGTATATAGTGTAGGGGAAAATTTTAATCTCCGTATATAATAATAATAATAATAATAATAATAATAATCTTTATTTTTTTTATTTTTTATTTTTATTTAGCACTGACATATTCCGCAGCGCTTTACAGTTTGCACACATTATCGTCGCTGTCCCCAATGGGGCTCACAATCTAGATTCCCTATATATTTCCGGAGTAACACACAGATAGTCAGCATGCATTTGTCTGTGATCGCAGCCGGTACACGGTAGTGTGTGAGGAGCGTACAGCTCTATACCGTGTAGGAAAAAGTGAACGCTCGGTAACTGTGCAGAATAAAAGAATAAAAGTATTGATGCTGTGTAAAAAGCAGTTTGCACAGCAGTGTACACACAGCAAAACAGCTAGCAGGCAGCCTACTAATCAGCGCTGCTGCATACAAGAAAATCCTTTCCTGTCACTGGCAGACAGCCTAATAACCAACACTGCTGCACACAAGAAAATCCTCCCCTGTCACTGCACACTAACTGTACAGCACAATTGCTATCAGGACAAGCACAGAAGAACTTCTCTTTCCTGCCCTAACTCTCTCCCTAATGATAAACAGCATCAGTAACCTCTCCCTACTGTTAAGATTGGCAGAAGTAAAATGGCAGTCGGCGGTCAGGGCTTTTATAGCCACTATGACGCCCCCCAAAGCAAGCCAATCACTGCAATGCCCTTCTCTAAGATGGTGGTGGACGCTGCCCATGTCATCTCGTTGCCCACAGTGTATGTCCTTGCTCATTGGCTGAAAAAAGGCGCCTGCAAGCATTATGGGAAAACTGACTTTGGCGCTCGGGTCAACGACCGCATGGCCGACTTCACGCTATGGTCGAGTTTCACTCGGCGAAACTCGACTTTAGCGAAAGTCGGCGACTTATGTGTCATGTGTGCATCGCCACGAAGATCGTCGCGGTTGCACATTCTGACTTCTCACAGCTGAGTTGCTGTTTCTTTGTGTTTGGCAGTTAGGGAGTTAATTCTGTCTGTGCTCAGTTCTGGGACTGGGTGAAGTTTCTCCCGGCTGCAATTAATTATTTGTTGATTGGTTTCCTTTAAATCTCTGGTTTTCTGTTTTAGGAGTTGCCAGTGAAATTCTTCATGCAGACCACAGATAGGATTGTATCTGTATAGACTTAAGTTAAAGAGTTCCTTAGTTGTTTTAAGCTCACCTTGCTTAGAGTTTAATATCCCAGATCATTTATGTTCCTTCTGTGTTTGAGTGTGTATGCAAGTCTGTGTTTTCTCCAGTCTGTCTTATATGTCTAATCTGTGTATTTAGCAGAGATCAGCCCATATCCCTTTGGTGGTAATCAGAATCCTTCTTAGGACTGATTACAGGGTTCAGGGACTGATAGGAGACAGGGTTAGGCTGGAGACTTGGACCTCTGAACCATTATCAGTACCTCCAAGGTGAGGGATGAGTTAGGACCCCAGTTTAGGGTCAGGTTAGACCCCCGGTCCTCCTCTTTCCTGTGACAGTGTATCAAGTCCTCAAGATTAACCCTGAGTTCAACGGATATCGTGTCAGGTAAATCTATTCTATATTTACATGCTGATGTTGCTAATCTATATGTTGTATAGAGTGTTGTTCTTTTAAGAATAGTTTACTGACATCGTACACATATCATAAGACCGCGTGACATTTTCACTGGCCCATAAAATTATTCCCAGTTGCCATGGATCCAGTAGCCCAGCTGGCTCTGCAGTTGCAGGGATTATC
Organism: Oophaga sylvatica; assembly: GCA_033576555.1. Classification (NCBI taxonomy): domain Eukaryota; kingdom Metazoa; phylum Chordata; class Amphibia; order Anura; family Dendrobatidae; genus Oophaga; species Oophaga sylvatica. Next base: position 291,581,806 of record JARQOD010000005.1, on the reverse strand, counting down.
CATGGAGCTGACGGACATTAAGTCCAAAGTTTTGTCTCCCTCGGAGCAAACCAGATTTGAACCTAAAGTAGCTCTCCCGGACAGGTTCACTGGTGGGCGAGACAAATTTTTTACCTTCAGGGAAGCATGTAAATTGTATTTTCGGCTTCGGCCTCGATCATCAGGGAGTGAAGAGCAGAGAGTGGGAATTGTTATCTCGCTCCTACAAGGGGACCCTCAATCCTGGGCCTTCTCCCTTCCTCCGGGATCCCCGGCTCTACAGTCAGTAGATCGATTTTTTACTGCCCTGGGTTTGGTATATGATGACCCAGATCGGGTCTCTCTTGCTGAGACAAAATTACGTAAGATACAGCAGGGAGATCGTCCGGCGGAGGAATTTGCTTCTGAGTTCCGTAGATGGGCCACAGATACTCAGTGGAATGACCCAGCTCTTAGGAGCCAGTTTTGTCATGGGCTTTCTGACAAATTAAAGGACGTTTTGGCTCAGTATGATTCTCCTCCATCACTGGAGGCTGCTATGGCCCTAGCTATCCGTACTGATAGACGGCTCCGGGAGAGGTGCGAGGTAACTCCGCCCCCTGTTGTTACTCCACCTACTACTAAAGTCCCTTATGTTGAGGTTCCCCTTGTCTGTTCGGAGGAGCCTATGCAGTTGGGAGGGACATCATTTCGTAGGAGGGGATTGGCGGTACGCCGCAGGACTAGAAGGTGTTTCTTCTGTGGGAAAGAGGGACATTTTGTTGGGGGATGTCCATCCCGTGCCTTGTTGAGCAAAAAGTCGCCGGAAAACTGTTAATCCCAGGTTGTGTGGTGGACGACAACCTGGGAGTATGTATTTCGTCCGCTAGTTCTTCTCAGTTCCTTGTACAGTGGAGGTGGTGGTTGGTACGAGAGTGGAGAGATTTTCTGTTCTTCTTGATAGTGGGTCCGAGGCTAATCTGGTTGACGCTCAGTTTGCTAGGCTCAAGGTATGCATCTGAGTGTATTGGTCAAACCGATCCCTATATTCTCCATTGACGCCAGGCCTCTTGGCCAAGGTAGCTTTGTTCATGAGGTTCATAACATTGACCTTCGGGTAGGGGCAATACATAGGGAACTATTATCTTGTTATGTGTTGGAGGGTCTACCTACTCCTATTGTGTTGGGACTTCCTTGGTTGGTTAAACATAACCCTGTGATTAATTGGCAGTCCAGAGAGATAAGCCAATGGGGTGAGTTTTGCAAAAGTAACTGCATGAACACAGTCATCAGTGCGGTCGTGCCTAGTACTTTGCCTCCTTTTTTGGAGGACTTTGGGGATGTGTTCTCTGAGGAGGGGTGTCAGGAGTTGCCTCCTCATCGCGTGTATGACTGCTCTATTAATTTACTTCCTGATGCTAAGTTACCTAAAGCTAGGTTATATAACCTTTCTGGTCCTGAGAGGCAGGCTATGAAAGATTATATTTCGGAAAGTCTGGCCAAAGGGCATATTAGACCTTCATCTTCCCCAGTGGCCGTGGGGTTCTTCTTTGTGAAGAAAAAAGATGGAGGCCTACGCCCTTGCTTGGATTTCCGCGAACTTAATCGGATTACTGTTCGAGATCCGTATCCACTCCCTCTGATTCCTGATCTCTTCAATCAAATTGTTGGCGCCAAATGGTTCTCTAAATTGGATCTCAGGGGGGCGTATAATCTGATTAGGATAAAAGAGGGGGATGAGTGGAAAACGGCGTTTAACACGCCGGAGGGACATTATGAGAACCTTGTCATGCCTTTTGGTCTGACTACTGCACCAGCAGTATTCCAACATTTTGTTAATGACATTTTTCGTCATCTGGTGGGGCTGTTTGTGGTCGTATATTTGGATGACATTTTAATTTACTCACCAGATCTTGTGTCTCACCAGGAGCATGTGAGACAGGTGTTGCAGATCTTGCGAGACAATAAACTATACGCCAAACTGGAAAAGTGTGTATTCGCCGTACAGGAACTTCAGTTTTTGGGTTTCTTGGTGTCAGCCTCCGGTTTCCATATGGACCCTGAAAAGGTGAGAGCAGTGCTTGAATGGGATCAGCCAGAGGATCTTAAGGCTCTGCAGCGTTTTCTGGGGTTTGCTAACTACTACCGGAAATTTATTTGTAATTTCTCATCTGTTGTCAAACCTCTCACTGACATGACAAGAAAAGGGACGGATTTTTCTAAATGGTCGGACAAAGCTTGCCAAGCTTTTTCCTCTTTGAAAAAATGTTTTGCTTCGGCACCCGTTCTCATCCAACCAGATGCATCACAGCCGTTCGTTGTGGAGGTGGACGCGTCTGACGAAGGGGTGGGTGCAATATTGTCCCAGGGTCCGTCCCCTGGTAAATGGCATCCGTGCGCTTTCTTTTCTAAAAAAATTGTCGTCCGCCGAAAGGAATTATGATATCGGCAATAGGGAACTTTTGGCCATTAAGTTGGCTTTTGAAGAATGGTGTCACTTTTTGGAGGGGGCAGTCCACCCGGTCACCGTCATTACTGATCACAAGAACCTGCTGTATTTGGAATCTGCTAAGCGTCTGAATTCCAGACAAGCTCGATGGTCGTTGTTTTTTACCAGGTTTAATTTTGTTGTCACTTATCGCCCTGGATCTAAGAATGTTAAGGCGGATGCCTTGTCTCGCAGTTTCCCAGGGGCCGGGAAAATGGATGACCCGATTCCTATCCTTCAGGAGGGGGTGGTAGTGTCGGCTGTATGTTCTGAGCTTGAGGAGGAGGTATTGGAGGTTCAGGGGGACGCCCCTGCAGGACCTCCAGGGAGACTGTTTGTCCCAAATCAGTTGAGACAAAAGGTTATTGAGGCACATCATAATTCTGCTTTAGCAGGACATCCAGGGAGTAAGGCTACTTTAGATCTCCTTTCTCGCCGGTTTTGGTGGCCTAACGTTAATAAAGATGTTTTAACTTTTGTCGCGTCCTGTGGGGTTTGTGCTCGCTCTAAGACCCCGCATACCCGTCCGTCTGGGACCCTCTTACCCTTGAAACTTCCGGAGCGTCCATGGACTCATTTGTCTATGGACTTCATCACGGACCTTCCTCAATCGTCAGGGAAGACTGTCATACTGGTGGTTGTTGACAGGTTCAGTAAGATGGCACATTTCATTGCTCTTCCTGCCCTCCCTAATGCTAAAACTCTGGCGCAGGTGTTCATTGGGGAGATTGTGAGACTTCATGGGTTGCCTTCTGATGTGGTGTCAGATAGGGGGTCTCAGTTTGTGTCCAAGTTTTGGAGGGCATTTTGTTTACGTCGGGGGATGCAATTGTCATTTTCCTCGGCTTTTCATCCACAGACCAATGGTCAGACAGAGCGTCTGAATCAAAGCCTAGAGACTTATCTTCGGTGTTTTGTCTCAGAGAACCAGGAGGACTGGTCTTCTTTCTTGCCTCTGGCAGAGTTCGCTCTTAACAACAGGCGGAGCGAGTCCACTGGTAAGTCCCCGTTTTTTGGGGCATATGGTTTTCATCCCCAGTTTTGTACTTTCAATGGGGGGGGCCCTTCTGGGGTCCCTGAGGAGGAGCGTTTCTCGTCGTCACTTGCTTCAGTGTGGAGAGGTGTATTGAATAATCTGAGTGCTATGGGAACCGTTATAAACGTATGGCTGATAGGAGGAGAGTTTCTGGTCCAGATCTTAATGTGAACGATCTGGTATGGTTGTCTACCAGGAATATAAAACTTAAAGTTCCCTCCTGGAAGCTGGGCCCCAGATTCATCGGGCCGTACAGGATCAGTTCCATAATTAATCCTGTGGCATTTCGTCTGGACCTCCCTCCTACGTTTAAGATCCACAATGTGTTCCACAAGTCATTACTTAAGAGGTACGTGGCACCAGTCATACCATCACCTCTACCTCCTCCTCCAGTGGTGGTCAATGGTAACTTGGAGTTTCAAGTGTCAAAGATCATTGACTCACGTCTGAATCGCCGGTCCCTTCAGTACTTGGTGCATTGGAAGGGGTATGGTCCAGAGGAGAGGACGTGGGTTCCTGCGTCTGACATTAACGCAGATCGTTTGGTGCGGACCTTCCACAGAACTCACCCGGGCAAACCTGGCCCTGAGGGTCCGGAGGCCCCTCGTAGAAGGGGGGTACTGTCATGTGTGCATCGCCACGAAGATCGTCGCGGTTGCACATTCTGACTTCTCACAGCTGAGTTGCTGTTTCTTTGTGTTTGGCAGTTAGGGAGTTAATTCTGTCTGTGCTCAGTTCTGGGACTGGGTGCAGTTTCTCCCGGCTGCAATTAATTATTTGTTGATTGGTTTCCTTTAAATCTCTGGTTGTCTGTGTTGGGAGTTGCCAGTGAAATTCTTCATGCAGACCACAGATAGGATTGTATCTGTATAGACTTAAGTTAAAGAGCTCCTTAGTTGTTTTAAGCTCACCTTGCTTAGAGTTTAATATCCCAGATCATTTATGTTCCTTCTGTGTTTGAGTGTGTATGCAAGTCTGTGTTTTCTCCAGTCTGTCTTATATGTCTAATCTGTGTATTTAGCAGAGATCAGCCCATATCCCTTTGGTGGTAATCAGAATCCTTCTTAGGACTGATTACAGGGTTCAGGGACTGATAGGAGACAGGGTTAGGCTGGAGACTTGGACCTCTGAACCATTATCAGTACCTCCAAGGTGAGGGATGAGTTAGGACCCCAGTTTAGGGTCAGGTTAGACCCCCGGTCCTCCTCTTTCCTGTGACAGTGTATCAAGTCCTCAAGATTAACCCTGAGTTCAACGGATATCGTGTCAGGTAAATCTATTCTATATTTACATGCTGATGTTGCTAATCTATATGTTGTATAGAGTGTTGTTCTTTTAAGAATAGTTTACTGACATCGTACACATATCATAAGACCGCGTGACATTATGAATCTGACCGACCTGTTTCGCTCAACTCTAGTGAGGAGAGAGCACAGAACTACAGGTGGCTGACCTGCAAGGAGGGTGAATTGATAGAAGTGTAAACGGGAGTGTGGGTACAAACTACGAAATGGGCAATTATAGCTTGGATTCAAAAATTGCATATGAAATTTTCAACGAGAAAGAAGTTTTGCTAAAATAGTAGATAGTACGAGAAAAAAAAAAAAACTTCCTTCTCACCCCCCCAAATGGGGGTGGTCTTTTTTATCTTTTCTCATTCTCGGGTCCTCTACCAGAGACCTGGGAGTTTCATCCTACTAAAATCGATTTTTTTTTTTTGGGACGTCACTCTGGAGGTCTGCATTTCACGTCGAATCCAGACTGACGTGTTTCAGAAACTCACATCAGTTAATTCTCTTATTCACTCAAATTCAGCACATCATCCCGCTACCATTGGGGCTGTCCCGGTTGGACAGTTTCTCAGGATGAGGAGAATATGTTCTTCTGACATCACTTTTGAAAATCGTGCTATAGATCGTAAGGACCGCTTCCGAGCCCATGGTTATAGTAATAGATTTATCTGATGTGGATATGACAGAGCAAGAAGGACTCCACATAGCAGTTTATTACATACTGGGAAGAAACAAGGGAGGATTGGTGACGGACCTATACGATTTATCACAGCTTATAACCATGAATGGTTTAACATGCAAAAAAATTCTAATGAGGCATTGGGATATACTTAAATCTGAACCTTCCCTGGGGGCAGCACTTGGTTACTTTCCCTCCATGACTTCTAGAAGGTTTAAAAATCTGAGTGATCTCTTGGTTAGAAACCACTACACTCCGACTCCCAACAATTTTTTTAATACACGGGGACCTACTCCAGAATTTTTCCCTTGTGGGCACTGTCTTTCCTGCATCAATGTCCTCCGCTGCTCTATGTTCACGTCATCCGATGGCTCTAGAACTTTTGATATTCGCAGGCGTATATGCTGTGGCAGCACCAGTGTTGCTTATTATGCCACTTGTGACTGTCCCATGATATACATTGGTCTTACTACTCGAGAGCTTTGTGTGCGTGTGCGGGAGCATGTGAGGGACATTGGTGAGGCCAGGACAGTGTCAAATGTTTCTGACTTAAAAACTATTCACCGTCATTTGAAGTTGTTACACGAATGTGATGCTAGATCTTTAAAGATTAAGGCATTGATGTGTTGCATCTGGGCATTAGGGGGTCAACAATAAAAAATTACTTGCCCAGATGGAAACAAAATGGATCATCACTCTTGAAACTATAGTTCCAAGGGGCTTGAATGAGTCCCTTAGTTTTACCCCGTTCTTATAATACTCCTGTTGCCATGCATTGCCTATTATTTTGGATTTTGTAATTTGTTTTTGATTTTAATATATATGTGTTCTTGTACTTTGTAGTTACTGATACATCCGTGTGTTGCTGACCATCCACTCTCCTATGACACTACCAAGAATCATCTTCATTCAATTTTTGGGATGAAATAGTGCCTTGCATATGTCCTTAATGTATTGCTTCTATGGACTGGAGTGATGTTTTATTGTATCGTCCGGTCATTTTTATGTGTTACATGTCATAGTCTAATTGATGTTACTTTTTATTATTATTTTTTATCAATTACATTATCTCTATGATGGCTTTTTGCATTAACCATTAGTGTCCGACGATATTGACTCTTTTGTAATGCATATTTATCTTGCATCAATTGTACCATCCTCATGACAGCAATGTTTTCCAACACTAATGCCTGAGGATACTAGTTCCCCTTTTCCACCTCCTCCCCCCTTTTTTCCTGCAGGGTATCTCCTCTTCTCCCATGTGGCGTGCGCGTGCGCATTGCAGTGCACTGGTCTTGTCCATGAACGGGCGTCTTTATGCCTCCTGCGCACGCGCAGGCTTTTTCCCAAGTGTGCGCAGTGATACATGACGCCTTGTGTCATGTTTCAGGACCTGTCGCACACAGCGCGCATGTCAATATTATTGGCTCCTTTAGATCATGTGACCGCACACCATCACTATTTTAAGGTCCTCAAACCCCTAGTTTCTGTTATCCCCTTGAGAAAGCTGTACCCCTGACAGCGAAACGCGCGTCGGGGCTTTAATGGGGGTCACTCCTTCCTCTCCTGCTATTTATCTGGCAAGCCTACAAATATCATTGCTATATTAATTTGACTTTTGTTAAGTACTAATATTTTGTGGTTAGGCTTTTCCTGCAGATTATCTATTGCACTATGCCATTATTGCGACGCTTTTATATTGGAAGGGTGACCCTCACCCATTGTGTTACCATCGTGTGCCCTCAACATTTTTGTTTGTGATTATCTTGTCTTTTTAAACTACTTTGGATACTAAATAAAATCTTGATACATCTTTTACATTAAGCACTTGTAGCTTATCTTTCCTTTTTGATGTTTATATGGATCTGGTACTTAGTGCTTGCTCTTGTGCCGCTATGATTAGTGCTTCTGTGCAGTCTTGGAGTCCAGCTTTTCCCAGCCATTGGTAGAATTTCTCCATATCAGTCACCTCCATTATCTGTTGATGGTACATTTCATGCAGTGGCTTGTATTGCCATGGTGCTTCATGTTCCTGTTCTTCCTTCGAGATCTGTTGTTTTTGCTGCCTTAGGCTTTCTCTCAGCAACTCATCTTTTGGTGCTATTTTTCTGATGTACTGTATTCATGAATACTCTTTGTTTCATCCGTGATGGTGACTTGGATGCTTATCAAGCCTCGACCACCCTCCTTTCTGTTGGTATACAATCTTTGTGTGCTAGACTTAGGGTGGAGACCTGCATACATTGTGAGGAGCATTTGTGTCTTCACATCTGCAGCTTCCATTTCTTCTTTTAGCCAGCACACTATACCAGCAGGGTATCTGATAACTAGCAGGGGATATGTATTGATGGCCTGGATTTAATTTTTCCCATTGAGCTGGCTCTTCAGGACCTGTCTTACCCTTTGATGTTATTTGGATGTTGCTGCTTTCCTTGCTTCTGCATCATGGTTACCGTATCCATGTGGAATGCCGAGGTACTTGTAGTATGTCTGTACATCTGCTATGTGCCCTGCTGGTAATTCCACTCCATCAGTTTTGACTCCTTGCCTCTTCTTATTACAACTGGCCGCACTTCTCCAGTCCGAAGGACATCCCAATGGCTTTTTGCTGTAGTTAGGTGAATCAGTGAATTGATGTCTTGTTTGTTTTTTGCATACAGCTTGATGTCATCCATATCAAGGCGGTGGCTGATGGTGCTTCCCCTCTTGAACTTTTACCATAGCCAGACTCTGTAATTATCTGACTGAGGGGGTTCAAATCTATGGGGACAGTGCATCACCTTGATATATGCTGCATTTGATGGTCACTTGTGGTAGTTGTCTTAAGTTGACTTTCAATGTTGTTCTCCATAGCCCCATTGAGTTTCTAAGGAAGGTTCTTAATTTCCCATTGACATTGTAGAGAGCCAAGCATTCATGGATCCCTGTGTGTGGCATTGAGTCATAGGCTTTACTGTAGTTAATCCAGGCTGTGCTGAGATTGGTCTGTCTTGATCGTGAGTCTTGAGCAACTGCTCTATCTACTAGGATCTCATGCTTAAAGCCTCTGGTGTTGGTCCCAATGTCTTTCTGAGCTGGATTCATGTACTGGTTCATATGGTTCTGTAGCTTGGTGGCTATGATGCCTGACAGGAGTTTCCATGTTGTTGTAAGGCAGGTTATTGGGTGGTAGTTGGATGGAACTGTTCCTTTGTGAGGATCCTTCATGAACAGAACTTTTGTTCCCTGTGTTAGCCAAGCTGGGTGGTGGCCTGCATCTAGTAGTTGGTTCATCTGTTTTGCCATGCGGTCATGTAACGCTGTTAATTTCTTTACCCAGTAGGTGTGGATCATGTCTGAGCCATTTGCTGTCCAGCTTTTCATGTTCTTGACCCGCTGTTGGATGTCTGCTTCTGTATTGGTATTGACTGTTTCTTGGTCTAGGTGGTTACTGTGTTTCATTCTGAGATCTTGCAGTCATATTGCACTGGTGTTGTGCATTTTTCCTTCTCTCATTTGTTCCTCCAGTATTGTTCAGTCTCTGCTATTGGTGGAGTTGCTGCCTTTGTGCTGTTACTCTGTAGTTGGGAGTACAGCTTGGATGGTTCATTGGAGAACAGTGCATTTTTTTTCTTGGCCTTAGCTTCTTTAGTGTATCTCTCTAGTCTTGCAGCGAGTGCTGTGAGTCTTTATTTAGCAGTCGATGAGGCTTCAGTTGGTGTCAGGCTTTTGCACTTGTCCAGCTTGGTCTTATTCTTGATTTTTACACCATTCTGTATTTCTGTTAGTTGGCTGACTTCCTTCTGTGTCACCTTGATCTTTGTCTCCAGTCTTCTTTTCCAAGGGGAGCACGTACTTCTGTTTTTCTTGCTGGTTGTATAGCCAAGCATTTCCATGATTGCTGAGGCAGTAGCATAGATCAGTTTATTTGTTTGAGTTATGGTGGTCGTAGGTATTGATGCAAGTGCTCTATTGACATCTTCTAGCATTATGTCTGGTAGTGTTTTTTTTTTGCTGTGCCTTGGAAGTCGATCTCTGGTATTGATGGCATTTAGTTTATCTAATATCTTCTGTTTCAGATCAGCTGCAGTGCTTGCTAGTTGCAGGATTGCATCAGGATTTTCAGAGGGTTGCACATGTTCTTCTAGGTCTTCATGTGGGGTGGATCAGCAGTGCAGTTGATCCATCTCAAGTTGTGATAATAGCTTTCTCTTTATGACACTGAAACGTTGGGTGACTAATTGTTTCTTAGATAGTGGACTTGCAGGTCTTGTATCCAATGAGGTACAGCAAAGGGTATTTTGCTGGACGGGAGATACATTTCTTCCAGCAGGTTAAAGTTTGGCCGGGATTTTCCCTAAAGACAAGGACCTGTGATGGTGTCATGGTCACGTGATCAGCCCAGGTGATGTGTACCTCACCTGTGGGTGTGGTTAGGGCTATGTAAGTGTGGTATGTGAGTGAGAGATCGGAAGAGGAGGAGCTCGGCTGGAGCTAGCCTGTATCTGTTTACTGGACTACCCGTGCTGCAAAGCCCTAGCAGCTAGACTCCAGACAACCCGGGGAATGGCACCTGGCAGTCGCTGCTGACCTGGCAGCCACTTAGTCAAGCCTGTCCCAGCAAGGGTGAGTCTGGGACCAGTGGTTCTCCAAGTTGGAGTATATTTGTGTTTTTCGTTTTGTTTCTGTTATCCTGGTGTTTAAAGTGACATTAAACCACAGAAGTTGGACTCGAAGCCTGTGAATGTTGCCTCATTACTGCGGCCCTGCCACTGCCTACCAGAGCAAATCCCTACAATTGGTGGAGAATGCGGGCATATGCAGGTCAGGCTGTTTTTGCCTATTTTTTTTTTTCTCTGCACTCCAGCTTATGTCCTGGGTGACAAGAGTGACGCAAACCCAGGTGGAGAACTTTCCAGAAATGGAGACCACAGTAAAAATGCTTATGGAGGCCATGCGATGGCAGCAGCAGGTTACGCAGCAGCAGCAGGAGGCCTTGCGACAGCAGCAAGAAGTTGCGCAGCAGCAGATATTTAATCAACAGCAGCAAGAAACCAACAGGCTGTTGATACAGCACATCACAGCGCCACAGACAACAGGAGCTACCCAGGGAAGCCAGGAGGTATGGAAAGCGGTTCGTAGAGCGATTCCAAAAATTGAGAAATCTGATGATGTTGAGATGTACCTGGAGATGTTCGAAGGAGTGGCTGAGAGGGAGAGACTGCCACGAGACCAGTGGGCAGAAGTCATTGCTCCGCTTCAGGCCCCAGGACCGTTGAAAGCCTATCAGGACCTACCCACTGAGCAAAAGGCGGACTACACGATCATTAAGGGTGAGATACTAGCATGTCTTGGGGTAAATGTGTTGGTCCGGGCCCAGCGGGTACATAAGTGTGAGTTTACCCCCTCCGAGCTGGCTCGGTCTCAGTATTACGACTTGGTGTACTTGTTACAAAAGTGGTTGCAGCCTGAGATATTGTCGCCCAGCACTATGCTGTACCGTATAGTGACTGATAAATTTTGGAGGGCTTTGCCCCATTCCCTCCAGACATGAGTCTAACAGGCATCCTCTACTAATGCCCTCCAGATGGTAGACCTCATAGAAAGATATGGAGCTACCAAAGAACTTCAGGGAGAGACTCCCTGGAAAGTAACGAGAAAGTTCCCTAAGGTTCCACCCGTAGCTCGGCGAGCCGAGACCAGGAAGGCCACTCAAGGCGTATCTTGGGAAGAAATGGGCCCCATAATCTGCTGGCGGTGCCAGGAACCAGGACATGTGAGAGCTGATTGCCCCCACCTGGCTGAGCCCATGGACACAAACTTTGGGTACTACCAGTCTCACTATGCCGAACTGATGTGTGCAATGGGCACCCCAGAGGGACCCAGTATGAAACATTTGTGTAAGGTTGAAGTGGAGGGCACCCCTGCTCTGGCTCTACTGGATTCAAGGAGTCTTGTGACCCTGGTACGAGCCAGACGGGTGCAAACCAGCGAGTATACTGGTCAGAAAATTGGAGTGTTGTGTATACATGGAGACCTAAAAGACTATCCTACCGCACTAGTGATGATAAACACTCCAGGGGGGAGGAGGTGCCACGAGGTGGGGGTGGTGATTAATTTGCATTTTGAAGTAATAATTGGAAGAGATTTTCCTTTATCTTCTGTGCTTTGGCCCACTGTTGTCCCACCCACTGAACAATTGCCGGCATCGGTGGCAACCAGGTTGCATTCTCCAGAAGTAGGGCATGAACTTGGTGGCCCAGAGGAAGAAATGCTGGCGGTAGGGGTAACATTCTTTTCGGTGGAGGAGGGGAAAATTTCTCCCATAGAAGTATTGGCGGGGGAGGGGGAAGACTTGCTGCCAGGACCTGGATGGTCAGACTTAAATGTGTCAGGTGACAATTTTGGTACAGCGCAACTCCGAGATCCTACATTGACTCGAGCCAGGCAAAATGTACTGTTTGTCAATGGGGAACCCCAACAACCTGGGGCAGCTACAGTATTGCCACGCTTTAAGCTAAACCAAGATTTGTTGTATCGAGTCGAGAAAATACGTGGGGAAATGGTAGAACAATTACTGGTACCTCAGGCATATCGTAGGCTGGTAATGGACTTAGCGCATGCACATGTACTTGGTGGGCATTTGGGCCAAAAGAAAACCCTAGACCGAATTCTGCAGCAGTTTTACTGGTTAGGGGTCCATGAAGAAGTTAAACAATACTGTAATTCCTGTCTAGTGTGCCAGGTAACCAGTCCCCAGGCTTACTTTCGGAGTCCATTGGTGCCTTTACCCATTATAGAGGTACCTTTTGAAAGAGTGGCAATGGATTTGGTTGGGCCTGTCAATAAATCAGCAAGGGGTCACCAACACATCCTTATAGTCTTAGATTACGCTACCCGGTATCCTGAGACCGTTCCACTACGCCACACATCAGCTAAGCTTATCGCAAAAGAGCTCATGGGTATGTTTTCACGGTGGGAATTCCTCAAGACATTTTAACAGTCCAGGGAACCCCCTTTATGTCAAAAATTATGAAGGAACTCTGCCACTTGTTAAATGTTAAACAGTTGCTCACGTCGGTCTATCATCCCCAAACAGATGGTCTGGTAGAAAGATTCAATAAGACACTGAAGGGTATGTTAAAAAAAGCTGTTTCCATAGATGGGAAGGACTGGATCTCTTATTGCCATATTTATTGTTTGCAGTGCGGGAGGTGCCCCAGGCATCTACGGGGTTCTCGCCATTTGAACTATTGTATGGCAGACATCCACGGGCTTATTCAATATACCCAAAGAGGCCTGGGAGAACCAACCGACCCCCCACAAAAGTGTGATAGAACATGTTGCAAAAATGCAACAAAGAATGGAGACAGTCCTACCATTAGTCCGGGAACATATGGAGGCAGCACAAAGGTCGCAGAGTTGAGTATATAACCGGGAGGCTCGGGTAAGAACATTTAGCCCTGGGGATCGGGTGTTGGTACTTGTGCCTACAGTGGATAGCAAGTTTCTTGCAAGGTGGCAGGGACCCTACGAGATTATAGAAAAGGAGGGGCCAGTAAACTATAAGTTACAGCAACTAGGACGGAGAAAGCCAGAACAGGTTTACCATGTTAATCTGCTTAAACCTTGGAAAGATAGAGACCACCTTGGTGGGGATTGTCTGCTGCCTGCATTTCCGATGGAGAAGGCTCCATTACCTCGGGGGGGTGCAGGAGAAGTCCTCTCCATAGTCAAAATAGCAGACACTTTGTCTCCTAGACAGGTTCAGGAGGTCTGGGAGTTTGTTAGCAGAAATACAGACGTTTTTTCGGATCTCCCTGGTCGCACTTCCCTAATCCAACATGACATTGTCATGGAGCCACAGGCCAAAGTCCGACTAAAGCCATATCGGGTGCCTGAGGCCCGGTGACAAGCCATCTCAGAGGAGGTAAAAACTATGCTGCAGTTAGGGGTCATTGAAGAGTCCCAGAGTGAGTGGGCAAGCCCGATAGTCCTAATACCCAAGCCTGATGGGACGCTAAGGTTCTGTAATGACTTTAGAAAACTTAATGAGATTTCAAAGTGTGACGCCTACCCCATGCCCCTGGTCGATGAGTTGATAGAGTGGTTTGGGCAGGCACGGTATTTTTCAATCCTTGACCTCACAAAAGGGTATTGGCAGGTGACCCTAACAGAGGTGGCGAGGGAAAAAACGGCTTTTGTAACACCCGAGGGCTGTTCCAGTATAAAGTATTACCCTTTGGGTTGCATGGCGCGCCAGCGACGTTCCAGCAGTTAATGGATATTGTTCTCAGTCCCCATCGTCGCTATGCCGCAGCCTACACTGTGTTCCAAATTATTATGCAAAAATTGTTTAGGAGTGATAAGGTAAGAATTTTTTTGTTTGTCAGTTAAACTCATTGATGGTGATGTGTGTCAGGGCTCTTTATATCACTGTAAGCAGTTGCAAACACCTGTGCTAATTAGTTTGGCAGGTGTGTCCAATGAAAGGCAAGACTACTTAAGAAGGCTGTCCCACATTATTAAGCAGCCTACATTTTCTGCCAAAATGGGAAAGAAAAAGGATGTGTCGGCTGCTGAGAAGCAACAAATTGTGGAATGTTTAGGTCAAGGCATGACTACAATCAACATTGCCAAGACACTTCATCGTGATCATCGCACAATCAAGAAGTATGTAGCTGATTCACAGTACACACGTGTGCGTGCTGATAAGGGAAAATTGAGGACTCTTTCCTACAGGCAATTACGTCAGGTTAAAAGAGCAGCGGCAAAAAAGCCCTGTCATAGCAGCAGACAAGTTTTTGAAGCTGCTGGTGCCTCCAACGTCCCCCGAACAACAAGATGCAGGGTCCTTCAGAGGTTTGCAGCTGTGCATAAGCCATCCTGTCGACCTCTATCCACTGCACACAAGCAGAAACGGCTCCAGTGGGCCAAACAATACATGAAGACTGACTTCAAAACTGTTTTGTTCACCGATAAGTGCAGTGCAACACTCGATGGTCCAGATGGATGGAGTGGAGGATGGCTGGTTGATGGACACCCCATGCAAACACGGCTACGGCGCCAACAAGGAGGAGGTGGAGTAATATTTTGGGCTGTACTCATGGGGAGAGAGATTGTTGGCCCCTTTAGGATCTCTAAAGGGGTAAAGATGAACTCCATAGTGTATGTTGAGTTTCTCAAACAGCACTTCCTGCCATGGTTCAAGAAGAAGAACTGTGCATTCCACAGCAAGATAATTTTCATGCATGATAATGCACCGTCTCATGCTGCACATAACACATCTGCATCTCTGGCTGCTATGGGCATAAAAGGGGACAAACTTATGGTGTGGCCCCCATGCTCCCCTGACCTCAACCCCATTGAGAACCTCTGGAGCATCATCAAAAGGAGTGTCTATGATGGCGGGAGGCAGTTCACATCTAAGCAACAGCTCTGGGAGGGTATTCTGTCCTCATGCAAAACAATTGAAGCAGAAACCATCCAAAACCTGACAAATTCAATGGACGAGAGAGTTCAGAAGCTCCTTTCGAACAAGGGGTCCTATGTGCAAATGTAACATCACCTAGAATAAAATTTTGAGCTAAAAATTTTGATTTCAGTTTGTAATAACCTGCTAATGCTTATAATTTCAAAAATGACCATTTTTTTGTTTTTTATTAAAATGAAAAGGTTGAAAACTCTGCTGTGCATAATAATTTGGAACATGCATTTTGAGTGCAGTTTGAGTGTTTTATTTTTTAAAAAATATACAGTCATGGCCAAAAGTTTTGAGAATGACACAAATATTATATTTTCACATGATCTGCTGCCCTCTGGTTTTTATGTGTGTTTGACAGATGTTTTTATCACAGACAGAAATATAATAATTGCAAACATATGAGTAACAAAAGCTTATATTGACAGTTAGAATGAGTTAATGCAGCAAGTCAATATTTGCAGTGTTGACCCTTCTTCTTCAGGACCTCTGCAATTCTCCCTGGCATGCTCTCAATCAACTTCTGGACCAAATCCTGACTGATAGCAGTCCATTCTTGCACAATCAATGCTTTCATTTTGTCAGAATTTTTAGGTTTTTGTTTGTCCACTCGTCTCTTGATGATTGACCACAAGTTCTCAATGGGATTAAGATCTGGGGAGTTTCCAGGCCATGGACCCAAAATCTCTATGTTTTGTTCCTTGAGCCATTTAGTTATCACCTTTGCTTTATGGTAAGGTGCTCCATCATGCTGGAAAAGGCATTGTTGATCGCCAAACTGCTTTTGGAGGGTTGAGAGAAGTTGCTCTTGGAGGACATTCTGGTACTATTCTTTATTCATGGCTGTGTTTTTAGGCAAGACTGTGAGAGAGCCTATTCCCTTGGCTGAGAAGCAACCCCACACATGAATGGATTCAGGATGCTTAACAGTTGGCATGAGACAAGACTGGTGGTAGCGCTCACCTTGTCTTCTCCGAATGAGGCATTTTCCTGATGTCCCAAACAATCGAAAAGGGGATTCATCAGAGAAAATAACTTTACCCCAGTCCTCAGCAGACCACTGCCTGTACCTTTTGCAGAATATCAGTCTGTCCATGATGTTTTTTCTGGAGAGAAGTGGCTTCTTTGCTGCCCTCCTTGAGACCAGGCCTTGCTCCAAGAGTCTCCGCCTCACAGTGCGTGCAGATGCACTCACACCTGCCTGCTGCCATTCCTGAGCAAGCTCTGCACTGCTGGTAGCCCGATCCCGCAGCTGAAACACTTTTAAGAGACGGTCCTGGCGCTTGCTGGTCTTTCTTGGGCGCCCTGAAGCCTTTTTGGCAACAATGGAGCCTCTCTCCTTGAAGTTCTTGATGATGCGATAGATTGTTGACTGAGGTGCAATATTTCTAGCTGCGATACTCTTCCCTGTTAGGCCATTTTTGTGCATTGCAATGATGACTGCACGTGTTTCTTTAGAGATAACCATGATTAACAGAAGAGAAACAATGATGCTAAGCACCAGCCTCCTTTTAAAGTGTCCAGTGGTGTCATTCTTACTTAATCATGACAGATTGATCTCCAGCCATGTTCTCATCAACACCCACACCTGTGTTAATGGAGCAAACACTGAAAAGAGGTTAGCTAGTCCTTTTAAGGCAGGGCTGCAATGATGTTGAAATGTGTTTTGGGGGATAAAGTTCATTTTCTAGCCAAATATTGACTTTGCAAGTAATTGCTATTAAGCTGATCACTCTTTATAACATTCTGGAGTATATGCAAATTGCCATTAGAATAAGTGAAGCAGTAGACTTTGTAAAAATTAATATTTGTGTCATTCTCAAAACTTCTGGCCATGACTGTACTGTTATCATAGGCAGTTTGTACAAAAACCTTTCAATTGTACTCTAATAGTTATTTGACTGGAAAATTACAATGACTGAAATTCATATAGGTAATTTGGGAAAATCTGAGAAAATATTATTTGCATAATAATTTGAAACATAGTGTATCTGGACGATATTGTTGTGTACAGTACAGACTGGGAAAGTCACTTACCAAAAGTACAGGCGGTTGTACATTCTCTGCGACAAGCAGGGCTAACTGCCAACCCAAAAAAGTGTTCCATAGCGTTGGAGGAAGCTAGGTACCTGGGTTACGTAATTGGGAGAGGAGTTCTCAAACCCCAAATAAACAAAGTGGAGGCAATCCAGAACTGGCCCCGTCCCATCACAACAAAACAGGTAAAAGCTTTTTTGGGTTTAGTGTGATATTACAGGCGGTTTATTCCCAACTTTGCAACCCTGTGTGTGCCTTTAAAAGACTGCTTGAAAGGGAGGAAATCGGTGATGGTTCGCTGGAAAGATCAGATAGACCAAGACTTTATAAATTTAAAATTGGCACTGTGTGGTACACCTGTTCTGATTACACCCGATTTCAAAAGAGAGTTTATTGTGCAGACTGATGCCTCTGAGATAGGGCTTGGTTCCGTGCTGTCTCAGGAGGTTAACGGGGAAGACCATCCCGTTAGTTTCCTAAGTCGGAAGCTTACCCCAGCTGAAACCAGGTACAGTATTTTGGAGAGAGAGTGCCTTGCCATTAAGTGGGCACTGGAGTCATTGCGGTATTATTTGCTGGGGAGAACATTTCATTTGGTGACTGATCATTCCCCTCTGACGTGGATGAGTCAAGCTAAAGAGAGGAATACCCGAGTCACCAGGTGGTGTCTGACCCTGCAAAATTTTAAATTTTCAGTAGAACATCGGGCAGGCAGACTACAGGGGAACACAGATGCCCTGTCCAGAGTTCACTTTATGTCATGTGTCCACCCCCCTAGGGTTGAACAAAGGAGGGATGTACGTGGTACAGCAAAGGGTGTTTTGCTGGATGGGAGATACATTTCATCCAGCAGGTTAAAGTTTGCCCGGGATTTTCCCTAAAGACAAGGACCTGTGATGGTGTCATGGTCACGTGATCAGCCCAGGTGATGTGTACCTCACCTGTGGGTGTGGTTAGGTCTATGTAAGTGTGAGCGTGAGTGAGAGATCAGAAGAGGAGGAGCTCAGCTGGAGCCAGCCTGTATATGTTTACTGGACTACCTGTGCTGCAAAGCCCTAGCAGCTAGACTCCAGACAACCCGGGGAATGGCACCTGGCGGTCGCTGCTGAGCTGGAAGCCGCTTACTTAAGCCCGTCCCAGCAAGGGTGAGTCTGGGACCAGTGGCTCTCCAAGTTGGAGTATATTTGCGTTTTTCGTTTTGTTTCTGTTATCCTGGTGTTTAAAGTGACATTAAACCACAGAAGTTGGACTCGAAACCTGTGTATGTTGCCTCATTACTGCTGCCCTACTGCTGCCTTTCAGAGCAAATCCTTACACCATCCAGAGTTTCCTCATACGCTTCATACATCTTCTCTTCTTTGGTCTGCTGTTATAGCAGCAGTTCATCAGATCCAGATTCTCTTGCCTTGTCCATGAATGGTTTGTTTCAGTAGCCCATTTATCATCAGATTGTCCTGGTTCCTCAACATCTGACGCCAACTTTGTTAATCCGGGCGACGTTCAAGCCGACTTTACTCTCTATGTTCGTGACACTCTTATGTTTATTGTACTTAGAAAAGTGCACCATATCCAAACAATCAAAATACTGCTAATGATTTAGTTAATATATGAAAAAGATTTTTTTATTACTTTATTGTCAAAGGAACCAAATATTGATATTTATCTTCAAACACATTTTTTTTTAAAAAACTGTATTGTGCAGGTGTTGCTACATCTATGAAATAAATAAATGCACAGAAATAAGTTAAAACTATTAAAGAATTACAAAATGTGATTCCTCTTTAAATAACCTCTTTAGCATTGGCACTGAAATCAGAAGCTTTTGGTTTACTTTTGGTTAACTTTTTAAATGCTATGTTGACCTACTTACCCAATGCAATTATGGGTAAATTGTTTTAGGAGAAACATTTTTAAGTTTTCTAGAAGTAAAATTTGCCCTGGAGAAGTATAGATTTGTTGCAGTTTGTGATACTTTCATGAGGCAACATAAGAGTGTTTCATAGATGAAATTATAATGTTCTTCTGAGACTTCACAGGAGTCTATATGATGTATCCCAATGCAAACACATGAAAGGAAAAGAAACCTGTGATGTTTAAAAAATATATAGATTTTTTTTGCAAGCTGGATTAGGTTGTATCACATTACAAGCAGCACAACATTTATTACACAAGTCCCTTGATATTTTATTTAGCTTTGTTAAAACCTGTAATAAAATGCATTTTAATAGTATTTAATTTTGTGTATGGATAAAAGATTGTAGTATGTTCGAAGCTTAATCTTCTCGATGGTTTACGTCTTGCACTTTTATATGTTTATAATAATAGTGTTTCATAGGATCTTATGTCAAAAAAATTGCAGCTGTCTTCAGTTTATTAACTTTAAATCACAACATAATATAAATTATTAAAGTATAATCACATGGAAAGGGAAAGAAACTGATCTGAGTGAAAACGTACAGCTACAATATTGTGATTACAAAATTGAATTGTAAATATGTAGAAATTTTTTATGAATTTTCAATATTTACTAGAAATAATTAGGTATGGTTACCTAGTGGTTGAACAGTTTTATGCATCTTGCAAATTTATTTATATATACACTGCTCGAAAAAATAAAGGGAACACTTAAACAACAGAATATAACTTCAAGTGAATCAAACTTCTGTGAAATCAAACAATCTACTTAGGAAGCAACACTGATTGACAATCAATTTCACATGCTGTTGTGCAAATGGAATAGAAAACAGATGGAAATTATTGGCAATTATCAAGACACACTCAATAAAGGAGTGATTCTGCAGGTGGGGACCACAGACCACATCTCAGTACCAATGCTTTCTGGCTGATGTCTTGGTCACTTTTGAAAGTTGGTTGTGCTTTCACACACATGGTAGCATGAGAAGAACTCTGCAACCCACACAAGTGGCTCAGGTAGTGCAGGTCATCCAGGATGGCACATCAATGCGAGCTGTGACACGAAGGTTTGCTGTGTCTGTCAGTGTAGTCTCCAGAGGTTAGAGGTGCTTCCAGGAGACAGGCCAGTACACCAGAAGACGTGGAAGGGGCTGTAGGAGGGAAACAACCCAGCAGCAGGACCGCTACCTCTGCCTTTGTGCAAGGAGGAACAGGAGGAGCACTGTCAGAGCCCTGCAAAATGATCTCCAGCAGGCCACAAATGTGCATGTGTCTGCACAAAAGTTAGAAACCGACTCCATGAGGATGGTCTGAGTGCCCAACGTCCACAGATCAGGTTTGTGCTCACAGTCCAACACCATGCAGGATGCTTGGCATTTGCCACAGAACACTGCGATTGGCAAATTCGCCACTGGCACCCTGTGCTCTTCACAGATGAAAGCAGGTTCACACTGAGCACATGTGACAGACGTGACAGAGTCAGGAAACGCCATGGAGAGAGATCTGCTGCCTGCAACATCCTTCAGCATGACCGGTTTGGCAATGGGTCAGTAATGGTGTGGGGTGGCATCTCTTTGGAGGGCCGCAGAGCCCTCCAGGTGCTCACCAGAGGTAGCCTGACTGCCATTAGGTACTGAGATGAGATCCTCAGACCCCTTATGAGACCATATGCTGGTGTGGTTGGCCCTGGGTTCCTCCTAATGCAGGACAATGCCAGACCTCATGTGGCTGGATTGTGTCAGCAGTTCCTGCAAGATGAAGGCATTGAAGCTATGGACTGGCCCACCCGTTCCCCTGACCTGAATCCGATTGAGCACATCTGGGACATCATGTTTCACTCTATCCACCAATGTCACATTGCACCACAGACAGTCCAGGAGTTGGTGGATACTTTAGTTCAGGTCTGGGAGGCGATCCCTCAGGAGACCATACGTCGCCTCATCAGAAGCATGCCCAGGTGTTGTAGGGAGGTCATACAGGCACAGGGGGGTCATACAGGCACATGGAAGCCACACACACTACTGAGCATCATTTTGACTTGTTTTGAGGATATTACATTCCACTTTAATTTTGTGTGTGACTTCAAATCCAGGCCTCCATTGGTTAATAAATTTGATTTCCATTGATGATTGTTGTGTGATTTTGTTGTCAGCACATTCAACTTTGTACAGAACAAAGTATTCAATGAGAATATTCCATTCATTCAGATCTAGGATGTGTTATTTGAATGTTCCCTTAATTTTTTTGAGCAGTGTATATACATATATATATATATATATATTATTATTATTATTATTATTATACATTTATATAGCGCCATTTATTCCATGGCGCTTTACATATGAAAAGGGAAAAATATAGACAGATACAATAAACATGTGCTAGACAAGGGACACACAGTACAGAAGGAGAGAGGACCCTGCCCGCGAGGGCTCACAGTCTACAGGGATGGGTGAGAATACACTAGGAGAGGGTAGAGTGGTCGTGCGATGGTTCAATGTATGTAATTTTATATATATATATATACATACACTAGCTATTGAACCCATTCTACACCTGGGTGGCAAGCATTTTTATTGGTATATGGTCACCTCTCCTGACATGTGCTACCCCACTCCTATCCTGGTATGCATGCCACCCCTCATCTCTATCCTGCTATGCATGGTACCACTCATCCCTATCCTGGTATGTATGGTACCCCTCATCCCTATTCTGGTATGTATGGTCCCCTCACCCCCACAATCCTTTTATGCATGGCACCCCATTCCTCATCCTGGTATGCATGGTCCCCTCACCCCCAATCCTGGTATGCATGGTACCTCCTCATCCCTATCCTGGTATGCATGGTACACCCTCATCCTTATCATGGTATGCATGGTCCCTTACCCAATCCTCGTATGCATGGTCCCCTCACCCCCTAATCCTGGTATGCATGGTCCCCTCACCCCCCAATCCTGGAATGCTTGGTCCCCTCACCCCCAATCCTGATATGCATCGTCCCCCCTCATCCCTGTCCTAGGATGTATGGTACCCCCTCACCCCCAATCCTGATATGCATCGTCCTCTCATCTCCAATTCTCCAATCCTGCTATACATGGCACCCTTTACCTCCCAATTCTGGTATGCATGGTTCCCTCATCCTCAATCCTGGCATGCATGGTACCCATCATCCCCAATCTGATATGCATGGTCTCCTCACCCCCCAATCCTGGTATGCATTGTCCTCTCACCCCCCAATCCTGGTATGCATGGTCCCCTCACCCCCATCTGTTGTGAATGTGCTAGAAATGAATTCTGAGCAGAAGCTCCCTCTGGTGGTTACAAACAGTACTGAACTATCCAATGAAGATTATGAAGATTGGCGATCAGGTGTTACTGACTGGTCTTATATAAGGGAGGTTCCCTCCCATCAGGGTTGCCGGTGATCAATTGTTCTGGTCTCATCTTTGATTCCTGTTCACTTTGTAGCTTGCTGTTTCGTGCCTGCATCTTCTGCTAACAGATAAGACATTTTCTTCTTTTAGTTTTTTGTGCTTGCTTTTTGCATTTTGTCCTGCACTTCTGTGGGGGTCTGCCGGGTCCCCTCCGGGGGCTTGTGCTCCTCTCAGTTTAGTTCAGCCACTGTTGTTTGTTCATTTGCCTTTTCCAGTTTTTTCAGTGGCTGCTGTTTAGTTTTGTTACACCAGAGAACTAATTTAGGTGGTAGAGGTCGTGTGATCTCAGGTGTTTTTGTAATTAGTAGAGGTGGTACTTTTCAGAGTTTTTTGGGATTGCAGTAAGTGTCCTTCCTATCCTTTTCTATTTAGGAAGTTTGGGCCCCAACGTTTGCTCATACTATTTTCTGTCTGTGTCTGTATTTTCCTCTTGTCTAACCGCCATTACATGTTTGGGGGCTTTCTATGTTCTTTGGGGATCTGCTCCGGGGCAGATAGTTTTCCTCTTTCTGTCTTTAGGTGTAGTTAGCTTCTCAGGCTGTGACGAGGCGTCTAGGACCAACGTAGGTACGCTCCACGGCTGCCTTTAGTTGTGGTGGTTAGTCAGGGAACTCAGGGCCGGCTCCAGGTTTTTATGGGCCCCGGGCGAAAGAGCCTCAGTGGGCCCCTTTAACACAGACCACGATTCATGATGCACAGATACAGCAGAGAAATATGGGTACAGTACAATGCCAAATACTTCTCTTCTTCCATTACATGAGTGATATCTATTGTAAATTGTACAATAGCTCAAAAACCGCCAAATCCTCACAGCGCACAGTACAGACTGGACAGTACAGTCCTCCATACAATATTATGGGCACCATAGTCTCCCCTCATCACCCATATAATACCCCATGCAGGATGTCACCCCCCATATAATGCTCCATACAGAATACTGGACCCAATATAATGCTCCATACAGGATACTGGACCCAATATAATGCTCCATACAGGATTCTGGTCCCCATATAATGCTCCATACAGGATACTGGTCCCCATATAATGCTCCATACAAAATATGGAGCTCTCCTCTGTGCTGTACTGCGTTCTGCACTGTTACAGCTCAGGAAAGGGCGCTGTGGAAAGACTCCCCATCATTATCATTGCCTCCCCATCATCATCATGGCCTTCCCATTATCAGCAATGCCTGCCCATCATCACACACAGACAGCACACAAGCACTCTCTCACATACTTATACACACACACACACAAAGCACCGCGCTACATACACACAGACACACACAGAGACCCACTCACACGTCTTACCTGTCCGACGTCCGCGCGCTCTGTGCCACAGCCGGCCGCTGAATGATGACGTCATTCAGCGGCCTGCTGTGAGAGGAAGCGCCGGCGCCCCCTGGAGCCCGGAGCTGCGGCAGCGGAGGCACGGGAGAGGTAAGTATTGTGCCAGCTGATGCCGGGGTCCTGAGCAAGCGGGGGGGCCCAGTGGCGGCGCTGACACCGCTCTCCTCCGCTAACGGGCGGGGGGGTGCCAGACTGCGAGTGGGCCCCCCCCGCCTGCTCAGGGCCCCGGCACTTGCCCGGGTGTGCCGGGTGCTGACGCCGGCCCTGAGGGTACTGCAATCCCATAGATTCCAACCTCTCTGGTGTATTTCCTTTTTTGCCTGCTCTCCTCAGCTACCAAATCATAACAGTATCACCGGCCCAAAAACTGATATTTGTATGGTACTCACAGAAGGGAAAAATAGTGTTAAAGAAAGAAGATTGTCAGAGTTGTCAGAGATTTTTTTTTTTTCCCTCTGTTTCTCTGAATGCTGAGGAGGATTTTTTTTTTCTCTCAATGGAGTTTGCACAGTTGTCTGGCCGTGTGGATCAGCTTGCCACTGAAGTTCGGAGTATTGCTACCTATCTTGCAGGGTTGCCTGTTGTGGAACCTAGGATTCCCATGCCAGATTTGTTTTTAGGGGATCGAGCTAAATTTCTGAATTTCAAAAATAACTGTAAGTTGTTTTTTTGCCTTGAAATCTAAGTCCTCAGGGAACGCAGCACAGCAGGTTCAAATTGTCATCTCTCTCCTGCCCGGCGATCCTCAGGATTGGGCTTTTTCCCTGACACCTGGGGATCCTGTTTTGAGTAATGTTGATGCATTTTTTCAGGCTCTGAGGTTATTGTACGATGAGCCTAATGTCACTGATCAAGCTGAAAAAGCCTTGTTGGCATTAAATCAGGGGCTTGAGGACGCTGAGTTATACTGTCAGAAATTCCGAAGGTGGGCAGTCCTGACCAAATGGAATGACGATGCTTTGGCAGCCCTTTTTTGGAAGGGTCTGTCAGAGAATGTAAAGGATGTTATGATGGGATTCCCTGTCCCCTCTGGTCTCAATGATTCTATGTCATTAGCGATTCAAATTGACAGACGTTTGCGTGAGCGTAGAGGTATGCGTGGAACAGTGTTGCCTTGTGAACCAGCTTCTGTGCAGTGTGATAGAGTGGCTTCTGGGGCACAGCGTCATGAGTTTCGTAAACGCAATGGGTTATGTTTCTACTGTGGTGATGCCTCTCATGCTATTTCAGTCTGCCCTAAGCGGGGAAGATGTTTTGCACGTTCAGTTGTCTTGGGTAGTGTTCAGACTAAATTTTTGTTGACTGTTACCCTGATTTGCTCCCTGTCCACATTTTCTGCTCAGGCTTTTGTTGATTCGGAAGCAGCTATTAACCTGATGGATTTTGATTTTGCTAAACGTTGTGGATTTCCCTTGATACCCCTACGGAAGGCTATTCCCCTACTGGGGATCGATTCTACCCCTTTGGCTGAGAATAAACCTCAGTTCTCTACTCAGGTGATAATGAGGGTTGAACCTGATCATCAGGAGAGTTGCACATTTTTGGTGCTGTATAATCTGCATGACATTATTGTACTGGGTTTCCCTTGGTTACAGTCTCATAATCCTGTTTTGGATTGGAAATCTGTGTCTGTAACCAGTTGGGTCTGCCAATGTGTTAATACCAACACTCTTGTTTTTTCTGCCTCCCCCCAGGCTCAGGATCTTCCTGACTTTTTGACTGATTTTTCTGATGTGTTTAGCGAAAGTAAATCTGCATCCTTGCCCCCCCATAGGAGCTATGACTGTGCTATTGAATTAGTGCCTGGTAGTAAATTCCCTAAAGGTCGCCTTTTTAACTTGTCTGTACCTGAACATGACGCTATGCGGTCTTATATCAAGGAGTCATTGGAGAAGGGTCATATCAGACCATCCTCTTCACCCTTGGGTGCCGGTTTTTTCTTTGTGGCCAAAAAGGATGGTTCATTAAGGCCGTGTATCGTCTCTTGTACAATATCACTGTGAAATATCAATATCCGTTACCCTTGATTTCTGACCTGTTTTCCAGGGTGAGAAGTGCTACTTGGTTTACCAAGCTTGACCTCAGGGGGGCATATAACCTTATTCGCATTAAGCACGGGGATGAATGGAAGATAGCATTTAATACCCCAGAGGGGCATTTTGAGTACCTAGTGATGCCCTTTGGGCTCACTAATGCTCCTTCTGTCTTCCAGTCCTTCATGAATGACATTTTCAGGGATTTTGTGGATACATTTCTGATTGTTTATTTGGATGATAACTTTATTTTTTCTAATGACTGGGACTCTCATGTGAAACATGTTCGGACTGTGTTCCAGATTTTGAGAGAGAATGCTGTGTATGTGAAGGGATCAAAGTGTCTTTTTGGCGTACAGAGGATCTCATTTCTGGGATTCATTTTGTCCCCATCTGTTATTGAAATGGACCCGGTCAAGGTTCAGGCCATCTGTGATTGGGTCCAACCTACTTCATTAAAGGCTCTTCAAAGATTCTTGGGTTTTGCCAATTTTTATCGTAAATTTATTGGTAATTTCTCTGTTATTGTTAAACCATTGACTGATTTGACCAAAAAGGGTTCTGATGTGGTGAATTGGCCTCCTGAGGCAGTCTCTGCGTTTCAGGAACTTAAGCAGAGATTCACTTCTGCTCCTGTTCTACGGCAGCCTGATGTTTCTCTGCCATTTCAGGTGGAGGTTGATGCCTCTGAAATTGGGGCAGGTGCTGTTTTGTCCCAAAGAGATCCAGAGACCTCTAAAAGTAACCCTTGTGCCTTTTTCTCTCGAAAATTTTCTCCAACTGAACGTAATTATGACGTGGGTAATCGGGAGTTATTGGCCATGAAGTGGGCTTTTGAAGAGTGGAGACATTGGCTGGAGGGAGCCAAACATCAGGTGGTGGTCCTCACGGACCATAAGAATCTGGTTTATCTGGAATCAGCCAAGCGACTTAATCCTAGACAGGCCAGGTGGGCCTTGTTTTTCACACGTTTTAATTTTGTGGTTTCCTTTCTTCCTGGCACTAAGAATGTTAAAGCGGATGCCCTCTCGAGGAGTTTCCTTGCGGATTCTCCTGAGTTATCTGATCCTGCTGTTATTTTGAAAGAGGGTGTAGTTCTTTCCGCCATCTCGCCCAATTTGAGACTGGCTCTGGAAGGGTGTCAGGAGGATAAACCCGAGCGCTGCCGTATTGGGAAACTGTTTGTCCCAGAGCGGTGGAAAAAGAGTGTGATGTCTGAGATTCATTGTTCCGCGTTGGCCGGTCATCCCAGAATTTTTGGTACCAGAGACTTGGTTAGTCGGTCCTTTTGGTGGCCTACTTTGTCTCGTGACGTCAGGGAATTTGTGCAGTCCTGCGGGACTTGCTCTCGCTCCAAGCCTTGCTCTCGCTCTAGTGGTTTGTTGATGCCATTGCCTGTGCCCAAGAGACCATGGACCCATATCTCTATGGATTTCATTTCCGACCTCCCTGTTTCTCAGAGAATGACCATTATCTGGGTGATTTGTGATAGGTTTTCTAAAATGATACATCTTGTGCCAATACCTAAGTTGCCTTCCTCCTCTGAATTGGTGCCTTTGTTCCTTCAGCACGTGGTTCGGTTACACGGCATCCCTGAGAACATTGTGTCTGACAGAGGAGTCCAGTTTGTTTTCAGATTTTGGAGGACTTTTTGTTCTAAACTTGGTGTTCAATTGTCTTTCTCCTCGGCTTTTCATCCTCAGACCAATGGACAAACTGAGAGAACAAACCAGACATTGGAGACTTATCTGAGATGCTTTGTGTCTGCTGATCAGGATGACTGGGTCTCTTTTTTGCCTTTGGCTGAGTTTGCTCTTAATAATAGGGCTAGCTCTGCCACTTTGATGTCTCCATTTTTCTGCAATTTTGGGTTTCACCCTCGATTTTCATCAGGACAGACAGAGGCTTCTGTCTGTCCAGGTGTTGACTCTGTTGTGGAGCGTATGCAGCAGTTTTGGGACCAGGTAGTGGAGAGGTTGTCCTCTCTCAGGAGAGGGCCCAGCGGTTTGCCAACCGGCATAGGACTGATGGTCCTCGGTTTGAAGTGGGGGACTTGGTCTGGTTGTCCTCAAGAAATATCCCTATGAGAGTTGCATCTCCTAAGTTTAAGCCTAGGTTCATTGGCACTTATAAGATCATAGAGATTCTTAATCCTGTTTCCTTTCGTTTACTTCTTCCAGGGACATTTAAGATCCATAACGTGTTCCACAAGTCCTTATTGAAGAGGTTTGTCGAGCCAGTGGTTCCTATGGCTGTGCCTCCTGACCCTGTTTTGGTTGAGGGCAATCTGGAGTATGTGGTTGAGAAAATATTGAATTCTCGTTTTTCTAGACGGAAACTCCAGTATTTGGTTAAGTGGAGAGGTTATGGTCAGGAGGACAATTCTTGGGTGTTTGCTTCGGACATCCATGTTAGGAGACTCATCCGTGCGTATCACAGAGCTCATCCTGACTGACCTGGTTGCTCAAATGAGGGTTCGGTGACCCCTCCTCAAGGGGGGGGTACTGTTGTGAATGTGCTAGAAATGAATTCTGAGCAGAAGCTCCCTCTGGTCTTTACAAACAGTACTGAACTATCCAATGAAGATTATGAAGATTGGCGATCAGGTGTTACTGACTGGTCTTATACAAGGGTATAATCCCATCAGGGTTGCCGGTGATCAATTGTTCTGGTCTCATCTTTGATTCCTGTTCACTTTGTAGCTTGCTGTTTCGTGCCTGCATCTTCTGCTAACAGATAAGACATTTTCTTCTTTTAGTTTTTTGTGCTTGCTTTTTGCATTTTGTCCTGCACTTCTGTGGGGGTCTGCCGGGTCCCCTCCCGGGGCTTGTGCTCCTCTCAGTTTAGTTCAGCCACTGTTGTTTGTTTATTTGCCTTTTCCAGTTTTTTCAGTGGCTGCTGTTTAGTTTTGTTACACCAGAGAACTAATTTAGGTGGTAGAGGTCGTGTGATCTCAGGTGTTTTTGTAATTAGTAGAGTTGGTACTTTTCAGGGTTTTTTGGGATTGCAGTAAGTGTCCTTCCTATCCTTTTCTATTTATGAAGTTTGGGCCCCAACGTTTGCTCATACTATTTTCTGTCTGTGTCTGTATTTTCCTCTTGTCTAACCGCCATTACATGTTTGGGGGCTTTCTATGTTCTTTGGGGATCTGCTCCGGGGCAGATAGTTTTCCTCTTTCTGTCTTTAGGTGTAGTTAGCTTCTCAGGCTGTGACGAGGCGTCTAGGACCAACGTAGGTACGCTCCACGGCTGCCTTTAGTTGTGGTGGTTAGTCAGGGTACTGCAATCCCATAGATTCCAACCTCTCTGGTGTATTTCCTTTTTTGCCTGCTCTCCTCAGCTACCAAATCATAACACCCATCATGGTAGGCATGGTCCCCTCACCCCCCTATCCTGGTATGCATGGTCCCCTCACCCCCCTATCCTGGTATGCATGGTCCCCTCACCACCCTATCCTTGTATGCATGGTCCTATCACCCTCTATCCTGGTATGCATGGTCCTCTCACCCTCTATCCTGGTATGCATGGTCCTCTCATCCTCCTATCCTGATATGCATGGTCCTCTCACCCTCCAAACCTGATATGCATGGTCCCCTCACCCACAATCATGGTATGCATGGCCCTCTCACCCCCAATCCTGGTATGCATGGTCCTCCACCCCCCAATCCCGGTATGCATGGTCCTCTCACCCCCTATCCTGTTATGTATGGTCCTCTCTATCCTCAATCCTGGTATGCATGGTCCTCTCACCCCCTATCCTGGTATGCATGCTACCTTCACCCAACTATCCTGATATGTATGGTCCCCCTCACCCCTATTAAACTGCACACATACAAAAAAAACATTCATACTCAGCTTTCTTCCCTGTGCTCCAGCGCTGTCCCATTCTGCCTGAGTCTGGTGAGGAGTGCTGTGCCGGAGTACTCGCAGACCCATACAGCGCTGTCCACGCCATATTGCTGAAGGCACACTGCAAATGTGTCTTCAGTAAAGTGGCGCAGGATAGCGCTAAGCGCATGCGAGATTTGGACGCCACACTCCTCCCCAGTCTCTGGTGAGAAGAGAAGTGCCGCGGCAACACTCCTCCCGATCAGGTAAGTATGGCGCCAGAGATCGCGGTAGGTTTATATTATAGATATATATATATATATATCATTTTTTAAACTAATTAATCTATTGTAAGATATTATTCGCTGCAGCTATCACATGATCTGCAGTTGTAATATAAATGCTGAATTCTGTAAACAAACACACAAAGCAGTGGCAGAGAGCTTGTGCTGGAGATGGCCAAGGTCAGAAATAGTGATGAGTGAATGCATTCAGCACTATTCATTATTCGCACTAATAGTACGCTATTCGGGCTATTTGTTACTCGGTGATTAATTTGGTATTCACCTAAGTATATTCGAGTGACCTGCCCAGCATGTTTGGTGCTATTTTTTTTCATAAACATAACACATTCAATAGAGAAAGGGTGACGTTATGGGATGTGGTGGTACGCGCCAAGGCCGTGTGACAGATCAGAAGGTGACTGTATCTCGTTCTATCTTCAAAATGTGGTCAGCATGCTACACCACTGACGAACCCAGACAAGTGCAAGGATGTTGTGAGTTGGATGGCAGACGAAGGCTCCAGTTTGTTGACAAGCAGCACCACAAAGTCTTCCACACGGTTCAGTCTCAGTAGCCAAGAGGCTGGGCCTCTGAATCCTCAACCTGGTCCTCTATCCTTCCACCACCAAGAGTCCCAGGAGACATATAACCGCAAGGCTGGCCACTCTGAGGAACTGATTACATTCCCTTGTAATTTGTCAGGCCTCTCAACAAATGTATGATACAGTGCCACCTGAGGGCCCTTCTCAAACTAAGTTTCATGGCACTTTATGGCCCTCTGAAAATATGAAGTGAGGGCTGCATAATGATATGGTGGTGGACATGGTGGTGGTGGTGGTGGGCAAACGCCAAAATTCAAAAGGACATGTTTGTACTGGCATTGTAAAGGGATGGTGGATATGTATTTCACTATCTTGCTAACAATTTGGAATGAGGGAGGGACATCCAAAATGTAGGAGTGAGAGCTTTCCCAAATGTATGATACAGGGCCACCTGAGAGCTCTTCCAAAATTCAGGTTTCATGGCACCTGCTGGCCATCTGAAAATTTGAAGTGAGGGCCACATAATGACATGGCAGTGGACATGGTGATGATGGTTGAGTACGAAGGCCAAAATTCAAATGGTCATGTTTGAACTGGCATTGTAAAAGGATGGGTAATATGTATTCCACTGTCTAACTATATGGAATGAGGGAGGGATCTCACAAATGTAGGTGTGACAGGCCTAACAAATGTTAAAAGAAAAACTAAAGCCAAAACGCACCGTGTGAACATATCTTAAATTGGAGGTATAATTTTTTTGTGGTGTTATATAACTATGAAGGAAAAATATTTCTTAGTATTTTTCCCTTAAAAAAAAATTATGTTTGGTTTGGTAGGTATTTTTATAAATCCGTTAAAACCGGCTCAATAGCCTAACAACATTATTCCAGATACCATATGTAAGTCAGAAAGGCATTCAGGCATCTTCTCCATGCTGTTCCCATTTAGTTTTAGCTCTTTCCCATCAATTTCAGGTTTATTCTCATGCCCCCTTATCTGTTTTTGGGTCCAGCAGAAAAATATTCTGTTTTTTCATTGACTTGCATTGGATTTGTTCTTCAGTACGAATACACGGATATTAGAAATTAATAGTGCAGATTTTCCTGAATCTGAATATTTTACTATTTGCTCATCATCACCAGTCAGAAATAAAACTCTATTTTAGGAATGAGCAAACATGCTCGGTGATACTCGGTTATCACTCGAGTATCATGGTGCTCAGATGTCTGATTACTTAGTGGGCGGTGCTTGATGTAAAACTCGAATTGCCGCCCAGCATCTTTGGCGCCTGTTGAGCAGCCAATAAGCATGTGGGAATTGCCGGTGACTCACTGTAATGTCGTAGCCATCTTGGTTGTGGCATTACTGTGATTGATGTCTGACAGCAAGCCATCAGGGATTGTATGTAACCCCTTCTCATGTACAGCACCATGGAATTAATGGCGCTATATAAATAAATAATAATAATAATAACAAGACAAAGGTCGCCAGACTCAGCACACTGACGCCATTGCACAGCTCTGTGACACTTCGTATTAGAGGAGAGAGTGCCCATCTAGGCCTGTGTGTACAGTATAGTGAATCAGAGGACTGTAGTGTTTATGCTGTTGATGAAGTTGACCATTAGAGTTGAGCGATACTTTCCGATATCCAAAAGTATCGGAATCGGAATGGTATCGCCGATACACAAAAAATATCGGCGATACCCGATACCGATACCGGAAATACAATGTAAGTCTATGGGAACAAAATATCGGAATTAAAAAAAACCCATTCTTGCCTTGTTGGTTAATTGTACATGAAGGAAAACAACAAAGAGTAATGTAGAATTTATTGGGGGAGGTTGAGGAGACATTAAAGGCATAGATGTTTAACACAATGCAATGGAATAGCATTAATATTTCTTTTTTTGAAATACGTTTGGATTGACGAAGAAATTGACAATGTTGTTAACCTTTTTTCTATTTTGTCAAATATGTCTGTTTCACAACTTCCATGCTCTTCACCTTTTTAACTTTTCACACACTTTCTCCTTCATAATCTCAGCAGCATCATCTTTCTCATCAAATTATTCTTCATCTTCACCTTCTTAATCTTCTAAAACTTCTTGCTATTCATCTTTTTGTTAACATTACTTATATTGTTCTTATTAAACAGTTATTATTCTTCATATTCTACTTCTTCATCTTCTTCCTATTCATCCTTTTCATCATATTCTTATTTGTGACAGACATTCCTGTACTTTTAATCTGTAAAACTCTGAATTTTCATCCTTCCGTTCTTGCTGTCACAAAAGATTTTAATTACAACAGTATTTGTCCGCGTTCAGTTTAGCCTGCAGCAGCATCAGGCATTTTCCAGGGGCACCACGAGGAGGAACGGACTCACCCCCATACACTGCTTAGTCTTCTTCTGCTTAGAATTTAGAGCATATATTTTGCTCTTCATTTTGGTCTTATACTTAATGTTCTTCTGCTTTTTGATCTTCTGCTTATTGTTCTTCTGTCTCTTGTTCTGTATCTTGTAGTTTGTCTTAACCTTCTTTGTCCTGTTGGTGATGGTACAAAAGCCAATGGAAGTAACGAGGACCAGCTGACTGTGCTGGAACCCGGAGGGTCAGCAGAAGGAAAAGAGCCAATTTGGCACAACCGAGGACCAGCTGACGTTACTGGGACACGGTTACTAAGCAGGAGGTACCTGTGCTCCAAAGCACTACCAAGGACCAGCAGACGTTGCTGAAGATTACGACATGGCAGGTCAACTAATGTCTTCTGCTGACCTGCTGATGATACCTGCTGTCGTACTAGGAACCCTTGTTGGGTGAGATGGTACAAAGCCAATGGAAGTAACGAGGACCAGCTGACTGTGCTGGAACCCGGAGGGTCAGCAGAAGGAAAAGAGCCAATGGCACAACCGAGGACCAGCTGACGTTACTGGGACACGGTTACTAAGCAGGAGGTACCTGTGCTCCAAAGCACTACCAAGGACCAGCAGACGTTGCTGGAACTCGGATACCGACATGGAGGCACCTAGGCCAAAGGCACTGCGGAGAACCAGCTGACGGTACTGGAACCCGGATGGGTAGCAGAAGGTACCCATGGA
Organism: Oophaga sylvatica; assembly: GCA_033576555.1. Lineage (NCBI taxonomy): Eukaryota > Metazoa > Chordata > Amphibia > Anura > Dendrobatidae > Oophaga > Oophaga sylvatica. Next base: position 291,548,371 of record JARQOD010000005.1, on the reverse strand, counting down.
AATTAAAGTTGAGGCAGCAGGACTTTTTGCCATTCACACAGCAGGGGAACAGCTGACATTACTGAACCCCAGTAACACAGGAGCAAGTGTAGACTGTGCTAACAGCACTTCCGAGCAACAACTGGCGGTGTTGTAGCCCAGGGATGAGAAGAGAACAGGGTTGAGGCAGCAGGACTTTTTGCCGTTCACACAGCAGGGGAACAGCTGACATTACTGAACCCCAGTAACACAGGAGCAAGTGTAGACTGTGCTAACAGCACTTCCGAGAAACAACTGGCGGTGTTGTAACCCAGGGATAAGAAGAGAACATGGTGGAGGCAGCAGGACTGTTTGCCGTTCACACAGCAGGGGAACAGCTGACATTACTGAACCCCAGTAACACGGGAGCAAGTGTTAACTGTGCTAACAGCACTTCCGAGAAACAACTGGCGGTGTTGTAGCCCAGGGATGAGAAGAGAACATGGTGGAGGCAGCAGGACTGTTTGCCGTTCACACAGCAGGGGAACAGCTGACATTACTGAACCCCAGTAACACAGGAGCAAGTGTAGACTGTGCTAACAGCACTTCCGAGCAACAACTGGCGGTGTTGTAGCCCAGGGATGAGAAGAGAACAGGGTTGAGGCAGCAGGACTTTTTGCCGTTCACACAGCAGGGGAACAGCTGACATTACTGAACCCCAGTAACACAGGAGCAAGTGTAGACTGTGCTAACAGCACTTCCGAGAAACAACTGGCGGTGTTGTAACCCAGGGATGAGAAGAGAACATGGTGGAGGCAGCAGGACTGTTTGCCGTTCACACAGCAGGGGAACAGCTGACATTACTGAACCCCAGTAACACGGGAGCAAGTGTTAACTGTGCTAACAGCACTTCCGAGAAACAACTGGCGGTGTTGTAGCCCAGGGATGAGAAGAGAACATGGTGGAGGCAGCAGGACTGTTTGCCGTTCACACAGCAGGGGAACAGCTGACATTACTGAACCCCAGTAACACAGGAGCAAGTGTAGACTGTGCTAACAGCACTTCCGAGAAACAACTGGCGGTGTTGTAGCCCAGGGATGAGAAGAGAACAGGGTGGAGGCAGCAGGACTTTTTGCCGTTCACACAGCAGGGGAACAGCTGACATTACTGAACCCCAGTAACACAGGAGCAAGTGTAGACTGTGCTAACAGCACTTCCGAGAAACAACTGGCGGTGTTGTAACCCAGGGATGAGAAGAGAACATGGTGGAGGCAGCAGGACTGTTTGCCGTTCACACAGCAGGGGAACAGCTGACATTACTGAACCCCAGTAACACAGGAGCAAGTGTAGACTGTGCTAACAGCACTTCCGAGCAACAACTGGCGGTGTTGTAGCCCAGGGATGAGAAGAGAACATGGTGGAGGCAGCAGGACTGTTTGCCGTTCACACAGCAGGGGAACAGCTGACATTACTGAACCCCAGTAACACGGGAGCAAGTGTTAACTGTGCTAACAGCACTTCCGAGAAACAACTGGGGGTGTTGTAGCCCAGGGATGAGAAGAGAACAGGGTGGAGGCAGCAGGACTTTTTGCCGTTCACACAGCAGGGGAACAGCTGACATTACTGAACCCCAGTAACACAGGAGCAAGTGTAGACTGTGCTAACAGCACTTCCGAGAAACAACTGGCGGTGTTGTAGCCCAGGGATGAGAAGAGAACATGGTGGAGGCAGCAGGACTGTTTGCCGTTCACACAGCAGGGGAACAGCTGACATTACTGAACCCCAGTAACACAGGAGCAAGTGTAGACTGTGCTAACAGCACTTCCGAGAAACAACTGGCGGTGTTGTAACCCAGGGATGAGAAGAGAACATGGTGGAGGCAGCAGGACTGTTTGCCGTTCACACAGCAGGGGAACAGCTGACATTACTGAACCCCAGTAACACAGGAGCAAGTGTAGACTGTGCTAACAGCACTTCCGAGAAACAACTGGCGGTGTTGTAACCCAGGGATGAGAAGAGAACATGGTGGAGGCAGCAGGACTTTTTGCCGTTCACACAGCAGGGGAACAGCTGACATTACTGAACCCCAGTAACACAGGAGCAAGTGTAGACTGTGCTAACAGCACTTCCGAGAAACAACTGGCGGTGTTGTAACCCAGGGATGAGAAGAGAACATGGTGGAGGCAGCAGGACTGTTTGCCGTTCACACAGCAGGGGAACAGCTGACATTACTGAACCCCAGTAACACAGGAGCAAGTGTAGACTGTGCTAACAGCACTTCCGAGAAACAACTGGCGGTGTTGTAACCCAGGGATGAGAAGAGAACATGGTGGAGGCAGCAGGACTGTTTGCCGTTCACACAGCAGGGGAACAGCTGACATTACTGAACCCCAGTAACACAGGAGCAAGTGTAGACTGTGCTAACAGCACTTCCGAGAAACAACTGGCGGTGTTGTAACCCAGGGATGAGAAGAGAACATGGTGGAGGCAGCAGGACTGTTTGCCGTTCACACAGCAGGGGAACAGCTGACATTACTGAACCCCAGTAACACGGGAGCAAGTGTTAACTGTGCTAACAGCACTTCCGAGAAACAACTGGCGGTGTTGTAACCCAGGGATGAGAAGAGAACATGGTGGAGGCAGCAGGACTTTTTGCCGTTCACACAGCAGGGGAACAGCTGACATTACTGAACCCCAGTAACACAGGAGCAAGTGTAGACTGTGCTAACAGCACTTCCAAGCAACAACTGGCGGTGTTGGAGCCCAGGGTCAAGGAGGATGTTTAAATACTAGATCAAGTATTTTCCTTGTTACGTGTCAATTAAAAATGTCTATACTCCAAACAAGAGAAATATGACCTTTAGTACCATAAGATGATGATTTTACTTTAAAAAATATATGTAAATTAATAATTGACAAACATAAACGCATACATTAACATGTTGAAAAGCAATGCAAACCACAATAAAAATCGGTTAAATAATCTGCTATAACGGTTTTAAATAAAAGCATACAAGTACATATCAGAATCCATTAATGATGGATAAGTAACAGTATGTACACCATTTTCATTTGCTGAATAATATCACTAAAAAGTTTTTAAAAATATCTAAAATTTCCATCATGTAATACTGATAATATGTGCCAATCATTTATATTAACAAAAAAAAACTTTAAAAAGTGCATAGTGAAAACAGCTATTTATGCCTGACTGTGGACTTGCAAGCATGACAACGGATAGATAAGGTATATATAGATGAGACTGCATAGCCACAGATGGTGAATGGCGATGTAATACTGTACCTCAATAAAGTGTGCGTTACTACTACATCCTTTTTTTTATATAGCTTTATAAAAGGGTACGTGCATGTATGCTTGCGCCTTTGTTTGGACGCACAGACTGGCTTCCTGCTGTGACGCGTTGGGTATTGGAGCGTCTGTGCGTCTTATGACGCAGACTAACATTCACGGTGCGCATCGTTCATCATCGCAAGCGTACCGACAACACAAAGGCGTTGTCATGACTGCTTTACTCAGTAAACATGCACCTATGATGAAACATACACGCATGTGCCCTATTACATAACAAGCTACAAGAAAAATGCGTGTGAGGTGTGACACAGCTGTTTTGTTAAGGTACAGTATTATATCGACATTGTACAGGTGTCGCTATTCAGTCTGATAAATAGATATCATTCACCTATTCTATCAGTTGTCGTTCTTTCAGCACCACTTACAGGTATATATTTTGCTATTGTGACTATGCACTATTGACTTTACCAAGGTAATGCATGATTTTTGTTAGCGATTATCATGTTTACATGAAGGACCTTTATGATATGGGCTGTTAACTTTCTAATCAAATATGTATTTTTTAAAATGACACAAATATAAGTAATGTTGAAGAGGACTATTCCTACATGCATTGTTTGCACAATATTACAGGTGTACATCACGTCCCTTAATCAACATTGGATATTATATTTACTGTATGCTTTATTTCAAAGGCAAGAACACTGAAGTATAACCTTCGCACTGCAGCAGTTGTCAAAGTTCAACCCACATTATGCACTTCCAACATTGCAGTATTTGAGTCATCATGATGTGAGTTGGATTTGTCTAAGCTATGGAGTGACAAGGTTGACCATCAGTATCCTATAGCATAAGTAGGCTTTTGTGTTTGCATTTGTTTTCGACATGTGCATATCTGTAATAATATGTCACAATTATTTTGTTACAGATTTGTGACAAAGACAAATCATTTTATGGTTTGAAAGTTGACGTTTCAAATGTTTACAGCTTAGAAATCATGGTGTAGCCTCATATCTATGTGTAGCACTAGACACTTTGAGATGTCATGTTTTTGTTCACCATGATTAGGTAGCTAGCAGTAATTTTTGCCGGACACACAGCAGGGGAACAGCAGGCGTTACTGAACCCCACAAACACATCAGCGATTGTTTTCATCTGTGCATCTAACACTTCTGAGCAGCAACTGGCGCTGTTGAAGCCCAGGGTCAAGGAGGGTGTAGGCAGAGGCCTAGTATGAGATGTTTGAAGTTGAAGTTGTAGTTAGCAGCAGTAATTTTTGCCAGACACACAGCAGGGGAACAGCAGGCGTTACTGAACCCCACAAACACATCAGCGATTGTTTTCATCTGTGCATCTAACACTTCTGAGCAGCAACTGGCGCTGTTGAAGCCCAGGGTCAAGGAGGGTGTAGGCAGAGGCCTAGTATGAGACGTTTGAAGTTGAAGTTGTAGTTAGCAGCAGTAATTTTTGCCAGACACACAGCAGGGAACAGCAGGCGTTACTGAACCCCACAAACACATCAGCGATTGTTTTCATCTGTGCATCTAACACTTCTGAGCAGCAACTGGCGCTGTTGAAGCCCAGGGTCAAGGAGGGTGTAGGCACAAAATATTGAGTTATTGCCTTGTTACGTGGCCATTGCAAATGTATGTACTTCAAACAAGAATAAATGAAGTTTTACTACGACAATAAAATGATGAATTTCAATTACAAGAATAGAAAAATATTTATACTTGACAGTCCTCTGTGGTTGATAACGTTTAATGGCTAACTGAAAATATGGTAACAAATTCAAAGCTTTCGAGACTACTCAGGTGCCTTCATCAGGCTAAGAGTAAAGCCAAAAATGAAGAATCACATATTTCTACACACAACAGGACACAGGAATAGCTAAGACAAGTGAGGGAGGGACAAGTGAGGGGAGACCGGCAACAAAAAGGAGAACAAGGATGAATTATCAGCGCCACACAATCACAGATAAATTAATGAATTTACCTGTGGCAAAAGACTTTTGTATGCCCGGTCATAGCATCATGGATATGGAATTACTGGTATTAAAATATAACTTCAAATATGAGAAACGTACAAAGGTTTCAGAATATAAGCTCATCATGACCTTTGATACTGTTAGTGATGGAATGAATAGATCACATGGATTTATGTCATTCTATATCAATTAAGGAATCTGCGTCTATGCCCTTCCAGGGTCATGAAAACCCAAAAAAAGATGCCAATGAGAGGGCAATCAAACTTTCTATCCTTATCTAGGAACTGTTCCAATATTTATGTTCATCCCTGTGAGATAATGACAGTTCTGATACACGTCACTTACTTGTCTTACCTATTGCACTATTCCTGTGTCCTGTTGTGTATAGAAATATGTGATGCTTAATTTTTTTATTTAGTCTTTGCCTGATGAAGAGACGTGAGTAGCCTTGAAAGCTTGCAATTTGTTTCCATCTTTTCAGTTATCCATTAAAAGGTATCAACCACTGCTGACTCTGAAGTCTAAATATTTTTCTATTACTGGCTAACACGGTACAAAGATACACATGTTTTCTAATTTCAAGAAGGAAAAATAAAGAAAATACAAATATAAACGCATATATGCACATGCCAAAAATAAATGGAACAACACAACACCCAAAAAATTGGTAACAAAATATAGTGTTGTAAATTTAAGAATAAAAGTCCTTTTTTTTTATGAATAATGCTTAAGGAACGCTATGTTAAACCATAACATAGTGAAGACAATGGATTTTGTAATAGTCACTCATCATCATCATCGCAAATTTTATGTGACAGTCACAGACATTTCAATTATTTAAGTTCATAAAATCGTAACTTTCTATAGCATGTATGACATGTCCAGCATGGACTCATCAATGTGATTGATGACACAATAATGTACGATAAAAAATAACCATTTAAAAAAACATTAGGCATTGTTTGTCACAATTTAAGTGTGTGCCTGCAAGTGTAGGTGAAACAAAGGCTATGGATAGCAAAGGTATATTCTATGTCTGTATCAGACAGTGGACAGTCTCTGATGGGTAATGCCGATGTTATACTGTACGTCAATAAAGTCTGCGGCTGAAATCATGCATTTTTTGCTTGTAGAGTGTTGAAGAGGGTAAAAGAATGTCTGGTTGCGCAAAGCTTTATCCGTCAACACTACCTTCCTACTGTCACGCGTAGGGTAGGGTAGCGTGTGGCAATTAGCTGACTATCAAATGTGAGGTTAGGCTGCGTTATTGCGCACTAGGGACGCAAAAAAAAATACAGCAGTAATAATTTAATGTGTAATACTCCACCTATGACAAACAAAAAAATTACGTTCCCTCTTTAACAATGTACAAGACTAACAAGCCTAATGGTTGACGCTGACTTAATTGAGATACAGTATTACATCAACATTGTCCATGAGTAACTATGCACTGTGATACCTATATACCAGTATTAATTTATATCTCTTGTGGTTGTTTCAACAGCACTTGCAGGTATAACTACCTATTGTCAGTATGCATGATGCACTTTCTAGATGTAATAATTTATTATTGGACATTATTACCATGTTTACATGCTGGCCATTTCATATATGGTGTTTGAAGTTACAGTTGGCATCAGTATGTGTATTTTATAATGTCTGTCATAAATAAAACTCGTGATGATGATGATGAGGATTTAATGATTCGTACATCCATTGACTGCATTATCTTACAGGTACAGATAAAGTTCCTTAAAAAGCATTAATTCATAAGTCTGAAATGTACTTTTATGCATTAATTTCAAAATGTGAAGAGTAGACTATGTTTTATTTTTTGTTACCATTTCTAATAGACATGTGCAGATATGCGCTGTGATGACAAATTATTATTTGTCCATATTTGTCATAAAAATTTATCATTCTAGGCCTGCAAAACTTCACAATTTCATGTTTTCAGCATAACAAGCAGGGTGACGGCTCTTCCCTATTTGGAGCATGTTGGTCATGTGTTTTTCTGTCCATGTGTCGGGAACAGGAGACTTCTTGCCGTTCACACAGCAGGGGAACAGCTGGCGTTACTGAACCCCACTAACAGTAGAGCTTGTGTTTTGTTCTGTGGACACGACACTTCTGAGCAGCAACTGGCAGTGTTGGAGCCCAGGGAGTAGAGTTCAGGTGGTAGAAAGATGAACATAACAGGAGACATGGATAACGTTGCGAACCAGTTATTTAATCTGAAAACGGACAGACAAATTCTGGCGAGATCCATGCCTTGTTCATTTTCAGAAAAGTAAGCCGGTCTACATTATCGGAGGATAGTCGCATGCGACGGTCTGTTAGTACACCACCTGCAGCACTAAAGACGCGCTCCGATAATACACTGGCAGCAGGGCAAGCCAGCACCTCCAATGCATACTGGCTAAGCTCTGGCCATGTATCCAGCTTAGAGACCCAAAACTTGAATGGGGAAGAGCCATCTGGGAGTACACTGAGAGGCAAAGCCAAGTAGTCTGTCACCATCTGACGGATACTTGCCTCCCGCTGACTGGAGCCCTCTCGGATGGTGTAGACATTTGTGGCGCTGCCACAAAACTTTGCCATATTTTTAACATACTGGTCTTTCCCTGTGCAGAGGCACTGCGTGTGCTCCCTCTTGTTGCAGAGCTCTCTACACTGCCTCGACGCACAGAGCTGCTTTGTAAAGCAGTAGCAGCAGCAGTGCTCTCGGCAGTAAGGTAGAACATTAGGGATTGCACCAGTGTGTCTTGGTACTCCCGCATTTTACGCTCCCGGTTCAACGGTGTGATGAGGCTTTTGACGTTGTCCCGGTAGCGAGGGTCTAGGAGGGTGTACACCCAATAATCAGACGTCGTGAGAATGTGGGCGATGCGGCCGTCGTTTCTCAGGCACTGCAGCATGAAATCAACCATGTGCTGCAGACTCCCAACTGGCAAAGAAACGCTATCCTCTGCAAGAGGCGTTATCTCTGCCTGCTCTGCATCACCCCACCCTCGCTCTACATACTGACTAGAGCGTTGTGTACCTCCCTCTGGAGCGATGTCTTCCTCCTCCATTGACTCCTCCTCCTCATCCTCCTCACAAAGTGAGCCCTGCCCAGCCCTTTGTGAGGAACCACGTTGCGCTGACTTTCCAGAAGGTGATGGAATTTGTGACTCCTCATCCTCCACCTCTTCCAAAACCTCATCCCTTATTGCTTGCAGTGTTTTTTGAAGCAGGCAGATAAGGGGGACAGTCAGGCTGACTAGTGCATCATCTGCACTCGCCATCCGCGTTGACTCATCAAACGCACGCAAAACGTGGCACATGTCCTTCATAGTGGCCCACTCATTAATGGTGAAGTGTGGACGGCGCAAATTGCGTGTTGATTGTGCCTGATGCAGCTGATACTCCATAACTGCTGGCTGCTGCTCACACAACCGCTCCAACATATGTAACGTTGAATTCCACCTGGTGGATACGTCACATATGATGCGATGTTCAGGAAGGCGCAATCTGCGTTGCAGAGCTGCAATGCGCGATCTGGCCATGCTGGAACGTCGCAAGTGAGCGCACTCTAGGCGGACCTTGTGCAGCAGTGCATCAAGATCCGGATAGTCCCTCAAAAAACTCTGCATGACCAAGTTGAGCACATGTGCCAGACATGGTATGTGAGTGAGTTTGCCAAGGCCAAGAGCTGCCACCAGATTTCGGCCATTGTCACACACTACCAAGCCTGGCTGGAGATTCGCTGGCAAAAACCACACGTCGCTCTCCTGCTTGATGGCATTCCAGACCTCCTGCGCTGTGTGGCTTCGATTCCCCATGGGAATTAATTTCAGAACGGCCTGTTGCCGTTTGGCCACGGCCGTGCTCATATCGGTCGCATCAGGTAAGCGTCCACGGGTCCATGTGGAGGTAGACCGTGACGGCTCCTGCAGCGATGATTCTGAGGAACTGGAGTAGGAGGAGGAGTCAATGTGGACAGACTTTATTCCGGCAATCCTTGGAGTTGGCAGAACACGTACAGCGCCACTCGCAAGATGTGTACCCGGCTCCACAACATTCACCCAATGGGCAGTGAGTGAAAGGTATCGTCCCTGGCCATGGGTACTGGTCCACGCATCGGTGGTCAGGTGGACCTTGCTACTGACGGCGTTTAGTAGCGCATGTTTAATTTTTGCCTCAACATGCTTTTGCAGACCAGGGACGGCTTGCCTGCTGAAATAAAATCGGCTGGGCACATTGTATTGTGGGACTGCCAATGCCATTAATTCACGGAAACTGTCAGTCTCCACCAGCCTGAATGACAGCATTTCAAGGGACAGGAGTTTTGCAATGCCAGCATTCAGAGCCTGTGCTCGTGGATGGTTTGCCGAGTATGGCCGTCTTTTATCCCATGCCTGTGCTACCGATGGCTGTTTTGTGGCCTGGGTGTGTGAGGATGACAGGGAACTTGCAGCTGTGGGTGGAATAACACTGTGTCTCTGGACAACAGTGACAAAGGTTCTTCCATGGCGATCCTGTGAGGAAGCCGAACCAGCTGTGTGTGAACTGGAGGAAGAGGCTCCAACACGAGCTGAAGATGTAGGTGCTGCTGTAGGTTGGCCTACATCTCCAGTGTGTCTTTGTAACTCAACAAAGTGCTTTGACCGCACATGTTTCCACATATTTGTTGTATTAAGGTTACTGACACTTTTACCTCTTTTAATTTTTTGATTACACAGCTTGCATTTGACATAGCAAATATCATCTGCAACTGTATCAAAAAAGGACCACGCAGAGCAAGTCCTGGGAGCGCCCGGTTTGGCTGTTGGAAGAGAACTGCTCCGAACGGGTGCCAAACTGGAGGCTACAGGCAAGCGAGTCTGCAGCCTACCTCTCCCTACTGTTTGGACCGTTGGGGCAATCTCTTCCTCAGAGCTGCTCCCACCACCTTCCTGTTCCTCACGCCATGTTGGGTCTTGGACCTCATCATCTCCACCACTACCCTCTTCCAACACCTGCTGTTGTTGGGTGGTCTGGCCAGCACCATGCTCAACAGAAACTGGCAACTGAGTCTCATCATCATCAGATGCGTTCTGCGGTGTGCTGACCATCGGCACTGGCTCACCCGCCTCTTCAGATTCAGAGAGACACAGCTGTTGCGCATCACTGCATACTGCCTCTTCTTCACATTCCAGAATGCTGCTTGGCTGGGCCCCTGTTTGCAAGCCAACAGATTCTGAGAACAGAAGCAGAGACTCAGCTGGCTCCTGTACAGAGCTCTCTGACTGCCTGGGCAATTTGGCAGGCGGTGAAGAGACTGATGGTTGTTCAACAGTGCTGTGGTCCTGAGAGGAGGTGGAAGCTATTGAAGTCGATGCATTGGCTGCCATCCAACCAACAACGGCTTCAATTTGTTCTTCACGCAGCAGGGGGGTACGCTGAGCTCCTACAAAAGTGCGCATAAAGGAACGCTCACGGGGAAAACTGGTGGATGCTGTGTCACTGGGTGCGGCAGCAGCCACAGAATCCCCACGTCCTCTCCCTGCTGCAAATCCACGGCCTCGACCACGACCACGTGCCTTACTCACTGACTTCTTCATCTTGGTAGATTGATAAAGAAAGTCAGAAAAGTTATAAGGCCTAAGTGTGGTTATTCCTCACAGACTACAGTGAACCCTGCAGACAACTGTTCAGTATCTGTGAAAGGCCCCTTTGTGTACTTCTATAGTGTTTGCAACCAATGTATTGTATACGGATGGAAGCGCGTCACACTAATAGATTAGATTTTTTTCCACTAAAATGGAGCAGCACCAATTAGAGAAAAATGTGAAGGATGAGGCAGTGACACACGCTCAGCAGACTACAACCGGCAGTGGTTGAAGAACAAACTGGAGCGTAATCTGCACTCACAAAATGAAAAGCTCACAGACTACAGTGAACACTGAAACACAACTGTTAAGTAGCTGTTAAAGGCCCCTTTGTGTACTTCTATAGTGTTTGCAACCAATGTATTGTATACGGATGGAAGCGCGTCACACTAATAGATTAGATTTTTTTCCACTAAAATGGAGCAGCACCAATTAGAGAAAAATGTGAAGGATGAGGCAGTGACACACGCTCAGCAGACTACAACCGGCAGTGGTTGAAGAACAAACTGGAGCGTAATCTGCACTCAAAAAATGAAAAGCTCACAGACTACAGTGAACACTGAAACACAACTGTTCAGTAGCTGTTAAAGGCCCCTTTGTCTACTTCTATAGTGTTTGCAACCAATGTATTGTATACGGATGGAAGCGCGTCACACTAATAGATTAGATTTTTTTCCACTAAAATGGAGCAGCACCAATTAGAGAAAAATGTGAAGGATGAGGCAGTGACACACGCTCAGCAGACTACAACCGGCAGTGGTTGAAGAACAAACTGGAGCGTAATCTGCACTCAAAAAATGAAAAGCTCACAGACTACAGTGAACACTGAAACACAACTGTTCAGTAGCTGTTAAAGGCCCCTTTGTCTACTTCTATAGTGTTTGCAACCAATGTATTGTATACGGATGGAAGCGCGTCACACTAATAGATTAGATTTTTTTCCACTAAAATGGAGCAGCACCAATTACAGAAAAATGTGAAGGATGAGGCAGTGACACACGCTCAGCAGACTACAACCGGCAGTGGTTGAAGAACAAACTGGAGCGTAATCTGCACTCACAAAATGAAAAGCTCACAGACTACAGTGAACACTGAAACACAACTGTTCAGTAGCTGTTAAAGGCCCCTTTGTGTACTTCTATAGTGTTTGCAACCAATGTATTGTATACGGATGGAAGCGCGTCACACTAATAGATTAGATTTTTTTCCACTAAAATGGAGCAGCACCAATTAGAGAAAAATGTGAAGGATGAGGCAGTGACACACGCTCAGCAGACTACAACCGGCAGTGGTTGAAGAACAAACTGGAGCGTAATCTGCACTCACAAAATGAAAAGCTCACAGACTACAGTGAACACTGAAACACAACTGTTAAGTAGCTGTTAAAGGCCCCTTTGTGTACTTCTATAGTGTTTGCAACCAATGTATTGTATACGGATGGAAGCGCGTCACACTAATAGATTAGATTTTTTTCCACTAAAATGGAGCAGCACCAATTAGAGAAAAATGTGAAGGATGAGGCAGTGACACACGCTCAGCAGACTACAACCGGCAGTGGTTGAAGAACAAACTGGAGCGTAATCTGCACTCACAAAATGAAAAGCTCACAGACTACAGTGAACACTGAAACACAACTGTTAAGTAGCTGTTAAAGGCCCCTTTGTGTACTTCTATAGTGTTTGCAACCAATGTATTGTATACGGATGGAAGCGCGTCACACTAATAGATTAGATTTTTTTCCACTAAAATGGAGCAGCACACAATTAGAGAAAAATGTGAAGGATGAGGCAGTGACACACGCTCAGCAGACTACAACCGGCAGTGGTTGAAGAACAAACTGGAGCGTAATCTGCACTCAAAAAATGAAAAGCTCACAGACTACAGTGAACACTGAAACACAACTGTTCAGTAGCTGTTAAAGGCCCCTTTGTCTACTTCTATAGTGTTTGCAACCAATGTATTGTATACGGATGGAAGCGCGTCACACTAATAGATTAGATTTTTTTCCACTAAAATGGAGCAGCACCAATTAGAGAAAAATGTGAAGGATGAGGCAGTGACACACGCTCAGCAGACTACAACCGGCAGTGGTTGAAGAACAAACTGGAGCGTAATCTGCACTCAAAAAATGAAAAGCTCACAGACTACAGTGAACACTGAAACACAACTGTTCAGTAGCTGTTAAAGGCCCCTTTGTCTACTTCTATAGTGTTTGCAACCAATGTATTGTATACGGATGGAAGCGCGTCACACTAATAGATTAGATTTTTTTCCACTAAAATGGAGCAGCACCAATTACAGAAAAATGTGAAGGATGAGGCAGTGACACACGCTCAGCAGACTACAACCGCAGTGGTTGAAGAACTAACTGGAGCGTAATCTGCACTCACAAAATTAAAAGCTCACAGACTACAGTAAACCCTGCAGACAACTGTTCAGTAGCTGTGAAAGGCTCCTTTCTGTACTTCTATAGTGTTTGCAACCAATGTATTGTATACGGATGGAAGCACGTCACACTAATAGATTTGATTTTTTTCTAATATAATGGAGCTGCACCAATTCCACAAAATAAAATAAAAAAAAAAAAGAGTCAGTGACACGTGCAGATGCCTACAAACAGCGGTGGATGCAGAGCAAACTGCAGCGTCACCTGCACTGTCACACACACACCTTGCACAGAGCTGTTAAAACAACACTGGCAAAATGAAGCTTTACACAGCGGTTGGTAAACTAGCCTGCCTCAAGCACAGTAGTACACAAAATCGCAATATCTAACTGTCCCTCAGAGTGAGCAGAGTAGCGTTCTGTCCCTAACTGAGTTCACAGCACAGTGACGCTAAAATGGCTGCGGCGCCTTTTATAGTGCATTCTGACATCATTTCAGCAGCCAATCACAGCCATGCCATTAGTTAAGATGACCGCAGCATTACAGGATGTGCCCACACTTCATAAGATTCATCATTGGCTGACTAACATCACATTGCCTCTCAAAGAATTATGGGAACTTCCGATTCCGGTATACGATATTGAAAAAGTATCGGAATTAAGTATCGGAATTCCGATAACGCGAATATCGGCCGATACCCGATACTTGCGGTATCGGAATGCTCAACACTATTGACCATCATTCTAACAGCCTTTCTAAGGGGTAATTTAGCCTAGTGAGAGAGTGAGAGTCGCAAAAGCAGGTAGAGTGATAGAATCCAGCAAGTAGACAGGGATTAGGCATGTGCAGTCCATTGGCAAATATATAGCTGCATTTTTTTGTGGGGACTGTTAAAATGTAATATATTTTAATCCATCAAGTTTACGTGCTTGGAAGTCTTTCTTTGTGTTATATAAGACACCCATTAATCATTAAAACATTTTCCTAGGTTACATTTCTCAGCCACACACTATTACTAAGTGTAGGGTACATTTCTACAGGGGTAGAATTTATGTACTTGTAATCGAAGTACATGTATCAAAGTATTGTCGCAGTTATACATGGATGAATCTAACACTCATCTCTATTCTCTTCATACAGGTATTTAATCTCTGCACCAAATCCTGCATGCTATCAGCCACAGCTTTAATTTTATCCAGTAAACTTAATGGTATTTAATCTCTGCACCAAATCCTGCATGCTATCAGCCACAGCTTTAATTTTATCCAGCAAACTTAATGGTATTTAATCTCTGCACCAAATCCTGCATGCTATCAGCCACAGCTTTAATTTTATCCAGCAAACTTAATGGTATTTAATCTCTGCACCAAATCCTGCATGCTATCAGCCACAGCTTTAATTTTATCCAGCAAACTTAATGGTATTTAATCTCTGCACCAAATCCTGCATGCTATCAGCCACAGCTTTAATTTTATCCAGCAAAGTTAATGGAATATATCTATTTCAACTTACTCTGCTTGTACCGTTATGCTGTGAGGTCAAATAACTTTTTCAAAGTGGTTTATGACCCATGTTGGCTTGGACATTTGTTTATCTGCCCACTACATTTATTGTGGCCTGCTGTCTCAACTTAGTTTGACTGATTGCTAACAAGTGAGAGAGGGGAAAAAAATAAGTTCTTAGATCTAGCCTCCTATATATTGAGACATAGTCTAGGGAAGTATTTATGCCGGGGTAGCATATATGTACATGTAATCGAAGTACATGTATCAAAGTATTGCCGCAGTTATATATGGCAGTTAGACAGGGAAGGAGACAGATAAGACACATTACAAAATCTATTCCCTCTACATTTGGATTACAACACATATTCACCATAAGCATTTGTATAATTTATATCCTGGCTGCTGCATTCACTCACATCCACCGCCCTTGCATTAACTCTACACTCCATCCATATCGGCCCCACTGTCCTTTCCTCTCCTATGTATAGCACTCACGCTCTTTTCACACTGCTAAACAGCACAAATCCACTCAGTTCCACCATCCAACACACAAGACGCTCTCACAGATCACTTAACCATATGCTCACTCTTTCTATTCTCCTTCTTCTAGTCACAGGAGATATTGCTCCAAACCCCGGCTCCCCATGTTATAGCAAGTCAAACCTTCCAACTGCTACACTCAGAAACCCCTCTAATCTTATTAATATTCCCTGCATGCCTTCTGTCTCTTTTAATTGTGCTCTTTGGAATTCTCGCTCAGTGTGTAATAAACTCCCGTTCATCCATGACTTCTTCCTTTCAAATTCTCTTAACCTTCTAGCTCATACTGGAACCTGGATCCAGCAGTCAGACACCACCGCTGCTGCTGCTCTCTCATATGGTGGACTACACTTCTCTCATACCCCAAGATCGGACAACAGAGCAGGTGGAGGCGTTGGTCTGCTCTTATCAACCAAATGTACTTTTCAAGTTATTCCTCAAGTACCCTCACTTGTCTTCCCTTCTTTTGAGGTCCATGCTGTCTGACTCTACATCCCCTTCTCCATATGAGTGGCAGTGGTGTATCATCCTCTCGGCCCTTGTTATCAGTTCCTGGATCAATTTGCCACCTGGCTTCCACATTTTCTCTCCTGTGACATCCCCACCCTCATCATGGGCGATTTCAATATCCCCATTGCTCTTCCCCTCTCCCCATCTGCCTCTCACCTTTTATCTCTAACCTCCTCTTTCGGCTTCTTGCAGCATATTAACTCCCCCACGCATGAAGACAGAAACTCCCTCAACTTGGTTTTCTCCCGGCTTTGCTCAGTGGATTATTTCACAAATTCCCCTCTCCCGCTCTCTGACCACAACCTTCTTTCATTCTCTTTCAAAAACTGCCATCCCACTCAGGTCACCCCAACTTTCCACACATATAGAAACATACAAGCCATTAACACCCAGAAACTTATAAAGAACTTGCAGTCATCGTTTGCCCCTATCTCCTCCCTCTCATGTCCAAATTCTGCACTGAAGCATTACAACGAAACCCTGCAAAGTGCCCTGGATGAAATTACACCTCCTATACAATACGACACAGATGGCGACAACCGTGGCACACGCTGCAAACACGTTTCCTGCAGCGGTGCTCTAGGTGCGCCGAACGTCTGTGGAGAAAATCTAATCTATCCGAAGATTTCATACATTACAAGTTTATGCTTGAAACATACAACTCTGCCTTTCATCTCTCCAAACAAACCTATTTCAACAGCCTCATCACCTCACTATCCAATAACCCAAACGTCTCTTTGACACTTTTAACTCCCTACTGAACCCAAAAGTGCAGGCTCCAACCACTGATCTCCACGCTGACGATTTGGCCAATTATTTCAAAGAAAAAATCAACCACATCCAACAGGAAATTATCTCCCAATCCCCTCATACCATGAACTGTCCTCCCTCCCCCACTGCATCCAGTTCACTCTCTGATTTTGAACCAGTCACAGAAGACGTAATCAGGCTCCTTGCTTCTTCTCGCCCTACCACTTGCATCAGTGACCCCATTCTGTCACATCTCCTCCAGTCCCTTTCCCCTGCTGTCACCTCTCACCTAACAAAAATATTCAACCTCTCTCTCTCTTCCGATATCTTTCCCTCCTCATGCCATCATACATCCAGTACTTAAAAAATCATCCCTCGACCAAAACTGTGCCGCTCTGTTGTGAATGTGCTAAAAATGGTTTCTGAGCAGAGGTTCCCTCTGGTGGTTACTGACAGTACTGAACCTTTCAGCAGGAGTGGCAATCTGGGATCACGGATTGGTCTGATATAAGGGAGGCTCTCTCCCATGATGGTTGCCGGTGATCAATTGTTCTTGTCTCAATTGTGGTTACTGGTTCATTTGGAAGTTTGCTGAGTCTTGCCTGCATCTTCTGCTATGAGATAAGATATTTTCTGCTTTTATTTTTGTGCTTGCTTTTTGCATTGTTCCCTGCACTTCTGTGGAGGTCAGCCAGGTCCCCTCCGGGGGGCTTGTGCTTTATCTGGAGCCACTGTTGTTTGTTCATTTGCTTTTTCCTGTTTTTTCAGTGGCTGCGGCTTAGTTTTGTTACACCAGAGAACTGATTTAGGTGGTAGAGGTCATGTGATCTCAGGTGTTTTTGCAATCAATAGTGTTGGTTTTTTTAGGGTTTTTTTTTGGATTGCAGTGAGTATCCTTTCCTGTACTTTTCTGTCTAGACAGATTGGGCCCCAGCATTTGCTCATTCTATTTTCTGTCTGTGTCCGTGCTTCCTCTTGTCTAACCGCCATTACATGTTTGGGGGCTTCCTTTTTTCTTTGGGGATCTGCTCCGGGGCAGATAGCTTTCATCTTTCTGCCTTTAGGTGTAGTTATCTCTCAGGCTGTGACAAGGCATTTAGGTTCAACGTAGGAACGCTCCACGGCTACCTCTAGTTGTGTGGTTAGTTCAGGTTACTGCAATCCAATAGGTTCCAGCCTCTCTGGTGTATTGCTGTCTTTGCTTACTCTCCTCAGCTACCAAAACATAACAATATCATCGGCCCAAAACTGAAAATTATATGTTACTCACAGAAGGGAAAAATAGTGTGGGAAAAAAAAAAGTTGTCAGAGTTGTCAGAGATTTTTTTTTCCTGCTTGTTGCATTTTTTCCCTCTTTCTCTCTGGGTGCTGAGGATTTTTTTTTCTCTCAATGGAGCTTGCACAGTTGTCTGGCCGTGTGGATCAGCTTGCCACTGAGGTTCGGAGTATTGCTACCTATCTTGCTAGGTTGCCGGTTGTGGAACCTAGGATTCCCATGCCAGATTTGTTTTTGGGGGATCGGGCTAAATTTCTGCATTTCAAAAATAACTGTAAGTTGTTTTTTGCCTTAAAGCCTAAGTCCTCAGGGAACGCAGCACAGCAGGTTCAAATTGTCATCTCTCTCCTGCGCGGCGATCCTCAGGATTGGGCTTTTTCCCTGACACCTGGGGATTCTGTTTTGAATGATATTGATGCATTTTTTCTGGCTCTGAGGTTATTGTACGATGAACCTAATGTCACTGATCAAGCTGAAAAAACCTTGTTGGCATTAAATCAGGGTCTTGAAGATGCTGAGTTGTACTGTCAGAAATTCCGAAAGTGGGCAGTCCTGACCAAATGGAATGATGATGCTTTGGCAGCCATTTTTCGGAAGGGTCTGTCAGAGAATGTAAAGGATGCTATGGTTGGATTCCCTGCTCCCACTGGTCTCAATGATTCTATGTCATTGGCTATTCAAATTGACAGACGTTTGCGTGAGCGCAAGGTATGCGTGAAATAGTGTTGCCTTGTGAGCCAGCTTCTGAGCCCATGCAGTGAGATAGAGTGACTTCTGGGGCACAGCGTCATGAGTTTCGAAAGCGCAATGGGTTATGTTTCTACTGTGGTGACACCTCTCATGCTATTTCAGTCTGCCCTAAACGGGGAAGACGTTTTGCACGCTCAGTTGTCTTGGGTAATGTTCAGACTAAATTTCTGTTGACTGTTACCCTGATTTGCTCCCTGTCCACATTTTCTGCTCAGGCTTTTGTTGATTCGGGAGCAGCTATTAACCTGATGGATTTTGACTTTGCCAAACGTTGTGGGTTTCCCATGATACCCCTGCGGAAGTCTATTCCCCTACCGGACATTGATTCTACCTCTTTGGCGGAGAATAAACCCCAGTTTTCTACTCAGGTGATTATGAGGGTTGAACCAGATCATCAGGAGAGTTGCAAATTTCTGGTGCTGTATAATCTGCATGACATTATTGTACTAGGTTCCCTTGATTACAGACTCATAATCCTGTTTTGGATTGGAAATCTGTGTCTGTAACCAGTTGGGGCTGCCAATGTGTTAATGCCGACACTCCTGCTTTTTCTGCCTCTTCCCAGTCTCAGGATGTTCCTGACTTTTTGACTGATTTTTCGGATGTATTTAGTGAAAGTAAATCTGCATCCTTGCCCCCTCACAGGAGCTATGATTGCGCTATTGAATTAGTGCCTGGTGGTAAATTTCCTAAAGGTCGCCTTTTTAACTTGTCTGTACCTGAACACGATGCTATGCGATCTTATATCAAGGAGTCATTGGAGAAGGGTCATATCAGACCATCCTCTTCACCCTTGGGTGCCGGTTTTTTACTTTGTGGCCAAAAAGGATGGTTCATTGAGGCCGTGTATTGATTATCGTCTCTTGAATAAGATCACTGTGAAGTATCAATATCCGTTACCCTTGATTTCTGACCTGTTTTCCAGGGTGAAAAGTGCTAGTTGGTTTACCAAGCTTGACCTCAGGGGGGCGTATATCCTTATTCGCATTAAGCACGGGGATGAATGGAAGACGGCGTTTAATACCCCAGAGGGGCATTTTGAGTACCTTGTGATGCCCTTTGGGCTCACTAATGCTCCTTCCGTCTTCCAATCCTTCATGAATGATATTTTCAGGGATTTTGTGGATAAATTTCAGATTGTTTATTTGGATGATATCTTGATTTTTTCCAATGACTGGGACTCTCATGTGAAACATGTTCGGACTGTGTTCCAGATTTTGAGAGAGAATGCACTGTATGTAAAGGGATCAAAGTGTCTTTTTGGCGTACAGAAGGTCTCATTTCTGGGATTCATTTTGTCTCCGTCTGTTATTGAAATGGACCCGGTCAAGGTTCAGGCCATCTGTGATTGGGTCCAACCTACTTCATTAAAGGCTCTTCAGAGATTTTTGGGTTTTGCCAATTTTTATCGTAAATTTATTGGTAATTTCTCCGGTTTTGTTAAACCATTGACTGATTTGACCAAAAAGGGTTCTGATGTGGTGAATTGGCCTCCTGAGGCAGTCTCTGCGTTTCAGGAACTTAAGCAGAGATTCACTTCTGCTCCTGTTCTTCGGCAGCCTGATGTTTCTCTACCGATTCAGGTGGAGGTTGATGCCTCTGAAATTGGGGCAGGTGCTGTTTTATCCCAAAGAGATCCAGAGACCTCTAAGAGTAACCCTTGTGCCTTTTTCTCTCGAAAATTTTCTCCAACTGAAAGTAATTATGACGTGGGTAATCGGGAGATATTGGCCATGAAGTGGGCCTTTGAAGAGTGGAGACATTGGCTGGAAGGAGCCAAACATCAGGTGGTGGTCCTCACGGACCATAAGAATCTGGTTTATCTCGAATCAGCCAAGCGACGTAATCCTAGACCGGCCAGGTGGGCCTTGTTTTTCACACGTTTTAATTTTGTCGTTTCTTTTCTTCCTGGCACTAAGAATGTTAAGGCGGATGCCCTCTCGAGGAGTTTCTTTGCAGACTCTCCTGAGTTATCTGATCCTACTGTTATTTTGAAAGAGGGTGTAGTTCTTTCCGCCATCTCGCCCAATTTGAGACTGGCTCTGAAAGGGTGTCAGGAGGATAAACTAAAGCGCTGCCCTATTGGGAAATTGTTTGTCCCAGACCAGTGGAAGAAGAGTGTGATGTCTGAGATTCATTGTTCCGCGTTGGCTGGTCATCCCGGGATTTTTGGTACCAGATACTTGGTGAGTCGGTCCTTTTGGTGGCCTACTTTGTTTCGTGACGTCAGGGAATTTGTGCAGTCCTGTGGGACTTGCTCTCGCTCCAAGCCTTGCTCTCGCTCTAGTGGTTTGTTAATGCCATTACCTGCCCAAGAGGCCATGGACCCATATCTCTAT
This sequence comes from Oophaga sylvatica, assembly GCA_033576555.1. Lineage (NCBI taxonomy): Eukaryota > Metazoa > Chordata > Amphibia > Anura > Dendrobatidae > Oophaga > Oophaga sylvatica. Next base: position 291,527,425 of record JARQOD010000005.1, on the reverse strand, counting down.
GGATTTTATTTCCGACCTCCCTGTTTCTCAGAGAATGACCGTTATCTGGGTAATCTGTGATAGGTTTTGCCAAGATGACACATCTTGTGCCATTACCTAAGTTACCTTCCTCCTCCGAATTGGTGCCTTTGTTCCTTCAGCACGTGGTTCGGTTACATGGCATTCCGGAGAACATTGTGTCTGACAGAGGAGTCCAGTTTGTTTCCAGATTTTGGAGGACATTTTGTTCTAAACTTGGTGTTCAATTATCTTTCTCCTCTGCTTTTCATCCTCAGACCAATGGACAAACCGAGAGAACAAACCAGACCTTGGAGTCTTATTTGAGATGTTTTGTGTCTGCTGATCAAGATGACTGGGTCTCTTTTTTGCCTTTGGCTGAGTTTGCTCTTAATAATAGGGCTAGCTCTGCCACCTTGATGTCTCCATTTTTCTGCAATTTTGGGTTTCACCCTCGATTTTCTTCGGGACAGGCGGAGGCTTCTGTCTGTCCGGGTGTTGACTCTGTTGTGGAGCGAATGCAGCAGATTTGGGACCAGGTAGTGGAGAGGTTGTCTCTCTCTCAGGAGAAGGCCCAACGGTTTGCCAACCGGCATAGGACTGATGATCCTCGGTTTAAAGTGGGGGACTTGGTTTGGTTGTCCTCAAGAAATATCCCTATGAGGGTTGCATCTCCAAAGTTTAAGCCTAGGTTCACTGGACCTTATGAGGTCATGGAGATTCTTAATCCTCTTTACTTCCGTTTGCTTCTTCCAGGGACATTTAAGATCCATAACGTGTTCCACAAGTCCTTATTGAAGAGGTTTGTCGAGCCAGTGGTTCCTGTGGCTGCGCCTCCTGACCCTGTTTTGGTTGAGGGCAATCTGGAGTATGTGGTTGAGAAAATATTGGATTCTCAGTTTTCTAGACGGAAACTCCAGTATTTGGTTAAGTGGAGAGGTTATGGTCAGGAGGACAATTCTTTGGTGTTTGCTTCGGATATCCATGCTAGAAGACTGATCCGTGCCTATCACCGAGCTCATCCTGATCGACCTGGTTGCACAAGTGAGGGTTCGGTGACCCCTCCTCAAGGGGGGGTACTGTTGTGAATGTGCTAAAAATGGTTTCTGAGCAGAGGTTCCCTCTGGTGGCTACTGACAGTACTGAACCTTTCAGCGAGGAGTGGCAATCTGGGATCAGGGATTGGTCTGATATAAGGGAGGTTCTCTCCCATGATGGTTGCCGGTGATCAATTGTTCTTGTCTCAATTGTGGTTCCTGGTTCATTTGGAAGCTTGATGAGTCTTGCCTGCATCTTCTGCTATCAGATAAGATATTTTCTGCTTTTATTTTTGTGCTTGCTTTTTGCATTGTTCCCTGCACTTCTGTGGAGGTCAACCAGGTCCCCTTACACCAGAGAACTGATTTAGGTGGTAGAGGTCGTGTGATCTCAGGTGTTTTTGCAATCAGTAGTGTTGGTTTTTTTTAGGGTTTTTTGGATTGCAGTGAGTATCCTTTCCTGTTCTTTTCTGTCTAGGCAGATTGGGCCTCAGCGTTTGCTCATTCTATTTTCTGTCTGTGTCCGTGCTTCCTCTTGTCTAACCGCCATTACATGTTTGGGGGCTTCCTATTTTCTTTGGGGATCTGCTCCGGGGCAGATAGCTTTCATCTTTCTGCCTTTAGGTGTAGTTATCTCTCAGGCTGTGACGAGGCGTCTAGGATCAATGTAGGAATGCTCCACGGCTACCTCTAGTTGTGTGGTTAGTTTAGGTTGCTGCAATCCAATAGGTTCCAGCCTCTCTGGTGTATTGCTGTCTTTGCTTACTCTCCTCAGCTATCAAAACATAACACCGCTCACTATAGACCTGTCTCTAATCTTCCCTTCATCTCTAAACTCCTGGAACGCCTGGTCCACACCTGTCTTATACGCTATCTCTCAGATAACTCTCTGCTCGACCCTCTTCAATCTGGTTTCCGCTCTTTACACTCTACTGAAACTGCCATCACTAAATTCTCTAATGATCTTCTAACTGCTAAATCTAATGGTCACTACTCCATGCTAATTCTCTTGGATCTCTCCGTAGCATTCGACACTGTGTACCATCAGCTCCTCCTCACTATGCTGCACTCCATCAGCCTCAAGGACACCGTTCTTTCCTGGTTCTCCTCCTATCTCTCTGACGGTTCCTTCACTGTATCTTTTGCTGGTTCCTCCTTCTCTCATCTTCCCCTTACTGTTGGGGTTCCTCAAGGATCTTTCCTAGGCCCCCTCTTCTTCTCTTTGTATACTGCCCCTATTGGACAAACAATCAGTAGATTTGGTTTCCAGTACCATCTTAATGCTGATGACACCCAATTATACACTTCTTCACCGGTTATCATGCCTGCCTTTTTAGAAAACACCAGTGATTGTCTTACCGCTGTCTCTAACATCATGTCCTCCCTCTATCTGAAACTAAATCTGTCAAAAACGGAACTCCTCGTGTTTCCTCCCTCTACTAACCTACCTTTGCCTGACATTGCCATCTCTGTGTGTGGTTCCACCATTACTCCCCAGCAACATGCTTGCTGTCTTGGGGTCATACTTGATTCCAAGCTTTCATTCACCCCCCACATCCGATCACTGGCTCACTCTTGTTATTTCCACCTCAAAAACATCTCTAGAATTCGACCTTTTCTTACTTTCGACTCTGCAAAAACTCTTACTGTTTCTCTTATTCATTCTCGTCTGGACTATTCTAACTCTCTACTAATCGGTCTCCCTCTTACCAAACTCTCCCCTTTCCAATCTGTCTTGAATGCTGCAGCGAGGATCATATTCCTCACCAATTTTTTACCGATGCCTCTACCTTGTGCCAATCATTAAACTGGTTACCCATCCATTACAGAATCCAGTACAAACTTATTACCCTCACTCACAAAGCACTCCATGGCTCAGCACCACCCTACATCTCCTCCCTTGTCTCAGCCTAGCATCCTACCCATGCCCTCCATTCTGCTAATGACCTGAGGTTAGCATCCTCAATAACCAGAACCTCCCACTCCCGTCTCCAAGACTTTTCACGTGCTGCGCCAATTCTTTGGAATGCACTACCCAGGTTAATACGATTAATCCCCAATCCCCACAGTTTTAAGCATGCCCTAAAAACGCACTTGTTCAGACTGGCATACCGCCTCAACGCATTAACCTAACTATCCCTGAAGGCCCATTCAAAAAATTTTCTCCCATAATCAGGTACCTCGAATTATGTTCTCACCCGCTTTATGCATTTAATAGCCCTCTGTGTCTGTACTTGTAATGTAAGGAGTACAGTTCATATAGTGTCTTGTGCTTGGGTGCGATGAAAACACAGGAGTCACAGGTCTGATATAGAAGGTCTTGTATTACTTCATACAAGTGGCAATAATAGTCACACAGTTTGCAGATACAAAAGCAGGAGACACAGCAGGCCAGAGTAACTTAAGCTCAGCAATCACTCTCCACAACAGGTTCAGGATCTCTTCTCTGTTACCATAAGTCCATGCAAACGTGGATTTATCAAATAGCAAGGTTCCAAAGTCCACGAGTGTTCCAAAGTTCCACAATAGGAAATAACTGGAGTACAAGGTCCAAGGCTTCCAGGAGTCAGGTCACAGGTACACTGCAGGCTTGATTCTGAAGCACTGATTGCTCAGCTGTGGCTGTTTAAGAAGCAAGAGGAGAGAATCAGGGCGGGAACATGCAAGCTGGAAACTCCATATTGACTGAGGGCAAGATAGCTGCAGCAAGACAGAAAGTAAAATGGCTGACGGAAAAACTGAGTTTCAGGAACATGTACACAGAACCTTACAGTACTGTTACATACTTTGGCTGCTAACTGGTTCATGCAGAATTACATGAACACCCGATTCTTACACTATGGCTGGTCCGAACAATGAAAGCAATTGTAACCATCTACCTTTTGTGTCTCCCCTTTTTCCTCATAGATTGTAAGCTTGCGAGCAGGGCCCTCATTCCTCTTGGTATCTACTTTGATCTGTGTTTATTGTTATGCTGTAATGTCTATTGTCTGTACAAGTCCCCTCTATAATGTAAAGTGCTGCGGAATATGTTGGCGCTATAGAAATAAAATTATTATTATTATTATTATTATTTCTATGATCTCCAAAACTGAGAAAAAGCTTTTAAAACTTTTGTAGGCTCCCATTTCAAGGCCATACAGACTTATGTTGTCTGTGAACATTTCTGTGATCATTAAAACTGATAAAAAGCAGTGAAACATTATTCTGGATTGAATTTGATTGTTATCTATAAACTTTTGTGTTCTGTTGCATTACAGAAAGAGTAAACACAAAAAACGCTTTGATTTCAGCAGGTGAACAATTTTTTTCTTTTATTAAAAGTAAACTTGGTTTCAAGAGACCCAGCAATTACAAAATGCATAAGTTGTGCATTAAGGGATAGGGAAGTGGAAATGCTAATGATGGTGCATGCACATGTTGAGGACATGGGGACAGATGTGACAACGCCTGTTACTGGAGCATAAGAAACACATCCATCCATGACACATGGGTTCCTGTCCCACTTTGAAAGAAGACACTGTTCACTACTTCTGAAGGCAGAGCTGTTCGAACAGGTGGTCGGTTGGATAGCAGATAAAGCTTCCACCAGGCTAGGCAGCACCACACAGTCTTCCACATTGTCCACTTTCACCAGCCTAAAAGCTGGATCACTTAATTCTCCTTCCTCCTACTATGTTGAGTCCCAGGAGACTAGTGATATCACAATAGGACACTCCAAGAAGCTCTTTATAACATCAATTCTTGATTGTGGACCCTCAACCTGCATGCTCCAAGAGGGACAAGAAGACATTCTGATTAGTGATGCACAAATCTTAAAGCAGCCACGTCACAAGAACAGGATGGTGGGGAATGGGAAATTTGGTATAAGGAGGGAGATGATGATGAGACACAGTTGCTGCTAAATCTTGTTATGAAGTCAAGAAGTCAGGAGGACCAGCGTGGGGTGGTGGAAGTTGAGGTGGTGGATGACACAGTCACCAACCCTACCTGGGAAGCTAGCATTCAAAGTTAGGGCAGCAGCGCTGAGGGGCAGAGATTACCAACACCAAAACAGATAGGAAGAGGCAATGGAGTGACCAGAGGGAGAAGGTGGGCAACTGTTCCACAGAGCACCAACACTCCTGAATTTCTCCGTCAAAGAGTTAGGTGTTCCTCAATCTGGGACTTTTGTAATGAGCATTCTGAGACCAACAAAATGCCCTTTTGCAACCTGTGCCATACAAAGATAAGGAGAGTTCTAACCACTAAGAATCTAATCACCACCAGCATGATCAGACACATGTCATCTAAGCACCCGACTCAGTGGGCCGAATGCCTGGGTCCACAATTGGTGCCTTCGGGTGACACTATTGCCTCTTCCCCTGTGCTAGGTGGTTCCCAATCCCCTGTTCAAAACACTGGAGCAGATGCCTCCTGCTTCACACCTATCCTTGCACATTCTGACTTACCATCATCAGGCACTTCCAAATCCTTGTCCCAGCCCAGTGTTCAGCTGTCCCTGTCCCAGGTCTTGCAATGAAAAACAAAGTTCCCAGTCACCCACCCACAGGCCCAAATGCTAAATGGGCACATTTCCAGACTGCTTGTCATGGAAATGTTGCCATTTATGCTGGTAGACAAGGAGGATTTCTACTGAATCATGGTGGCAGAAGTCCCTCTGTATTGGGTCCCCAGTCATCACTTTCTCCTGGTTTGGCATTCCAACATTGTACCAGCACGAGTCCAGGAACATCACCCATGCCTTTACCAAAGCACTTACTGGCATTGTCCACTTAACGACTGACACATGGACAAACGCTTTTAGCCAGGGACGCTACATTTCCCTGATGGCACACTGGGTGAACATTCTGTAGGCTGGGGACGAGTCATACTCTGGCATGGCGCATGTGCTCCCGATGCCGAGGATTGCTATCCCTAGATCCATCAGGCTTTACTCCACCTCCTACAGCAGTTCCTGTACCCCTCCTGCTCATCCTCATCTTCCATCCCCAATGTGGTATCTCAGAGCACATTGTCCACATTTGCCGGAAGCTCTTTAGCACTACCTCAGCGAAGCAGCAACATGCTCTACTGAAGCTTGTTTGTCTAGAAGACAAACAGCACACAGAGGCAGAGTTACTTAAAGGAATAATAGACCAGACAGATCTGTGGTTTTTGCTGCTGAATCTACAACCAGGCTTGGTGGTGTTTGATAAAGAGTGGTAGCTGTGAAGCTTGGCAAGCTCACAAATCTACCATGCTTGGCACATGTGCTCAACAGTTACTGAAAACATACCCAGATTTGCCAGAGCTTCTGGTTAAGGTACGTTGTGTCAGCGCCCATTTTTGAATGTTGGCTATAGCTGCTGCCGCTCCATCAGTGCAGCAGTAACGCGAGCAAGTGCCAGCTCACCGACTGGTGTGCAACATCACCATGCACTGGAAATCCACACTGCAATTGCTGGCAAGACTTTGTCAGCATAAGAGGCCAGTAGTTGAGTACCAGCTCCAACGTGCCCATTGGTATTCTGGTTAGCCTCTGTACATAACATCTGAAGATTGGGCATGGATGTCTGACTTTTTTTGGTTTTCCAAGATTTTGAGGACTCCACAAAGACGATGAGCGGATATGACGCTACAGTCAGCGCAACTATCTATGTCTCCTTAAACAGTCACTGATAACAAATAAACATTAAGTATTGCATGAAGACCTGGTGAGGATTGAGGAAGACATAACACAAAGAGATTGTAGCCAGCCCAGCCTGATCGACCCTGCTCAGTGCGGATTGGGTAACAGTGGGGAGGTGGACGCTGAGGAGGAGAAACAGGAGCTGGTGGCTAGAACAACAGAGGCTAGTACCCACACAAGCTTAATCTCATCTCTCCTACATGGATGGACTGAGGATGGTAAAGAGGAGGTAGAGAGGAAGGATGAGATGGAGAGTTTTCTTCATGGTGGAGACAGGGAAGTGTTGGCTGTATGGAGCTTGGCACATGTGGCCAACTTTATATACTGCTGCCTTTACCAAGACCCTCACATTACATTCATCTTAGCCAAAAAAGAGTACGGGTTTTTCACCTGTCTATAATTTTGAAAATGGAGGGCATCACTCAGCAATATAAAGCAAGAGAGTTCACCATGGGCAAAATTGAACAATATGTATAAAGAAACAAAGAAAAAGACATTGTTAGGGTCTGCGGAATGCACCAAATATATGATGTAAAGAGGTGCGTTTGCAGCCCGGGGTCCACCATGCAGGCGGAGCCTGCTGCTAGTAAAATGGCGCAAGAAGCGAACTCTGTTATCCCACAGAGTCGCCAAAATAAATGCCGTAACGTGCTGTGGCAATATGTGCGAACTCTGTTATTCCACAGAGCCGCTAGGAGTGCCGCAGCGCTATATGGCGATGTGTGCGAACTCACTTAACACCACTGAGTCGCAAAATAAACACGCTAGGGCGCTGTCTAGCGTTGAAAGCTAACCCTGTTACGTCACAGAGCCGCTGAGAAAAACTTCTGTGTCCTGTCAGGCACCCAGATACACAGTTGACTGCTAAGCGAACATAGAACGTGATCATGCGCTAATGTCCTCGCGGGAGACACCCGCAATCTATGGCGTCTGAACGCCAGGCCCTGAATACAGCAATCAAACTCCTCACTGGTTATGCCGGTAATCTAGGGCATCTAGGACACCGACCCTGACCAGCTAGCATACCAAACTCAGGAAGAGAGAGGGGATAGACCCTTCCCCGAGGAGGTTCTGCTCCAGGCAAGAGGTCAATAGGACAGTCGTAGGGACGATGGGGCGGCAGAGTCTCCGCAGCCTTTTTAGAGAACACATCTGCATATGACTGATAACACTTGGGAAGAGGAGAAAAATCTGTGGGTATCTCTGTAGTAGTAACCTGAATGCACTCCCTGACACATCTGTCCTTACATGACTCACTCCAACCCAGTATCCTACCGGAGTTCCACTCAATATGAGGGGAATGGGAATGGAGCCAGGGTACTCCCAGTAGGATTTCGTCTATTCCCTCGGGAAGGATGAGAAGGGAAATAATTTCCTGATGGGAAGGGGGTACACACAAAGTAAGAGGGACAGTCTGATGTGTAATTGGCGAGGGCAATGTCAACCCATTCACTACCCGGACAGTCACTGGTTTGTCGAGCGCTACCAGATGTATTGCATGGCGACAAGCAAAGGTGGATGACATGAAATTCCCCTCTGCTCCTAAGTCCACACAAAGCTCGACTGTAAGTGTGGATGAGTCCACAGTGACTGTCCCTTTAAATGTCATCTTGGAGGAAAATGATGCTGTCTCTAGTGAACCTCCTCCCAGGGCCACTAGGTGCGATCGCTTCCCCGATCGCTGTGGACATTTGTTGGCATAGTGTCGGTCTGCTGACAAAGGTTACAGACCACAGATACTCGGACGACTCGAGACTTAGGTCCTGCACGAGGAACCTCTGTGGCCTTTTGGGGTTCGGACGCCAGATCGGGGGATTCGAGAGGTGTGGCAAAGGTGGGAGACAACCGAATCCTCTGCCTACACTGGGCCCGCTCCAACCTCCGCTCTTGAAAACGGAGGTCGATGCGGGTAGATATGGAGATAAGCTTCTCCAGTGTGGCGGGAATCTCCCTGGTAGCCAAAGCGTCTTTAACATGGTCAGCCAGTCCTCACCAGTAGACTGGAATGAGAACTTTATCCGACCAGTCTAGCTCTGAGGCCAGAGTCCGAAACTGGACGGAAAACTGACTGACCAAAGACGAACCCTGTGCCAATGCCAGCAGTTGTAGCGCCGTATTGTGGGTGACCTGAGGTCCTAAAAAGACCTTTTTAAGAGCCTCCAGGAAATGAGGAGCACTCCGCACCACACGATCGTTGCGCTCCCACAGCGGCGTTGCCCACTCCAATGCTCTGCCCGAGAGTAGAGACAGTACAAAACCCACTTGTGCCCGATCCGCTAGCAGCCTGAACAGCGACTGCGGTAACATCCACAGCTGAGGTTGTGCGCTCAAGAGCCGCCAACCTACCCTCCAGCTGCTGGATGTACTGCGGTAGACGCTGGTCATCCGCCATTTTACTAGCCTGACCCTGATGATAATATTATGTTAGGGTCTGCGGAACGCACCAAATATATGATGTAAAAAGGTGCATTCGCAGCCCGGGGTCCACCGCGCAGGAGGAGCCTGCTGCTAGTAAAATGGCGCAAGAAGCGAACTCTGTTATCCCGCAAGTCGCCAAAATAAACGCCGTAACGCGCTGTGGCAATATGTGTGAACTCTGTTATTCCACAGAGCCGCTAGGAGTGCCGCAGCGCTATATAGCGATGTGTGCGAACTCACTTAACACCACTGAGTCGCAAAATAAACACGCTTGGGCGCTGTCTAGCGTTGAAAGCGAACCCTGTTACGTCACAGAGCCCCTGAGAAAAACTTCTGTGTCCTGTCAGGCACCCAGGTACACAGCTGACTGCTAAGCGAACATAGAACGTGATCATGCGCTAATGTCCTCGCGGGAGACACCCGCAATATATGGCGTCTGAAGGCCAGGCCCTGAATACGGCAATCAAACTCCTCACCGGTTATGCCGGTAATCTAGGGCATCTAGGACACCGACCCTGACCAGCTAGCATACCAAACTCCTCACCGATTAAGTCGGTATTCTAGGGGTTTATTTCAGCCGGGCCCTAACCACACACACGCATGACCACACTGGCGCAAAGCATATGATGATTGATATTAGCGCATGGCGGCCCAGCCATGCCACCCTTTTATAGCAACAGCTACAGGACCTGCCAGAAACAAGGACCAATGAGAAACTGTTCCAAAACACATGCAGTTTCAGGACCTTCCTGGCGGACCAATAGGAGCTGCTGCAGTACCTGAACATGTGACCCCTGATCTCCAATGAGAGATCTTACCCTGGGCATGCTCAGAAGGGGAAAAGCAGGACTTCGTCCCAAAGACTTCTTCTCCAGCACTGGCTATAATAGCAGATCCAGGAGAGGCAGCAGTAAGTCTCTGCACAGTACTGGAATGGGCAAGACGCTGGGACCGACGTCTCTGCTGAGCAGGCTCCACTGCAGCCGGAGACAAATGGGGGACCGCAGCAGGACTGGTTCGAGACTCCCCTTGTGCAGCAGTGGGAACTCAAACCCTAACATTACCCCCCCTCCTAGGGCCCCCCCCTTCTTTGGGCCTCGCTGCTTTCAAAGGCAGCGATGAGCTGCGGAGCGTGAACATGCTCGGCAAGCTCCCAGGACCTATCCTCAGGCCCATAACCCCTCCAATCCACCAAATAAAATTTTTTGCCTCGTACCACCTTGCACCCAACAATGGCGCTCACCTCATGATCGTCGGTGGATGAACCCGACGTTCCGGCAGATGACTCGGAAAACCGGGAAATGGCCACGGGTTTCAGGAGGGACACGTGAAAGGTGTCGGTGATACCAAGGCGAGGCGGAAGGGCTAGGCGGTAAACCACCGGGTTCACCTGCTCAAGAACTTTAAAGGGGCCCAAAAAGCGAGGTGCCAACTTGGTGGACTCTACACGTAGCCTGATGTTTCGGGCAGAAAGCCACACTAGGTCACCCGGAGCAAATGTAGGAGCGCGGCGCCGATGGGCATCGGCTGAAGACCTCATCCTCTCTTTGGAGGCCTGAATGGCATCCTGGTTGCGGTCCCAAATGTCCCGTGCCTCCACAGCCCAGTCTGCCACCCTGGAATTGGCGGAAGACACGGGCATGGGCACTGGTACCCGCGGACTCTGACCATAGTTCAGGAGGAATGGGGTCTGTCCGGTGGAGTCAGCCACAGCATTATTTAGAGCGAACTCAGCCCACGGTAGCAAGGATGCCCAGTCATCCTGCCTGACAGAAACAAAATGTCGCAAATATGTGACCAAGGTCTGGTTAGCCCTCTCTACCAACCCATTCGTCTCGGGATGGTATGCAGAGGAGAGATTCAACTCAATGCTGAGTAAATGACACAGCTCTCTCCAAAACCGAGACGCAAACTGGGGACCTCGATCACTGACAATTTTGTCTGGCATACCGTGTAGGCGGAAAATATGCCTAATGAACAATGCTGCCAAGGCCCGTGCAGACGGTAACCGTGGTAACGGCACTAAGTGCACCATTTTGGAGAAGTGGTCGGTTATCATCCAGATGATGGTGCAGCCCCGAGACTTGGGTAAGCCCACCACAAAATCCATCCCGACCATCTCCCAAGGCCTGTCTGCCACCGGTAAAGGGAAAAGTAGCCCAGCTGGCCGTTGTCGAGGGGACTTATTCTTGGCGCAGGAGACGCATGCCTGAACGTATTCCCTGACATCACGGACAATATGTGGCCACCAGTATGTCCTCGCCAGCAACTCAGATGTCCTTTTTGCCTCCAACCACCCTGGACGAATGTGCCCAAGAGAGTACCTCCGGTCACAAATTGGTGGGCACAAAAGTCTTGCCCGGAGGCACAGACTCAAGCGAAACCGGGGCCACAGTTCTTAGGCTCTCTGTGGGGACAATCAACCGAGGCTCCTCCTCCACCTCCTCAGAGGACACCACGGAGCGAGAAAGCGCATCGGCCCGAATGTTCTTCTCACCAGAGAGGAAATGGAGGGTGAAATGAAACCGGGAGAAGAACAGGGACCATCTGGCCTGACAAGAATTTAGCCACTGGGCGGTCTGTAAATAGACCAAATTTTTGTGGTCAGTGAAAACTTGAAAGGGAAAGCGAGCCCCCTCCAGGAGATGTCTCCACTCGGAAAAGGCCAACTTCATGGCTAGCAACTCCCTATCCCCAATGGAATAATTCCTCTCCGCTGGTGTGAAGGTCTTGGAAAAGAAGAAACAAGGATGTTTCCGACCTTGAGCATCCTTTTGAAAAAGGACTGCTCCAGCACCAACGGACGAGGCATCGACCTCCAATAAAAAATGCTTATCAACCTCAGGGCGATGTAAGATGGGAGTGCTAGCAAAATGGGACTTAATTGAAGTAAAGGCCTTGGAGACCTCCTCTGACCACAATTTGGGATTGGCTCCCTTCTTGGTGAGGGCTACCAAGGGAGCTACCAAAGTGGAGAAGTGGGGAATGAATTGGCGATAGTAATTAATGAACCCCATAAAGCGCTGCACCGCTTTAAGAGAATGGGGTTCTTGTCAATCCATCACAGCCTGTAGTTTGGCAGGATCCATAGCCAATCCCTGGGCGGAGATGATATAGCCCAGGAAAGGTAAAGACTCCTGCTCAAACATGCATTTCTCCAACTTTGCATAGAGGGAGTTCGCCCGTAACAGGTCGAAGACTTTGCAGACATCCCTCTGGTGAGAGTCAATATCTGGAGAAAAGATGAGAATATCATCCAGATAGACTACTACAGAGGTGGAAAGCATATCCGGAAGATATCATTGACAAAGTCTTGGAAAACGGCTGGGGCATTACAGAGCCCGAAGGGCATCACCGGGTATTCATAATGCCCATCCCTGGTATTAAAAGCCGTCTTCCATTCGTCCCCCTCACGGATGCGAATCAGGTTATAAGCACCACGCAGATCTAATTTAGTAAATACCCTTGCTCCCCGGAGCCTATCAAAGAGCTCAGAGATCAGGGGCAACGGGTACTTATTCTTAACGGTGATGGCGTTAAGACCTCTGTAATCTATACACGGACATAATTCTCCACTCTTCTTCTGCATGAAGAAGAACCCTGCTCCTGCTGTTGACACCGACTTCCTAATGAACCCTCTTGCCAGATTCTCCTGGATATATTGAGACATAGCCTCCGTCTCAGGAAGAGAGAGGGGATAGACCCTTCCCCGAGGAGGTTCTGCTCCAGGCAAGAGGTCAATAGGACAGTTGTAGGGACGATGGGGCGGCAGAGTCTCCGCAGCCTTTTTAGAGAACACGTCTGCATATGACTGATAACACTTGGGAAGAGAAGAAAGATCTGTGGGTATCTCTGTAGTGGTAACCTGAATGCACTCCCTGACACATCTGTCCTTACATGACTCACTCCAACCAAGTATCCTACCGGAGTTCCACTCAATATGAGGGGAGTGGGAACGGAGCCAGGGTACTCCCAGTAGGATTTCGTCTATTCCCTCGGGAAGGATGAGAAGGGAAATAATTTCCTGATGGGAAGGGGGTACACACAAAGTAAGAGGAACAGTCTGATATGTAATTGGCGAGGTCAACCCATTCAATACCCGGACAGTCACTGGTTTGTCGAGCGCTACCAGATGTATTGCGTGGCGACGAGCAAAGGTGGATGACATGAAATTCCCCTCTGCTCCTGAGTCCACACAAAGCTCGACTGTAAGTGTGGATGAGTCCACAGTGACTGTCCCTTTAAATGTCATCTTGGAGGAAAATGATGCTGTCTCTAGTGAATCTCCTCCCAGGGCCACTAGGCGCGATTGCTTCCCCGATCGCTGTGGACATTTGTTGGCATAGTGTCCTGTCTGCTGACAAAGGTTACAGACCACAGATACTCAGACGACTCGAGACTTAGGTCCTGCACGAGGAACCTCTGTGGCCTTTTGAGGTTCGGACGCCAGATCGGGGGATTCGAGAGGTGTGGCAAAGGTGGGAGCCAACCGAATCCTCTGCCTACACTGGGCCCGCTCCAACCTCCGCTCGTGAAAACGGAGGTCGATGCGGGTAGATATGGAGATAAGCTTCTCCAGTGTGGCGTGAATCTCCCTGGTAGCCAAAGCGTCTAACATGGTCAGCCAGACCTCGCCAGTAGACTGGAATGAGAACTTTATCCGACCAGTCTAGCTCTGAGGCCAGAGTCCGAAACTGGACGGAAAACTGACTGACCAAAGAGGAACCCTGTGCCAATGCCAGCAGTTGTAACGCCGTATCGTGGGTGACCTGAGGTCCTAAAAAGACCTTTTTAAGAGCCTCCAGGAAACGAGGAGCACTCCGCACCACACGATCGTGGCGTTCCCACAGCGGCGTTGAACACTCCAACGCTCTGCCCGAGAGTAGAGACAGTACAAAACCCACTTGTGCCCGATCCGTGGGGAAAAGTGCAGCCAGAAGCTCGAGCTGTATAGAGCACTGACTCACGAATCCCCGACATTGCTTGCTGTCACCGGCAAACTTGTCAGGAAGCGGGAGGTGGGATAATGTAGGGGCAGAGGTGGCAGAGGACAAACTGGCTGCAGCCACGCTAGCAGCCTGGACAGCGACTGCGGTAACATCCACAGCTGAGGTTGTGCGCTCAAGAGCCGCCAACCTACCCTCCAGCTGCTGGATGTACTGCGGTAGACGCTGGTCATTCGCCATTTTACTAGCCAGACCCTGGCGCTAATATTATGTTAGGGTCTGCGGAACGCACCAAATATATGATGTAAAGAGGTGCATTCGCAGCCTGGGGTCCACCGTGCAGGCGGAGCCTGCTGCTAGTAAAATGGCGCAAGAAGCGAACTCTGTTATCCCACAGAGTCGCCAAAATAAACGCCGTAACGCGCTGTGGCAATATGTGCGAACTCTGTTATTCCACAGAGCCGCTAGGAGTGCTGCAGCGCTATATGGCGATGTGTGCAAACTCACTTAACACCACTGAGTCGCAAAATAAACACGCTAGGGCACTGTCTAGTGTTGAAAGCGAACCCTGTTACGTCACAGAGCCGCTGAGAAAAACTTCTGTATCCTGTCAGGCACCCAGGTACACAGTTGACTGCTAAGCGAACATAGAACGAGATCATGCGCTAATGTCCTCGCGGGAGACACCCGCAATCTATGGCGTCTGAACGCCAGGCCCAGAATACGGCAATCAAACTCCTCACAGGTTATGCCGGTAATCTAGGACACCGACCCTGACCCGCTAGCATACCAAACTCCTCACTGATTAAGTCGGTATTCTAGGGGCTTATTTCAGCCGGGCCCTAACCACACACACGCATGACCACACTGGCGCAAAGCATATGATGATTGATATTAGCGCATGGCGGCCCAGCCATGCCACCCTTTTATAGCAACAGCTACAGGACCTGCCAGAAACAAGGACCAATGAGAAACTGTTCCAAAACACATGCAGTTTCAGGACCTTCCTTGCGGACCAATAGGAGCTGCTGCAGTACCTGAACATGTGACCCCTGATCTCCAATGGGAGATCTTACCCTGGGCATGCTCAGAAGGGGAAAAGCAGGACTTCGTCCCAAAGACGTCTGCTCCAGCACTGGCTATAATAGCAGATCCAGGAGAGGCAGCAGTAAGTCTCTGCACAGTACTGGAATGGGCAAGACGCTGGGACCGACATCTCTGCTGAGCAGGCTCCACTGCGGCTGGAGATGAATGGGGGACCGCAGTGGGACTGGTTCAAGACTTCCCTTGTGCAGCAGCGGGAACTTGAACCCTAACAGACATGCCCTTATACCAAGGGAACATCTCAAACGCATATAGAATGTAGAAATACTTTTTATTAACAGGAATTCAGCAAAAAACTGTGTATATATACAAACAAGACACAATTTAAAAACATTAATACAAAGACATGCACAAAAAACAGTGAGGACCTATGATGGGTCAAGCCACAAATATATAGGTAATGACCTCCCACACCATTCCAAATATAAATATAAATAAACAGTCTAGGCCACAAAAGAATGCATTAACGTGTAGATAAACATTCAAAGCTAATAATGGGCTAAGAATGGACCTGAAAGTAGTTCAATAAAGCTATAATAGCTAACAGTACCATATGGGCCCAAAAAAAGACAAACTCATATCATACCATAGGTGATGTATGCGAAAAGGGCAAAGTAATTAAGCCAAGCAAATGCAGGCTATTTAAAAAAGATATAAATAATCTATTGAATTAACAATGACAGCCCATTCCAGCAATATATATCACTTGCATACCCAGGTATGCATTGAGCCTTAAGAAGATTTTTCTTTAGCCATAGCCAAGGACCTAAAGAGCAAAGGAGATTTGAGGTAGGTTCCCACGCGTATCACCACTCTAACGTGGCTTCCTCAGGGAAAGAAAATGTTCACCCATCTAGTCCCACGCTACAAGGAGAAATGTGCATCTATTCTTTCTGAGGTAAAGAGGTCTTCTAAAATGGTGCTATAACAGAAAGACATTGTGGAAAAAATGTTAAAAAAATTCCATCAGACAACATTAGTGGCAGGGAACAAGCTTCCTTGCCCAACCAAGGAGGAGAGGCTAGGGAGAAACTCAGAAGAGATAAAATATATTGTCACATTCATGGGCCAATTTCATGACACCAGCATTGCACCCAGGGTCTGATGACCAGGTATTTTTGAATTTAAGAAAAAAAGGTAGCACACTTGTAGCGCTATAGCTTGCGGACACAAAATATGAAAATATGAAAAATATGAAAAATGAATTGCATCACTGCCTTAGAAATATGAAAAATTGAGAAGTCTTAAAAAGGCCAATTTATGTGTACCTGGGAGCCACGTTAAGGCTCTTCTCGTATCCCAGGTCCTAACTATGCCAACCTCTATTTTTGAAGAGGGAAAAATTTTTAAAGATGACCAAGCAATACCTGGCCTACCAAACTAGCGTTCTTCCTTATTCTGCTGCGAGTTTCAACTTTTAGGTCTCAAAGCTGGACACCTCGTATGAGTTGTCCCTGAATGCCCAGGAAGTGTTGTGGTACCCTGCAGCAAGAGTTTTTTCTGAGCCGGATTTTAGTGCCGCTGGAGGGGTCATAACAGACAGGTGCTTTTTCCTGTCAATAGAGAATGCAGACAGGCTTACTCTCAAAAAAATGAAAAAACATGGATTAGCCCAAACTTTTCCACATCATCAGATGTCAGCAGCAGATAGAGTGTTTGTAATATTCAATATTTTTAATGAAGTCTGCCAGTTGTTGTCTTTCAGTGGTCTATGTATGACTCTCCTCATAATTTGACTGTATTTGCACTTTCTGCAAAACCTTTATGACTGTATAAATACATCAACTAGTCTTTCAAAATATTTTTGTTCAAAATGTTATGGATTCAATGACCAATCCATACAGTTTAACACGGTTATTGTTGCATTACGGTGGTATGTAAAAAGTACAAAAAATAGTTCAAGATTAGATTACTCATTCATACAGTATTCCGTGCTTTCTGTCACATTTTGGTGGTATATAACAGTAGAAAAAAGCATTTGAAAATGTAGCTTGTTTCTTCACATTTCTTGCCCATACACTATTCCATGTTCTGGAGCTTATTTTTTGTGATATACAACACTAAAAGAAAAGTTTAAAAATTTTGCTGGGTTATATTTCTCACCCATACAGCATTACATGTTCTTGGGTACATTTCGTTGGTATAAAACCCTCAAAAAACGTCTTCAAAGTGTATTTGTATTATGCTGCTCATCCATAGGGTATTACACTTTGTTGGGTAAATTTCGTTGATATGTAAACGTCAAATATAGGTTTAAAATTTTATCGGATACATATTGCTCATCCATAGACTATTCCCTGGTCTCAAGTACATTTTGTTGATATATAAACCTCCCAAAACTTGTTTACAAAATTTATAGGTATTATATTGCTCATCCATAATGGAGGACCAGGGAATGGCGATGTCTTTCCACCAAGAGAAATCAAGGAGCAGAAACTTTGTTGCTTGTAGGACTATATACACAAAGCATTTCTGCTGTTTGGAACCTTCTTCAGATTTTACCTGAAGAAGGCTCCAAACAGCCAAAACGCATTGTGTATATAATTTTTAATTATTTTATATCAGTGTGGATAAAAATTTTATATCGCCCTCAAAAAACTTGTTCACAATTTATCAGTATTGTATTGCTCAGCCATAGAGTAACTTTAAAATGTATTGGTATTATATTGCTCATCCATAGTGTATTACATATTGGGTAAATTTTGTTGGTATATACCTCTCAAAAAACTTGTTAAAAAATTTAGGCTGTGTGCACACATTGCAGATTTGGTGCATTTTTGTCACTTTTTTTCTGTGCTGATTTGTGACAAACCCTGAAGCAAAACCTGATGCCAGCAAAGTGAATGAGAAATCTGAAGTGACATGCATATGTTGAGTAATTTTGACTTGCAGATTTGTTGCAGAAAATATTCTGCAGCATGTCAACTCTCTGTGTGTTTTTGCCCTGCATTTTTCAAAATTCACTTCACTTAAATCAATCAAAAACACACCAAAAATGCTTGTTTTTGCAGCTGTGTTTTACCTGCCAAGAGATGCATAAATGGCGCAATTTACTGAATGAGTGCACATACCCTTATTGGTAGTATATTGCTCACCCATAGACTATTACATGGTCTGGAGTACATTTCCTTGGTTTATAACCTTCTAAAGTGCATAGCCTTTATGAGTCTAGGAGTACCACTGCATGAAAATTTGAACAGAATGTCTAATACAGGGTGTATCTGAGTCCATAATTTTGATATAGGAAAGATGTGTATCTTCGTACCGTGTTAGCCAGTAGATAGAAAAATATTTAGACTTGAGAGTCCTCAGTGGTTGATACCTTTTAATGGCTAACTGAAAAGATGGTAACAAATTGCAAGCTTTCGAGACTACTCAGGTCTCTTCATCAGGCATAGACTAATACAACATCTGAAGAATCACATATTTATACACAAAATAGCACAGAAAAAATGCAATAGGTAGGACAAGTGACATGAAGCAGAACTGTCATTATGGCAGAGGGATTAACATAAATATGACTAGTTCATAGATAAGGAGTGAAGGTTTTATTACCCTCTGATTGGGGTCTGGTATTGTGTTGTGATGACCCTAAAAGGTCAGGGAGGCAGATTCCTTAATTGTTGTAGAACGACATAAAACTCTGGGATATATTCATCCCAGCACTAAGAGTGTCAAAGGTCATCATAAGTTTATATTCCCAGACTTTTCTATCCTTCTCAGATTTGAAGTTAGATTTTAATACAAGTAATTCCATATCTGTCATGCTATGACCGGGCATACAAAAGTGTTTGGCCACAGGTAAATCCATTCTTTTTTCTCTTATCGTGTGGCGATGAGAATTCATCCTTGTTCTCAGTTTTTGCCCGGTCTCCCCACATACAGACCCCAGTTGGACATTTAGTACATATAATTAGGTACACCACATTAGATGTGATGCAGCTGAAAGTACCTGGTATCTTGTAGTCCTGATGGGAGTTGGGGATCTTTATCCTGTCCGTGGTCATTATAGATGTACAGGTCTTGCATTTCTTTTGTCTGCAAGGAAAGGTTCCTGCAGCTGTTGGGGAGGACAGGGAGCTTCTGACAATGATGCTTCTTAGATTTGGGGGCTGCCTAAAACATAGTAGTGGGGGGTCTGGAAATATGGATTGTAATCGGGCATCTTTTTGTATTAAAGGTTGTAGTTTCCGTGCAGCTCCCCTTAGCATCTCCAGACTTGGATTGTAGGTGACCACTAGAGGCACCCGGTTATTTTCTTCTTTAGCTTTGTAATGTAGCAGGTGATTCCTTGATATTCTGGTGGCTCTTGTAATTTGGTTTTCAATTGTTCTTGGATGGTAGCCCTGGTTCAAAAAAGTCTTTCTGAGGCGACCAAGGTGTTCATCTCTATCCATGGGGTTGGAACATATACGGTTGTATCTGATGGCTTGGCTGTAGACAATAGAGTTTTTTATGTGTTTAGGATGGAAACTGTCCCATTTAAGATATGTTGGACGGTCGATTGGCTTCTGATACAGGGATGTCTCTATTTCATTGTTCTTTAGCTTAATGGTGGTGTCTAAAAAGTTAATTTCAGTGCTGGAGTAGTTAAGTGTTAAGTTGATGGTGGGATGAAATTGATTGAACTGTTCATGGAACGTCTTTAGCTGTTGTTCAGACTCCGTCCAGATGATTAAAATGTCATCAATGTAGCGGTAGTAGGCCCGAGGCCTGATGGGGCAGGAGGACAAAAATTCGCTTTCAAGCTTGGCCATGAAAAGATTTGCATACTGTGGAGCCATTTTACTTCCCATAGCTGTGCCAGTCTCCTGAAGATAAATCTTGTTGTCAAATTCGAAGTAATTGTGGGTGAGGATGAATTTTGTGAGTTTCACCACAGAATCAGCATCATTCCCGGTGTTTCCCATGAAGACTTTGCAGGCATTTAATCCATCCTGGTGTGGGATATTAGAGTACAAAGATTCCACATCCATGGTGGCCAGGATGGTTCCTTCTGGTAGAGAACCTATTGCTGCTAGTTTATTCAGTAGGTCAGTTGTGTCCTGAATGTAGCTGGGTGTATCCTTTACCAGGGGTTTAAGAACACCCTCTACCCATCCAGATACTTGCTCAGTAAGGGTGTCCACACATGAAATAATCGGCCTCCCTGGATTTCCGGCTTTGTGGATTTTGGGAAGCATGTAGAATGTCCCTGTTCTTGGACTTTCTGGTATCAGGTCATCAGCTCTTATGGATTTGTCAGACAGACAAGATACCAACTTGCTTAGTTCCTTGTAATAGTCCTGTGTAGGGTCCGACTCCAGTTTTCTGTAGTAGCGTGTGTCCGTAAGTTGTCTGTTTGCTTCCTTCATATAGTCTGATGTGTTCATCATGACTATTGCACCTCCCTTGTCAGCAGGTTTAATGATGATTTCTTTGTTGGTTTTCAGAGACTGTATGGCCTTTCTCTCCTGGGCACTGATGTTGGAGGCTTGTCTCTTGTTGGTGGCTATGATGGTGGATTTTATCAAATGTCTGAATGAGTCTATATATTTATCCAAATGAGGGTTACGTCCAGGTGGAGGTGTCCAGTCTGACCTCTTCTTGGTTATTGGGATCCCTCTTCCTTCAGTCCGAGTGTTATCTGAATCTTCTGTATCATTGAAGTATTCCCTCAGGCGCAGTCTCCTGAAAAAATGTTCCATATCACTGCAGAGTTCGGTTTTATCCAGGGCCTTAGTAGGACAAAATGAGAGTCCTCTAGAAAGCACGGCAAGCTCCACTTTGCTGGGTTTGTAATCTGAGAGATTGATGACACAGTTAGATGCTTTTGTGTCTGGAATGGAGTGGTTGTCAGAGTTGTCAGGTTTTGGTTTTGTTTTGTATCTGTTTGTATAGAGTCCGGAATGGAGGCGCAATCTGTGTAGTTTCTTTTCCTTGTTTTGAATCAGAAAGGTCCGTAGTTTGTTGTAGTATTGTTGTAATTTTTGCTCTGTGCTTTCTGTAAGTGTTTTCCTCAGAGTTTCCAATTGTCCTTGGACTTTACTCCTTATGCTGTAGCAGACATGCAAAAGATGGTTCCTTAGTCTTTCAGAAGTCCTGTGACAAAGGTTTTGTGCATAATGGGTATTGTAGGTGTGAAGAATTGGGTTTGTAATCCAGAGTCCTTTGGGAATTAGATTCTCCTTTTTGCATTTAGATAAGAAAAAAATGTCGCTGTCCATTTGTGCACGTTTCTTCAGAAGTGGTTTCAGTTCCATAAAGATGCGGTACATTCTGGTATCCTCCATTTTGATATAGGAAAGATGTGTATCTTCGTACCGTGTTAGCCAGTAGATAGAAAAATATTTAGACTTGAGAGTCCTCAGTGGTTGATACCTTTTAATGGCTAACTGAAAAGATGGTAACAAATTGCAAGCTTTCGAGACTACTCAGGTCTCTTCATCAGGCATAGACTAATACAACATCTGAAGAATCACATATTTATACACAAAATAGCACAGAAAAAATGCAATAGGTAGGACAAGTGACATGAAGCAGAACTGTCATTATGGCAGAGGGATTAACATAAATATGACTAGTTCATAGATAAGGAGTGAAGGTTTTATTACCCTCTGATTGGGGTCTGGTATTGTGTTGTGATGACCCTAAAAGGTCAGGGAGGCAGATTCCTTAATTGTTGTAGAACGACATAAAACTCTGGGATATATTCATCCCAGCACTAAGAGTGTCAAAGGTCATCATAAGTTTATATTCCCAGACTTTTCTATCCTTCTCAGATTTGAAGTTAGATTTTAATACAAGTAATTCCATATCTGTCATGCTATGACCGGGCATACAAAAGTGTTTGGCCACAGGTAAATCCATTCTTTTTTCTCTTATCGTGTGGCGATGAGAATTCATCCTTGTTCTCAGTTTTTGCCCGGTCTCCCCCACATACAGACCCCCCGTTGGACATTTAGTACATATAATTAGGTACACCACATTAGATGTGATGCAGCTGAAAGTACCTGGTATCTTGTAGTCCTGATGGGAGTTGGGGATCTTTATCCTGTCCGTGGTCATTATAGATGTACAGGTCTTGCATTTCTTTTGTCTGCAAGGAAAGGTTCCTGCAGCTGTTGGGGAGGACAGGGAGCTTCTGACAATGATGCTTCTTAGATTTGGGGGCTGCCTAAAACATAGTAGTGGGGGGTCTGGAAATATGGATTGTAATCGGGCATCTTTTTGTAGTAAAGGTTGTAGTTTCCGTGCAGCTCCCCTTAGCATCTCCAGACTTGGATTGTAGGTGACCACTAGAGGCACCCGGTTATTTTCTTCTTTAGCTTTGTAATGTAGCAGGTGATTCCTTGATATTCTGGTGGCTCTTGTAATTTGGTTTTCAATTGTTCTTGGATGGTAGCCCTGGTTCAAAAAAAGTCTTTCTGAGGCGACCAAGGTGTTCATCTCTATCCATGGGGTTGGAACATATACGGTTGTATCTGATGGCTTGGCTGTAGACAATAGAGTTTTTTATGTGTTTAGGATGGAAACTGTCCCATTTAAGATATGTTGGACGGTCGATTGGCTTCTGATACAGGGATGTCTCTATTTCATTGTTATTTAGCTTAATGGTGGTGTCTAAAAAGTTAATTTCAGTGCTGGAGTAGTTAAGTGTTAAGTTGATGGTGGGATGAAATTGATTGAACTGTTCATGGAACGTCTTTAGCTGTTGTTCAGACTCCGTCCAGATGATTAAAATGTCATCAATGTAGCGGTAGTAGGCCCGAGGCCTGATGGGGCAGGAGGACAAAAATTCGCTTTCAAGCTTGGCCATGAAAAGATTTGCATACTGTGGAGCCATTTTACTTCCCATAGCTGTGCCAGTCTCCTGAAGATAAATCTTGTTGTCAAATTCGAAGTAATTGTGGGTGAGGATGAATTTTGTGAGTTTCACCACAGAATCAGCATCATTCCCGGTGTTTCCCATGAAGACTTTGCAGGCATTTAATCCATCCTGGTGTGGGATATTAGAGTACAAAGATTCCACATCCATGGTGGCCAGGATGGTTCCTTCTGGTAGAGAACCTATTGCTGCTAGTTTATTCAGTAGGTCAGTTGTGTCCTGAATGTAGCTGGGTGTATCCTTTACCAGGGGTTTAAGAACACCCTCTACCCATCCAGATACTTGCTCAGTAAGGGTGTCCACACATGAAATAATCGGCCTCCCTGGATTTCCGGCTTTGTGGATTTTGGGAAGCATGTAGAATGTCCCTGTTCTTGGACTTTCTGGTATCAGGTCATCAGCTCTTATGGATTTGTCAGACAGACAAGATACCAACTTGCTTAGTTCCTTGTAATAGTCCTGTGTAGGGTCCGACTCCAGTTTTCTGTAGTAGCGTGTGTCCGTAAGTTGTCTGTTTGCTTCCTTCATATAGTCTGATGTGTTCATCATGACTATTGCACCTCCCTTGTCAGCAGGTTTAATGATGATTTCTTTGTTGGTTTTCAGAGACTGTATGGCCTTTCTCTCCTGGGCACTGATGTTGGAGGCTTGTCTCTTGTTGGTGGCTATGATGGTGGATTTTATCAAATGTCTGAATGAGTCTATATATTTATCCAAATGAGGGTTACGTCCAGGTGGAGGTGTCCAGTCTGACCTCTTCTTGGTTATTGGGATCCCTCTTCCTTCAGTCCGAGTGTTATCTGAATCTTCTGTATCATTGAAGTATTCCCTCAGGCGCAGTCTCCTGAAAAAATGTTCCATATCACTGCAGAGTTCGGTTTTATCCAGGGCCTTAGTAGGACAAAATGAGAGTCCTCTAGAAAGCACGGCAAGCTCCACTTTGCTGGGTTTGTAATCTGAGAGATTGATGACACAGTTAGATGCTTTTGTGTCTGGAATGGAGTGGTTGTCAGAGTTGTCAGGTTTTGGTTTTGTTTTGTATCTGTTTGTATAGAGTCCGGAATGGAGGCGCAATCTGTGTAGTTTCTTTTCCTTGTTTTGAATCAGAAAGGTCCGTAGTTTGTTGTAGTATTGTTGTAATTTTTGCTCTGTGCTTTCTGTAAGTGTTTTCCTCAGAGTTTCCAATTGTCCTTGGACTTTACTCCTTATGCTGTAGCAGACATGCAAAAGATGGTTCCTTAGTCTTTCAGAAGTCCTGTGACAAAGGTTTTGTGCATAATGGGTATTGTAGGTGTGAAGAATTGGGTTTGTAATCCAGAGTCCTTTGGGAATTAGATTCTCCTTTTTGCATTTAGATAAGAAAAAAATGTCGCTGTCCATTTGTGCACGTTTCTTCAGAAGTGGTTTCAGTTCCATAAAGATGCGGTACATTCTGGTATCCTCCATTTTGATATAGGAAAGATGTGTATCTTCGTACCGTGTTAGCCAGTAGATAGAAAAATATTTAGACTTGAGAGTCCTCAGTGGTTGATACCTTTTAATGGCTAACTGAAAAGATGGTAACAAATTGCAAGCTTTCGAGACTACTCAGGTCTCTTCATCAGGCATAGACTAATACAACATCTGAAGAATCACATATTTATACACAAAATAGCACAGAAAAAATGCAATAGGTAGGACAAGTGACATGAAGCAGAACTGTCATTATGGCAGAGGGATTAACATAAATATGACTAGTTCATAGATAAGGAGTGAAGGTTTTATTACCCTCTGATTGGGGTCTGGTATTGTGTTGTGATGACCCTAAAAGGTCAGGGAGGCAGATTCCTTAATTGTTGTAGAACGACATAAAACTCTGGGATATATTCATCCCAGCACTAAGAGTGTCAAAGGTCATCATAAGTTTATATTCCCAGACTTTTCTATCCTTCTCAGATTTGAAGTTAGATTTTAATACAAGTAATTCCATATCTGTCATGCTATGACCGGGCATACAAAAGTGTTTGGCCACAGGTAAATCCATTCTTTTTTCTCTTATCGTGTGGCGATGAGAATTCATCCTTGTTCTCAGTTTTTGCCCGGTCTCCCCCACATACAGACCCCAGTTGGACATTTAGTACATATAATTAGGTACACCACATTAGATGTGATGCAGCTGAAAGTACCTGGTATCTTGTAGTCCTGATGGGAGTTGGGGATCTTTATCCTGTCCGTGGTCATTATAGATGTACAGGTCTTGCATTTCTTTTGTCTGCAAGGAAAGGTTCCTGCAGCTGTTGGGGAGGACAGGGAGCTTCTGACAATGATGCTTCTTAGATTTGGGGGCTGCCTAAAACATAGTAGTGGGGGGTCTGGAAATATGGATTGTAATCGGGCATCTTTTTGTAGTAAAGGTTGTAGTTTCCGTGCAGCTCCCCTTAGCATCTCCAGACTTGGATTGTAGGTGACCACTAGAGGCACCCGGTTATTTTCTTCTTTAGCTTTGTAATGTAGCAGGTGATTCCTTGATATTCTGGTGGCTCTTGTAATTTGGTTTTCAATTGTTCTTGGATGGTAGCCCTGGTTCAAAAAAGTCTTTCTGAGGCGACCAAGGTGTTCATCTCTATCCATGGGGTTGGAACATATACGGTTGTATCTGATGGCTTGGCTGTAGACAATAGAGTTTTTTATGTGTTTAGGATGGAAACTGTCCCATTTAAGATATGTTGGACGGTCGATTGGCTTCTGATACAGGGATGTCTCTATTTCATTGTTCTTTAGCTTAATGGTGGTGTCTAAAAAGTTAATTTCAGTGCTGGAGTAGTTAAGTGTTAAGTTGATGGTGGGATGAAATTGATTGAACTGTTCATGGAACGTCTTTAGCTGTTGTTCAGACTCCGTCCAGATGATTAAAATGTCATCAATGTAGCGGTAGTAGGCCCGAGGCCTGATGGGGCAGGAGGACAAAAATTCGCTTTCAAGCTTGGCCATGAAAAGATTTGCATACTGTGGAGCCATTTTACTTCCCATAGCTGTGCCAGTCTCCTGAAGATAAATCTTGTTGTCAAATTCGAAGTAATTGTGGGTGAGGATGAATTTTGTGAGTTTCACCACAGAATCAGCATCATTCCCGGTGTTTCCCATGAAGACTTTGCAGGCATTTAATCCATCCTGGTGTGGGATATTAGAGTACAAAGATTCCACATCCATGGTGGCCAGGATGGTTCCTTCTGGTAGAGAACCTATTGCTGCTAGTTTATTCAGTAGGTCAGTTGTGTCCTGAATGTAGCTGGGTGTATCCTTTACCAGGGGTTTAAGAACACCCTCTACCCATCCAGATACTTGCTCAGTAAGGGTGTCCACACATGAAATAATCGGCCTCCCTGGATTTCCGGCTTTGTGGATTTTGGGAAGCATGTAGAATGTCCCTGTTCTTGGACTTTCTGGTATCAGGTCATCAGCTCTTATGGATTTGTCAGACAGACAAGATACCAACTTGCTTAGTTCCTTGTAATAGTCCTGTGTAGGGTCCGACTCCAGTTTTCTGTAGTAGCGTGTGTCCGTAAGTTGTCTGTTTGCTTCCTTCATATAGTCTGATGTGTTCATCATGACTATTGCACCTCCCTTGTCAGCAGGTTTAATGATGATTTCTTTGTTGGTTTTCAGAGACTGTATGGCCTTTCTCTCCTGGGCACTGATGTTGGAGGCTTGTCTCTTGTTGGTGGCTATGATGGTGGATTTTATCAAATGTCTGAATGAGTCTATATATTTATCCAAATGAGGGTTACGTCCAGGTGGAGGTGTCCAGTCTGACCTCTTCTTGGTTATTGGGATCCCTCTTCCTTCAGTCCGAGTGTTATCTGAATCTTCTGTATCATTGAAGTATTCCCTCAGGCGCAGTCTCCTGAAAAAATGTTCCATATCACTGCAGAGTTCGGTTTTATCCAGGGCCTTAGTAGGACAAAATGAGAGTCCTCTAGAAAGCACGGCAAGCTCCACTTTGCTGGGTTTGTAATCTGAGAGATTGATGACACAGTTAGATGCTTTTGTGTCTGGAATGGAGTGGTTGTCAGAGTTGTCAGGTTTTGGTTTTGTTTTGTATCTGTTTGTATAGAGTCCGGAATGGAGGCGCAATCTGTGTAGTTTCTTTTCCTTGTTTTGAATCAGAAAGGTCCGTAGTTTGTTGTAGTATTGTTGTAATTTTTGCTCTGTGCTTTCTGTAAGTGTTTTCCTCAGAGTTTCCAATTGTCCTTGGACTTTACTCCTTATGCTGTAGCAGACATGCAAAAGATGGTTCCTTAGTCTTTCAGAAGTCCTGTGACAAAGGTTTTGTGCATAATGGGTATTGTAGGTGTGAAGAATTGGGTTTGTAATCCAGAGTCCTTTGGGAATTAGATTCTCCTTTTTGCATTTAGATAAGAAAAAAATGTCGCTGTCCATTTGTGCACGTTTCTTCAGAAGTGGTTTCAGTTCCATAAAGATGCGGTACATTCTGGTATCCTCCATTTTGATATAGGAAAGATGTGTATCTTCGTACCGTGTTAGCCAGTAGATAGAAAAATATTTAGACTTGAGAGTCCTCAGTGGTTGATACCTTTTAATGGCTAACTGAAAAGATGGTAACAAATTGCAAGCTTTCGAGACTACTCAGGTCTCTTCATCAGGCATAGACTAATACAACATCTGAAGAATCACATATTTATACACAAAATAGCACAGAAAAAATGCAATAGGTAGGACAAGTGACATGAAGCAGAACTGTCATTATGGCAGAGGGATTAACATAAATATGACTAGTTCATAGATAAGGAGTGAAGGTTTTATTACCCTCTGATTGGGGTCTGGTATTGTGTTGTGATGACCCTAAAAGGTCAGGGAGGCAGATTCCTTAATTGTTGTAGAACGACATAAAACTCTGGGATATATTCATCCCAGCACTAAGAGTGTCAAAGGTCATCATAAGTTTATATTCCCAGACTTTTCTATCCTTCTCAGATTTGAAGTTAGATTTTAATACAAGTAATTCCATATCTGTCATGCTATGACCGGGCATACAAAAGTGTTTGGCCACAGGTAAATCCATTCTTTTTTCTCTTATCGTGTGGCGATGAGAATTCATCCTTGTTCTCAGTTTTTGCCCGGTCTCCCCCACATACAGACCCCCAGTTGGACATTTAGTACATATAATTAGGTACACCACATTAGATGTGATGCAGCTGAAAGTACCTGGTATCTTGTAGTCCTGATGGGAGTTGGGGATCTTTATCCTGTCCGTGGTCATTATAGATGTACAGGTCTTGCATTTCTTTTGTCTGCAAGGAAAGGTTCCTGCAGCTGTTGGGGAGGACAGGGAGCTTCTGACAATGATGCTTCTTAGATTTGGGGGCTGCCTAAAACATAGTAGTGGGGGGTCTGGAAATATGGATTGTAATCGGGCATCTTTTTGTAGTAAAGGTTGTAGTTTCCGTGCAGCTCCCCTTAGCATCTCCAGACTTGGATTGTAGGTGACCACTAGAGGCACCCGGTTATTTTCTTCTTTAGCTTTGTAATGTAGCAGGTGATTCCTTGATATTCTGGTGGCTCTTGTAATTTGGTTTTCAATTGTTCTTGGATGGTAGCCCTGGTTCAAAAAAGTCTTTCTGAGGCGACCAAGGTGTTCATCTCTATCCATGGGGTTGGAACATATACGGTTGTATCTGATGGCTTGGCTGTAGACAATAGAGTTTTTTATGTGTTTAGGATGGAAACTGTCCCATTTAAGATATGTTGGACGGTCGATTGGCTTCTGATACAGGGATGTCTCTATTTCATTGTTCTTTAGCTTAATGGTGGTGTCTAAAAAGTTAATTTCAGTGCTGGAGTAGTTAAGTGTTAAGTTGATGGTGGGATGAAATTGATTGAACTGTTCATGGAACGTCTTTAGCTGTTGTTCAGACTCCGTCCAGATGATTAAAATGTCATCAATGTAGCGGTAGTAGGCCCGAGGCCTGATGGGGCAGGAGGACAAAAATTCGCTTTCAAGCTTGGCCATGAAAAGATTTGCATACTGTGGAGCCATTTTACTTCCCATAGCTGTGCCAGTCTCCTGAAGATAATCTTGTTGTCAAATTCGAAGTAATTGTGGGTGAGGATGAATTTTGTGAGTTTCACCACAGAATCAGCATCATTCCCGGTGTTTCCCATGAAGACTTTGCAGGCATTTAATCCATCCTGGTGTGGGATATTAGAGTACAAAGATTCCACATCCATGGTGGCCAGGATGGTTCCTTCTGGTAGAGAACCTATTGCTGCTAGTTTATTCAGTAGGTCAGTTGTGTCCTGAATGTAGCTGGGTGTATCCTTTACCAGGGGTTTAAGAACACCCTCTACCCATCCAGATACTTGCTCAGTAAGGGTGTCCACACATGAAATAATCGGCCTCCCTGGATTTCCGGCTTTGTGGATTTTGGGAAGCATGTAGAATGTCCCTGTTCTTGGACTTTCTGGTATCAGGTCATCAGCTCTTATGGATTTGTCAGACAGACAAGATACCAACTTGCTTAGTTCCTTGTAATAGTCCTGTGTAGGGTCCGACTCCAGTTTTCTGTAGTAGCGTGTGTCCGTAAGTTGTCTGTTTGCTTCCTTCATATAGTCTGATGTGTTCATCATGACTATTGCACCTCCCTTGTCAGCAGGTTTAATGATGATTTCTTTGTTGGTTTTCAGAGACTGTATGGCCTTTCTCTCCTGGGCACTGATGTTGGAGGCTTGTCTCTTGTTGGTGGCTATGATGGTGGATTTTATCAAATGTCTGAATGAGTCTATATATTTATCCAAATGAGGGTTACGTCCAGGTGGAGGTGTCCAGTCTGACCTCTTCTTGGTTATTGGGATCCCTCTTCCTTCAGTCCGAGTGTTATCTGAATCTTCTGTATCATTGAAGTATTCCCTCAGGCGCAGTCTCCTGAAAAAATGTTCCATATCACTGCAGAGTTCGGTTTTATCCAGGGCCTTAGTAGGACAAAATGAGAGTCCTCTAGAAAGCACGGCAAGCTCCACTTTGCTGGGTTTGTAATCTGAGAGATTGATGACACAGTTAGATGCTTTTGTGTCTGGAATGGAGTGGTTGTCAGAGTTGTCAGGTTTTGGTTTTGTTTTGTATCTGTTTGTATAGAGTCCGGAATGGAGGCGCAATCTGTGTAGTTTCTTTTCCTTGTTTTGAATCAGAAAGGTCCGTAGTTTGTTGTAGTATTGTTGTAATTTTTGCTCTGTGCTTTCTGTAAGTGTTTTCCTCAGAGTTTCCAATTGTCCTTGGACTTTACTCCTTATGCTGTAGCAGACATGCAAAAGATGGTTCCTTAGTCTTTCAGAAGTCCTGTGACAAAGGTTTTGTGCATAATGGGTATTGTAGGTGTGAAGAATTGGGTTTGTAATCCAGAGTCCTTTGGGAATTAGATTCTCCTTTTTGCATTTAGATAAGAAAAAAATGTCGCTGTCCATTTGTGCACGTTTCTTCAGAAGTGGTTTCAGTTCCATAAAGATGCGGTACATTCTGGTATCCTCCATTTTGATATAGGAAAGATGTGTATCTTCGTACCGTGTTAGCCAGTAGATAGAAAAATATTTAGACTTGAGAGTCCTCAGTGGTTGATACCTTTTAATGGCTAACTGAAAAGATGGTAACAAATTGCAAGCTTTCGAGACTACTCAGGTCTCTTCATCAGGCATAGACTAATACAACATCTGAAGAATCACATATTTATACACAAAATAGCACAGAAAAAATGCAATAGGTAGGACAAGTGACATGAAGCAGAACTGTCATTATGGCAGAGGGATTAACATAAATATGACTAGTTCATAGATAAGGAGTGAAGGTTTTATTACCCTCTGATTGGGGTCTGGTATTGTGTTGTGATGACCCTAAAAGGTCAGGGAGGCAGATTCCTTAATTGTTGTAGAACGACATAAAACTCTGGGATATATTCATCCCAGCACTAAGAGTGTCAAAGGTCATCATAAGTTTATATTCCCAGACTTTTCTATCCTTCTCAGATTTGAAGTTAGATTTTAATACAAGTAATTCCATATCTGTCATGCTATGACCGGGCATACAAAAGTGTTTGGCCACAGGTAAATCCATTCTTTTTTCTCTTATCGTGTGGCGATGAGAATTCATCCTTGTTCTCAGTTTTTGCCCGGTCTCCCCCACATACAGACCCCCAGTTGGACATTTAGTACATATAATTAGGTACACCACATTAGATGTGATGCAGCTGAAAGTACCTGGTATCTTGTAGTCCTGATGGGAGTTGGGGATCTTTATCCTGTCCGTGGTCATTATAGATGTACAGGTCTTGCATTTCTTTTGTCTGCAAGGAAAGGTTCCTGCAGCTGTTGGGGAGGACAGGGAGCTTCTGACAATGATGCTTCTTAGATTTGGGGGCTGCCTAAAACATAGTAGTGGGGGGTCTGGAAATATGGATTGTAATCGGGCATCTTTTTGTAGTAAAGGTTGTAGTTTCCGTGCAGCTCCCCTTAGCATCTCCAGACTTGGATTGTAGGTGACCACTAGAGGCACCCGGTTATTTTCTTCTTTAGCTTTGTAATGTAGCAGGTGATTCCTTGATATTCTGGTGGCTCTTGTAATTTGGTTTTCAATTGTTCTTGGATGGTAGCCCTGGTTCAAAAAAGTCTTTCTGAGGCGACCAAGGTGTTCATCTCTATCCATGGGGTTGGAACATATACGGTTGTATCTGATGGCTTGGCTGTAGACAATAGAGTTTTTTATGTGTTTAGGATGGAAACTGTCCCATTTAAGATATGTTGGACGGTCGATTGGCTTCTGATACAGGGATGTCTCTATTTCATTGTTCTTTAGCTTAATGGTGGTGTCTAAAAAGTTAATTTCAGTGCTGGAGTAGTTAAGTGTTAAGTTGATGGTGGGATGAAATTGATTGAACTGTTCATGGAACGTCTTTAGCTGTTGTTCAGACTCCGTCCAGATGATTAAAATGTCATCAATGTAGCGGTAGTAGGCCCGAGGCCTGATGGGGCAGGAGGACAAAAATTCGCTTTCAAGCTTGGCCATGAAAAGATTTGCATACTGTGGAGCCATTTTACTTCCCATAGCTGTGCCAGTCTCCTGAAGATAAATCTTGTTGTCAAATTCGAAGTAATTGTGGGTGAGGATGAATTTTGTGAGTTTCACCACAGAATCAGCATCATTCCCGGTGTTTCCCATGAAGACTTTGCAGGCATTTAATCCATCCTGGTGTGGGATATTAGAGTACAAAGATTCCACATCCATGGTGGCCAGGATGGTTCCTTCTGGTAGAGAACCTATTGCTGCTAGTTTATTCAGTAGGTCAGTTGTGTCCTGAATGTAGCTGGGTGTATCCTTTACCAGGGGTTTAAGAACACCCTCTACCCATCCAGATACTTGCTCAGTAAGGGTGTCCACACATGAAATAATCGGCCTCCCTGGATTTCCGGCTTTGTGGATTTTGGGAAGCATGTAGAATGTCCCTGTTCTTGGACTTTCTGGTATCAGGTCATCAGCTCTTATGGATTTGTCAGACAGACAAGATACCAACTTGCTTAGTTCCTTGTAATAGTCCTGTGTAGGGTCCGACTCCAGTTTTCTGTAGTAGCGTGTGTCCGTAAGTTGTCTGTTTGCTTCCTTCATATAGTCTGATGTGTTCATCATGACTATTGCACCTCCCTTGTCAGCAGGTTTAATGATGATTTCTTTGTTGGTTTTCAGAGACTGTATGCCTTTCTCTCCTGGGCACTGATGTTGGAGGCTTGTCTCTTGTTGGTGGCTATGATGGTGGATTTTATCAAATGTCTGAATGAGTCTATATATTTATCCAAATGAGGGTTACGTCCAGGTGGAGGTGTCCAGTCTGACCTCTTCTTGGTTATTGGGATCCCTCTTCCTTCAGTCCGAGTGTTATCTGAATCTTCTGTATCATTGAAGTATTCCCTCAGGCGCAGTCTCCTGAAAAAATGTTCCATATCACTGCAGAGTTCGGTTTTATCCAGGGCCTTAGTAGGACAAAATGAGAGTCCTCTAGAAAGCACGGCAAGCTCCACTTTGCTGGGTTTGTAATCTGAGAGATTGATGACACAGTTAGATGCTTTTGTGTCTGGAATGGAGTGGTTGTCAGAGTTGTCAGGTTTTGGTTTTGTTTTGTATCTGTTTGTATAGAGTCCGGAATGGAGGCGCAATCTGTGTAGTTTCTTTTCCTTGTTTTGAATCAGAAAGGTCCGTAGTTTGTTGTAGTATTGTTGTAATTTTTGCTCTGTGCTTTCTGTAAGTGTTTTCCTCAGAGTTTCCAATTGTCCTTGGACTTTACTCCTTATGCTGTAGCAGACATGCAAAAGATGGTTCCTTAGTCTTTCAGAAGTCCTGTGACAAAGGTTTTGTGCATAATGGGTATTGTAGGTGTGAAGAATTGGGTTTGTAATCCAGAGTCCTTTGGGAATTAGATTCTCCTTTTTGCATTTAGATAAGAAAAAAATGTCGCTGTCCATTTGTGCACGTTTCTTCAGAAGTGGTTTCAGTTCCATAAAGATGCGGTACATTCTGGTATCCTCCATTTTGATATAGGAAAGATGTGTATCTTCGTACCGTGTTAGCCAGTAGATAGAAAAATATTTAGACTTGAGAGTCCTCACCAGAATATCAAGGAATCACCTGCTACATTACAAAGCTAAAGAAGAAAATAACCGGGTGCCTCTAGTGGTCACCTACAATCCAAGTCTGGAGATGCTAAGGGGAGCTGCACGGAAACTACAACCTTTACTACAAAAAGATGCCCGATTACAATCCATATTTCCAGACCCCCCACTACTATGTTTTAGGCAGCCCCCAAATCTAAGAAGCATCATTGTCAGAAGCTCCCTGTCCTCCCCAACAGCTGCAGGAACCTTTCCTTGCAGACAAAAGAAATGCAAGACCTGTACATCTATAATGACCACGGACAGGATAAAGATCCCCAACTCCCATCAGGACTACAAGATACCAGGTACTTTCAGCTGCATCACATCTAATGTGGTGTACCTAATTATATGTACTAAATGTCCAACTGGGGGTCTGTATGTGGGGGAGACCGGGCAAAAACTGAGAACAAGGATGAATTCTCATCGCCACACGATAAGAGAAAAAAGAATGGATTTACCTGTGGCCAAACACTTTTGTATGCCCGGTCATAGCATGACAGATATGGAATTACTTGTATTAAAATCTAACTTCAAATCTGAGAAGGATAGAAAAGTCTGGGAATATAAACTTATGATGACCTTTGACACTCTTAGTGCTGGGATGAATATATCCCAGAGTTTTATGTCGTTCTACAACAATTAAGGAATCTGCCTCCCTGACCTTTTAGGGTCATAACAACACAATACCAGACCCCAATCAGAGGGTAATAAAACCTTCACTCCTTATCTATGAACTAGTCATATTTATGTTAATCCCTCTGCCATAATGACAGTTCTGCTTCATGTCACTTGTCCTACCTATTGCATTTTTTCTGTGCTATTTTGTGTATAAATATGTGATTCTTCAGATGTTGTATTAGTCTATGCCTGATGAAGAGACCTGAGTAGTCTCGAAAGCTTGCAATTTGTTACCATCTTTTCAGTTAGCCATTAAAAGGTATCAACCACTGAGGACTCTCAAGTCTAAATATTTTCCCATAATTTTGGCAGTTCTTACTTCCTTCATAAATTAAACTGAAATTTCCTATTTTTAATAAAAAATCAATTTTGGTTTACTTAATTTACTTATTTTTTTACATCCTTTTTACATTTTGCCTTATATACAAATCAATATACAGGAAAAATGCTTCTTAACATTTTTTCCAGTAAAATGCAATCTCTCGTCGGTTTGGAATGTTTTATTGTCACTCCTTAAAGTGGAGTAAAAGTGTAACACTCTTGTTCTCAGCAGCGATCTGGGAGATAGAGATGCTTCCAGGGGTCTTCCCCATGCTGTTCTCCTTCTACATGTTTCCCATCCATTTGAACGTTTTCACTGCCCCTGAGACCTGTTCGTAGGGTCTGATGGAAAAAAGCTTGGCTTTCCTATTGACTCTCATTATACTCGTTATTTTAAACGAGCATGTGAGTATTAGCAATTGCTCGTTTCGATCAACGAGCAACCGAGCATTTTAGTGCTCGCTCATCCGTACTCTATTTTTTATTTTGTACAAGACTGTTCAACAGCTCTTCTTTTCATGATGTGTTTATTATGGTCTTGGGTTTTGAAAGACCCCAGAGCATAATAATGCACATTCAATTAATGAAGAATAACTTTGTTGTAAATCAAAATTTTAAGGAAAAGTTTTGCAATTTAAAGAATTTGAATTTTGTCAGATGCATTTATCTCTAGTTATGGCAGTGTTTAGATAAAGGTTAGTGATAATATTTTGGGAATGCAAGGGTAGAACTTTTTGCTATATAGCTGTGATAACTCTGGTGGCATTGTTTAAGGAGTACAATATATGAAAATGTTTTCACTCAATCGTGTTAAAGCATGTCAATGTGAAATCAATGAAATGTGAATAGCAAAAAAGGCTTTGGATATTATGAAAAATACATGAAAAATACATGAGACGCCAAGCATAAAATTTGGCCAAATAATGTCTGCCCATCAACCATCGTCAAGGTGGCTTCATGAGTCTGATGGGTACCTGACCAGTGTGAACACCTCTCTAAGGCTAAAGTCTGAATGCATGGGTGAATGTGGACACCTCTCACAGTAAAGACTACATTTATGGGTTGGCAGGAACCAGCTGTAATTAAAATCAACTCATGGTGAAGGGCGGAGTGCTCAGTCAGAAAGCTAGCATACAAATAATGGAAAGCTGACTTGCACATCAAGAAATAGTCTGAACAGGTGCATACCTAAAAACAGCTACTTACATGTACAATATACGAAAATGGTAGCACTCAGTCGTGTTAAAGCATGTCAACGTGAAATCTATGAAATGTGAATAGAAGAAATGACTTTTGAATATTAGGAAAAATACATGAAAAATACATGAGACACTTAGCATAAAATTTAGTCAAATGATGTCTGTCCATCAACCATCGTCAAATTTTATAACTTTGTATAGCATGGAACATTTGAAACTTTCAAAAAGTATTCTAATGGGAATTTTCTTCATTCCTGTAAAAATAGCATCTTCATGGCCTCCAAACTCCTGCTTTTTAAAAGTATATTGGCCCGCCTTCAGTTACATTTATATTAAAACATATTCATATGGAGTAAAGGTTTTCCCCAAGATATGATTGTTCAATAATAATTACTTACCACTCACGTATCCTGTCATCCATGGAGCCTCCTGTATAGTTCCTTTCACCTCTTCTTTTTACCTTCCCCTGTCCTGGCACATACTGTTCGACTGCTGCACTGCATGCCATGACTTTAGTTGCGGTTTAGACCTCTGCAGTCACTGCGTGCAATGCAGTCGCATCATGAGTCATGATCTTACAACCCACAAGCTAAAATATAGTCAGCTCAGCGATGTCAGCGTTCTAGTCTGCAATTGAATGAAGCCATGGCAGAGTGAAGCGGCTACAGTGGATGTGTGTTGGAGGGAGGGTGGAGAAGGAGAAAAGAAGTTCAGAGGACAGTGGTTTGTGAGGGTGCCAGTCCAGATAAGCTGAGATTTTTTTAATATCCTACATATACTATGCTCTAGGCCAGGGGTGCACACCATGTTTTGGTCTAAGGGACACATTACCATACAGAGAAAATCCTGAGGGCCACAAATCATTTTTTTAGTGAGTAGTTACATGGATACATAACCAAAACCAATGAGTGCATTAATACATTACCTGAACCATCTTTTCAGTATTTGAGAACGATTTGGAGAGCTTCTGCTCAGTTTGTACTCCAAAAAAATCAGAGTGAACACACATTAACTGAGTTTTTTGAGTAGAAACTTGTCAAATCATTTTCATAATCTCAAATCTCTATGTTTTGACATTTTTAAGCTTTAACATAGCCATGAAGCAGGTTATGGATTGCGACATGTGTCCAAGATCACAACCACTGTCAGCACATGAGTGCAGCACCAGAATCACCATCATTACCTGAATGCAGCATCAGAACCACTGTCAGTATATGAATGCAGAACTATAATTACTATCAGTACATAAATGCAGTGCTAGAACCACCAACAGTACATTAATGCAGCATCTGAGTGTCCGTACATGAATTTAGCACCAGAACCGCTGTCAGTACATGAGAGCAGTGCTAAGACCACCGTCAGTACATGAGGTCAACGATAGAACCGCCATCGGTTCATGAATGCAGTGCCAGAATCACCATCTGTACAATAATGCAAACGCCAGAAACACAGTCAATGCATGAATGCAGCAAAATAAATAAAATGCTGTTCCAAGGTTAGTACAGTGATCAATTGTCATATCAGGTCAGCCCATATACATTTATTTTGCATGAACCTACAATTCCTAGAATATCCTAAACAATGGTAAGGAGATGCTGAGAGTTGTTGTTACCAGCCATCATTAGACTGTGGACCATACAGCAACAACAGCACAAATGAGACGCAGGAAGGATCACAAAAAAACATTTGCATCCAGGTACGTACCTTATAGCTGACATTTTCTCTGACTGGAGTCTTTCTCATCCCTTTTGTCTCAATGTAGCACAAACGTCATGATGAAATTTCATGTCCAGAGCTCTTCTCTCCAGACTTGCCCCTTCTCTGTCTTCAGCAGCACATCCCAACTCTGTGCTCTTAAAAATAAAGCATCATTTTACTGCCACATAAATTAAATTAAAAATATCTTCCATGCTCTGTTCAGAATAAATAATTGAACCTCACTGTGCTTACTGCACAAAATACCTACGCATGTGTTTTTTTTAATGAGTTGTTCCAGGAGTGACTCAATCATCTGCTAATTGATAGCTCTATAAAAGGAAGTGTGGACACTGCAAGGTCATAACTCTCAGGACGCTGGCTGATACCACAACACTGACTATGTAAGTATAGAACCTTAGAAAATGTCTGTCTCTCACTGCTTTTTGTACTTGGTTGGCTCCTGGTTGGCTCCTTGTTGGCTCCTGCTGCAGCGTTTTACTCCATTTTGTCTCCTGGTGCTGCTTTCTGTCGTGGTGAGGACAACACTGTCTATGTAAGTATAGAAGCTTTGGAAATGTCTGTCTCTCTGAATGCTTTTTCTGTTCCTTGTAGACTGGCCGATTCTCTTTGGCGCAGTGGGTGTCTCCTGGTGCAGCGGTTTTCTCGTTGTCACCTCCTGGTGCTGTGATTGGCTCCTGTTGCTGCCGTCTGTCCCTGACCTGTGCTGACTGCTGTGGTGTTGGACTACTGCCTGTAATGTAAGTATTGTTGTCCTTTTTTTTGGTCTACATTGTTTTTGGATATTTACAAATTAAATTTTTCCTCTGTTCTTTCTGTAGTGTTTCACTTGACTGCTGCCTGCTCTTCAAAATGTCCTCAAGTGAAGAACAGACTCCTTCCTGGGGTGGAACGGACAAAGATTATGTAATCACATTTGCTATACTGATTGGTATGTATTGACTGGCAATACTCCACATGTGTTAAATAATTTAATTTCTTTACAGTTACCTGGCAGTGATGAAGAGCAGGAGCAGTCCAATAAAGAGGATTCTTCAAAGGGTCGTTGGGCTCAGGAGGAAAGACAGGGTGTAAGTATTCCTTTCATTAGAGTTGTAATACAATTTTTTTCAGTTTTACTTAAAATTCTTTTTTTCTATTTTATCTATAGGTTTCACAACGGGAAGAATCCACAGTGGATATAGACAACGAACAACTAATCCACCTTGTGCAAGAGCGAATACCGTTGTGGGACACCCATGACTGTCAGCACACTGACAATGTGGTGATTCGACGGCTCTGGGAAGAAGAGGCAACATCGCTTCTGCCTGGTTTGGACCGTGCCACGCCACGAGCCAGAGCTGATTTTGGTAAGTAAGTTCTTTTTACTAATATTTAAATTTTTTCCACACACAGAACCAGGAACAGCACAACACAACCTTGATTTTTGCACTAATGTTTTCATCTTTTCCACACAGAACCTGGTGCAGCACCACACAACCCGGATCATACTCAGTTGAAGTGTTGAAGTGGCCCCTCATCAACCAGCCACTGAACAGATGCAGTCCCAGTCATCTACCAGCAATGAAGCAACCTTGCAGGCTTCACAGGCTGGGGAAGGGGCAGCCGGTGAATCAGGTTTTCCCGTCTCCCAGCCCTCTGCCTCTGCTTTTGCTGGGTCTTCTCGTTAGCGGTAGAAAGCCTGAGAGAGGTCAGGCATGCCCGAGTTTCTGAAATTAAGCTCAGTCTTCAAGGATGTGGTTAGGTTGATTGCTGACAGAGTGAAGAGTGCATTCAAGGAAGTCAACAATCACCTTAACCGCCTGGAAGCCGACCTTAATAGACCGGCGCAACATTTTTTTTCTGCAATTGAGCGGAGCATTTCGGAAAACCTTACGCCTCAACTCTAGCTGAACGTCATGCATGCCTGCCAGGTTGCTTACAGCCATTCATTACAGCAACAGCAGCAGCAGTCCCAGCAGCAATCACAATCCTACAATCAACAGGCCGGAGGGTACTACCAGCAGCCCATCTACTATCCAGCTCCCACAGCACCGAACTATCTGCCACCACCACTGCCTCCAGTTCACTGAGCGACCACGCTGCCAAGTGTATCAACCCTGCAGCTGGCAGCATCCACCATGCTCCAGAGTCCAGCACCCATCCAGGCAGCAGTATCCACAATGCTGCCCAGTCCACCACCCCTGCTTACTACAGCACCGCTGACCACTCCAGCACCCCTGCCCATTCCAGCAGCCCTGCCCACTACAGCACCCCTGTAGCCAGCAGTATCCACAATGTGGCCCAGTCCAGCACCATGCCAGATGACTGGTACAGAGCCCTGCACTCCCACTCGGCCAAGAAAAGCGAAGTCCAAAAAAAAAATCTTGGCCTCAGGACCCACCTTGAACCCATCACCTCCACATTCACCTACCAATTTGTCACTTCCTTCCCTTGTGTCTCTGTCTGTTCCTTCCAGTTTGTCTATCGAGTCCCATGATTCCAATTTGTCATCTATCCCCAATGTCTCCACTGCCATCCCTGATCTAATCCTTCAATTTTTTGCCCATTCCCCTGTAGACCCTTTCCCTGTAACCCCTTCCTCTTCAACTACCACCCAATCCTCACATCTCCACACTCCCAAGGTCCTCCCCATTTCACCCTCACATAAACCCCGAAGAAAAAACAAATCACCCCAACCTTAACCCATTTTTTGTAAAAGTGTTTAAAATAAAAGTTGTAGAAGTGTTGAAAATAAAATTTGTATTTTGTTAGCACTATATCTTGTGTTTTTTTTATCTTTGTACACCACCGCTGACACAAACACAATTTATTTTTGAGGTAAGGTACGACACAAACACACTTTATTTTAGAGGGAAGGTAGTTTATATTTAACTCAGCAAACATTAGGGGTAAATTACATTACATGTACATGGTAACATCACAGGTACATTTAAACATAACAGGTATGTAATGTTTGACATTACAGGTATGTTTTAAACATAACAGGTACAAAACATAACAGGTACATTAGCGGCTTAAATCATTTTATCTTGCCATTCCACATGTCCATTATCTGAAACAAAGTAAGCTGCAAACTTATCGCTCATCAGGGCAACTTCCACTGTGGTCCTCACAGGGTGAAATTGGTAATTATGCAACAGGTTCCTCATGTTGTAAGCTTGGTCGCTCTTTTATCATGATGTAGTTGTGCAGAACAACATATGCTTTCACAACCTCATCAATAGTGTCAATTTTTAGATTATTGGATGTGCACAAAATGCACCATTTCAATACCAGCAATCCAAATGCACATTCCACGGTGTTATGATTTGGTAGCTGAGGAGGACAGGAGCAAAATACCGCCAAAGCAGCAAGACACCAGAGAGACTGGAACCTAATTGGTTGCAAATCCCTAAACTAACCACGCAACTAGAAGTAGCCGTGGAGCGTACCTACGGTGATCCTAGACGCCTCGGCACAGCCGGAGAGTTAGCTACACCTAAAGATAGAAAGAGGAAAGCTAACTGCCTCGGAGTAAAGCCCCCAAAGAAATAGGAAGCCCCCAAACATGTAATGGCTGTTAGACAAGAGGAAAACACGAACATAGACAGAAAATAGAATGAACAAATGTTGGGGCCCAAATCTGTCTAGAAAGTAAATTACAGGAGAGAAATTCTGTCTGCAACCCAGAAAAACCCTAATAAAAATACCAGCACTTCTGATTACAAAAAACCTGAGACCACACGATCTCGACCACCTATATCAGATCTCTGATGTGACACACAGCTACCCAGCAAATAAAAATATCAGTGGAACAGAGAACAAGGGTAAATACAAAATGAGAACAGAGGGCAGCGCAAGCCCCCAAAGCAGACTCGGCTGAAGTCCAAGGCAAGACTGCAGAAAGCAAGGAACATCTAACCACAGAAAAAAAACAGAAAGTCACTTATCTGAATGATAGCAGGAAGGCAAGCTGAGATTCCAACAAAGACCTGGAAGCAACAATTGATTACCGGCGAGGATTATGGGAGTTCAGCTCACTTATATCAGGCCAGTCAGCCCCACCTGAGAGCCATTCCTTAATTGGTTCAATACCCTCAGCAACCACCGGAGGGAGCCTCTGCTCTGAAATCATCTCCAACACATTCACAACAGTACCCCCCTCTTGAGGAGGGGTCACCGAACCCTCACGTGCACAACCAGGCCGATCAGGATGAGCTTGGTGATAGGCACGGATAAGTCTCCTAGCATGGATGTCCGAAGCAAACACCCAAGAATTGTCCTCCTGACCATAACCTCTCCACTTAACCAAATACTGGATGTTATGTTTCGGTAGCTGAGGAGGACAGGAACAACAGCAGGGCAGCAGAACACCTGAGATGTTGGTAACTGATGAGTTGCAGATTCCTAAACTAACGACACAACTATAGGTAGCCGTGGAGCGTTCCTACGTTGATCCTAGACGCCTCGTCACAGCCTGAGAGATAACTACACCTAAAGGCAGAAAGATGAAAGCTATCTGCCCCGGAGCAGATCCCCAAAGAAAATAGTAAGCCCCCAAACATATAATGGCGGTTAGACAAGATGAAAACACAGACATAGGCAGAAAATAGATTGAGCAAAAGCTGGGGCCACAAGCTGACTAAATAGGATAGGAAAGGAGAGATTACTTTCTGCAACCCAGAAAACCCTACAAAAATCGAACAATTCTGATTACAAAAATACTGAGATCACACGATCTCGCCACCCGCTAAATCAGATCTCAGTGTGAACAAAACCAAGCTGCAGCCGCTGAAAAAACAGGAAAAAGCAAATGAGCAAATAACAGTGGCTGCAGATAAACTGTGAGGACCTCAGGCCCCAGGAGGGGACCTGGCTGACCTCCACAAAAGTGCAGAAAACAATGCAAAAAGCAAGCACAAAAAGAAAAGCAAATAATATCTTATCTGAAAGCAGGAGATGCAGGCAAGA
Organism: Oophaga sylvatica; assembly: GCA_033576555.1. Classification (NCBI taxonomy): domain Eukaryota; kingdom Metazoa; phylum Chordata; class Amphibia; order Anura; family Dendrobatidae; genus Oophaga; species Oophaga sylvatica. Next base: position 291,484,832 of record JARQOD010000005.1, on the reverse strand, counting down.
CTCCAGCAAACTTCCAAATGAACCAGGAACCACAATTGAGACAAGAACAATTGATCACCGGCAACCATCATGGGAGGGAACCTCCCTTATATCAGACCAGTCAGTGAACCCAGATTGCCAATCCTCGCTGAAAGGTTCAGTACTGTCTGTAACCACCAGAGGGAGCCTCTGCTCAGAAACCATCTCTAGCACATTCATAACAACTGGAGTTTCCGCCTAGCAAAACGAGAATCCAATATTTTCTCAACCACATACTCCAAATTGCCCCCAACCAAAACAGGGTCGGGAGACGCAGCCATAGGAACCACTGGCTCGACAAACCTCTTCAATAAGGATTTGTGGAATACGTTATGGATCTTAAATGTACATGGAAGAAGCAAACGGAAGGAAACCGGATTAAGAATTTCCATGATCTTATAAGGTCCATTGAACCTTGGCTTAAATTTTGGAGACGCAACCTTCATAGGGATATTTCTTGAGGACAACCAAACTAAGTCCCCCACTTTAAAACGAGGACCATCAGTCCTATGCCGGTTGGCAAACCGCTGGGCCTTCTCCTGAGAGAGAGACAACCTCTCCACAACTTGGTCCCAAATCTGCTGCATTTGCTCCACAAGAGAGTCAACACCCGGACAGACTGAAGCCTCCACCTCCACGAGGATGAAACCCAGAATTGCAGAAAAAAGGAGACATCAAGGTGGCAGAGCTAGCCCTATTATTAAGAGCAAACACAGCCAAAGGCTAAAAAGAGACCCAGTCATCCTGATCAGCAGATACAAAACATCTCAAATAAGTCTCCAAGGTCTGGTTTGTTCTCTCAGTTTGTCCATTGGTCTGAGGGTGAAATGCAGAGGAGAAAGACAACTGAACTCCAAGTTTAGAACAAAATGTCCTCCAAAATCTGAAAACAAATTGGACTCCTCTGTCAGACACAATGTTCTCTGGAATGCCGTGCAACCGAACTACCTGCTGAAAGAATAAAGGCACCAATTCGGAGGAGGAAGGCAACTTAGGTAGTGGCACAAGATGTATCATCTTGGAAAATCTATCACAGATCACCCAGATAACGGTCATTCTCTGAGAGACAGGGAGGTCGGAAATAAAATCCATAGAGATATGGGTCCATGGCCTCTTGGGCACAGGTAATGGCATTAACAAACCACTAGAGCGAGAGCAAGGTTTGGAACGAGAGCAAGTTCCACAGGACTGCACAAAGTCCCTGATGTCACGAGACAAAGTAGGCCACAAAAAGGACCGACTCACCAAATCTCTGGTACCAAAATTACTGGGATGACCAGCCAATGCGGAGCAATGAATCTCAGACATAACATTCTTCCTCCACTGGTCTGGGACAAACAATTTCAAAACAGGGCAGCGTTCAGGTTTATCCTCCTGACATCCCTCCAGAGCCAGTCTCAAATTGGGCGAGATAGCAGAAAGAACTAAACCCTCTTTAGAATAACAGCAGGCTCAGTTACCTCAGGAGAATTTGCAAAGAAACTCCTCGAGAGGGCATCCGCCTTAACATTCTTAGTGCCCGGGAGAAAAGAAACCACAAAATTAAATCATGTGAAAACAAGGCCCACCTGGCCTGTCTAGGATTAAGTCGCTTGGCTGATTCGAGATAAACCAGGTCCTTATGGTCCGTGAGGACCACTACCTGATGTTTGGCTCCTTCCAACCAATGTCTCCACTCTTCAAAGGCCCACTTCATAGCCAATAACTCCCAATTTCCCACGTCATAATTACGTTGAGCTGGGGAAAATTTTCGAGAGAAAAAGGCACAAGGGTTACTCTTAGAGGTCTCCGGATCCCTTTGGGACAAAACGGCACCTGCCCCAATCTCAGAAGCATCAACCTCCACCTGAAATGGTAGAGAAACATCAGGCTGCCGCAGATCAGGAGCAGAAGTGAATCTCTGCTTAAGTTCCTGAAATGCAGAAACTGCCTCAGGAGGCCAATTCACCACATCAGAACCCATTTTGGTCAAATCAGTCAGTGGTTTCACAATACCGGAGAAATTACCAATAAATTTACGATAAAAATTAGCAAAACCCAAAAATCTCGGAAGAGCCTTCAATGTAGCAGGTTGAACCCAATCACAAATGGCCTGAACTTTGACCGGGTCCATTTCAATAACAGATGGAGACAAAATGAATCCCAGAAATGAAACCTTCTGTACGCCAAAAAGACATTTTGATCCCTTCACATACAGTGCATTTTCTCTCAAAATCCGGAACACCATCCAAACATGTTCCACATGAGAGTCCCAAGGCAAGACTGCAGAAAGCAAGGAACATCTAACCACAGAAAAAAAAACAGAAAGTCACTTATCTGAATGATAGCAGGAAAGCAAGCTGAGATTCCAACAAAGACCTGGAAGCAACAATTGATTACCGGCGAGGATCATGGGAGTTCAGCTCACTTATATCAGGCCAGTCAGCCCCATCTGAGAGCCATTCCTTAATTGGTTCAATACCCTCAGCAACCACCGGAGGGAGCCTCTGTTCCGAAGTCGTCTCCAACCCATTCACAACACCACGGTTCTTCGTGCCCTTGTCAGTCTGTAGTTGAACATTTTTTTGTGTGATTTAAGTTCCGACTGGAGTATGGTTTAATGAGGTTGGCACATATTTGGAACACCTCATCACCAACAACAACAAAAGGCATTGGCGGTCCATCAGTGTTGGGCAGAGGTCGTTGCGGCGGAAAATTAAAATCATTTCCATACAGACATTGGCCCATTTCTGAGTTTTTGAATGTCTGTGAGTCAATGCCTCATCCAAATGAGCCAGTGTCCATGGCAATGAATCTACAATCGGCATCCGCAATAGCCATTAGAACAATGGAATTTTTTTTTATAATTGAAGTACTCTGTTCCACTTCCAGATGGTTTCATAATCCTAATGAGTTTGCCATCCACAGCCCCCACACAGGTAGGAAAATTGCAAATTTCCTGGAATTTGGAAGCATTTTCAATCCAGAATTCACTTGTGGGTTGGGAGAGGAATTCTTGCCGCAAAATGCCAACTTAAGCACGACAAGTGTCTACAATAATCCCAGAAAGGGTGGATACTCCAATCCTGAATTGGAAATGTAACAAGGACAATGTCTCTCCAGTAGCCAGGCATCTGTGGAAAAGAAAATGAAAAACAAAAATCAGTACACTGCTTAGGGTTAGGGATAGGGTTATTTATGACAGGAGTTTCTTTTTCAACACTACATACCTCAGGGTGACCAAGAGACGTTCCTCAGCAGGAATTGCTCGACGGAGCTGTGTGTCCTGCCTGGCAATGGATCCTTGGACACGTAGCAGCAAGTCATGGAATCTCTGTTGTGACTTCCTCGTGTAGTCAAAAAACTTCTCCGGGTTTTGCTGCAGCTCAGTGTACAAAGAGTGGTAGGCTCTGCGGCTCTCTCGGAGTTCAAGGATGGGGTATTGCCAATAGCGATGACGAAGTCTTCTCAGTCTTTCTCTTCTGTGTTCTTGACAAGCAAAAGTAAAGGCAGCAGCCAACTTCATTTGTAAATCCAGACCTTCTAGGAAGCTATCCAGGTCTAGATCTATCTTGCAGCAAGATACAGCAGCCAAATAGGATGATTTCCTCAGTACAGTGTGCCTATATATATAAATCCCTTGAGACACGCCTACTGGGTGTCTGATGTCAAGGAAAAGCTACTGGAAAAAAATGGAAATTTCTAATGCATGCGCATACAAAAACGCAAACGCATGTAAAAACGCATACACAAGCATGTAAACGCTGTGTTTTTTTGCCGTCATGCGTAAGATGATGCAGCTAAAAAATGCTGCATTTACATGCGCTTGCATGTGTTTTTACATGCATTTGAGAATGCGGATGATACGCTGTGGAATGAATCAAAGGCAAATGTGAACCTAGCCTCACAGAGTGACAAACACCGTTTCTGATTGGCGGTAAAATCATTACTGCCAGTCAGATAGCCACGGTTCCCATGGTGTTAGGACAGCATGACCTGGCAGCAGTAATCAGAGGTATAAAGCTTACCTCGGGTAACTGGTGTCCACTGATGGGACTACTGCTCCCATAAGCCGATGCTTGCTGCTGCTAATAGGAGTGAGAGCAGGAGCGACTGATGGGTGCATTCATCAGCCGAGGCCTGCGCTGTAAATAAATACCTTAAAAAAATCGTCATGGGACAGAACAATGGACAGGTGAGGGATATTGTTATTTTATTTTTTTCATTACAGGAGACGGGATTCAATGGAATGGGCATTAGGTGAGTATAACTGTCTTTATTATTTTCAAATAAAATGTAAAAGTGTGTTTTGTTTTATTTCAAATAAAGGACTTTATTCTGGCTATGTCTTTATTTACCATACAATTATAGGATTAGTAATGGATAGGTGTCTTATAGATTCGACTCCATTACTAAGCTATGGGCTTGATGTCATCTGACAATACTGAGGTGACATCAACCCCACAAATATAAACCCCACTTGCCACCACTACAGGGCAAATGGGAAGAGCCAGGCAAAGCACCAGAATTGGCGCATCTTATAGATGTGCCATTTATGGGCAGCTGCGGGCTGCTATTTTTAGGCCGGGGGGGCCAATTTTTATGGCCTCTTACCAGCCTGAGAATACCATCCCCCAGCTGTCTGATTTATCAAGGCTGGTTGTCAAAAATAGGGGGGGACCACACTCCATTTTTTTTTAATTATTTATTTAAATAATTAAAAAACAGCTTGGGGACCCCTCTATTCTTGATAACCAGCTCTGCTGAAGCTGACAACAACCCCCAGTTGTCAGTTTTTCCTGACTGGTTATCAAAAATACAGGGGAACTCACAACATTTTTTTTTAATTATTTACTTACAGAGCAGGCGCCGGCTGATGAATATGCCCATCAGCCTCTCCTGCTCTCACTGTTATTTTCTGCAGCAGGCATTAAACTTTATAGCTCCTTCATACTGCTGCGGCTTCATGCTGTTATTTAACAGCTTGGGAACCACGGCTGTCTGACCGGCGGTGATGATCTTACCACCAATCAGAAGCAGTATTTGCCGCACTGTCAAGGCACATGACAGCGCAAGAAACACCCGGTGTTCAGGGGGCAGAACCTGAACAGTAGCACGGACTTCCTGGTGAAGTCCATGTTCAATGTCTGTGCCCGAATAGTAGGTGTTCGGTATGGACGCCGAACTTTACTGTTCGGGTTAGCCCATCTCTAATCCCAACTTTCCCTCTCCAAAATAACGCTCCACACTGCTCCTCTATACAATATCTCACCCACATAACCCCTCTCCATTACGTCCACTTACATACCGCTTCTTTCCATATCTCCCCCTAACTGCCTCTTTCCAATTCCCCCGCACCTCACTATATTATGTTCCCTCTCACAATCCCAATTATTTGAGCTTTATTGTCCCCATAATGTCCCAAATTGTGCCATAATGTACAAAAATTGTCCCATAATGTCCCCCATAATGTCCCAATTTGCCATATTGTGTGCCCTTGTAGTAACACAACCCTTCTCTCCCCCTTCCCCCTCATATAAAATAACATGACATTTAATCTTCGCCTCCTCCAATATTTTACTGCAGATATAAGTCAAATACTCTGCGAGCCATCATTGTGGGTCTCCACATCTAGCCATACATATCAAGTGGAGAATCGTAATACGATTAACAGCAACATTTTTTGTGTTCCATATTTGAAGACACATATCACAGCTTTTCGGTCTGGTTTTCTTTCATGAGTTCTATAGCACATCCAATATGTTCCTTATTTCCTATTTATCTACTAGCAGGGTAGACATTTGTGCGACATTTTAAAATAGCTAAAACTAATCATAGTACAGAATCCATAACAAATAAAACAAGGTGTAACATTCATCCTTGTCTATATTTTATATGCTTGGGCATTTCATGATAGAAAAAAACTTTAAAATGTTCCTATTCTTGGCTTGGTATTAAACTAGAGGAGACAATTATTTTCTTTTTTGTAGTGTAAAGGCAAGATGAAAAACAGATAGGTCATGAGTGC
>JARQOD010000005.1:291341478-291478707 GCA_033576555.1 Oophaga sylvatica | reverse complement strand
CCTGTTTAGGTACATCAGGAGCTCTGCAAACGCAACATGACGCCCACAGAACATTCCATCAAGTCTGCATTCCAAAATGGCTCTCCTTCCCTTCTGAGCTCTCCCATGCGCCAAAACAGTGGTTCCCCCCCCACATATGGGGTATTGGTGTACTCAGGACAAATTGCACAACAACTTTTGTGGTCCAATTTCTCGTTACCCTTGTGAAAATAAAAAATAGCGGACTAAAAAATCATTTTTGAGGAAAAAAATTATTTTTTTATTTTCACTGCTTTGCGTTATAAACTTCTGTGAAGCACTTGGGGGTTCAGAGTGCTCACAACACATCTAGATAAGTTCCATAAGGGGTCTAGTTTCCAAAATGGTTTCACATGTGGTTGTTTTTCACTGTTTAGGCACACAGGGGCTCTCCAAACGCGTCATAGTGTCCGCTATAGATTGGAGCTAATTTTCCATTCAAAAAGTCAAATGGTACTCCTTCCTTCTGGGCCCTGCTGTGCGCCCAAGCAGTGGTTTATGACCACATATGAGGTATATGTGTACTCAGAATAAATTGCCCAACAAATTTTAGCATCCATTTTATCCTGTTGACCATGTGAAAATGAAAAAACTGAGGCTAAAAGAAATTTTTTGTGAAAAAAAAGTACTTTCTTTTTTTTACGGATCAATTTGTGAAGCACCTGGTGGTTCAAAAGGCTCAGTATGCATCTAGATATATTCCTTGGGGGGTCTAGTTTCCAAAATGGGGTCACTTGTGGGGGAGCTCGAATGTTTAGGCACACAGGGACTCTCCAAATGCGCCATGGCAACCGCTAAATATTCCAGCATATTTTCCATTCAAAAAGTCAAATGGCGCTCCTTCCCTTCTGAGCCCTGCCGTGCGCCCAAACAGTGGTTTATGACCACATATGAGGTATCTGTGTACTCAGGAGAAATTGACCAACAAATTTTAGGATCCATTTTATCCTGTTGCCCATGCAAAAATGAAAAAATTGATGCTAAAAGAAATTTTTATTGGAAAAATTAAAATGTCCATTTTTTCCTTCCACGTTGCTTTAGTTTCTGTGAAGCACCTGAAGGGTTAATAATCTTCTTGAATGTAGTTTTGAGTAGCTTGAGGGGTGAAGTTTTTAAAAGTTGTCACATTTGGGTATTTTCTGCCATATACACCCCTCAAAGTGACTTCAAATGTGAGGTGGTCCGTAAAACAATGGCTTTGTAAATTTTGTTGTCAACTTTTAACCCTTATAACTTCCTAACAAAAAAATTTTTGTTTCCAAAATTGTTCTGATGTAAAGTAGACATGTGGGAAATGTTATTTATTAACTATTTTGTGTCACATAACTCTCTGGTTTAACAGAATAATTATTAAAAATTTGAAAATTGCGAAATTTTCAAAATTTTCGCCAAATTTCCATTTTTTTCACAAATAAACGCAAAATTTATCGACCTAAATTTACCACTATCATGAAGCCCAATATGTCACGAAAAAACAATCTCAGAATCGCTAGGATCCGTTGGAGTGTTCCTGAGTTATTACCTCATAAAAGGATACTGGTCAGAATTGCAAAAAATGGCAAGGTCTTTAAGGTCAAAATAGGCTGGGTCATGAAGGGGTTAAGAGATACTATAGTAGGACATTTGTCCATGAGGTGGGAGGTGTGATGTCTCCTAAAGATAAGCCAAGGAAATCAAATTAGGCATTTTCTTAAGGCACTGCCACACTTAGCGATCGCACTAGCGATCACGATAACGACTTAACCTGGCGAGATCGTTAGTGCGATCGCTATGTGATCGCTAGTTAGATTCCAAACACATCTCATCAGCGATCTGTGATTCCAAACACATCTCATCAGCGATCTGTATAACAACCTCTGCGGTCGTTGGGAAAACCTAGTCCCACCTGCGACGCTGGTGAAGTCGCTCATAAAGGGTGTCACACTCAGCGATTCAGGCTCACCAGCGGGACACCAACGACCAAAAAACGGCTCAGAACGTTCATGAGCGATCAGCGATATCTCAGCAGGGGCCACATCGCTCCTACATGTCACACACAAGCTAAGTCGCTAACGAGATCGCTACTGCGTGATAAATGGTGACGCAGTAGTGCGATCTCGTTAGCGATCTCGCTAGTGATCTTGCTTAGTGTGGCATACCCTTTACAAATTGAGAGGCAGTGGGAATGATGTTCTTAGTTATCTGGAGTCCCTCTGGTGGAGGTGTGAATTGTATTCATGTAGTGAGTCATAAATTCAGGTGTTAGATTGAGTCCTAGTGTCAAATTGTTACATGGGAATGTGCCAGTCAGTGATGGTGATGAGAGGACACTTCTGACAAGGAGATTTCTTAGAGGGCTGTTTGTAGAAGAGAAGTAGTAGTTTGTGGTCTCTGTGGAATATGGGTTGGAGATCAGCACCAATTTTCCTTAGGATGCTATCACTGAGGAATACATTACTACAACAAGGATACCATCCACTGGTAATAGATGAACAGATCCACAGGGCTACAAGAATCCCGAGAAGCAGCCTCCTGGATTACAAACTGAGAAAGGACAACAACAGGGTACCTTTTATGGTCACATGCAACCCCCACATGAGCATCCTAAGGAAAATTGGTGCTGATCTCCAACCCATATTCCACAGAGACCACAAACTACTACTTTTCTCCTACAAACAGCCCCCTAACTTAAGGAATCTCCTTGTCAGAAGTGTCCTCTCATCAAAATCAGTGACTGGCACATTCCCGTGTAACAATAAAAAATGCAAACCAATAAATATAGTCCATGTACCAAGCACAAATCAGGACTATAAGGTCATGGGTTCCTTTTCATGCACATCCTCCAATGTGGTGTACATGATACAATGTATGAGGTGCCCTGGAGCTATCTATATTGGGGAAACCATGCAAAAACTACAAACAAGGATGAATCTTCACAGACATACAATCAGAAATTAAATTGAGACGCCTGTGGGTAAACATTTCTCCGGAACTGGACATTGTATGACAGACTTAAAAGTCTTAATACTAAAAGGTCATTTTAAGGATGACAGAGAGAGAAATATTTGGGAATTCAAACTGATAAAGATGTTCAATTCTTTGACACTAGGACTCAATCTAACACCTTGATTTATGACTCACTACATGAATATAATTCACAACTCCACCAGAGGTACTCCAGATAACTAAAGGGTATGCCACACTAAACAATATCGCTAACGGGATCGCTAAAAAACGTCACTATTTAGCGATCCCGTTAGCGATGTTGTTCAGTGCGCAGCTTTCAGCGACGAGCTTCCTGCTGTGATCTCGCTCGTCGCTGGAATCGTTCCGGACCCTATTTTCTCGTCGGCGCTCCCGCTGGGTAAGTATCTAATCGCTGTGTGGCACCTTTTCTTAGCGATTTAGCGGTACTTTTGTACCGCTAAAGTCGTTAAGAAGATCGCTAACGGCGATAGCGTCGTTAACTATATCGCTAAATGTGGCCGCATTTAGCGATATAGAAACAATCCCGCTAGCGATCGCATTAGTATGCGTCGTTATCGTGATCGCTAGCGGGATTGTTTAGTGTGGCAGTACCTTAAGAACATCATTCCCACTGCCTCTCCATTTGTAAGAAAATGCCTTGTTTGATTTCCTTGGCTTATCTTTAGGAGGCATCACACATTCCACCTCATGAACAAATGTCCTACTGTAGTATCCCTTAAATGCTGTGCTTTTTTCTTATTAATCTATTTGTAATCTTGGCTTAAGAATTAGCCTCTGTGCTCTGAAAGCTTTTAAAATATTATTTTCTGGTTAACTAATAAAGGTATCACTCTGAGAATACTTTTGTCATCATTGAGCAGAAAAGTATTCACATAAATTTTTCTGGCTAACACGGTACCACAATATAATTTGTTATTGTACATCACCTCAGAATTGAGAAATTTGTTAATGATTGATCAATAGAGTTGAGCGAAACAGGTCGGTCAGATTCAAAAATCGCCGACTTTCTCCAAAGTAGCGTGAGGTCGGCCATGCGGTCATCGACCCGAGCGCCAAAGTCGGTTTTCCCATAATGCTTGCAGGCGCCTTTTCTCAGCCAATGAGCAAGGACGCACACTGTGGGCAACGAGATGACATCGGCAGTGGCCACCACCATCTTAAAGAAGGGCATTGCAGTGATTGGCATGCTTTGTGTGGCGTCACAGTGGCTATAAAAGCCCTGACCACCATTTTACTTCTGCTGATCTTAGTGTAGGGAGAGGTTGCTGCCACTGTTTCTCAGTAGGGAGAGAGTTAGTCAGGAAAGAAAAGTGATTCTGTGCTTGTGCTGATATCAATTGTGCTGTACAGTTAGTGTGCAGTGACAGGGGAGGATTTTGTTGTGTGCAGCAGCGCTGGTTATTAGGCTGCCTGCCAGTGACAGGGGAGGATTTTCTTTTGTGCAGCAGCAGAGCTGGTTAATAGGCTGCCTGCTAGCTGTATTGCTGTGTGTACACTGCTGTGCAGACTGCTTTTTACACAGCACTAATACTTTTATTCTTTTTTTCTGCACAGTTACCGAGCGTTCATTTTTTCCCACACTGTATAGAGCTGTACGCTCCTCACACACTACTGTGTACCGGCTGGTATCTAAGACAAATACATACTGACTATCTGTGTGTGACTCTGGAAATATATACGGAGATTTACAATTACCCCTAGACTGTATACAGCTGTACGCTTGTGATACAGTACCCTTTTTCTGCTTTTTATATTCTGGTCTAATCCATGCTGAGCCTGTGAGCATCTGTGTGTTACTGCTGCAATATATACGGAGATTTAAAATTACCCCAACACTGTATACAGATATACGCTTCAGATACAGTACCCTTTTTCTGCTTTTTATATTGTGGTGTAATCTATACTGAGCCCGTGAGCGTCTGTGTGTTACTCCGGAAATCTATACTGAGATTTACAATTTACTCCTAAACTATATACACCTGTTATCTTCAGATATAGCACTCTTTTTCAGCTTTTTATAGTGTGGTCTAATCCATTCTGAGTGAGCATCTGTGTGTTACTCCGGAAATCTATATGGAGATTTACAATTTACCCTAAACTATATACACCTGTTATCTTCAGATACAGTACCGTTTTTCAGATTTTATTTTGTGGTCTAATCCACACTGAGCCTGTGAGCATCTGTGTGTTATTTCGGAAATCTATATGGAGATTTACAATTTACCCCTAAACTATATACACCTATTATCTTCAGATACAGTACCCTTTTTCAGCTTTTTATATTCTGGTCTATTCCATACTGAGCCTGAGAGCATCTGTGTGTTACTCCTGAAATCTATATCGAGATTTAAAATTACCCCAATAATGTATACAGATGCACGCTTCTGACAGAAGTACCATATATCTGCTGGTATTTTGGGTACATTTTCCAAAACATGAGGAAGTATGGTGGAAGAGGCCGCAGACGTGGGCAGGGGGGTCCAGCTGGTACTGATGGTGGTGGTGGTGCATCTGCTGGTAGTGCCAAAAGCACAATAGCACCTAACACAGGAGGTGTTGAGCCTGCGTCATCGTCTGGCTCTAGAAGGCCTGGAAGGCTCCCTTTTCTGGGAGTAAGTAAACCGCTTTTAAAGTCGGAGCATCAGGAACAGGTTTTGGCTTACATTGCCGAAACAGCCTCCAGCTCTATCGCCTCCTCTTCTGAAGTTTCAAAAAATGCAAGCACTGAGTCGTCAGTGCAGGCTCCTGGTCAGGAACAACATCTTTCCTTGTGTCCTTCACCCCCACCAAAAGTGAAGGATGCGGCAGGCCACACTTCAGATTACTCCCTGGAGCTCTTTTACATACCATGCCTGGGTTATCAAGTCAAATCCTGAATTCCCCAGTCCAAGATGAATCAGAGATGGAGTGCACTGATGCACAGCCACTGCTAGATGATTCTGCAGGTACATTGACCTAGAGCACTACTTTGCCCTCGCAGTCTACTGAGCCAGAATCTGACCCTGATGAAACTCAGGTGCCCCTCCCCGCATACTATACCACCTTTCACGGTGACAGAATGGAAGGTGCAGATGAAATTGAAGAGGAGGTGATGGATGACCCAGTTGTTGACCCGGATTGGCATCCATTGGGGGAAGAGGGTGCCGCTGGCAATAGCTCAGAAGAGGAGAACGATCCACAGCAGGCATCGACATCGCAGCAGCGGTTATCTGACAGGCCCGTAGCTGTCCAAAAACGTGTTAAAAAACAAAAGGAGTTGCAGGACAGCTTGGACAGACGGTCCAATTAGCACAGCATGCAAGCCCTGAAAATTTATCCCATAGTAGGAAGAGTGCAGTGTGGCACTTTTTTGACCAAAATCCTATTGATGAGGCAAAGGTTATCTGTAAGAAGTGCGGAAGGACCTTTAGCCGAGGGAAAAATCTCCAAAATTTGAATACCAGTTGCATGCTTAGACATTTAATCACCATGCACTTGCAAGCGTGGACGGACTACAAAACCTCAGGTAGCACATGTGCTCCTGCTCCGACTCAAGGTTGCCAGCAACGCTCCATTGCTTCCCCCACTGTAAGCCCACCGGTTAGCACACCACCAGCAAGAAATGTTGAGGTGTCGTCGCAAGGCCAAAGCAGTCACAATGTTTTTGCAACAAAAGACTGAATCTTGGCCAGGGGTGGGGAACCTCAGGCCCCAGGGCCATTTACGGCCCTCGATGACCTTTTATCCGGCCCCCGGGCACATTCTCAGGGACCGTAGTGCTTTGGCAGGGAGCTGTATTTTGATTGCCTACAGCTCATTAATGTCTTCTTGATCTGTGAGCACACACATGCAGTGTTCACTACTGAACACTGAAGGGCATGCAGTGCAAGATTACGTCTTGAGACCAGTGCAAGAGTCAGGATGTACTTTGTGGGCAGAGTTTGTATGGCCCTCGAAGGATGGTATAAATATATAAATGGCCCTTGGCAGAAAAAATATTCCCCACCCCTGATCTAGGCCATCACCACCACCACCACCACCACCATCACCATCACTAACCCCCTCTCAGTCCGTCATGTCCACCGCTATTTCCCCCATATGCAGCTCTCAAGTCCAGCTCACCCTAGCAGACACTCTGAGTAGGACAAGAAAGTACTTATCCTCTCATATGCGTACACTGGCTTTGAACGCCTACATTGCCAAACTGACCTCGTTAGAGATGATGCCTTTCCGTTTGGTTGAAATCGCAGCGTTCCGAGAGCTCATGGCCTACGCTGTCCCACGCTATGACCTACACTGCCGGCACTTCTTTTCTAGAAAAGCCATCCCTGCCCTCCACCTGCATGTGAAAGACCGCATTGTCCATGCACTCAAACAATCAGTAAGAGGAAAGGTGCACCTCACAACAGATGCATGGGCCAGTAGGCATGGCCAGGGCGGTTACGTGTCCATCACTGCGCACTGGGTTAATGTGGTGGATGCAGGCTCCACAGAGGACAGCGGCGGTGGGACAGTGCTGCCTAGCCCACAGTATAGGAAACAGTTGGCTGTAGGCGTTCGACCCTCCTCCTCCTCCTCCTCCAGAAGCGAATGCTCGTCGACAGAGCACAGTCGAACAAGCACTCCATCCGCAGCTGCCAGTGTTGCACACAAGGTGTCCCACTATCGAACAGCTAGTGGTAAGCATCAGCAGGCTGTTTTAAAGATGATGTCTTGGGCGACAACAGGCACACCGCGGAGGTACTGGCCGACTACTTGCAGCGAGAAACTGAGTCATGGCATGGCAGTCTACATCTTGAGCCCGGCAAGGTAGTCAGTGATAATGGCCGTAATTTTGTGGCGGCCATAGCCCTGGCCAAACTCAGACACATACCTTGCCTGGTTCACACCTTGAACCTGGTGGTGCAGTGCTTCCTGAATAATTAACCGGAGTTAACAGCCCTGTTCCATGAGGTGCGAAGACTGTGCTCACACAAAGTCGCTCGCCCGTAGACTCCAGTCGTATGCAGAGGTTGCAGCGATCGCTCCACCTCCCCAAGCACCGCCTAATCATAGACGTTGCAACAAGGTGGAACTCCACCATGCACATGGTTGAGAGGCTGTGCGAACAGAGGCAGGCTGTAATGCATTTGTGGGAGGATACACGGGCAGGCAGTTTGAGGGCAGACATCAAGTTGTCATGTGTGCAGTGGTCAAAGCTGAAAGACCTCTGTAAAGTCCTTCAGTGTTTGGAGGAATGCACACGGCTGGTAAGCGCAGACGACGCCATCATAAGCATGAGCATCCCACTTATGCGTCTGCTCATGCAAACTTTGATGCACATTAAGGATCAGGCGTCTGCAGCGGAAGAGGGTGAGGAGGGAATCCTTGATGACAGTCAGGCATTGTCTGCTCATGGAACTGTCCTGGACGAGGTGGAGGAAGAAGAGGAAGAGGAGGAGGAGGAGAGGGGGATGATTATTTTGGGGAGGAGGATGCTTCTCAGGGTGCAATCAAAAATGTTGGCTTGCCAAGGTCAGGTACAGGGTTTGTGCGTGACTGGAGGGATGTGGATTTGGCAGAAAGTGCTCCTCCACCCACCACTGGCAGTGCATCATTGACACCTGGAACATAGGCCCACATGTGTGATTATGTCTTGCGGATGCTAGAAAGGGACCCCCGCATTGCCAAAATTATGAAGGATGATGACTATGGTTGGCCAGCATCCTCGATCCATGCTATAAAGGCAAATTACAGAACATCATGCCTCAGGAGAACCTAGAGCTAATATTGGCGAACAAACAAGCAACTCTTGCAAACTGTTTGTTAGAGGCATTCCCAGCACACAGCAGCGGTTCAGGTTCTACCACGAGCCGTACTGGGCCAAATGGAAGATGTGTTCGTGGTACACACAGCCGAAGTGGCATTGAAGACACGAGTTTCATGACCATGTTGTGGACTGATTTCTCAAGTACCGCTCACACGACTGTTAATACTGAATCCATTGCAACAGACAGGAGACAGCAGTTGTCAACTATGGTTCAAAATTACCTCTCCTCCCCTATCGATGTTCTCCCTCACAGTTCATTCCCCTTTGACTACTGGGTCTGTAAACTGGACACCTGGCCTGAATTGGCACAATATGCCTTAAAGGAGCTCGCATGCCCTGCTGGTAGTGTGCTATCAGAAAGAGTCTTCAGTACTGCTGGATCAATCCTGACAGAAAGAAGGACCCGGCTGTCGACCCAAAATGTTGGTGATCTCACCTTCATTAAAATGAACCATGCCTGGGTTTCAAAGGATTTTGTACCTCCTTCCCCTGATGACACATAGGTTGCCAGCAAAATGGCTCATTTTGTCCTCCTCTTCCTCCGACTTCTGCAATTCCTCCATTTGCAGATGCTGAACATCCAGCCTACACCTCAACATATGCCAGTTTTTGCACCTCCCTAACTAGGCTGTTTACCCCCCAGGGCCGGCGTCCCCACCTGGCGCAACTGGGCAAGTGCCGGTGCCCTGAGCAGTTGGGGGGCTCACTCGTGGGCGACGCACTGGCGCAGGGCCCCTAATAGTACGCCGGTGTCTCTGATGGTGGGGGGGCCCACTCGCCGTCAGAAACACCCTGGCGTACTATGAGGGGCCCTATGCCAGTGCCATAGCCCATGAGTGGGCCCCCCTGCTTGCTCAGGGCCCCAGCCATTGCAATACTTACCTCTCCCTGCTCCACCGCTGTGACGTCTTCTGCGTTTCCTGACAGTTACATTCAGGTCAGAGAGCGCGATGACTTCACGTCTGTGTGGTCTCTGCCTGAACAGTCACAGTGCAGAGAGCTGGAAGATGGCGATGCTGAGGAGTCCAGAGTAGAGCAGTGCCCAGCCAGGAGAGGTATTTCATTTTTGGGGGTAAATCAAGTTTATTTAGGTATTTATACACATCAATCATTCATAACAGGAAGAGAAAAGAACATACCTCTTCTACTATCACATGCAAAAAAAAATTATATAGCAACTATAACTCTTCCCCAGAAAGTCATACATATAAAACAAATGTTGGATGAGCGCCTGAGGAGTTTGCTCACATGGGCAATTATCATCATCAGTATTACTTTGCTTATAAATTTTAAAGAAGAAGGTACCTACACTAAGACTCTAGGTCTACAAAAGAAAAGAAGATAGAGAAGAAACAAGGGGGAAAGAAGGGAAAAGAAAAAAAAAAGAAAAGGGGGAGGTGGAAGAATTTTAAGGAGTGGGGTATGAAATGTGGCTCCATCCAGTAGGTAAACTCATATGACCCATCATCTATGGGTCTATCAACCAAGAGTCCAATTCCGATGATTCTCTAAACATAACCCGGGGGCACAAGTGTTATATACCTTTCTTGTGGTACCATTCAGCTGTCCTATCAGCTGTTCCATTCTATATATGTCGTTGAATTTCATCACCAAATCAGAACACAAGGGAACCTTTTCCTGTTTCCAAAATCTAGTAATCACGTTCCTGGTAGCAGTGAGAACATGTCTAAGAAGACCTTTCTTAAATCTAGAAATCGAGGAGCTACACAAGGACAGCAAGGCCACCTCCATTGTGGGTGTAATTTTGGTTAGAGACAGCTTGTTGCAGAAATCAAAGGATGCTAACCACAGTTTCTGTATGAGTGGGCAGTGCCACCAAATGTGTACAAATGAACCTCTATCTTTTAAGCATTTCCAGCACGTATCCGGTGTTGTTGGATAAATTACGTTTAAATCTGAAGGTCATCTGTACCACCTCGACAAGATTTTGTAGCTCCTCTCCTGTGATGTCGAACAGAGCGATGACCTGAATGTGCATAAGCGAATCTTTGTTCTTTCTTCAACTGATAAGGGTCTACCCAAATCAATCTCCCATTTTGAAAAAAATGCTGGGAAATCTCTCGATGGGTTCTGCCCTACTTGGAAGGTTTTGTATAATAAAGAGATAGTGTGATCTAAAGAGTTTGTTGATAAACAAAGAGTCTGAAACGGAGATAATATTCAGTATGGATCGGATTGTTTGGCTAATTTTATAATAAACCTCTTTATTTGTTCATAAAAGAACCATGCACTAGTTGGCGGCTCCTTGTCCCGAAAAATGTCCTGGAGAGACCTCATCCCTGTCCTTGTTACACAATCATGGACTATGGGGCATGAAGCTCTATTTTTATGTAGATAAGTGTCTCTTTTAATCATGCAGGAAAGGATGGATTGTCAGTTAGGGGGCCGGGAGACGAAGAGACTCCCAGCTGTCGACTTCCTCTTTTGATAAATGATATCGTGTTTTTGGTGAGGAAGGGTAAAGGTATATCCCGTTCTTCCGTCGGGGACCAAATAACTATACGGGAGTCACGTGACGTCCATTAAGATCATTTTCTAATGTAACCCATTTTTTTTGTTTTTATTATGAAACAGATCTAAAATACATGTATCAATTGCTGCTTGACTATACATAGCAAAATCTGGCAGACCTATTCCCCCTACTTGCTTCAATCTACTTCACAAAAAGTATGAAATACGTGCTCGTTTTGTGACCAAATTAAACGAGTAATCGCTTTTTTAAGACGTGAGAAAAAGGAGGTAGGTAAATACAAGGGGATTGTTTGGAAATAATATAGGAGACGGGGTAATAGATCCATTTTAATAGCGCTCACTCTTCCAAACCAAGATAAAGGTGGTTTATGCCAGTTTTCTAAGTCTAACTCAGCTTTATGTAAAGCTGTCTTGAAGTTTGCTTCATAAAGATTAGATACTTTGGTGGTGATTTTTATTCCTAGATAGGTAAGAGAATCTGAACACCACTTAAAGGGAAATGAAGCTGCCAACCTCTCCTCCTCACGTGGTTGGATTGAGATATTGAGAATCTCCGATTTGTGGGTATTAATTTTGAAATTGCTCAGACGACCAAATCTATGTAATTCTGAGATAATATTTGGGAGACTTATAATTGGGGAAGAGACATACAATAGGACATCATCTGAAAAAAGTGCCACTTTGTGCTCTTCTGATTGGGCTTTTATGCCTCTAATGGAGGGATTATTCTGTAGCGCGGTTGCTAGATGTTCCATAGTGAGTATATAAGCAAGGGTGAAAGAGGACAGCCTTGCCTCGTGCCGTTCCTAATTAAAAATGTGTTTGAAAGTGCATCATTCATTTTAACTTGATCACTGGCAGATGAGTACAGGGCAGAAATTCTACAGAGCATACTTTCTTTTAAGCCAATTCCTTCGAACGTTTGAAATATAAAATCCCAGTGCACCCTGTCGAAAGCTTGTTCTGCGTCAATCGACAGAATGCACATGGGTTCCTCTTTCTTGACCGCCATATCAATCAAAGAAATAGTTCAGATGGTGGTATTTCATTTTTTTAAAATATTTGGAGCAATTATACACTGAAGAATTATATATGGGGCCCATCATACACTTGAGCATTCTAAATGTGGCCCATCATACACTGAAGCATCATCCATGGGGCCCATCATATACTGGAGCATCATATGGGGCCCATCATACACTGTAGCATTATAAATGGGGCCCTTCAGACACTGGAGCATCAGCCATGGGGCCCATTATATACTGGAGCATCATATGGGGCCCATTATATATGGAGCATTATATAAGGCCCATCATACCCTGGAGCATCATCCATGGGGCCCATCATATACTAGAGCATCATATGGGGTTCATTATTTATGGGGCATCATAGAGGGTATGGAGCATCATAAGGAGCACATATGTGGCCTATTCTGTATGGAGCATTATATGGAGCCCATTCTGTATGGAGCAATATATGGGGCCCATCATATACTGTATGGAGCTTTATATGTGATTCATTATACTGTATGGAGCAATGTGTGGGGCTCATTATACTCTATGGGGACCGTTCTATACTGTATGGCACATTATATGGGGACCATCATATACTGTAGCATTATGTGGAGCTCATCATATACTGTATGGAACATTATATGGGACCAATTATGTATGGAGCGATATATGGGGCTCATTATTCTGTATGGCGCACTATGTGGTGGCCATAATACTGTATGGAGGAATATACTGTCCGGTTTTTGAGCTATTGTAAAATTTAAAATAGATATCAGTCATGTAATGTAAGAAGTGAAGTGTTTGTCAATGTACTATACCTATATTTTTGTGCCGTATCAGAGCATCATGAATTGTGGTATGTGTTAAAGGGGCCCACTGACACTCTTTTGCCCGGGGCACATGAAAACCTGGAGCCAGCTCTGCCCCCCCACAACTTTAGCCAAATAACCCCCAGTTTTCAATGCGCAACTATTATTATAAAGTAAATTAAGATTGCCAAGCTTAAGTAATAAGAATTGATGTCGTTGGCATTGAAATGGGCACTGTAGGTGTGTTTACTGTCCTCCACTCCCTGCCGACTTTGCTTCCCCATTGACTTGCATTGGGTTTCGTGTTTCAGTCGGACCTCTGACTTTTCCCGATAGTCGGCCGATTTCGTTCATGAAACTCGACTCGACCCTAAAAAAGGCAAAGTCGCTCATCTCTATTGATCAGTTCTTGAGAAAGAAGCAAATTTTTCTAATATGACATATTACAAAGTTGCTTGTTTCCATGTGTACTATTGAAATAAAAATTAAAATAACGGTTATTGTTTTAAGGTGTTGTCTGTTAAAGTGACTAGAGCTGCACATCATCTGATGATTTTTTTTATGACACGATGCTCAAGACACCTGACCACTGCAGTCAGTCACAGGCCTGGGCAGTCCTGCTGCTGGTGGAGTGATGATCTCTATTCTTCCTATGTCATCACAGACTATGGTTCAGCTCATGCTGGGAGGAATTACAGGAGTGTTTTTCCTATGCAAGTTTTGCAATCTGTGTATATGCTACTTTCATGTGTTTTATAGAAAAAAGAGTGGTCATGAAGACCAAAAAGACGACCACAGATCCCAAAGTACTAGAAAATTGAAAAAGTCTTTATTAAATAGTTAATTAATTGAACAATGGACAGGTGCACATAAACAAAGTGACAATAGAGAGGCGTGATGTCGGTCAAAGACACCCACCAATGGAAACACACTGCTGGTCTCCCTGACTCATGGAAAGCATTTAAGTAACTAACATAGTTCAGACGCCACTAGTGGACATATATACACAACATTTGTCATGAATATAAACATAGGCTCGCGCTTGTTTCATAACATCAGAGGCATATACAGGGTACAAATTATTAAACTGCAAGTGCACAGAGAAATGTAGCACAGTGTTGTGAATGTTTTAGAAATGAATTCTGAGCAGAAGCTCCCTCTGGTGGTTACAAACAGTACTGAACCATTCAATGAGGATTGGCAATCAGGAATTACAGACTGGCTGGATATAAGGGAGGTTCCCTCCCATCATGGTTGCCGGTGATCTTGTCTCAACGTTGTTTCCTGGTTCATTTGGAAGCTTGCTGAGTCTTGCCTCTTCTCCTGCTCTCAGATAAGATATTTTCTGTTTTTTGTTTTTTGTGCTTGCCATTTGCATATTTCTCTGCATTTCTGTGAAGTTAGCCAGGTCCCCTCCCTGGGGGGCTTGGGCTCCTCTCAGTTCCTCTGGAGCCACTGTTATTTGTTCATTTGCCTTTTTCAGTTTTTTTTCAGTGGCTGCGGCTTAGTTTTGTTACACCAGAGAACTAATTTAGGTGGTAGAGGTCGTGTGATCTCAGGTGTTTTTGCAATTAGTAGCGTTGGCTTTTTTTAGGGTTTTTTGGATTGCAGTAAGTATCCTTCCTATCCTTTTCTGTCTAGGCAGATTGGGCCCCAACGTTTGCTCATACTATTTTCTGTCTGTGTCTGTATTTCCTCTTGTCTAACCGCCATTACATGTTTGGGGGCTTCCTATGTTCTTTGCCACAGATGTAAACAATGAAAATGGTGGCGCTGTAAGCTTTAAAAGTATAGTAATGTCCATAAAACAAGAAATGACGATATAGTTGAATCATCGATCGCCATGTCATCAACACAAAATTAGGGCACCATTTGACGCTTATATACATTATCTAAAGCATAGCACATGTGTTAATATTATTAGACTAGTGTGTACCAGCAGTATCGATAATAAGAATAATTCATCCCCCGAACATAGACAATACAAAGATGACATCAGATCTCAAAGACATACAATAGACATAACCATACATCAGAGATTTACCAAACTATTAGATAATAATAATCTCTTTATTTATATAGCGCCAACATATTACACAGCGCTTTACAGTTTTTGCACACATTATCATTGCTGTCCCCGATGGGGCTCACAATCTACATTCCCTATCAGGATGTCTTTGGAATGTGGGGAAACCCACACAAACACGGGGAGAACATACAAACTCCTTGTAGATATTGCCAATCACTGTGCCACCGTGCCGCCAATGAATTAATGCTGGATTTCCTTGTAAGAAAAAAAAAAGTAAAGTATAGTAGATCCAGTTCCCTCAGGTCTGGTCCCATAATCTTATATGGCAGTTGATCTACTGTACCCACGTTAATGCACTCATCAGAGAACCATTTCTCCGATCGATGATGCACTATTTTCACACGCTGTCGTTACGTCCCAAATTAATTTAGGGTATGATGAGCGGCTACACACGGCAGCGTTTGTGAATATTGCCGTCGCTTCTGTATCTATATAATTGCATTTTTTAATGGACAATGAATTTTCTTTTTACAATGAATGCACTTCATATACACACGTAATTAAAATAACTTGCATTTCAATTATTTTTATATCTAATCCCTCCTTAAATGGCATGCCATTTCAGATCTGGAGTTTTTTTTTTTTTACTTCCATGTGTTATAAATGCACATCATGCCCCTAAGATTAATTCCTTGAGGTGTAGTTTCCAAAAACTGAGTCATTTTCGGAGGGTTTCTGTTCTGGCACCCCAGTTGATCTTCAAATGTCTGCAATCTATCCTAGACAAATTTTCTCTCCAAGTCCCTTCCAAGTCTTGCCATGTGACTCAACAATTGTTTTTGACCACATACTACCAAACAAAATTATGTAACAAATTGTGGTGTCCTTTTTCTCCTATTGCCCTTCATGAAAAGGTGGGAAAAAAAGGCTAAATAACCATTTGTGGTAAAAAGAATGAGTACAAAAAAATCCTCTGTTCTCAGGTGTTTCATTGGGATGTTCTGAAGCATTCCCCTTGTGCGGGAACAGAAGAACTAAGTGGATAATAAATGACAATCTCAGGCCTGAGCAACAACCACCAGCGCTTTTCTGCTAGTGGTTGTATCCACAGACAAAAGGTATACACTCTAAATCATGGAGAATGTGTGCACCAGAGACCACATAGCGGGCATGCAGACTTGTAGTGATGGTGTAATGCCCAGGAAGCACCCACTGCTGGAGTGGAGTGGGCAAAGTCCCTGAAAGGGGAGGCTCTTCAGGATCTCTGCCCCTCCAGTATGTGGGATCCCAACAGTGCAGCATGTATGTCATGCCAATTACTTCATCATACTAATGAAAACCACAGGAGGCTTTACTGGAAACCAGTCATTTATTAACAGTTTGGTGTAGATTTACTTCTCGCTGGGCTGGTGTTCGGGCATGCTTCTAATGATATCAGAGTCACCTGGGTCAATAATGGCCAGTGTGCACACTCGGTAGTATTTACCGCAGGCTGTACCAATCTCAATGTTGTTGCTGCTGTAGTGGTGAACTCCAGTCTTGGCCAACATGGCATTATGCTCAATCTCTGATTTCCTCAGAGCTGGGCAGTTGTTGGCAAGAATGACAAGTTTAGCCTTGCCCTCACGGATCCGCTTCAACGTCTGCTTGTACCCCAGGACATACTTGCCGCTCTTCATCACAAGTTGAAGTCTTGAGTTGATGGACTCAAGGGACTTTTTCGTCTTCTTTGCGGCCACCATGATTGCTGTGCAGGGATCCCGGACCAGAGGTCTAGCTCCAAAATGGCCAGGGACGGAGAAAAGATATACAATGAACAAAATTATTTTCATAGAATTCGATGATAAATCAGATGGTAAGTCAAAGCGCCATTCAGAATAACGATCCAGATTTGCGGATAAACATTCAAAAGTGACCTAAGATTATAAAAAAGTAAAAACAAGAATGAGATAAAAAACAGTGAGTGCCGGTTAAAAACAAAGGCGGTGTCATATGACCAACAAACAAACACCCATAGCAACAAAGAACGCGATCATAAAAATGATGCAAAGTTAAGGTTTTCATTTAGGCCATTAGGATGGACTGTGTTCAGAGTCCAAATCCATCGGGCTTCTAACTGAGCCAAGCGCTGTGAAATCCCACCCCCTCGGATCCGCAGATCAAGACAATCTATCCCCCTCACTCGTAAGGCCTTACTATCACATTGGTGATGCATCTTAAAGTGCCTTGGGAGTGTTTTAAGAATTGATGGATCTTCCTCATTGGCTGCTGCCTCTATGCCAAGCACATGCTCCCTGATTCTGATCTTAAATTGTCGTGTAGTAAGATCCACATAAATCAGGGAGCATGGGCATGTGGCATAATAAATAACGCATTTTGTGGTGCATGTGATAAACTTCTGTATCTTAAAGGTTTTGACCCCAGATGAATCCGTAAAGGAATCACTGCGGTCCACATTTATGCATGCCACACAATGCTCGCATTTAAAGCAACCCTTACGACTACTAAGGTCGTTCAAAAAGGTTCTAGGGGTGTTACTTCGATAATGACTAGAGGTCAGGAACTCACGTAAATTCTTGGAGCGTCTATAGGTAATCATCGGCTTAGCTGGTGTAATTTTTGCAAGAATGGGGTCCGTTTTCAAGATAGGCCATGCCTTCTCCAAAACTCTCCTAATGTTATCAGATTGAGAGTTAAATGTAGTAATAAATCTAATAGGATCAGATTTATGTGGCCTATCCACAGGCTTATAGAGTAATATATTTCTGAGGCTATACTTAGCCTTATTGTAGGCCTTCTTAATAGATCTATTACTATATCCCCTCTCAACTAGCCGTCTTTTTAGGTCGTCGGCCTGTCTATCATATTCAGCATCAGTTGAACAGATCCGACGAAGTCGTATAAACTGACCTGTGGGTATAGCTCTTATCATATGTGCCGGATGAGAGGAGGTAGCGTGCAACAATGCATTGGTAGCAGTTGGTTTTCTAAAGATGGTTGTCTGTATCATCTGATCTACATCCCTCGTCAATGTAACATCTAAGAATTCAATCTTTTTTTGTCTTGGCAGAAAGTCAATTTAATATTTTGATTATTATCATTCAACCAATCAAAAAATACATCCAATGAGGTCGTAGAATCCTGCCAGATCAGCAGGATATCGTCTATGGACCGCGTCCACAAGAGGACGCGGTCCATAGACTCCTGCCGATCTGACAGGAAGAGGTCCCTTTCCCACAGACCCAGGAACAGATTTGCATAGGAGGGCGCGAACGCCACCCCACGGCTGTTCCCTGGGTCTGCAGGAAAAAGGACCACTTAAAGACAAAGAAGTTGTGGGTTAACGTGAACTCCAAAACTTCAAGTACAAAATCCTTAAGTGCAGAGGGAATATTGGAGGTCTGAAGAAAAAACTCAATGGCATGTAATCCATCACAATGTCTGATGTTGGTGTACAATGACTCCACATTGGCGGTTACCATTATGGAGTCGGAGTCCAGCACCAAACCATCTACTCTACGAAGCAGCTGGTTCGTATCTTTCATAAAAGAGGGCAATTCCTCAACCAGAGGCTGTAATACTGAGTCGATCCATTGATTAACCCGATCCAAGTAGTTCCCCCGACCCGAAACAATTGGGCATCCAGGGGGAGTCAGTGCATTCTTATGAAGTTTAAGGAGGAGATAGAACGTAGGGATAGTGGGCTCAGAAACCACCAGAGCTGATCCCAGTTCTTTAGTAATTGTACCATCCTCCACAGCCCTAGACAGGATCTCCCTGAGTCTGCCATCAAACGCAGACAAGGGGTTGAAGGTCAGTTTTTTATAACAAATTGTGTTATGCAACTGTCTAAAGGCCTCCTTCTCATACATGTTATTTGGCCAAATCACCAAATTCCCCCCTTGTCCACTGGCTTGATGGCAACATCAGGGAGACCCTGAAGATACTTCAGTCTCATACGCTCCTCCCTGGTCAGATTGTCATGGTGTATATGATGAGGAATCTTATTTAACTCAGCCGTCACCACCTTCACAAAAAG
Organism: Oophaga sylvatica; assembly: GCA_033576555.1. NCBI lineage: Eukaryota > Metazoa > Chordata > Amphibia > Anura > Dendrobatidae > Oophaga > Oophaga sylvatica. The sequence continues at coordinate 291,459,551 of JARQOD010000005.1, read as the reverse complement.
GTCCACAGTACTACAGTTAGAAAAAGGGGGGAACCGCTTGGAGCGTGGCCGAATACTAGGAGGTATCTTACCTCCTTGTGGTGTAACATGCTCATCAGACAACTCCTCCAACATTCTTACTGCTGCTTGCTCTTTTTCTGTTGGAAAAAGTTCAAAAGTCTCATTATTAAAGAAGAAACGTATAAACATCAGAGACCTCACAAACATGTGGAGGTCTTTTATCGCTGTAAACATGTCTAATCCAGCAGAAGGAGAGAATGAAAGGCCCTTAGAGAGCAGTGCAAGGTCTGTCTTAGAGAGGACATCAACACTAAGGTTAATTACCTTATTGTCAACCTGCTCATCATCGCGGGCTTGACCTCTCTGTCTTCTCATAAGATTGTCTACAAGCGTGCTTCGATGCTCCAGTATGCACGCATCCCTTTCAATCGAGGGGGGAAGCATCTGGCAAAATTTACTCTTGTACCATGGATCTAACAGAGTGACAACCAAGTAGTTAGCACTATTTCTAACCCTAAGAATGCTGGCATCATGTTGAAGATCGTGCAGCAAGAAGGCGCTTATGTGTCGGGAGTTTCCATGAGGTCCAAGTCCATGGTGTGTTGAAGGCAAGGAAACACTCAAGATTGCTTCCATGTCCCCTCCTGCTAACCTTCTGACAGTTATGCATCCATCACCTCGTCCTCTTCCATTTGTTCCTCAGCTTCTGCACCTTCAGTAACAGATTGGTACCATAAGAACCCCTCGATAGCTGTAATCCACCATTCCATGGCACCCCCTTGTGCAAAGACATTTGGAAACTTGGATATATTGTTATTCCTTCTGCATCCTACTCTGCTTTCACATCTTCCTCTGGGACCGCTACCTCTTCCCACAGACTATTCAAAGTGTGCTCCAGCATGTAGATCACCAGAATAGTGATGCTGATGATGACATTGTCAGCACTAACCATCTTAGTAGCTATTTTGAAACTGTGCCGAAGGGTGCAGAGGTCCTTCATCTGTGTCCACTCTGCAAGTGTGATTTGCACCATGTATATCTGCGTTGGACCAGGCTATGCAAAAGGACATACTGCCACAGTGCTTGTTGCTGCTTCCACAGTCACTGCAACATGTGCAGAGTGGAATTCCACCATGTTGGCACATCGCATATCAAATGGTTAACCGGTTGGCAGAAAAAAACTCTGTAGCTATGTAAATCTATGACCTGCAGAGTGGAATGGTGGAAGTGAGCACACAGCGAGCGTGCTTTCTGCAGTAGCTCATGCAAACTAGGATAGTGGGGGAGAAATTGATGTACCACTAAGTGGAGGATTTAAGTAATGCAAGGCACATGTGTGAGGTTGCCCCGGCATAGGTCCTCTACAAGGTTTGCACCATTAGCGCGTATGGCGTTTCTCCAACTCAGCCTGGATAGCTGTCCACAACTCTTTAGCTGTGTGACTGATCTCCAAGGCATATTAATTTAAACACTGTCTGATTGCGGTGAACCCTGCCTGCGCAGTATGAAGAGCTAGGGGGGGTTCTCTCTGCACTGTTGAAACACGTGTCTCATTAAGAGAGAGATTGAGGGTGCAAGTGGCAGCTCTTGAGGAGGTGGAGGAGGCAGAAGCAATGGATGAAGTGTTAGATACAGAGGTTTGCCAATCCTTGGGGATTCCAAGAATTGTAGAGTAGCCCCTTGCCCGCCTGCCCTCCAGCCACCAGAGTCATCCAGTGCCCAGACATCGAGATGTAACACCCCTGCCCATGCTTGCTCATCCAGGTGTCAGTGTTGAAATGCACCCTTGCAGTCATAGAATTTTTCAAGGAATTGGTGATTTTGTCTGCGACATGCTGGTATAGTGAAGGCACAACTTTCTTAGGTAAGTAATGACGACTGGGCAACTGGTACTGGGGTACTGCAACGGCCATCAGCTTTTCTAAACCATCCGAATCCACAAAGCAGAATGACATCATTTCTGTGGCCAACAGATTGGAGATAGTGGAGTTCAAGCTCTTAGCTTTGGCATATGTAAGAGGAAACATTCTTTTATGTAACTGCAACTGCGGGATTGAGGGCTGGCTACTGTGCTGAGAGAGTGGAGTTGGGTGAACATGATAAACTTCTGGATCGTAATATGAGAAAATGAGGTGGAGGCGGGGATGTTATGGTTGATTGAGAAAGATTTGGTCTGCTCAGTGAAACAAATACAGCTGGCATCTCTACTTTCCTAACAGCTGATGGGCTCTCACTCACCCTGACTGTAGGGAATATGGGGTAAACAAGTGGTGTTTCTGCACCTGGAGACCTGTGTGAGAACATTTACCGCGGTGATGGAAAAGGAAGAAGCAGCAGATGTGGTTGATGTGACGGCAGGTGGTTGGCGAAGCCCGTTAGTCCCCATTTTAATGCAGTGAGATTCCAGACTAACTTTTCAATTAAAAATCAGTATTTAATTGCTGAGATAGTTTGTCTGGAGCATCCTTTTAGCAGAAAGGATTCAGATTCAGAAAATTAGGCTGGTGTATGGCCCACACTATTAGCAGAAATTATTTAGATTCTGAGGGCTCATACTCATCAGCAAGGAATATGGACAAGTGCGATCCAATAAAAAATAGGATTGCACTTTGACCATTGATAAGATATGAGTCACAGGTAGAGATGAGCGACTGTCATTTTTAGGGTCGAGTCGGGTTTCATGAAATTCGACTTTCTCAAAAGTCGAGTCGAATGAAATCGGCCGACTATCGGGAAAAGTCGGAGGTCCGACTGAAACACGAAACCCAATGCAAGTCAATGGGGAAGCAAAGTCGGCAGGGAGTTGAGGACAGTAAACACACCTACAGTGCCCATTTCAATGCCAACAACATCAATTCTTATTAATTAAGCTTGTCAACCTTAATTTACTTTATAATAATAGTTACGCATTGAAAACTGGGGGTTCTTGGGCTAAAGTTGTGGGGGGGTAGGGCTGGTTCCAGGTTTTCGTGGGCCCGGGCGAAAGAGTGTCAGTGGGCCCCTTTAACACATTAACCACAATTCATGATGCTCCGATATGGCATAGAATATAGGTATAGTACAATGACAAATACTTCACTTCTTACATTACATGACTGATATCTATTTTAAATTCTACAATAGCTCAAAAACCGGACAGTATATTCCTCCATGCAGTATTATGGCCACCACATAGTGCGCCATACAGAATAATGAGCCCATTTATTGCTCCATACATAATTGGTCCCATATAATGTTCCATACAGTATATGATGAGATCCGCATAATGCTACAGTATATGATGGTCCCCATATTATGTGCCATACAGTATAGTACGGTCCCCATAGAGTATAATGAGCCCCACATATTGCTCCATACAGTGTAATGAGTCACATATAAAGCCCCATACAGTATATGTTGGGCCCCATATATTGCTCTATACAGAATGGGCTCCATATAATGCTCCATACAGAATAGGCACCATATGTGCTCCTTGTGATGCTCCATACCCTATATGATGCCCATAAATAATGAACCCCATATGATGCTCCAGTATATGATGGGCCCCATGGATGATGCTCCAGTGTATGATGGGCCTATATAATGCTCCATATATAATGGGCCCCATTTAAAATGCTCAAGTGTATAATGAGCCCCGTATATGCTGCTCCAGTGTCTGATGGGCCCCTTATTTAGAATGCTCCAGTGTATGATGGGCCCCATGGATTATGCTCCAGTGTATGATGGGCCAATAAAATGCTCCATATATAATGGGCCCCATATGATGCTCCAGTATATGATGGGCCCCATGGATGATGCTCCAGTGTATGATGGGCCTATATAATGCTCCATATATAATGGGCCCCATTTAAAATGCTCCAGTGTATAATGGGCCCCGTATATGATGCTCCAGTGTATGATGGACCCCATGCATGATGCTCCAGTGTCTGATGGGCCTATATAATGCTCCACAAATAATGGGCCCCATATGATGCTCCAGTATATGATGGGCCCCATGGATGATGCTCCAGTGTATGATTGGCCTATATAATGCTCCATATACAGGTCCTTCTCAAAAAATTAGCATATAGTGCTAAATTTCATTATTTTCCATAATGTAATGATTAAAATTAAACGTTCATATATTTTAGATTCATTACACACCAACTGAAATATTTCAGGTCTTTTATTGTTTTAATACTGATGATTTTGGCATACAACTCATGAAAACCCAAAAATCCTGTCTCAAAAAATTAGCATATCAAGAAAAGGTTCTCTAAACGAGCTATTACCCTAATCATCTGAAGCAACTAATTAACTCTAAACACATGCAAAAGATTCCTGAGGCTTTTAAAAACTCCCTGCCTGGTTCATTACTCAAAACCGCCATCATGGGTAAGACTGCCGACCTGACTGATGTCAAGAAGGCCATCATTGACACCCTCAAGCAAGAGGGTAAGACCCAGAAAGAAATTTTCCAACAAATAGGCTGTTCCCAGAGTGCTGTATCAAGGCACCTCAATGGGAAGTCTGTTGGAAGGAAACAATGTGGCAGAAAACGCTGTACAACGAGAAGAGGTGACCGGACCCTGAGGAAGATTGTGGAGAAGGACCGATTCCAGACCTTGGGGGACCTGCGGAAGCAGTGGACTGAGTCTGGTGTAGAAACATCCAGAGCCACCGTGCACAGGCGTGTGCAGGAAATGGGCTACAGGTGCCGCATTCCCCAGGTAAAGCCACTTTTGAACCAGAAACAGCGGCAGAAGCGCCTGACCTGGGCTACAGAGAAGCAGCACTGGACTGTTGCTAAGTGGTCCCAAGTACTTTTTTCTGATGAAAGCAAATTTTGCATGTCATTTGGAAATCAAGGTGCCAGAGTCTGGAGGAAGACTGGGGAGAAGGAAATGCCAAAATGGCTGAAGTCCAGTGTCAAGTACCCACAGTCAGTGATGGTGTGGGGTGCCATGTCAGCTGCTGGTGTTGGTCCACTGTGTTTCATCAAGGCAGGGTCAATGCAGCTAGCTATCAGGAGATTTTGGAGCACTTCATGCTTCCATCGGCTGAAATGCTTTATGGAGATGAAGATTTCATTTTTCAGCACGACCTGGCACCTGCTCACAGTGCCAAAACCACTGGTAAATGGTTTACTGACCATGGTATTACTGTGCTCAATTGGCCTGCCAACTCTCCTGACCTGAACCCCATAGAGAATCTGTGGGATATTGTGAAGAGAAAGTTGAGAGACGCAAGACTCAACACTCTGGATGAGCGTAAGGCCGCTATCAAAGCATCCTGGGCCTCCATAACACCTCAGCAGTGTCACAGGCTGATTGCCTCCATGCCACGCCGCATTGAAGCAGTCATTTCTGCAAAAGGATTCCCGACCAAGTATTGAGTGCATAACTGAACATTATTATTTGATGGTTTTTTTAATTTTTTTTTTTAAACACTTTTATTTTATTGGACGGTTGAAATATGCTAATTTTTTGAGACAGGATTTTTGGGTTTTCAAGAGCTGTATGCCAAAATCATCAGTATTAAAACAATAAAAGACCTGAAATATTTCAGTTGGTGTGTAATGAATCTAAAATATTTGAAAGTTTAATTTTAATCATTACATTATGGAAAATAATGAAATTTAGCACTATATGCTAATTTTTTGAGAAGGACCTGTATAATGGGCCCCATTTATAATGATCCAGTGTATAATGGGCCCCGTATATGCTGCTCCAGTGTCTGATGGGCCCTATTTATAATGCTCCAGTGTATGATGGGCAACGTGGATGATGCTCCAGTGTATGATGGGCCAATATAATGCTCTATATATAATGGGCCCCATATGATGCTCCTGTATATGATGGGCCCATTGATGATGCTCCAGTGTATGATTGGCCTATATAATGCTCCATATATAATGGGCCCCATTTATAATGCTCAAGTGTATAATGGGCCCTATCTATGATGCTCAAGTGTATGATAGGTCCCATAAATAATTCTCCAGTGTATAATGCTCCCCATATATTGCTCCAAACATTTAAAAAAATGAAATATCTCTCCTCGTTGGGCAGTGCTCTACTCTGGACTCCTCAGCGTTGCCATCTTCCAGCTCTCTGCACTTGGACTGTTCAGGCAGAGGGCATACAGACGTGACGTCATCGCGCTCTCTGACCTGAATGTCACTGTCAGGAAAAGCGGAAGACGTCATAGCGGTGGAGCTGGGAGAGGTAAGTATTGCAAGTGCTGGGGCCCTGAGCAGCAGGGGTGGCCCACTTGTGGGCGACAGCACTGGCACAGGGCCCCTCACAGTACGCTGGTGTCTCTGACGGCGAGTGGGCCCCCCTCCGTCAGAGACACTTTTGCGTACTATGAGGTGCCCTGTGCCAGTGCCGTCGCCCACGAGTGGGCCCCCCCACCAGCTCAGGGCACCGGCACATGCCCGGGTGCGCAAGGTGCTGACGCCGGCCCTGGGGTGTACAGCCCAGTTAGAGAGGTGGAATAACTGGCATATGTTGAGGTGTAGGCTGGACGTTCAGCAGCTGCAAATGGAGGAATTGGAGAAGTCGGACGAAGTGGAGGATAAAGCGAGCCATTTTGCTGGCAACCTATGTGTCATCAGGCTAAGGTGGTACAAAATCCTTTGAAACCCAGGCATGGTTAATTTTTATGAAGGTGAGATCACCAACATTTTGGTTCGAGAGCCGAGTCCTTCTTTCTGTCAGGATTGATCCAGCAGCACTGAAGATTTTTTCTGATAGCACACTACCAGCAGGGCAAGCGAGCTCCTGTACAGCATATTGTGCCAATTCAGGCCTGGTGTCCAGTTTACAGGCCCAGTAGTCAAAGGGGAATGAACTGTGAGAGAGAACATCGATAGGGGAGGAGAGGTAATTTTGAACCATAGTTGACAACTGCTGTCTCCTGTCTGTTGCAATGGATTCAGTATTACCAGTAGTGTGAGCGTTACTCGAGAAATCAGTCCACAACATGATCATGAAACCCCTGTCTCCAACGCAACTTCGGCTGAGTGCACCACGAACACCTCTTCCGTTTGGCCCAGTACGGCTCGTGGTCGAACCTGCACGTTGCTGTGTGCTGGCAATGCCTCTATCAAACGGTTTACCAGAGTTGCTTGTTTGTTAGCAATATTAGCTCTAGGTTCTCTTGTGGCATGATGTTCTGTAATTTGCCTTAATAGCGTGGATCGAGGATGCTGGCCAACCAGTAGTCGTCACCCTTCATAATTTTGGCAATGCGGGGGTACCTTTTTAGGATCCGCAAGACATAATCAGACATGTGGGCAAATATTCCAGGTGTCAATGATGCACTGCCAGTGGTGGGTGGAGGAGCACTTTCTGCCAAATCCACATCCCTCCAGTCACGCACAAACCCTGTATCTGACCTTGGCAAGCAAACATTTTCTCTTGCCCCCTAAGAAGCATCCTCCTCTCCAAAATAATCATCCCCCTCATCCTCCTCCTCCTCTTCCTCTTTCTTCCTCCACCTCGTCCAGGACAGTTCCCTGAGCAGACAATGCCTGACTGTCATCAAGGCTTCGCTACTCCTCCTCCTCTTCCTCCTCCGCTGCAGACACCTGATCCTTAATGTGCGTCAAAGTTTGCATGAGCAGACGCATAAGTGGGATGCTCATGCTTATGATGGCGTCGTCTGCACATACCAGCCGTGTGCATTCCTCAAAACATTGAAGGACTTTACAGAGGTCTTTCAGCTTTGACCACTGCACACCCGACAACTCCATGTCTGCCCTCAAACTGCCTGCCCGTGTATCCTACCACAAATGCATTACAGCCTGCCTCTGTTCGCACAGCCTCTCAACTCTGTGCATGGTGGAGTTCCACCTTGTTGCAACGTCTATTATTAGGCGGTGCTTGGGGAGGTGGAGCGTTCGCTGCAGCCTCTGCATACGACTGGAGTCTACGGGCGAGCGACGGATGTGCGAGCACAGTCTTCGCACCTTATAGAGCAGGGCTGTTAACTCCGGTTAATTATTTAGGAAGCACTGAACCCCAGGTTCAAGGTGTGAGTCAGGCAAGTAATGTGCCTGAGTTTTGCCAGGGCTATGGCCGCCACAAAATTCCGGCCGTTATCACTGACTACCTTGCCTGGCACAAGATGTAGACTGCCAGCCATGACTCAGTTTCTCGCTGCAAGTAGTCGGCCAGTACCTCCGCGGTGTGTCTGTTGTCGCCCAAAGACATCATCTTTAAAACAGCCTGCTAACACTTACCACTAGCTGTTCGATAGAGGGACACCTTGTGTGCAACACTGGAAGCTGCGGATGGAGTGCTTATGCGACTGCGCTCTGTCGATGAGCTTTCGCTTCTGGAGGAGGAGGAGGGTCAAAAGCCTACAGCCAACTGTTGCCTATACCGTAGTTCTAGGCAGCACTGTCCCACTGCCATTGTCCCCTGTGGACCCTGCATCCACCACATTCACCCAGTGCACAGTGATGGACACGTAATGGCCCTGGCCATGCTTACTGGCCCATGCATCTGTTGTGAGATGCACCTTTCCACTCACTAATTGTTTGAGTGCATGGACAATGCGGTCTTTCACATGCAGGTGGAGGGCAGGGAAGGCTTTTCTAGAAAAGAAGTGCCGACTGGGAAGGTCATAGTGTGGGACAGCGTAGGCCATGAGCTCTCGGAACGCTGCGCTTTCTACCAAATGAAAGGGCACCATCTCTAATGAGATCAGTTTGGCAATGTAGGCGTTCAAAGCCAGTGTACGCGGATGAGAGGATGAGTACTTTCTTGTCCTACTCAGAGTGTCTGCTAGGTTGAGCTGGACTTGAGAGCTGCATATGGTGGAACTATCGGTGTACATGACGGACTGAGAGAGGGTTGGTGATGGTGATGGTGGTGGTGGTGGTGATGGCCTAGATGCAGTCTTTCGTTGCAAAAACATTGTGATTCCCTGACTACTTTTGCCTTGCGACGACACCTCAACATTTCTTGCTGGTGGTGTGAAAACCGGTGGGCTTACAGTGGGGGAAGCGATGGAGCGTTGGTGGTTACCTTCAGTAGGAGCAGGTGCACATGTGCTACCTGAGGTTTTGCAGTCCGTCCACGCTTGCAAGTGCATGTTGATTAAATGTCTAAGCATGCAACTGGTATTCAAATTTTGGAGATATTTCCCTCGGCTAAAGGTCCTTCCGCACTTCTTACAGATAACCTTTGCCTCATCAATAGAATTTTGGTCAAAAAAGTGCCACACTGCACTCTTCCTACTATGGGATAAATTTTCAGGGCTTGCACATTGTGCTAAATTGACCGTCTTGCCAAGCTATCCTGCAACTCTTTTTGTTTTTTTTATACGTTTTTGGACTGCTATGGGCCTGCCAGATAACCGCTGCTGTGATGTTGATGCCTGCTGCGGATCCTTCTCCTCTTCTGAGCTATTGCCAGCGGCACCCTCTTCCCCCAATGGATGCCAATCCGGGTCAACAACTGGGTCATCCATCACCTCCTCTTCAATTTCATCTGCACCTTCCTTTCTGTCATCGTGTAAGGTGGTATAGTATGCGGGGAGGGGCACCTGAGTTTCATCAGGGTCAGATTCTGGCTCAGTCGACTGCAAGGGCAATGTAGTGCTCTGGGTCAATGTACCTGCAGAATCATCTAGCAGTGGCTGTGCATCAGTGCACTCCATCTTTGATTCATCTTGGACTGGGGAATTCAGGATTTGACTTGATAACCCAGGCATGGTATGTGAAAAGAGCTCCATGGAGTAATCTGAAGTGTGGCCTGCCACATCCTTCACTTTTGGTGGGGGTGAAGTACACAAGGAAAGGTGTTGTTCCTGACCAGGAGCCTCCACTGACGACTCAGTGCTTGCATTTTTTGAAACTTCAGAAGAGGAGGCGATAGAGCTGGAGGCTGTTCCGGCAATGTAAGACAACACCTGTTCCTGATGCTTCAGCTTTAACAGCGGTTTACCTACTCCCAGAAAAGGGAGCCTTCCAGGCCTTCTTGAGGCAGATGATGATGCAGGCTCAACACCTCCTGACTTAGGTGCTATTGTGCTTTTGGCACTACCAGCAGATGCACCACTACCACCATCAGTACCAGATGGCCCCCCACGCCCACGTCTGCGGCCTCTTCCACCATACTTCCTCATGTTTGGGAAAATGTACCCAAAATACCAGCAGATATATGGTACTGTATCAGAAGCGTACAGCTGTATACAGTGTTGGGGTAATTTCAAATCTCCGTAAATATTTCCAGAGTCAGACACAGATTCTCACAGGCTCATTATGGATTACACCAGAATATAAAAAGCAGAAAAAGGGTAATGTATCAGAAGCGTACAGCTGTATGGCTCCGTATGGATTACACCAGAATATAAAAAGCAGAAAAAGTGTACTGTATCACAAGCGTACAGCTGTATACAGTGTAAGGGTAATTGTAAATCTCCGTATATATATCCGTAGTAACACACAGACGCTCTCCGGCTCACTATGGATTAGACAAGAATATAAAAGCTGAAAAAGGGTACTGTATCAGAAGATACCAGGTGTATATAGTGTTGGTGTAATTTTAAATCTCCGTATGTATTTCCTGAGTAACACACAGACGCTCACAGGCTCAGTATGGATTAAACCACAATATAAAAAGCAGAAAAAGGGTACTGTATTAGAAACGTACAGCTGTATACAGTGTTGGGGTAATTTCAAATCTCCGTATATATTTCTGGAGTAACACACAGATGCTCACAGGCTCAGTATGGATTAGACCAGAATATAAAAAGCAGAAAAAGGGTAATGTATCAGAAGATACCAGGCGTATACAGTGTTGGGGTAATTTTAAATCTCCATATACAGTACAGACCAAAAGTTTGGACAGACCTTCTCATTTATAGATTTTTCTGTATTTTCATGACTATGAAAATTGTACATTCACACTGAATACATGAAAACTATGAATTAACACATGTGGAATTATATACTTAACAAAAAGTGTGAAACAACTGAAGATATGTCTTATATTCGAGGTTCTTCAAAGTAGCCACCTTTTTCTTTTGATGACTGCTTTACACACTCTTGGCATTCTTTTGATGAGCCTCAAGAGGTAGTCACCGAAATGGAAATGGTCTTCCAACAATCTTGAAGGAGTTCGCAGAGATGCTTAGCACTTGTTGGCCCTTTTGCCTTCACTCTGCGGTCCAGCTCACCTCAAACCATCTCGATTGGGTTCAGGTCTGGTGACTGTGGAGGCCAGGTCATCTGGCGTAGCACCCATCACTCTCCTTCTTGGTCAATTAGCCCTTACACAGCCTGGAGGTGTGTTTGGGGTCATTGTCCTGTTGAAAAATAAATGATGGTCCAACTAAACGCAAACCGGATGGAATAGCATGCCGCTGCAAGATGCTGTGGTAGCCATGCTGGTTCAGTATGCCTTCAATTTTGAATAAATCCCAACAGTGTCACCAGCAAAGCACCCCTACACCATCACAACTCCTCCTCCATGCTTCACGGTGGGAACCAGGCATGTAGAGTCCATCCGTTCACCTTTTCTGCATACAAAGCAGTAATCAAAGCAAAAGGTGGCTACTTTGAAGAACCTAGAATATAAGACATATTTTCAGTTGTTTCACACTTTTTTGCAAAGTGTAATGTATAATTCCACATATGTTAATTCATAGTTTTGATGCCTTCAGTGTGATTCTACAATTTTCACAGTCATGAAAATACAGAAAAATCATTGAATGAGAAGGTGTGTCCAAACTTTTGGTCTGTACTGTATATATATATATTTATAGTACATACACTTCTACATAGTATAATAGCCGCTAATTCAATTGCCGGCTTTTGTGAAAATACAGAACCCGACATGAAATGACACATGGTTTACATAGAGTTAACTATGTCATTTCATGTAGTTTGATATATGGCTTTCACTAACAATTACATGAGTGTATGTGTGCAAAATTTGACACATGTAGGGGTTAATTAAAGGTGTAAATTCGTAGCAAAAAATTAATTTTTTTTTACAACGAATTTACACCTTTAATTAACCCCTACATGTGTCAAATTTTGCACACATATGCTCATGTAATTGTTAGTGAAAACCATATATCAAACTACATGAAATGACATGGTTAACTCTATGTAAACCATGTGTCATTTCATGTCAGGTGGTTCTGTATTTGCACAAAAGCCGGCATTGCCCGGCAATTGAATCAGAGGCTATTTTACTATGTAGAAGTGTATGAACTATAAATATATGTATATATATATATGTCACAATTACATGTATATATATGTATTCTATGTGTGTATATCTAGTGTTTACAAGGAAAGAAAGAGGATTTTTTAGTTCCGATATTTCTGTCCATTGACTTGCATTGGGTTTCCGGTATCGGATCGGCGATACCCGATACTTTTTGAGTATCGGGCCGATCCAATCCGATCCGATATTTCAGGATATCGGGCAGTATCGCTCAACACTACTTATAGTCCAATATTCTCTAGTATGCCCAGATCAACAATAGAAAAATTAATCCCATGCATAATAATCAATAGATGACAACACAGAGAAGCTCCACTTGTCATACTGTAAAGCTGAAAGCAACACAATTTATTACCGTGCTGACACAGACCACCCTCTGACACAGACTGCAGGGGGAGCCCAGTATCACACAGGAGAGGATTAGGTACAAAGGTCAGCAGACAGTATCACACAGGATAGGATTAGATACAGATCTGAGCAGACTGTATGACGCATGATAGGATTAGATACACAGCTCAGCAGACAGTATCACACAGGATAGGATTAGATACACAGCTCAGCAGACAGTATCACACAGGATAGGATTAGATACACGGCTCAGCAGACAGTAACACACAGGATAGGATTAGATACACGGCTCAGCAGACAGTATCACACAGGATAGGATTAGATACACGGCTCAGTAGACAGTTACACACAGGATAGGATTAGATATACAGGTCAGCAGACAGTAACACACAGGATAGGATTAGATGCACGTCTCAGCAGACAGTATCACACAGGATAGGATTAGATACACAGCTCAGCAGACAGTATCACACAGGATAGGATTAGATACACAGCTCAGCAGACAGTATCACACAGGACAGGATTAGATGCACAGGTCAGCAGACTGTATCACACAGGATAGGATTAGATACACGGCTCAGCAGACAGTATCACACAGGTTAGGATTAGATACAGATCTGAGTAGACTGTATCACACATGATAGGATTAGATACACAGCTCAGCAGACAGTATCACACAGGATAGGATTAGATACACGGCTCAGTAGACAGTAACACACAGGATAGGATTAGATACACGTCTCAGCAGACAGTAACACACAGGATAGGATTAGATACACAGCTCAGTAGACTGTATCACACAGGATAGGATTAGATACACGTCTCAGCAGATAGTATCACACAGGATAGGATTAGATACACAGCTCAGCATACAGTATCACACAGGATAGGATTAGATACACGGCTCAGTAGACTGTATCACACAGGATAGGATTAGATACACGTCTCAGCAAACAGTAACACACAGGAAAGGATTAGATACACAGCTCAGCAGACTGTATCACACAGGATAGGATTAGATACACGGCTCAGCAGACAGTATCACACAGGATAGGATTAGATACACGGCTCAGCAGACAGTAACACACAGGATAGGATTAGATACACAGCTCAGCAGACAGTATCACACAGGATAGGATTAGATACACGGCTCAGCAGACAGTAACACACAGGACAGGATTAGATACACAGCTCAGCAGACTGTATCACACAGGATAGGATTAGATACATGGCTCAGTAGGCAGTATCACACAGGATAGGATTAGATACACGGCTCAGCAGACTATCACACAGGATAGTATTAGATAGACAGCTCAGCAGACAGTATCACACAGGATAGGATTAGATACACAGCTCAGCAGACAGTATCACACAGGATAGGATTAAATACACAGGTCAGCAGACAGTATCACACAGGATAGGATTAGATACACAGCTCAGCAGACAGTATCACACAGGATAGGATTAGATGCACGGCTCAGCAGTCAGTAACACACAGGATAGGATTAGATACACGGCTCAACAGAAAATATCACACAGGATAGGATTAGATACACAGTTCAGCAGTTGGTATCACACAGGATAGGATTAGATACCCAGCTCAGTAACATGATGTGCCAAAGGAGAGGACATTTTCATTCCAAGAATTCCACTGATTTGCCTTTTGATTTTAAACACCTCCAGTTTCCACTTCGACCGGCATTTGCAATGTCCATTAGCAAGGCTCAGGGACAGTCCTTGAAAGTAGTAAGGATCGATTTGCAATCTCCATGCTTTTCTCATGTCAAGCTTTATGTGGCCTGTTCAAGAGTCGGAACTGCCTAAAATCTGTTCATCTTTGCTCTTGAATAAGTTGAAAACAAAATACTATCAATACTTGGGTAATCATTTAGTTAATTTGTGTTGCAAATCTGTAGTGTTGAATATATTATGTGAAATGTTTTTATGTGCAATCTAATCATTATAATTTGTTATAACTAACCACAGTTAGTTACTATGTCCAGGCAACGCCAGGCTCTTCAACTAGTATATATATACTGTATATATATATGTATATATGTATATATACATATATATATATACTGTATATATATGTATATATGTATATATACTAGATGGAGGCCCGATGCTATCGCATTGGGAGGGCGGTAATGTCACGATGGGGGCAGGCTTTGCAGCGTGGAGAATCTCCCCATGTGCTCACGCACCTATCCACTCTCTCTTTCCCCATGTGCTGACTTCTCCCGTCTGTGCTCTCTTCTTAGACCTGTCTATCCCATGTGCTATCCCCCTTGTCAGCTGTCTCTCTCCTTCCTGTGTTGTGTTCTCCCTCATGTGCTGTCTCGTTTGAGCTGTCTCCCCACTGTGCTCTGTCTCTCTCACCCCTGTGCGCTTTCTCTCTCCCCATCTGCTGTCTTCTCCTCTCATGTGATCTATTCTTTGACCTGTGTAGCCCATGTGCTATACCATTGTCTTTTGCTTCCCCCTGCCCAGGAGATGTGGTATGCTCTGTACACGATAAGACACAGTCAATTTTTAAAATGAACTTTCGTTCGTGGGAAAACCCTTTAATGTGACCGGCTTCCTCTGCCTGTAAACACGTCGTGCATCTGCTGCCGGGATCAGCCTAATGATTCACTGCACCTGAGCGTAATTCTCGCACGCGCAGTAAATCAGACCCCCGTCATCTTTGTGCAGACAGATAGCGGCGGTCACATTAAAACTGCACATGCGCTCTTCCTGTACAAAGATGGTGGCAGTCAGTGAATCATTCGAGTGATCGCGGCGGCAGCGTGTTTGCGACGGTGTTCCGCTGGTGGTACCACACAAGAGGCTGTGTGAGTGTGACTGTGAATGTGAGTGTGAGAATATGAGTATGAGTGTGAGTGTGTGTGAGTGTGTGTATGTGTGTGTGTGAGTGTGTGTGTGGTGCATACAGCGTATAGAGTGTTTGTGTGTGTGTGTCTGTGTGTGTTGTGCGACGGTGTTCTGCTGGTGGTACTGCGCAATAGGTTGATACCAGCAGCAATTTCCATATTGAGACACCCAAAACTTGGGTGTTCCAATATGATGGTCAGTGAACTTCCTCCACTTGGAATTCCGGGATATGGTGATATCTGGGCAGAACAAGAAATGAAAAGATTACAAGGGCAATTATATAAATAGATATTTTTCCATATTTTGCATTTTTAATACTTTCTAATTATGTCCACACTTTATATAGTATTCTCTTCTTTTTCTTTTTGGATCCCTATTCAATCTTTTTGATTTAACCCCTTTTTTCTTACTATCTAGCCTAATTTGAGGTAGGTGGTGAGCGCGTCGCTGTGACTCCTTGAGCCATCCGGGGTGCCCGCGTCTTTATGTACGCTTTTGCTCTGGTCATGTTTCAATGATCTTTTGCCGTCGCGTGGATGATGTGGCCTCAATGGTGACCTCTCAGCGTCCTGCTTCAGGTGCACCAAGCCATGCCTTCCTCAACTTGGCTTATAATTGCAGGGGATACCACCGCAACCTTCCTGCCTGATTCGGATGTGTTTGGTCACATGTTCACTTACGGGTCCCGGCGCATCCGGTCAGGTGGCCGGGTCACCACGGCAATTTACCCAACATTATACGTATATTCAAATTTTCCATTGTGATGTAATTTTCTAAATTTGGACCGGAAACGTTACACTTTACTTTTAATTGTTGCTCCATTTGTTCTCTATTCATATTTTTTAACACTTTTTTTCACCCATGGTCCCAGCATCTCTGTTCACGTGGCTTTGTTACCATGATGTTCAGTGACGCTGCAGACACAGTTCTTCACCACTCCCCCTTCAATCTCATTGGTGCACTTTTACACACCCTTTTCACTTCGTTCGTCACTTTCCACATGTATACTTCCTGCCAGTCTAATGGAGCCACCCCCTAACAAAAGCAGCATGCCAAAATGCGCGTTGGGAGGACGTCATTTGGGTGCCAGAGATATCCCCTACTTTTGTGAGTTATATGTTTTGATATATTTCTTTGATGTGTAACTCCACACACTTCTTATAATGCCGCATTATGCACCTGTTTTTGGTATCAAATTGGGCATCTTATGAAATCATGATTAACACTATGATTTCTATAAAGTACTTATATAATCTGTGATTCAGATATATATATTTCTGCACAAGCACTTTACTCATTTTTATGACTCTCATTTTTTATACTACTTGCTTGCGAATAATAATTTTTTGCTCATAATTCCTGGCCTTTTTTTGTGTAATTTTGTGTAATTTTACCCCCCATTGGCGTCCTTTTTCAGTAAGCTATTGTATACTATTTTTTAGCTGACATTTCTGTTATTGTACCTGCTTTACTAATAAACTATTGAATTTTTATATTACATTTTATGGGGCTATCTGTTTTTTTTTTTCCTTGGCTTTGGCCTTTTTGATTTGCTTTGTCTTATTACCGACTGTTCATCAGTCAATTTTCAGTTCCTGCTTTCTGGTTATAGAGTCATTATTCCATACTTATTATTCTATTTATTATACAGATTCCCCTACTCCCTTCTAGGCATCTCCTTTGTCGCTGTTTCTCATGGTACTTTTCCATATTAAGCCCCATGCAGTCCCTTCACAATACTGAGCTCCATGCTTCCTCTTCTACATACTGAGCTCACATGCTACCACTTTTCTATTTTAAGCCCCCTCCAGCTGCCACTTTTCCATACTGAGGCCAACATGCTGGCTTCAAACTGAGTTCCCCTGCTGCGCCCCCCATGTTGGTTCCTTATGCTACCCTTTCTCCACACTGAGTTCCACATGCTGACCTTCCTCCATACTGAGTCCCACATGCTGACTGTCCTCCATACTGAGCCCCACATGCTGACCTTCTCCATACTGAGCCCAAAGTGCTGATCTTCCTCCATACTGAGCCCCACATGCTGACCTTCCTCCATACTGAGCCCCACATGCTGACCTTCCACCGTACTGAACCCACATGCTGACCTTCCTCCGTACTGAGCCCCACATGCTGACCTTCCACCGTACTGAACCCACATGCTGACCTTCCTCCATACTGAGCCCCACATGCTGACCTTCTCCATACTGAGCCCAAAGTGCTGATCTTCCTCCATACTGAGCCCCACATGCTGACCTTCCTCCATACTGAACCCCACATGCTGACCTTCCTCCATACTGAGCCCCACATGCTGACCTTCCTCCATACTGAGCCCACATGTGACTTCTCATATGAGCCCACATGTGACTTCCACCGTACTGAACCCCACATGCTGACCTTCCTCCGTACTGAGCCCCACATGCTAAACCCTCTCCCTACTGAGCCCCTTATGAGGTCCCTTTCGCGGTTGTACTCTCTGCGACTATGATCGTTATGCTCCTTTGTCTATGGTATGTATCCTATTCTTCCCAAGATACTGAAAGGTTTTGTTTTTTGTTTAGTGTATAATAATCGACAGTCCATACTTTTCAACATCCTACAAAAGAGGCAAAGTTTCTGTTCAATTGTGGTTAATGGATACCAAATGGATGCATTATAGTTAGCACTGGGCAGCCCGCATAAGGCGTCATTAATAGGCTGTGAACCAGACACTCTGCATTCCTAGTGTGAACATCGCCATATACAGATTGTAAGATTGTATTTTGTGCACTGGTGTGCCACACGGCCAATCCCTGATTGAAGGCTGCCTGTTTCATTTGGTATTAATGCACCTGTGTAGTTGCCATTTTTACTTGGGTCCGCTGCACCCTGTCAGTGCATCAGTATTGAGGCCTTTTTAGACAGCTAAGTATCTCTGCCTATTTTTGGTGTTTTCTTGAATTTTGGATTTTTAGTCCGCTTTCTGTGGTTTTGATGTTAGAGTAGGACTGGCAAGTGTAAGGATCCATGACGTGGGTTGCCAGCTTACATATTTTGGCCAGAAATCAACCAATACCTTACATATATTGATATTTTTTTTGCACATTATACTTTTGCAGGGTGCAGTTGGGCCCTAATGGTTCTGTACACTGTGGCCTCTGTTCACACTGGATGCATTATAGTTAGCACTGGGCAGCCCGCATAAGGCGTCATTAATAAGCTGTGAACCAGATGCTCTGCATTCCTAGTGTGAACATCGCCACATACAGATTGTACTTTTGTGCACTGGTGTGCCACACGGCCAATCCCTGATTGAAGGCTGGCTGTTTCATTTGGCTTTAATGCACCTGTGTAGTTGCCATTTTACTTTGGTCCACTGCACCCTGTCAGTGCATTAGTATTGAGGCCTTTTTAGACATGTAAGCATCTCTGCCTGTTTTTGGTGTTTTCTTAAAATGCCACGTTAATCAGAATTTAATTCTTTCTGTGTATACCAAGCTTTGAGACCATCTCCCCTTTCAGGTAACTCTCAGGGTGAAGAGACTTGCTTATTGACTTACACATTGAGAGGAAAACATCCCAGTGATACGCTATGCCTTAAGGCCCCGTCACACTAAGCGAGATCGCTAGCAAGATCGCTGAAGCATCACCGATTTTGTGACACAACAGCGACCTAGCCAGCGATCTCGCTTAGTGTGACACACAGCGACGATCAACCCCCCTGCTGGGTATCGCTGATCGTCATTGATTGTCCTGGACCATTTTTTAATCGTTGGTCTACCGCTGGCCAGTGCGCATCGCTGCGTGTGACAGTGGGAGACCAACGATCAGTGAGCTGGGAGCTGGTATCCAATGTACATATTGGGTAACTAAGCACTGCGCGGTGCTTAGTTACCCGATATGTACCCTGGTTACAGGCTCCCAGCTTCTGTTGTGAGTGCTGAGAGCTGGTATCTAGGGTACATATCAGGTAACTAGGTGCCGCGCGGTGCTTAGTTACCCGATATGTACCCTGGTTACCGGCTCCCAGCTTCTGTTGTGAGCGCTGAGAGCCGGTATCTAGGGTACATATCGGGTAACTAGGTGCCGTGCGGTGCTTAGTTACCCAATGTGTACATTGGATACCAGCGTGCTCGCTGGTCCAGATCGCTGGTGAGTCTGCCCATGTGACAGCTCACCAGCGATAAGCTAACGATCTTCCAGCGATCCCATCCACCTCGTGTGACGGGACCCTTAGAATCTTACATTGGCCATTTGCAATGAGTGCAGGATACTATTAGGTGTTGTCTTTTTATCACACTAGCTTAAAGAACACTGATTTAGATGTAGATATAAGGAAGCCTACAAAAACTGTATTAAAAGCACTATGAGTAACATAGAAATCAATAATAGGTCCCTAATAAACCCAGCAGCATAGCCTGGAGGGTGATATAGTTTAGTGATGACATCACCAAATTAGGTTAGCCCAGGTTAGTGGAGTTTGCATTTTATATGAAGATAATTATATAAAGGGAGAAAACAGGATTACAGCTGAAGCAGTTCTTAATCAAAATGACATACATAAAAATGAGAAAACAGGATTAAATAGCAACAATTTAAAAAGATCTTATAACGGAACACTTTCATTGTGTAGATTTCACAAATAAAACAGAACTAATGCAAACCCTAACAAGTGATTAGCTAAAATCAAACAGTTATTGTATATGTATAACAAGGACACTTGCTATTATTATTGAATCAGTGTTCCTGTGCTCTGCTCCATCTGGACAACTAGTCTTTCCCATGAATGAACACTGCAGTCGTTTTACCATCAATTTGGAATAAAAAAAACAGACATTTCTGGACTTTTAAGTATCGTTGTTACCTATACTTTAAAGCACTAAAACTAATTTGACACCTTGTGTGTCAAGATTAGAAGCCTTCTTTGAGATTGCTCTCACATGGTTTTAGTGTGCAGATGATTTTTATATTTTCTTTTCATCTTCACACACATCTATATCTAAAACATTATACTGGAGTAAAGTTCCACTGTCCTACAGAATTAAATCAAATGCTTTAAAATTGAACCTAATTTTACCTTCTGTGGAAATTGGGCATACAGTAATTGGAATTGTCTGTGCCAGGGAAACAACACTTTCTCTCGTTCTATGTCGTAAGTAGTGTTGAGCGATACGATACCGCAAGTATTGGTTATCGGCCGATATTAGCTCTATCGGACTTTCGATACTTAGTTTCGATATTTTCGTCTTATCGGATACCGGAATCGGATTTGTCACTGTCACTGTCAGTGTCCGTCGGTCGGGTCTGTCAGGAGTCAGCGGCACTTACCTGGCAGAAGATCTCCGGCGGTCATGGGCTGGACTGCTTGATGGCCGCCATCATCTTTCCCCGGCGGTCACATGCAGTTTCTCGCGATAACTGCAGTGACTGCTGGGTAATCCCGGCCGTAAAGCAGTCAGTCCGATGACGTCACCGCCGGGGAAGCAGGTAATCAGCTGTGCTGCGTCGAGATGACAGGCTCTGCCTGTCATTGCGATGTAGCAGAGCTGGATCGTCGTGGGACTGTCGTTACTATGGACTGCGTCGGACAGGTGGTATACTGTTGGTTTGTTTTTTTTCTTTTTT
This sequence comes from Oophaga sylvatica, assembly GCA_033576555.1. Taxonomy (NCBI): domain Eukaryota; kingdom Metazoa; phylum Chordata; class Amphibia; order Anura; family Dendrobatidae; genus Oophaga; species Oophaga sylvatica. The sequence continues at coordinate 291,438,498 of JARQOD010000005.1, read as the reverse complement.
TACAGGAGATCGATGGCGTCGCAGGAATGAGAGTATAATAAAAGAAATGAAAACTATGTTGTCTTTTTTATTTCAGTAAAATACTTTTTTCTTGCTGTGTCTTTTTTTTTATACATTTAAAAACTTTGGGATTAATAATGGATCGGTGTCTTATTGACACCTCTCCATTATTAACCGGGCTTATTATCACCGTGCAATCAACGGTGACATTAACCCCTTATTACCCCGCTTGCCACCGCTACAGGGCAGTGGGAAGAGCCGGGTAAAGTGCCACAATTGGCACATCTTTTGATGCGCCAAATGTGGGGCTGCTGTAGCCTGGTATTATCAGGCTGTTGAGGGCCAAAATCCATGGGCCTTGACAGTCTTTTAATACCAGGCCGAAGCAGTCTGCATTTTACTTGGCTGGTTAACAAAAATAGGGGGACCCCTACGCCGTTTTTTTTTCGAGGGGATCCCCTATTTTTGTTAACCAGCCAAGCTAAGCAGACTGCTGTGGCCTGGTATTATCAGGCTGGCAAGGTCCATGGATATTGGATTCTTACCAGCCTGAAAAACCAGGCCTCAGCAGTCTGCTTCATCTGGCTGGTTAACAAAAATAGGGGGGACCCCACGCCAAATTTTTTTCGAGGGTATCCCCTATTTTTGTTAACCAGCCAAGATATGCAGACTGCTGTGGCCTGGTATTATCAGGCTGGCAAGCAGGGTCGGTCTGAGGCACCGGGACACCGGAGAAACCTACGGTGGGCCCCAGCTCCTGCGTGGTGGGCCCTGATTTGAAAGGATAGGTTGCGGGGCAGAGGGGGTAGTGGCCCCGGGGCCCACGCTCTGAGGGGGCCCACCCGGAGCTACGATACAGTTACATTCTGCGGCAGAGCAGGGAGAATCTCTCCCTGCTCTGCCGCCCGGAAGCTATGGGGCCTGAACAGGCGTTGGGGGGGCCCGGTGCCAGCAGTGGGCCCCCCACCCGTCATCGGAGGGTCAGCTGTATCGGCATCCAGCCGATAAAGCTGACCACATGGAGAGAGAAGGAGCGAGCGCTCCTACTCTCCCATAATCCCCTCTCAGCGTATGACAGCGGGCGCAATAACATCACCTGCCGGCGCCCGCTGTCAGACGCTGAGAGGGAGAACAGTGAGCAGCACAGGAGCCGGGAGGTGAGTTTTTTTTTGATTTTTTTTTTAATGGGGGTGCAGTCGAGTCCTGGCTGGAGAAGTCGTCATGTCGGTGTGGGCCAGATGGAAAAGACATGAAAAGTGAACAATTCCATTAGAAAGAACATCAGCGGTAAGTCATTATCTGTACCTGTGCTGTAATCTATTATATGTTCTGTAGGACTGGTATTATTTAACACAGACCATATGGCGGTAATATCAATATTGGTCTTTTTATATATAGATTATTTTGGCCAACAGCGCGGTCATTTGCTGAGGTTCTCTGATGATGGGCCCACTCAGAAGTTTTGCCCCCACTAAACCAAAACCCTAGCTACGCCTATGGCTCTCTCTCTAGTCTTTCTTTCTCGCTCTCTGTTCTTTCCTTCTCGTTCTCTGTTCTTTTTTCTCTCTGTTCTTTCTTTCTCTCTTTTCTTTCTTTCCTCTCTTTCTTTCTCTGTTTGTTCTTTCTCTCTCGCTGCTCTTTCTTTCTTTTCCTCAGTACCAGCCACTGTGCCCTCATTACCAGTCAGTGTGATCAGCAGTGCTAAATGGTTACGCTTGGGGCGAGGATATGGGTGTGATTAGCTGTGAAATGGGTGTTGCGCCGCAGCCTTTAATCCTCTTTCCTGTCTTCCAAATTTGGGAGGTATGCTGTATGACCTCCCTACAACTTCTGGCCATGCTCCTGATGAGCGCGACAGATGGTCTCGTGAGGGATCTCCTCCCACACCTGGACTAAAGCATCCACCAACTCCTGGACAGTCTGTGGTGCAACGTGGCATGGCCTAAAATTTTCTGCAGCATGAACAGCGTGCCACAGCCTTTGTCCCTCTTTCCCTTATTCAAAGGTTGGGAAGTATGATGTTGGGCCGCAAGAATATATTTTCTCTGGTGGGCCCAAGGTACTCCAGTCCGACGCTGCTGGCAAGGTCCATGTATGTTGGCTCCTTAACAGCCTTAAATACCATGCCTCAGCAGCAGGGGCGTACATATAAATCATGGGGCCCCATAGCAAAAGTCTGAATGTTCCCCACCCCCCCAAAAAAAAAACCCAGAGGCATTGTAAATGTAAAGTGCCAGCACAGTGAGGGAAGTTGAGTCGCACAGAGACAGGGGTTTTGGGGGTACTCGGCACCGATCACGTCGACTTCTATGGGGGATGTCACGAGTAGCACAGCTCGGTCCGTGACCTGGGCGATCACTGGAATGTGGGATATTTCCAGGGGATGATAGAATGTTCGTGTAGTTTGTCGTGACGCCACCTGTAGTACCTGGTCAGGGTGTCCAGCGCTGCTGTGCAGGTCCCCTGGAAGGGATGGTGTAGTGCAGGTAGGGAAAAAGTCTTCTACAGGTAACACGCTATCCTTCCAGGGCAGATAGATGTGAGATAGAGCAATGGTGCAAAGTGATGTAGCAGAGTGGACTATGCGACGTAGTAAGAAAGCAGGAAACACTTCAAGTTAAACGTTGCATAATAAAATTTTTAATAATAACATTACAAAAGTGCAAATGGCTTATATTATGTGACATGTTTTGTTACTGTTCATACCCTTGATATGTGTTATACATGTGTGTTAATAAATACATATTCAACAAAAGTGCAAATAGCATTAGTGCCGAAGTTCGTGGAGACTTCTTAGGACTACAACCCCACCGGGGTAACTTCACAGTGTCCTTTACTTTTGCTTGTGGAGGACCCACTCCAAACCTCCAACTGTGGTCTTGGGTGGACTGCAAGACTTTCCTTGAGCAGACCTCACTTTCGGCCACCAAACGGGTTTTTAGTTTCTGAGGTAGTTGAAAATAGTGCACAGTAAAGTTTTTTGTAAAACCAAAATGGAGCACCGAAGTGCCAACTATTTACAGAAAAATTTGTGAGCCAGTACAGTTCATGGCTTCAAAGTTCAACATTTTCATTACAGTGAAACACCATTACCCAACCTGGGTATATTAAGGCAACAATAAACTTGTTCTTCTGAACATTCACCTGTCCGGGTACATCAAACCATTACCCAACCTGGGTATATTAAGGCAATAAACTTCTTTTTATGAACATTCACCCGTCCGGGTACATCAATAATTTAACTATTTACATACAGAGACCCTGTCCGGGTTATTTAGACTTCTTTGGCTGGCCTCTTCCAGGTACCACCTGGTACTCTTCTGTAGCTTGCCAAACATCCGTGACAGGAGGGTCCACCCAGACCTGATGACGTCGTGTGGCCAGTACAGTGACGTCGTGACCCGCTATATGGGTCTGTGTGGCCACCTCTTTCATCTCCCTCCGGGTCTGGACCCCTATGTCCCGGACTGAACGAACCCCAGGGGGCCTAACAGGCGCCGGGTACGGGCCAGCTATCATTATCATGTCCATAGCTGGGGCTGCTGAGGAGACCACTGAGGGAGGCTGGGGAGATTTACGGCGTGGGGTGGGCACTTGTGCAGAGGCCTGGTTGGGGGAGGCTGAAGGCTCGTACGGTCTGTCAGTTTCCTGACACTCTGGGGAGTAGGGGTCGCACCTGGTAACATTTAGGGCGTACCATCCATTGTAACCCCAGTGTCGGGTGTAAGTCACCAAGTCTCCTGGCAACAGGTCCCTCCCCGGGTGTCCTTCTGGGAGGTGAGCCTCCACGTCCCGCCGGGTTACAAAAACTTCTAAATAAAGTCCAGGCTCCTGGATGAAGCCCCAACCACCTTTTAACTTAAAGTTCCGTACTGCACCCTTACGCCGCGGCTCCCTCACCGTACTTTTATCCTTTCTCATACGTGCCTTCTCTGCCAGGTCCTTCTCCAGGTGACGTTGCCGAAGCTTTTGGGATTCTCGCTGCTCCCTTTGTCGCTCTGCTTCCCGCTCCCGACGTCTCCACTCTTCCTCCTGACGCCGGTTGTAATTCTCCTCAACCAGCAGCTCCATGTCTCCACCATCAAATGCCAGCTTACGATGTCCGGTTTGCGGCAGCTCTCCTGGCACCCGCCAGTCCTGGCGGCACTCACCTGCGGCGGAAGCAGCCGGCTCTGGAACAGATGACGGTCGGGGCTCCGGTACAGGCAGGTAGAGCTCTGGTGCCTGCGCGGCCTCCTCCATGAGGACGGGTGTCGCTTCTTCTGCCTCAGCGACGGGGGCAGACAGCGGGATCTGGGGTGCTGGTGCGGCGTTTTCTGCAGGAACGGGTGCCTCCACTGTGATACTGGCAACCGGTTCAGATTGCAAGGGCTGGGATGCCCGCACGGCCTCCTCTACTGGAACGGGTGCCTCCACTGTGATACTGGCAACCGGTTCAGATTGCAAGGGCTGGGATGCCCGCACGGCCTCCTCTACTGGAACGGGTGCCTCACCTTCTGGTACAGACACTTCAGGGGGTAAGAGGGATTGGCGCCGCTCCAATTGTAGTTTTAGGGCCCGCCAGCTCGCTTCCATCCTGGCGACCTCCTCCAGGTGCCGGGCCAGGTCTCTCAGGGTATCCTCTGCTTCTTCCAGCGTAGGAGGGTTTCCAGGCTGGGTGCCAAACGGTGGCTCCGTGGCGATCGGGTCGCTTCCGTGGGGGGAGAGCTCTGACTCCTCCATCCCTTCCCACTTCTGCTCACGTCCATTCGCCATCTCAGCAAAGTCACATGTGTCATTAGCATCAGGAGAGGCGACATCTTTTGTAGGGAGGCGGGACCTTCGCGTTCGTTTACGCCCACTGAGGAGGATGAGGAGGCGGAACTCCAGAGCTGTGGGGCACGATCTTACATTGCAGTAACATTTAGAGTGTGCGGACATCGTTTTCGCGCCACGGAGTGAGTGTACGCCCACGAGAGTACCCCCTTATTCTTCACCTGTGCCTCGTGGCGCAGATATGACGGAAAAATGGCAAATACAGTCTATGATGATTTTTGCAATTCTCAAGCAAAAAAAACAGTTCAATTAAGGCACACAGGACTCGCTTATAGCGAGCTTCTGAATCCTGTTTGCTGGGTGCGATGCAACATCTCTGTGGCGACTGGACCCTCGGGTGCTTCTGTCTTTTCACAAATGCCGGCTTTACCCGGCAATTGAATCAGAGGCTATTTTACTATGTAGAAGTGAATAAACTATAAATATATGTATATATATATATGTCACAATGACATGTGTATATATATATATATATATATATGTATTCTAAGTGTGTATATTTTGTGTTTACAAGGAAAGAAAGTGTTTTTTTAGTTGCGATATTTTGTTCCCATAGACTTACATGGGACTTCCGGTATCGGAATCGGATATCGCCAATAGTTAGTGATATCGGCGATACCATTCCGATCCGATATTTTTAGATATCGAGCAGTATCGCTCAACACTAGTCGTAAGAGGTCACGACTGAGTGGAAATAAGGAGAACTCACTGAAGTTAATGTATTCCTATATATTATTCATAAATCATTACTTTGTTTATTTCACTCTGCTCATGTGTGTTTACAGAGCATATTCAGGTTTTCATAAAATATATTGGTAGTACATTACAGGAATATTAAGTCACAAGACAATTCATTTTAAAAGCAAACATTTGAATACAAATTTCTGAAACCATGCAATACATTCTAAGGGCTCATACCCATTTGTGAAAAAAAAAACCGATCCGTTTTCTGGATGGAAAAAACGGTCCGATTATATGCAACTGTCATGTGATTGTCATGCGATTTGTATGCAAATTTTAATCTCACCATCCATTTTCCATCCGTTTTCCATCTGTATGCAATGCGATTTTAACATGACGTTTTACATAGAGCAGTTCTCTTTATGTAAAAACTCATGTAAAAATCACATTGTAAAAAAAAAAATTTACACAAAAAGCAAATAATTATATATATATATATATATATATATATAGGTCATACACTTCTACATAGTATAATAGCCGCTAATTCAATTGCCAGCTTTTGTGAAATTCAGAACCCGACATGAAATGACACATGGTTTACATACAGTTAACCATGTCATTTCATGTAGTTTGATATATGGTTTTCACTAACAATTACATGAGTGTATGTGTGCAAAATTTCATACAGCTAGGGGTTAATTAAAGGTGTAAATTCGTTGAAAAAAAATGCGTGGGCTCACGCCCTATTTTCTCAACCAGACAGACAAAGCCAGCGAGTGGGGGCATATAATAATAGCCTAGGGAGGGTGTTCTGCCTCCAGCATCCAATCGTTTCTGACTTATTTGATTTTTACTGTTTTACATAGGAGTGTGATAATCTAGTGTTTGGCTCCCTCTAGTGACCAGTCTCATATCCGCAGTTATAATGTTTTCTTTTATTTTCAGCTAGATCTTTTTCTTTCCTTTGCAATGCATCATGGTAGCGTAGCAATGTATGCTGGGAGCTTTCCCTCCATTTCCCTCCATTTTCCTTCAGCCTGCATCCAGGAAGCATCTTTTCCTCTCCTCTTGTGATAGCATCGCCGGTATGTACCTATGTCTTTCTAGTTAATTCCTGTCCTATATTAGCTCTGTCTAATCAGTCCTGGCCCTGGTTAGGTATTAGTCTGCAAATGTTTATTCATACTGTATTATGTATATGTATTTTCATTATACCCTGTACTGATTGTATGTATATATGTTTGTATTATAGTTTCACCGCACGGATCAATATATCAAGTTCAATAAAAGCACAGATTCAATCACAATCTCCTTATTGGACCCCGGTATATAAAGGTTTAGCTGTCTGTATAAGCTGCAATACATCTGCTTCATTCAGTGAGGACAGAACAGTGAAACGGCGACCATCCAGCTTGTGGAATTCAGTGAAAAGTCAGACATCCAGCTTGCAGGATCTAGTGAAACTGCAGCCATCTACCTAGTGAGATTCAAGTCACCGGCTACACAGAGACTTAATACAGCTACAGCAATCTCTGCACGGCTAAGACACCATGTCCCACAAATCACACAGGACAAAATCTGCCACTTCCCTCTCTTCAAAGACAACATCCATCAGCAGCGCGGTCGCCATTGCCCGCGCAAATGCTCTAGGCGCCGAAATGCAAGCAAGCTATGCTGAACAAGAGATGCGACTTAAGTTAGAGAAAGCTGAACTAGAGAGCAAGGCGCAGTTAGAGAAGGCACGCATAGATGTCGCCTTAGAGAGCCTAGCAGCAAAAAGAAAAGCTGCCGCAGCCCTCGCCGAGGCAGAATCTCTAGAAGCCGCGCAAAACCCTAAGCAGCATAGCCTAAGCAGTGCATCAAGTCTGGAGTTTCCACTGCAAGATTCACCACAACGCACATCTCAGTATGTTAATGGACTTCCTGATCCGAACTATAACCCTGAACCGGCATCGGAACAGATCATGACACCTCCAGTGAAGCGAGCGAGAGTCATCATGAGGCTCAGCTCCAAGACAGATACCAACACGAAAACGTGGAGCAAAATAACTCTGCTAATGACTACCTTCCCCCTCACCAGGTAACCAACGTGAATCGCCCTGCTGACAAGCCGCACGTCAGACTGAAGCATCACGACACCGGTTGGCGCCACCCAGAGGATACTAACAGGTACAAACGCACCTCACACCACTATCAGGGTGACCCATCACCAGTATACTCTGCTGACAACCGGTTCACAGAATTTGCTAAGTTATTCACACGACGTGATCTGGTTGCCAAGGGACTCATGAAATTCACTGACCAAGCTGAAGGTTACAGAGCTTGGAAAGCTTCCTTCCAGAATGTCACTAGAGACTTGGGGCTACAGCACAGGGAAGAGATAGACCTCTTAGTCAAATACCTGGTGGAAGAGTCAGTCAAACATGCAGTAAGGATCAGAGACATTAATATAAACCGCCCTGAGACTGGTCTCAAAGAGATCTGGAAGAGGCTGGATGAGTGTTACGGCTCAGCAGAGGTAATAGAAAGAGCCTTGTTCAAAAGAATTAATAACTTTCCTAAAATATCTAACAAAGAGCTCCAGAAACTTAGAGAATTAAGTGACTTGCTAAAGGAGGTCCAAGTTGCCAAATGTGAGGATGATCTACAAGGACTTGCATACCTTGACACAGCAAGAGGTGTTAACCCTATAGTCCAAAAGTTGCCCTACAATCTACAGGAGAGGTGGATCACACATGGTTCCATGCACAAATACAAACACAGTGTTCCATTTCCTCCCTTCTCCATTTTTGTAGACTTTGTACACCAACAAGCAAGAATCAGAAACGATCCCAGCTTTGACTTTGCATTGTCATATGCCACACCGTCACCAACTGCAAACCCACGCAGAACGTCTGTGGCAGTGCACAAGACTTATGTTTCTTCTCCAGGTTCTAATTACAGGTCTGCTGGCTGCTCTCAATCAGAGACAAAGGTGCAGGATCCTGACAAGCAGTGCCCGCTCCATCTGAAGCCTCATCTCTCCTGAAATGCAGAGCCTTCAGAGGAAAATCTATGCCAGATCGCAGAAGCTTCCTGAAAGAGAACGGTATCTGCTACAAGTGCTGCTCATTCACAACTCATCTCGCCAAGGACTGCAAGGTCAGTGTAAAATGCACAGAATGTGGCACCACAGATCATAACACTGCCCTACACCCTGGGCCAGCTCCATGGAGTACACAAAACACGCCAGCTGACAGTGAGCATGGCGGGGAGGAAAGGAACACTGATGCAGCCATGCCAGAGATCACTTCAAAATGTACTGAAGTCTGTAAAGGGACAATAGACAGTAGATCCTGTTCAAAAATATGCCTCGTCAGAGTGTACCCAAAGGGTCATAGAGACAAAGCTGTAAGACTGTATGCTATCTTGGATGATCAAAGTAATCGATCCCTGGCTAGATCAACATTCTTTGACCTATTCCACATCAAAGGGCCAAGCACTCCCTACTCACTAAAGACGTGTACAGGTACTGTGACAACAGCAGGTAGGAAAGCTACTGACTACCAAATTGAGTCCTTAGATGGTCAATTCTGCCTACCACTACCTACTATCATCGAGTGCAATCAGATCCCAGACAACAGATCTGAAATACCTACGCCAGATGTAGCAATCCATCCTGCTCACTTAAAACGCATAGCACACCTCATACCGGAACTCGACCATCAGGCCCAGATAATTCTGCTGTTGGGGAGAGATATCCTGCAGGTGCATAAAGTGAGACGTCACATCAATGGACTCCACAATGCTCCCTATGCCCAAAAGCTAGACCTAGGATGGGTCATAATAGGAGACATATGCTTGGGACGCATGCACGCCCCATCTTCTGTGACAAGCATGCTGACAAATACATTAGAGAAAGGACGCCCATCTCTGTTTCAACCTTGCAACAATGAATTCCATGTCAGAGAGCTACCACACAGCATCCAACTGCCCAATCACCTAATAGACTTCACTCATGACAGCAGTATAGTGTTGGGAAGCTATGAGGATCAGTTAGGGTGCACAGTCTTCCAGAGAACTAAGCAAGACAACCAAGTGGCAATGTCAGTAGAGGACAAGTTGTTCTTAGAGGTAATGGACAAGGGACTCGTTAAAGATGAGACCAACAGCTGGGTCGCACCTCTTCCCTTCAGAACCCACAGACCACGTCTACCGAACAACAGAAATCAGGCATTAAAGCGTTTCTCCTCTCTCAAACATAATCTGCAAAGGAAGCCAGAGATGAAAGATCACTTTTTCTCCTTCATGTCAAAGATCTTTGAGAATTGTCATGTAGAGCTAGCTCCCACTCTCAAAGACTCTGAAGAATGCTGGTTCCTACCATGTTTAGAGTATACCACCCTAAGAAACCAGGCCAAATTAGAGTGGCGTTTGACTCCAGTGCTAAGTTTGATGATATCTCCCTGAATGATGTTCTACTAACAGGACCAGACCTCAATAACAAACTGCTGGGAGTACTTATGCGTTTCCGTAAGGATTCCATCGCCTTCATCGCTGACATCCAGCAAATGTTCCATTGTTTCCTTGTGAGAGAGAGAGACAGGAACTTCCTAAGATTCTTCTGGTACAGAGACAATGATCCTGCTAAGGAAGTCACAGAGTATCGCATGAGAGTGCACATCTTTGGCAATAGTCCTTCACCTGCAGTCGCCATCTATGGACTCAAAAGGTCGGCTCAAGAAGGAGAAACAGAATATGGATCAGATGTCAAACAATTCATAGAAAAAGACTTTTATGTTGACGATTGTCTAAAAGCCATGCCTTCAAATGAGACTGCCATCAGTTTTCTCAGGAGAGCCCAAGAGATGCTTGCTTGCTCGAACCTCAGACTTCACAAAATAGCCTCAAACAGCCAAGAACTCATGGAAGCATTCCCTTCACAAGACTTATGTAACAGTCTCAGAGACTTGGACTTGGGGTCAGAACCCGCACCATTGCAACGCAGCCTCGGGCTTCTCTGGAATCTACAGTCAGACACTTTCACCTTCCAGGTCAGCCAAGAAGAAAAGCCTTTCACACGTAGAGGTGTCCTGTCCACCATCAACAGTCTGTACGATCCCTTGGGTTTCCCAGCTCCTGTCACTATACAAGGCAAAGCCTTACTAAGGGACTTAACCAAGGAAACATCCGACTGGGATGCACCTCTGCCACCTGATAAGAGAATACAGTGGGAAGGATAGAAGAACTCTTTAGTAGCCCTCTCCGACCTGAATGTGCCAAGACAATACACCCCTATGCCGTCTACAAAAATACAAAGCCAAAAACTGTACGTGTTTGCAGATGCTTCTGTCAAAGCAATTGCCGCTGTCGCCTATCTCAAAACTGTAGACTCCAAATGTCAGAGCCACATTGGATTCATTATGGGGAAAGCCAAACTTGCTCCACAGCCAGAGCACACTATACCCAGGTTAGAGCTTTGTGCTGCAGTCTTAGCCGTTGAATTGGCAGAGTTCGTTGCATCAGAGATGGATATCGACTTGACACAGGCCAAGTTCTACTCAGACAGCAAAGTAGTCCTTGGATATATCCACAATGAAACTAGGCAATTCTATGTTTATGTCAACAACAGAGTGCTACGAATTAGGAGATCAGTTCATCCAAAACAGTGGTATTACATACCCACGGATAGAGTTGAGCGATACTTTCCGATATCCTAAAGTATCGGAATCGGAATGGTATCGCCGATATCACTAAAATATCGGCGATACCCGATACCGATACCGGAAGTCCCATGTAAGTCTATGGGAAACAAAATATCGCAACTAAAAAAAACCCATTCTTTCCTTGTAAACACTAAATATACACACATAGAATACATATATATATATATATACATGTCATTGTGACATATATATATACATATATGTATAGTTTATACACTTCTACATAGTAAAATATCCTCTGATTCAATTGCCGGGTAAAGCCGGCTTCAGTGAAAAGACAGAAGCACCCGACATGAAATGACACTTGGTGTACATAGGGTTAACCATGTCTTTTCATGTCGTTTGCTATCTGATTTGCACAAACAATTAAATCAGACTATGTGTGCAAAATTTCACACCTGTAGGGGTTAATTAAAGGTGTAAATTCGTTGTAAAAAAAACGGACTTTTTTGCTACGAATTTACACCTTTAATTAACCCCTACAGGTGTGAAATTTTGCACAACATAGTCTGATTTAATTGTTTGTGCAAATTAGGCTGGAGTCACACACAACCACAATAAATCGGTCCCGTTTTAGAACGGTCGACATCGGATCAAAATAAAACATCACACATCCTTCTGGCATCCGATTTTCCTTCAAAGATGCGATTTAATCGCATGTGTGTGTACCTTGTAACATCCGATTTTCATCTGACTTGCGAGATTTTCTCGCAGGCTTGCAAAACTGACATATAATGGATCCAAAAGAATAGTATTTAAATGCCAAAAGAAAGAATAGATATATACACATATATATATATATTATATATATATCAATATATATATTGTCATTGTGACATATATATATAATATATTTATAGTTCTTCTTACACTTCTACATACTGTTATAGCCGCTAATTCAATTGCCGGCTTCAGTGAAATCACAGAAGCCGACATGAAATGATACATTGTTTCCACACATTTAACCATGTAATTTCATGTATTTTTATATATGTTTGAAACATACAATTACATGAGTATATGTGTGCTAAATTTCAGACATGTAGGGGTTAATTAAAGGTGTAAATTCGTTGTAAAAAAACGGACTTTTTTTGCTACGAATTTACACCTTTAATTAACCCCTACAGGTGTGAAATTTTGCACACATAGTCTGATTTAATTGTTTGTGCAAATTAGGCTGGAGTCACACACAACCACAAAAAATCGGTCCGTTTTAGACGGTCGACATCGGATCAAAATAAAAACATCACACATCCTTTGGCATCCGATTTTCCTTCAAAGATGCGATTTAATCGCATGTGTGTGTACCTTGTAACATCCGATTTTCATCGACTTGCGAGATTTTCTCGCAGGCTTGCAAAACTGACATATAATGGATCCAAAAGAATAGTATTTAAATGCCAAAAGAAAGAATAGATATATACACATATATATATATATTATATATATATATATTATATTATAGTCATTGTGACATATATATATATACATATATTTATAGTTCTTCTTACACTTCTACATACTGTTATAGCCGCTAATTCAATTGCCGGCTTCAGTGAAATCACAGAAGCCGACATGAAATGATACATTGTTTCCACACATTTAACCATGTAATTTCATGTATTTTTATATATGTTTGAAACATACAATTACATGAGTATATGTGTGCTAAATTTCAGACATGTAGGGGTTAATTAAAGGTGTAAATTCGTTGTAAAAAAAACGGACTTTTTTTGCTACGAATTTACACCTTTAATTAACCCCTACAGGTGTGAAATTTTGCACACATAGTCTGATTTAATTGTTTGTGCAAATTAGGCTGGAGTCACACACAACCACAAAAAATCGGTCCGTTTTAGACGGTCGACAATCGGATCAAAATAAAAACATCACACATCCTTCTGGCATCCGATTTTCCTTCAAAGATGCGATTTAATCGCATGTGTGTGTACCTTGTAACATCCGATTTTCATCCGACTTGCGAGATTTTCTCGCAGGCTTGCAAAACTGACATATAATGGATCCAAAAGAATAGTATTTAAATGCCAAAAGAAAGAATAGATATATACACATATATATATATATATATATATATATATATATATATATATATATATATATATATATATGTCATTGTGACATATATATATATACATTATTTATAGTTCTTACACTTCTACATACTGTTATAGCCGCTAATTCAATTGCCGGCTTCAGTGAAATCACAGAAGCCGACATGAAATGATACATTGTTTCCACACATTTAACCATGTAATTTCATGTATTTTTATATATGTTTGAAACATACAATTACATGAGTATATGTGTGCTAAATTTCAGACATGTAGGGGTTAATTAAAGGTGTAAATTCATTAAAAAAAATGCGTGGGCTCCCGCTGTATTTTCTCCACCAGACAGACAAAGCAAGCGAGTGGGGGCAGATAATAATAGCCTAGGGAGGGTACATTTTTTTTGTGCCCCCCCCTGGCTACTAACATCTGCCCCCAGACACCCCAGAAAGGGCAAATCTATAATTAGATTCGCCCTTTCTGGCACTTTGCCCGTCTATTCCCATTGCCCTGTAGCGGTGGCGAATGGGTTAATAAGGGGTTAAAATGACCTTGCAATTGAAAGGTCACTTTAAGCCAGGTTAATAATTGATAGCTGTCAATTAGGCAACTATCAATTATTAATCCTATTGTATGAAAGAAAAATCAAACACACACACTTTAATAAAAAATAAGTTTAATGAAATAATCACACAGTTTTTGACCATATTTTATTTTCCTGCTAAAACCATTTCCTGTAATAAAAATAAAATAAAAAAGCAAAATTATACTTACCAATCCGATGTACAGTCAGGTCCCACGGTGTAATCCATCAGAAAGGGTTAACAGGTTAAAGGTCGCAGAGAGCTAATAATGCTGTCTCAGACCTGTATTCCCCTGAATGAATAAGTTCCTCTCCCAGTGAAAGTAGAGGAATAGATTCATGAATGGAGCTTAATTGAATTATTGGCAATTTAACTTTAGTGACCTGACCTAAAGGGAAAGTGGACACAATCAATTAAGCTTCATTCATGAAACACATCCTCTCCTGTCGCCAGGAGAGGAACTTATTCATTCATGAGCTTTGAGCTGAGCATGCAGGATTACTTGCACTGCTTGGCTCAAAGCTAGTTAACCCTTTGTGAAGGATTACAGCGTGGGACGTGACAGATCGGCGGAATAGGTAAGAATAATGTTGTTTTATTTCTTTTTCTTTATTTTAGGAGATCAATGGCTTCGCACGGATTTAGTGTAAAATAAAATATGGTCAAAAAAATGTGTTTTTATTTAATTAAAATTATTTATTCTTAAAGTGTGTGTGTTTTTTTATTTACTTCAATAGGATTAATAATTGATAGTTGTCTAATTGACAGCTATCAATCATTAACCTGCCTTAAAGGTCACCTTTCAATTGCAAGGTGACAGTAAGGTGAGATTAACCCATTCGCCACCGCTACAGGGCAATGGGAATAGACGGGCACAGTGCCAGAAAGGGCGAATCTAATTATAGATTTGCCCTTTCTGGGGTGTCTGGGGGCAGATGTTAGTAGCCAGGGGGGGCACAAAAAAATGCACCTCCCTGGGCTATTATTATCTGCCCCCACTCGCTTTGCTTTGTCTGTCTGGTGGAGAAAATACAGCGGGAGCCCACGCATTTTTTTTCAACGAAATTACACCTTTAATTAACCCCTACATGTCTGAAATTTTGCACAAATACACTCATGTAATTGTATGTTTCAAACATATATAAAATACATGAAATTACATGGTTAAATGTGTGGAAACAATGTATCATTTCATGTCGGCTTCTGTGATTTCACAAAACCCGGCAATTGAATTAGCGGCTATTACAGTATGTAGAAGTCTAGGAACTATAAATATATGTATATATACATGTCACAATGACATGTATATATATATGTATGTGTTCTATGTGTATATATCTATTCTTTCTAGTCTTTATTAAAGCTGTCAGTGTGATTTTACAGTATAGCCGGGGATGAATTGCCGGCTTTTCTAAAGGACACCGATGCGATTTCATCGCAAGTCACACAGTGTGGTCCGTTTGTAATCAGATTTTTCATCGCTCCCATAGACTTGCATTGGCGATTGTCGACCGACAATCGGTGACAGTGGCAGCATGCTGCGATTGTACACGGACGTTTAAAACGGACCACAAAAAATCTGATACTGGGAGCTGCTCCATAGATTAACATAGGTCCGACTGCAATGCGATATTTCATCGCATTGCAGTCGTCCGATTTTGTCGCCAGTGTGACTCCGGCCTTAGATAGCAAAGGACATGAAAAGACATGGTTAACCCTATGTACACCAAGTGTCATTTCATGTCACCCGACATGAAATGACACTTGGTGTACATAGGGTTAACCATGTCTTTTCATGTCCTTTGCTATCTAATTTGCACAAACAATTAAATCAGACTATGTGTGCAAAATTTCACACCTGTAGGGGTTAATTAAAGGTGTAAATTCGTTGTAAAAAAAACGGACTTTTTTGCTACGAATTTACACCTTTAATTAACCCCTACATGTCTGAAATTTAGCACACATATACTCATGTAATTGTATGTTTCAAACATATATAAAAATACATGAAATTACATGGTTAAATGTGTGGAAACAATGTATCATTTCATGTCGGCTTCTGTGATTTCACTGAAGCCGGCAATTGAATTAGCGGCTATAACAGTATGTAGAAGTGTAAGAACTATAAATATATTTATATATATATATGTCACAATGACATATATATATATATATATATATATGTGTATATATCTATTCTTTCTTTTGGCATTTAAATACTATTCTTTTGGATCCATTATATGTCAGTTTTGCAAGCCTGCGAGAAAATCTCGCAAGTCGGATGAAATCGGATGTTACAAGGTACACACACATGCGATTAAATCGCATCTTTGAAGGAAAATCGGATGCCAGAAGGATGTGTGATGTTTTTATTTTGATCCGATTGTCGACCGTCTAAAACGGACCGATTTTTTGTGGTTGTGTGTGACTCCAGCCTAATTTGCACAAACAATTAAATCAGACTATGTGTGCAAAATTTCACACCTGTAGGGGTTAATTAAAGGTGTAAATTCGTAGCAAAAAAAGTCCGTTTTTTTTACAACGAATTTACACCTTTAATTAACCCCTACAGGTGTGAAATTTTGCACACATAGTCTGATTTAATTGTTTGTGCAAATCAGATAGCAAACGACATGAAAAGACATGGTTAACCCTATGTACACCAAGTGTCATTTCATGTCGGGTTCTGCATTTTCACAAAAGCCGGCAATTGAATTAGCGGCTATTATACTATGTAGAAGTGTATGAACTACAAATATAAATATATATATATATGTGTCACAAATTCAATGACATGTATATATATATATGAGGTGTAAAATTGCTGAAAAAAAATGCGTGGGCTCCCGCCCTATTTTCGCAACCAGACAGACAAAGCCAGTGAGTGGGGGCAGATAATAATAGCCCAGAGAGGGACCATTATTTTTGCCCCCCCCGGCTACTAACATCTGCCCCAGACACCCCAGGAAAGACAAATCTATAATTAGATTCGCCCTTTCTGGCACTTTGCCCGTCTATTCCCATTGCCCTGTAGCGGTGGCGAATGGGTTAATATGGGGTTAAGCCACCTTGCTATTGAAAGGTGACCTTAAGCCAGGTTAATAATTGAGAGCTGTCAATTAGACAACTATCAATTATTAATCCTATTGCATGAAATAAAAATAAAACACACACACTTTAATTAAAAATCATTTTAATGAAATAAAGACACATGTTTTTGACCATCTTTTATTTTACTGCAAAAACCATTTCCTGTAATAAAAATAAAATAAAAAAGCAAAATTATTCTTACCTATCCCATGCACAGTCAGGTCCCACGGTGTAATCCTTCAGAAAGGGTTAATGTTTACTGCAGGGACCGCAGCTAATGCTGCAGCCTCACAGTAAACCCCAAATGAATGAGTTCCTCTCCTGCCTGACAGGAGAGTAAAGGCTGGGTGTCACATAACGATACACCAGCGATCCCGACAACGATATGCACTTGTCAGGATCGCTGGTGTATCGCTACATGATCGCTGCTGAGCTGCCCAAACAGGCAGCGATCTGGGACAGCGACACTGCGGGTAACATCGCTTAAGGGCCCGTCTCACATAGCGATATCGCTACCGAGATCGCTGCTGAGTCACTAGTTTTGTGACGCAGCAGCGAGCTCACCAGCGATATCGCTGTGTGTGACATTCAGCGACGATCAGCCCCCTGCCGGGTATCGCTGATCGTCGCAGAACTGTCAGGACCTTTTGTTGATCGCTGGTTTCCCTCTGACAGGCACGCATCGCTGCGTGTGACAGGCGGGAGACCAGCGATCCGCTGGTAACCAAGGTACACAGCGGGTTTCCAGGCACCGCGCAGCGCTTGGAAACCCGCTGTGTACCTTGGATACCAGCTCCCTGCATCAGGGCGCTGGTATCCAAGGTACACAGCGGGTTTCTAGGCACAGCCCCGCGCCTGGAAACCCGCTGTGTACCTTGGTTACCAGCGGATCGCTGGTCTCCCGCCTGTCACACGCAGCGATGTGTGCCTGTCAGCGGGAAACCAGCGATCAAAGGTCCTGACATTTCAGCGACGATCAGCGATACCCGGCAGGGGGGCTGATCGTCGCTGAATGTCACACACAGCGATATCGCTGGTGAGCTTGCTGCTGCGTCACAAAACTAGTGACTCAGCAGCGATCTCGGTAGCGATATCGCTATGTGAGACGGGCCCTTAAGTGGAAAGCTTAATTGATTGCTTTCCACTTTCACTTCAGGTCAGCCAGGGACACAATCAGTGACGTCAGAGGGAACTGATTAACAAAAATAGGGGTTCCCTTCGAAAAAAAAAATGGCGTGGGGTCCCCCCTATTTTTGTTAACCAGCCAGATGAAGCAGACCGCTGAGGCCTGGATTTTCAGGCTGTTAAGGAGCCAAGATCCATGGACCTTGCCAGCCTGATAATACCAGGCCACAGCAGTCTGTATATCTTGGCTGATTAACAAAAATAGGGGATCCCCTCGAAAAAAATTGGCGTGGGGTCCCCCCTATTTTTGTTAACCAGCCAGATGAAGAAAACCGCTGAGGCCTGGATTTTCAGGCTGTTAAGGAGCCAAGATCCATGGACCTTGCCAGCCTGATAATACCAGGCCACAGCAGTCTGCATATCTTGGCTGATTAACAAAAATAGGGGATCCCCTCGAAAAAAATTGGCGTGGGGTCCCCCCTATTTTTGTTAACCAGCCAGATGAAGCAGACCGCTGAGGCCTGGATTTTCAGGCTGTTAAGGAGCCAAGATCCATGGACCTTGCCAGCCTGATAATACCAGGCCACAGCAGTCTGCATATCTTGGCTGATTAACAAAAATAGGGGATCCCCTTGAAAAAAATTGGCGTGGGGTCCCCCTATTTTTGTTAACCAGCCAGATGAAGCAGGACCGCTGAGGCCTGGTTTTTCAGGCTGGTAAGGATCCAATATCCATGGACCTTGCAAGCCTGATAATACCAGGCCACAGCAGTCTGCTTAGCTTGGCTGGTTAACAAAAATAGGGGATCCCCTCGAAAAAAAAAACGGCGTGGGGATCCCCCCTATTTTTGTTAACCAGCCAAGTAAAATGCAGACTGCTGCGGCCTGGTATTAAAAGACTGTCAAGGCCCATGGATTTTGGCCCTCAACAGCCTGATAATACCAGGCTACAGCAGCCCCACATTTGGCGCATCAAAAGATGTGCCAATTGTGGCACTTTACCCGGCTCTTCCCACTTGCCCTGTAGCGGTGGCAAGCGGGGTAATAAGGGGTTAATGTCACCGTTGATTGCACGGTGACAATAAGCCCGGTTAATAATGGAGAGGTGTCAATAAGACACCGATCCATTATTAATCCCAAAGTTTTTAAATGTATAAAAAAAAGACACAGCAAGAAAAAAGTCTTTTAATGAAATAAAAGAGACAACACAGTTTTCATTTCTTTTATTACTCTCTCATTCCTGCGACGCCATCGATCTCCTGTAAAAAAAGAAAAAAAACAAACCAACAGTATACCACCTGTCCGACGCAGTCCATAACGATAGTCCCACGACGATCCAGCTCTGCTACATCGCAATGACAGGCAGAGCCTGTCATTGCAACGCAGCACAGCTGATTACCTGCTTCCCCGGCGGTGACGTCATCGGACTGACTGCTTTACGGCCGCGATTACCCAGCAGTCACTGCAGTTATCGCGAGAAACTGCATGTGACCGCCGGGGAAAGAAGATGGCGGCCATGAAGCAGTGCAGGACGTGACCGCCGGAGATCTTCTGCCAGGTAAGTGCCGCTGACTCCTGACAGACCCGACAGACGGACACTGACAGTGACAGTGACATCCCGATTCCGGTATCCGATAAGACGAAAATATCGGAACTCGGAATCGGAATTCCGATACAGCTAATATCGGCCGATACCCGATATTTGCAGTATCGGAATGCTCAACACTACCACGGACCAAAATCCTGCAGATCAAGCAACTAGAGCAGTTGATGCAAGTCGACTAGGAAGCACAACATGGCTCTCCGGACCAAAATTATTGTTTACTGAAGAACATCTCCCAGACACCTTTGAACTAGTGAGAGAGGACTCAGATGCTGAAATCCGCCCTCAGGTGTCTACACTTCATACAACGACCTCTGCTATCCAGCTTGGATCTCACAGATTCGTCAAATTTTCAAGTTGGAAGTCACTTATTAGAGCTATTACCTGCCTGACTCATATAGCTCACTCATTCACAACCACCAGACCTTGTGACACTGAAAAATGTAAAGGTTGGCATCTTTGTAAAAATACCTATGTTACCTCAGACTTGGAATTCTCCAGAAACCACATCATCTTCACTGTTCAAAGAGAAACCTACCCTGTAGAAATCCAATGTCTCATTAACAAAGCTCCAATACCAGAGAGCAGCGTA
Source organism: Oophaga sylvatica (assembly GCA_033576555.1). NCBI lineage: Eukaryota > Metazoa > Chordata > Amphibia > Anura > Dendrobatidae > Oophaga > Oophaga sylvatica. The sequence goes on along the minus strand of JARQOD010000005.1, from coordinate 291,418,232 downwards.
TTGAGGAAACTCGACCCATTCATAGACCAAAATGGCCTGCTGAGAGTAGGAGGCCGACTCAAGGAAGCTAAAATGGAGCTTGAGGAGAAATTCCCTCTTATCCTTCCCGGAAAATGTCATGTTGCCTACTTAATCGTACAACACTATCACAATCTGGTCAAGCACCAAGGAAGACTATTTACAGAAGGAGCCATCAGAACTGCTGGCCTGTGGATTGTCGGTGCAAAGAGACTTGTCAGTAGTGTCATCTACAAATGCATTACCTGCCGTAAGCTTCGTGGTTCGACTCAAACCCAAAAGATGGCTGACCTACCTGCGGATAGACTCAGCCAGACCCTCCCTTTACCAGTGTTGGTCTCGATGTGTTTGGGCCTTGGTCAGTCGTCACACACCATACTAGAGGTGGACAAGCCAATAGTAAACGTTGGGCTGTCATGTTTACCTGCATGTCAATTAGAGCTGTCCACATAGAACTCATTGAGTCCCTTGACACTTCAAGCTTCATCAATGCTTTAAGACGTTTTATTGCTATCCGTGGTCCTATCAAGCACATACGTTCAGATAGAGGTACTAATTTCGTTGGTGCAGCAAAGGAATTAGGAATGCCTTCAAATCTAGACCATAAGACTCTCGAGAGGTTCCTCAGTGACCAAAGTTGCACATGGTCATTCAACCCACCTCACTCTTCACACATGGGTGGATCATGGGAACGAATGATTGGTCTAGTACGGAGAATTCTTGACTCCACTCTCCTTTAGGAAGGAGCAGCGAGGCTTACCCATGAAAGCCTGATCACCTTCATGGCATAAGCCGCAGCCATAATCAATGCAAGACCCTTGGTTCCAGTCTCAAACGACCCCGAGGAGCCCTTGTTATTGACTCCAGCTATTCTCCTTACCCAGAAAACAGGGCTATCCAGTGCCCCTCCAGGAGGATTTGATACCAAGGACCTCTACAAGCGCCAATGGAGACAGGTACAAAGCCTTGCAAATACCTTCTGGGACAGGTGGCGCAAACAGTATTTGTCCACCCTGCAGCCACGGGTGAAGTGGCAATCCACTAGGCCTAATCTGAGCATTGGTGACCTTGTTCTTGTGAAAGACTGCCAAGTTCACCGCAACCAATGGCCACTTGGTCTAGTGACTGCAACATTCCCGAGTAAGGATGGCAAAGTCCGCAAAGTTGAACTGAGGATGGCCAAAGGGAATGAACCTAAGACATTCTCCAGACCAGTATCCGAATTGGTCTTATTGTTGCCTTCGGAAGAAAAAGACTGTGACATCCATTGATGCCAGACGGGGAGTGTTCTGCCTCCAGCATCCAATCGTTTCTGACTTATTTGATTTTTACTGTTTTACATAGGAGTGTGATAATCTAGTGTTTGGCTCCCTCTAGTGACCAGTCTCATATCCGCAGTTATGTTTTCTTTTATTTTCAGCTAGATCTTTTTCTTTTCTTTGCAATGCATCATGGTAGCGTAGCAATGTATGCTGGGAGCTTTCCCTCCATTTCCCTCCATTTTCCTTCAGCCTGCATCCAGGAAGCATCTTTTCCTCTCCTCTTGTGATAGCATCGCCGGTATGTACCTATGTCTTTCTAGTTAATTCCTGTCCTATATTAGCTCTGTCTAATCAGTCCTGGCCCTGGTTAGGTATTAGTCTGCAAATGTTTATTCATACTGTATTATGTATATGTATTTTCATTATACCCTGTACTGATTGTATGTATATATGTTTGTATTATAGTTTCACCACACGTACCAATGTATCAAGTTCAATAAAAGCACAGATTCAATCACAATCTCCTTATTGGACCCCGGTATATAAAGGTTTAGCTGTCTGTATAAGCTGCAATACATCTGCTTCATTCAGTGAGGACAGAACAGAGGGTGCATTTATTTTGTGCCCCCCGGTGTCACGCTGTATAGCAGATATTATATATGTGATGACAGTAATCTGTATCAAAAGGGCAACATACTATATAACATGCGCATAGATATATGATAACATAGAATTACCTGACAGAATGTCCAGTGGGTCAATACGGAATCCTTTATACGCTGTCTCTGGCTAGAGGGTGACCGGGGTCTATGCTGACCCTAAACTGGGGTCCTAACTAATCCCTCTACCTGGAGGTACTGTTAAAGGTACAGAGGTCCAGGCCACCAGCGTAAACCCTGTCTCCTATCAATCCCTGCCAACAGTAATCTAGTCCTAAGAAGGACCCTGATTACCACCAAAGAGAATGAACAGGTAACGGTTAATGAACAGAAAGACATACAAGAAAGACAAGAAATAAAGTAAATAAAGTCTTACATACAACACTCACACACAGTAGGAACACCTAAGGTCTCAGAGATAAACTATAAGCTATAAGAGTAAAAACAACTAAGGAACTCTTAGCTTAAGTATTCTCAGAACCGATCCAGTCTGCTAGACTACATGAAGGCTTTCACCGGCATCTAACACCCAGACTGGCAGGGATATAAAGGAAGCTAATTAGAACATAATCAAAAGCAGCCGGGCGAGGCTGGACCTAGTCTTAGCAAAGAGCTAGGTAAAATTAACTCTCTCATTACCAAACACAAAGTAACAGCAACTCAGCTGCGAGAAGTCAGAATGTGCAATCGCGACGATCCTCGTGGCGATGCACCCATGACAGTACCCCCCCTTCTACGAGGGGCCTCCGGACCCTCAAGGCCAGGTCTGCCCGGGTAAGTTGTGTGGAAGGTCCGAACCAATCGATCTGCGTTAACCTCCGACGCAGGGACCCACGTCCTCTCCTCAGGACCATACCCCTTCCAATGAACCAGGTACTGAAGGGACCGACGACTGAGACGTGAGTCAATGATTTTCGACCCATGAAATTCCACGTTATCATTGACCACCACTGAAGGAGGAGGTAGAGGTGACGGTATGACTGGTGCCACATACTTTTTAAGTAATGACTTGTGAAACACATTATGAATTTTAAACGTAGGAGGGAGGTCCAAACGAAATGCCACAGGATTAATTATGGAACTGATCCTGTACGGCCCGATGAATCTGGGACCCAACCTCCGGGAGGAAACTTTAAGTTTAAATTCCTGGTAGACAACCAAACCAGATCGTTCACCTTCAGATCTAGACCAGAAACTCTCCCCCTATCAGCCATCCATTTGTAACGGTTCCCCGTAACCTTCAGTCTTAACCGATCTGGAACTATCAGTCTCCCTGAAAGTCCCACAGGGGCGTCCCCCTGAGCCCCCAATACCTCCCCCTCAAGCTCAGAGCATACAGCTGACACTACAACTCCCTCCTGAGGAATAGGAACCGGATCATCCGTCCTCCCGGCCCCTGGGAAAGTACGAGATAAGGCATCAGGAAGCAACTTTATTGAGCAGTCATATGCGCGATGAGGAGGTAACTCTTTACACCCCTCCTCTGAGAACATCTCCCCAAAGTCCTCCAGAAAAGGAGACAAAGTCCTAGGCACAACCGCACCGATGACCATGCTCATGCAGTTATTCCTGCAAAATTCACCCCACTGGCTTATCTTTCCGGATTGCCAATCAATCACTGGGTTATGTTTAGCCAACCAAGGAAGTCCCAACACAATAGGAGTAGGTAGACCCTCCAACACATAACAAGACAATTGCTCTTTATGTATTGCCCCTACTCGAAGATCTATGTTATGAACAGCTTGTACCAAGCTACCTTGACCGAGAGGTCTAGAATTAATAGAGACTATAGGGACCGGTTTGGCCAAAACACTCAGTTGCATACCATGCACCTGGGCAAACCGAGCGTCCACCAGATTAGCCCCGGACCCACTATCAAGAAAAACAGAAATCCTCTCAGTTCTAGTACCAATCACCACCTCCGCAGGCACGAGAAACTGAGAGGGATTTGGGGACGAAATACACACTCCCAGGTTAACTCCTTTGCTCAAAGAGGCCCGGGATGGACACCCCCCAACAAAATGTCCCTCTCTCCCGCAAAAGAAACACCTTCTAGTCTTGCGGTGCACCGCCGGTTCCCTCCTACAAAAAGATGTCCCTCCCAACTGCATGGGTTCCTCAGAACAGACCAGGGGAACCTCAGTATAAGGGACTTTAGTAGTAGGTGGAGTCATCACGGGAGGCGGAGTTACCTCGCGTCTTCCCCGAATTCGTCTATCAATGCGAATAGCGAGGGCCATAGCAGCCTCCAGTGATGGAGGAGAATCATACTGAGCCAACACATCTTTTAATTTGTCAGACAACCCTTGACAAAACTGGCTCCTAAGAGCTGGGTCATTCCACTGAGTATCTGTTGCCCATCTACGGAACTCAGAAGAATATTCCTCCGCTGGACGATTTCCTTGCCGTATTTTACGTAACTTTGTTTCAGCAAGGGAAACTCGATCCGGATCATCATATACCAGACCCAGGGCAGTAAAAAATCGATCCACTGACTGGAGATCTGGGGAGCCTGGAGGAATAGAGAACGCCCAAGATTGAGGGTCCCCTTGTAAGAGCGAGATAACAATTCCCACCCTCTGCTCTTCACTCCCAGATGACCGAGGCCGCAGCCGAAAGTACAATTTACATGCCTCCCGGAAAGTAAAAAATTTGTCCCGCCCACCAGTGAATCTGTCCGGAAGAGCAACCTTAGGTTCAGATCTGGTTTGCTCCGGGGGGGACAGAACCTTGGACTTAATGTCTGCGAACTCCATGGACAACACCTGCAACTGCCGGGCCAGCTGGGCTACTGGATCCATGACAGCTGGGGAGAATCTTTAGTATGGCCGGTGAAAATGTCACGCTGTATAGCAGATATATATATGTGATGACAGTAATCTATATCAAAAGGGCAACATACTATATAACATGCGCATAGATATATGATAACATAGAATAAGAGTAAAAACAACTAAGGAACTCTTAGCTTAAGTATTCTCAGAACCGATCCAGTCTGCTAGACTACATGAAGGCTTTCACCGGCATCTAACACCCAGACTGGCAGGGATATAAAGGAAGCTAATTAGAACATAATCAAAAGCAGCCGGGCGAGGCTGGACCTAGTCTTAGCAAAGAGCTAGGTAAAATTAACTCTCTCATTACCAAACACAAAGTAACAGCAACTCAGCTGCGAGAAGTCAGAATGTGCAATCGCGACGATCCTCGTGGCGATGCACCCATGACACCCGGCTACTAACATCTGCCCCCAGACACCCCAGAAAAGGCAAATCTATAATTAGATGCGCCCTTTCTGCCACTTAGCCCGTCAATTCCCATTGCCCTGTAGCGGTGGCTAATGGGTTAATAATGAGTTAATGCCACCTTGCTATTGAAAGGTGACTTTGAGCCAGGTTAATAATTGAGAGTTGTCAATTAGACAACTCTCAATTATTAATCCTATTGTATGAAATAAAAATAAAACACACACTTTAATTAAAAATCATTTTAATGAAATAATCACACAGTTTTTGACCATCTTTTATTTTACAGGTAATCCATGCGAAGCCCTTGGTCTCCTGTAATAAAAATAAAATAATAAAGCAACATTATTCTTACCTATCCGGTGCACAGTCAGGTCCCACGCTGTAATCCTTCACAAAGCTGTGAGCCCCTGAATGAATGAGTTCCTTTCCCGGCGACAGGAGAGGAAGTGATTAGTATGGGAAGCTTAATTGATTGACATGGACGTGCGTCTCACAGGCTGTCTTGTTAGCCGCAGACTGCGGCTTCTAAGATATAAGTGTACGTTACTGCAGGCGGTGCAATAATGTAATTGTATCGCGCCACTCTGCAGGCCAGAAGAGTTGCCGTAGGCTTCAGTGCTGGGAATCAGGATGAGGAGAGTATAATCTTAATTATTTCCAAAATGAATAGGCTGTATGGCCATCATACTATACATATACACATAAAGGGAACTGGTGCCATCACACTATATACAGTTTTGCTCAAAAGTTTACATACCCAGGCGGAAATTTTTTTTCTTGGCCTTTTTTCCGAGAATATGAATGATAACACCAAAACTTTTTCTCCACTCATGGTTAGTGGTTGGGTGAAGCGATTTATTGTCAAACTATTGTGTTTTCTCTTTTTAAATCATAATGACAACCCAAAACATCCAGATGACCCTGATCAAAAGTACACATACCCCATTTCTTAACCCCCATACTCCCGAGGGTTGTTTGCATGTTAATGAACGGACCAATTTTTTACAATTCTGACCACTGTCCCTTTATGTGATTATAACTCTGGAATGCTTCAATGGATCTTGGCGATTCTGGCAATGTTTTCTCGAGATATATTGTTCTTCATGATAGTGATAAAATTTCTTCAATATATCTTGCGTTTATTTATGAAAAAAATGGAAATATGGCAAAAATTCTGAAAATTTTTACATTTTCAAACTTTGAATTTTTATACCCTTAAATCAGAGAGTCATATCGCACAAAGTAGTTACTAAATAACATTTCCCACATGTCAACTTTATGTCAGCACAATTTTGGAACCAAATTTTTTTTTCATTAGGAAGTTATAAGGGCTAAAAGTTGACCAGCGATTTCTCATTTTTACAACACTATGTTTTTTTTAGGGACCACATCACATTTGAAGTCACTTTGAGGGATCTATATGATAGAAAAGACACAACAGTATCACCATTCTAAAAACTGCACCCCTCAACGTGCTCAAAACCACATTCAAGAAGTTCATTAACCCTTCAGGTGCTTCACTGGAATTTTTGGAATGTTTAAAAAGATGAACATTTAACTTTTTTTCTCAAAATATTTACTTCAGATCCAAATTTTTTTATTTTACCAAGGGTAATAGGAGAAATTGGACCACAAAAGTTGTTTGCAATTTGTCCTGAGTATGCTGATACCTCATATGTGGGGGGAACCACTGTTTAGGCGCATGGCAGAGCTTGGAAGGGAAGGAGCGCTGTTTGACTTTTTCAACGCAGAATTGGCTGGAATTGAGATCGGACGCCATGTCGCATTTGGAGAGCCTCTGATGCGCATAAACAGTGGAAACCCCCCCACATGTGACACCATTTTTGAAAGGAGACCCCCTAAAGAACTTATCTAGATTTGCAGTGAGCACTTTGAACCACCAAGTACTTCACAGAAGTTTATAACGTAGAGCTGTAAAAATAAAAAATCATAATTTTTCCACAAAAATGATCTTCTCGCATCCAATTTTTTATTTTCCCAAGTAACAGGAGAAATGTGACCCCAAAAGATGTTGTGCAATTTGTCCTGAGTACGCCGATACCCCATATGTGGGGGGGAACCACTGTTTGAGAGCATGGCAAATGCTTTTTATAGCAAAAAAGTTTTTTCATCACCATATTCTGAGAGCTATAATTTTTCCATATTTTGGCCCACAGAGTCATGTGAGGTCTTGTTTTTGCGGACGAGTTGACATTTTTATTGGTACCATTTTTGGGCACATGACATTTTTTGATCGCTTTTTATTCCGGTTTTTGAGAGGCAGAATGAACAAAAACCAGCAATTCATGAATTTCTTTTGGGGGGCGTTTATACCATTCCATGTGTGGTAAAATTGATTCATCGGTTCAGTACGATTACAGCAATACCTCATTTATATAAATTTTTTAAGTTTTGGCGCTTTTATACAATAAAAACTATTTTATATAAAAATAATTATTTTTGCATCACTTTATTCTGAGAGCTATAACTTTTTTATTTTTTCCCTGATGATGCTGCACGGGGGCTTGTTTTTTGTGGAACAAGATGCCGTTTTCAGTGGTACCATGTTTATTTATATCCGTCTTTTTATTCACGTGTTATTCCACTTTTTGTTCCGTGGTATGATGATAAAGCATTGTTTTTTGCTTTGTTTTTTTATGGTGTTCACTAAAGGGATTAACTAGTAGGACAGTTTTATAGGTCAGGTTGTTACGGATGCAGGAATACTAAATATGTGTACTTTTATTTTTTTTCACTAAAATATTTATTTATTGATATAATAAATATTGATCTTTTTAATTATTCTTTATTATTTTTTTAAGATACAGTATTTTTCCAATTATTTTAATTTTTTTTTAAATTTAATTCTTATTTTTACACCTTGTCCCACTACGGGACACTCATTTTCTGCAGTCTGATCGTTCCTATAGCATGCAGATGAATTAGTATCTGCATGCTATAGAAGCTTGTAGTGCTGCATCTTCTCCATGTACTAAACTAAGACTTCCTGACATGCACCGCATATGTCAGGAAATCTCTTTGCCCAGGAGACCCGGATGTTGTCATGATGACATCCGGGTCTTCATTTGAACTATCGGGACCCCGCGTCATGCTGCATGGTCTTCGATCCAAGCCCCTCTGCAGCTGCCAAATCACTGCAATAATCTTTTATCACAGTGTGCCAGGGGTTAAAGTTCCGGGAGCGGTCCGTGACAGCTCCTAGCACTTAGTGCTGGGTGTCAGCTGTGAGAATCAGCTGATACCTGGCTGCGATCGGCCACGCTCACACCCGTGAGCGCGTCCGATCAAGTCTGATACTATATGACGTACTATCCCGTCACTGGGACTTATGGCCCAGTTCACATGGACTGGATAGTACATCAAATGGTAGAAAGGAGTTAATACCGTATATTGCCCTCTAACATCAATGACAGCTTGAAGTCTTTTGTGGTATTTTTGGATGAGGTTCTTTAATTTCTCAGATTGTAAAGCTGCCCACTCTTTTTGGCAAAAGCCTCCAGTTCCTGTAAATTCCTGGGCTGTTTAGCATAAACTGTGCACTAAAGATATTGTCAGAATGGCTCAATGACATTGAGATCAAGAGACTGAGATGGCCACTCCAGAACCTTCACTTTGTTCTGCTGAAACCAATGACAGGTCAACTTGGACTTGTGTTTTGTATCCTGGTCATGTTGGAATGTCCAAGTACATCTCATGCGCAGTTTCCGAGCTAATAATTGCAAATTTGCCTCCAGTATTTGCTGATAACGTGCAGAATTCATCTTTCCTTCATATTTGACCAAGTTTCCTGTGCCTTTGTAGCTCACACATCCCCAAAACATCAGCGATCCACCTCCGTGCTTTACAGTAGGAATGGTGCTCCTTTCATCATATGCCTTGTTGACCTCTCCTCAAATGGAATGTTAATAGTTGTGGCCAAAAAGTTCAATTTTGGTCTCAATACTCCAAATTACCTTGTTCAAGAAATTTTGAGGCTTGTCTCTGTGCTGTTTTGCGTATTGTAGGAGATGCTTTGTGGCTTTTGCACAGTAATGGCTAACTTCTGGCAACTTGACAATGCAGCCCAGTTTTCTTCAAGTGCCTCCTTATTGTGCAGCTTAAAACAGCCACACTGCTAGTTTTCAGAGAGTCCAGTATTTCAGCTGATGTTATTTGTGAGTTTTTCTTCGCATCCCAAACAATTTTCTTGGCAGTTGTGGACGAAATTTTGTTGGTCCACCTGACCGTGGATTTGTTTTTCATAGAGCCCCTGATTTTCCAATTTCTAATTACAAGCAAACAGGTCACAGGTGAGGATATTACCTTTAGTAACAATTCAAATCCATTTGTGTCAACTTCTGTTCATGTTATCATGCCAAAATCACCAGGGTATGTGAACTTTTAATCAGGGTCATTTGGATATTTTTGGTTGTCATTATGATTTAAAAAGATAAATCACAATAGTTTGACAATAAATGGCCTCACCCAACCACTAACCATGAGTGGAGATAAAGTATTGGTGTTATTATTCATATTCTATGCTGATGACCTCTATGCTGATGACACATAGATCTACATCTCTGGACCAGATATCACCTCCCTACTAACCAGAATCCCTCAATGTCTGTCAGCTATTTCATTCTTCTTCTCCGCTAGATCTCTTAAACTTAATATGGACAAAACAGAATTCATCACCTTTCCCCATCTAATGCGACCCCCCCAACGGACCTATCCATTAAAGTAAACAGCTGCCCACTCGCCCCAGTCCCACAATCTCGCTGCCTTGGGGTTATCCTTGACACTGATCTCTCTTTCAAGCCACATATACAAGCCCTTTCCACCTCTTGCTGACTTCAAATCAAAAATATTTCACGGATTTATACTTTCCTCAACCAAGAATCTGCAAAAACCCTAGTCCATGCCCTCATCATCTCCCACCTTGACCACTGCAACCTCCTGCTCTGTGGCCTCCCCTCTAACACTCTCGCACCCCTCCAATCTATTCTAAACTCTGCTGCCTGACTAATCCACCTGTCCCCTGCTATTCCCCGGCTTTTTACCAAGAAGAGCAGCTTTAACATCTGAGAAAATAAGGAGGGCAATACACTTTATTAACAAATGGGGAATGTAAACTTTTTATCAGGGTCATTTGGATGTTTTTGGATTGTCATTATGATTTAAAAAGAGAAAACACAGTCGTTTGACAATAAATGTCTTCATCCAACCACTACCCATGAGTGGAGAAAAAGTTTTGGTGTTATCATTCATATTCTCTGAAAAAAAAGGCCAATAATGCAAAAATTCTGCCAGGGTATGTAAACTTTTGAGCACAACTGTACATCAGACTACCTCTATCTGTTATGTTGGCATTGATTATATTGTCAAATGTATTTTGGATTTCTCAAAACATTTTGGGCAAAAATCTAAGGTTAAAACTTGGATTTCTGCTGAAAGTGTACCAACAGAGCAGCAACCAGAATGTAATTCACAAGTGGTAATAAGCTGTGTATCCATAATGAATTCTCTGCAGTAATGGATGTGTTGTAGATTTTACCATCCATAGTGTATTCATTAATCTTTCTTTTATTTAATTTTTTTTCAGCTCAGGTGGCGACAAATGAATGTAAAGTGTGTCCTATGCTATATTCATAAATAGGTTGTAGAATTAGAATCATCTGGATTAAAACAAAAGCAATACAAAATAACAGTGCTGATTGGAGAACTTTGAACCAATCCCCCCACAACTTTGAGTCAAATATAAAATTTGCAAGTCCTGGTGAATTTGAATATTTGGCAATTTGAGTTGTACCGATCTCTACTTAGCTGTTAGATTCCAAACACAACTCATCAGCGATCTGTGATTCCAAACACAACTCATCAGCGATCTGTATAACGACCTCTGCGGTCGTTGGGAAAACCTAGTCCCACCTGCGACGCTGGTGAAGTCGTTCATAAAGGGAGTCACACTCAGCGCTTCAGGCTCACCAGCGGGACACCAACGATCAAAAAACGGCTCAGAACGTTCATAAGCGATCAACGACATCTCAGCAGGGGCCACATCGCTGCTACATGTCACACACAGTTAAGTCGCTAACGAGATCGCTACTGCGTCATAAATGGTGACGCAGTTGCAATCTCGTTAGCGATCTCGCTTGCGATCTCGCTCAGTGTGGCATACCCTTAACTTATTATACATCAACTGACCTTTTATACTCTAAAGCCCGGGTCTCACATAGCGATACACCAGCGATCCCAACAACGATCAGGATCGCTGGTGTATCGCTACATTATCGCTGCTGAGCTGCCAAACAGGCAGCTCAGGCAGCGATCAGCACAGCAACACTGCGGGTAACATCGCTTAGTTACCCGCAGTGTACGTTGGATACCAGCGCCCTGATGCAGGGAGCTGGTAACCAAGGTACACATCGGGTTTCCAGGCGCTGCGCGGTGTCTGGAAACCCGCTGTGTACCTTGGTTACCAGCTCCCTGCATCAGGGCGCTGGTATCCAAGGTACTCAGCGGGTTTCCAGGCACAGCCCCGCGCCTGGAAACCCGCTGTGTACCTTGGTTACCAGCGGATCGCTTGTCTCCCGCCTGTCACACGCAGCGATGCGTGCCTGTCAGCGGGAGACCAGCAATCAAAAAAAAGTCCAGGACATTCAGCGATGATCAGCGATACGCAGCAGGGGGGCTGATCGTCGCTGAATGTCACACACAGCGATATCGCTGGGGACATCGCTGCTGCGTCACAAAACTAGTGACTCAGCAGCGATCTCGCTAGCGAGATCGCTGTGTGAGACGGGGGCTTAAGAATACAATAGAGTCACTCAGATATAGTTGTCTATTACTTAATTGGTTAATATCTATTTGTGTAATTATCTTCTTGGAATGTTAGTGATTGTACAAAAGATACTTGAAGTGACATGCTGTCTTCAACTGTTTCCCCCATGCTTATCTAACCTACAGGTGTTCTTAACACAAGTTATGCATAAATCCAAGGTCGCAGTCTTATTCTATCTCTATTGCAAAAACAGGTGCTTGAGGCACAAATCTACAACATTCTTTTGTCCCTGCCGTGAGAGCATCCCTTGGAAATATATTTTGCCATAATTTTTAACTTTTGATTTTACTAATAATATAGATATATGCAATTGTCTAAATGATAATGAAAACAAGGTCTTAAATATTAAACCATAACAATTTTTACATCCTAGAAAATATTTTAGGCAATTAAAAATAATTTTAGCATTGTATTAGAGGTTGCATTATCATTTATTTTCCTACTTGTTCAACTGATGTATTTAATTTGCTGATGTAGATACTATAGATTGACAAGGATAATGTTCCATGTGCCATGCATGTATTTGTTTGGTGGTCAAAAAAGCAGCACTGGCATTTTACACATGCCATGCTGCCACATTTCTGATGTTGTAAATGACTCATCTTCTGTAGTATTTTTATTTCCATATACAATACACACTTTACTTCCCTATTGTGTAAAACGATTTACCAGCACTAGGATGTAGACAACAGTTTCTTGAATCAGTAATGGCATCTAAATGGATTTATGCGAACAAAGCATTTAGAATGCACCCCACTGTACAAAATACCATAAAATTCCTAAGAAAATAATTCAAATGTTTTCCAGCAGCAAGAAAACAGGCTTGTTCCATACTAAGGCAAATAAGAAAAGAAAGATCATACCATAAAATTATGAAAAAGGTTTTACAGCAAAAAAAAAGCCAGATATAATTTTAAAAAAAGTCCTTTTATCACTTTATTTACACTTAACAATATGTAAAATGCAAGAAAAGCAAAACTTTCCATGTAAAAAAAAAGTTGACAGTAAATGCCTAGTCTACTTTAAGTCTTCTTAAAATAAACTAGAGGTGCTTCTCATAAAATTAGAATATCATCAAAAAGTTAATTTATTTCAGTTCTTCAATACAAAAAGTGAAACTGATATATAATATATATAGTTATTACAAGCAGAGTGATCTATTTCAAGTGTTTATTTCTGTTAATGTTGATGATTATGGCTTACAGCCAATGAAAACCCAAAAATCATTATCTCAGTAAATTAGAACAATTAACAAAAAAACACCTGCAAAGGCTTCCTAAACATTTAAAAAGGTCCCTTAGGCTGTTTCAGTTGTCTCCCCAATCATGGGATAAATAAGGTCCATATGACCTCTCCTCCCCTTTGTGAAATATGTGTCTGGCATTTTTATATTCCTCTAGTTCCTTCGATGTTTGAGTACAAATGGTGTGCTTACAAAAAAAATGATTCTACTGGATACTTCTAATTCTGAAACTTAGAAGACAATTCTATAATACTTGCTTTGAACATGCCAGTGTTAATGAAGGGGCATGGTGATATCGCATGTGACTGAAAAATAGCAAGCAACATAATGAATTATGCAAATCTAATAAGTGCAAGATTTCTCTGCCAGAAATGTTGTCTACTCAGAGTTTGGAGTACACTTCTATCAAAATTTATGCCACTAGAGTGTAGATTGTGAGCCTTCACAGGCAGGGTCCTCTCTCCACCTGTACCAGTAGTGACTTGTGTTATTTAAGATTACTGTACTTGTTTTGTATTATATCCTCCTAAAAATTAAGTGCATCAAAGACTAAAATAATATTAAATAATTTTATACATTTGAAAAAGATCATATAATATATATATATATATATATTCATAAATAGCTGAAAAGAGCACAAATGGTTCAGAAACCCATTAAATAATATAATAGTACATATATCAAACTACCATGCTGACACATAAAACTAATCAAGATATAAACACATCTGATATATTACATGCAGCTATCTTGGCTGTTGTTTTCATTCACTCTGGCGTCTGCAACCTTGGCAACACGCTCCTGGTCTTTACCCGCCCAAGTGAGCGGAGTTCTGTACCTTGTTGTGCGTTGTCTTAGTGACGCTGGGTGGATGCGATCGGCGGTTTGGGCGGCCTGCGCATGCGCCCTTCTACTCCACTGTGTGCGACTTATCTGGCGCTGATTGGTCCATCAGCATATAAATATTCATGGCTCCCTGTCACTATTGTACACGCCCATATACACATATCCAAATTTTTTTAGAGCACAGCAGAACTTTTTTATGATATCAGAATGTTAGTTTATATATAGCAATGTTTTGCACATTTTTGGTGTTATTAATTATTTATTTCGCACTTCTGCACTTTATATTTATTGTGCTGCCTTTTTTGTACAGATGAATGGCATGTAATATATCAGATGTGTTTTTATCTTGATTAGTTTTATGTGTCAGCATGGTAGTTTGATATATGTACTATTATATTATTTAATGGGTTTCTGAACCATATGTGCTCTTTTCAGCTATTTTGAATACCGTATATACTCGTGTATAAGCCGACCTGTGTATAAGCCGACCCCCCTAATTTTGCCACAAAAAACTGGGAAAACTTATTGACTCGTGTATAAGCCGGGTGTATAAACTGCCCTCCTGCTCTGTGCTGCCCCCGTCCTGCTCCTTGCTCCCCCATCCAGCTCTGTGCTCCCCTATTCTCCTCTGTACTCCACCCCTCCTGCTCCATCCTCCGCTGTGCTCCCCCATTTCTTCTCCTTCCTCCTGTGCACCCCCTGTCCTGCTCCATGCTTCCCCCGTCCTCCGTTCTCCCCGTCCTCCTCCATTCTTCCCCCATCCACCGTTCTCCCCCCCCCTGTCCTGCTCCATGCCTCCCCCGTCCTCCGTTATCCTCCCTGTCCTCCTCCATGCTTCCCCGTCCACCATTCCTCCCCCCCCCGTCCTGCTCGTGCTCCTTGTCCTCTCCTCCATCATACTCACCCCTCCCCGTGCCATCGCTGAGCGTCCCTGCAATCCTGCAGCTCTCCCCGGCTTCCTTCGGCTCTCCAGCGCTGAGCGGTGATGTAATACCGCTCATTAAGGCCATGAATATGGATGCCACGCCTATGGGAGTGGCGTCGCGTCCATATTACATGACCTTAATGAGCGGGTATTACATCACCGCTCAGCGCTGGAGAGCTGAAGAAGCCGAGGAGAACACAGGATTGCAGGGACCCTCAGCGATGGCACGGGGAGGGATGAGTATGATCCCAGCCACCGGCTCCTGCCGCGGCACTCCCTACCCCGCTGGTTTCTGCCCTATGACTCGTGTATAAGCCGAGGGGGCATTTTCAGCACGAAAAAAGGTGCTGAAAATCTCGGCTTATACACGAGTATATACGGTATATATATTTTTTATATGATCTTTTTTTAAATGTATAAAATTATTTAATATTATTTTAGTCATTGATGCAATTAATTTTTAGGAGGATTTTTTACAGATCTGGTGCGAGACTCTTTTGTGTGTATACAATTGTTTTCTATTATGTATACCTCTCCTCACGTAAAGGGCCATGGAATAAATGGGGCTATAATAATAATAATATTTTTGATGAATCAGTCGGTCTTAGTCATGTCTTGTATCAGATCAGCTCTATTCTAATAGTCAAAGCACAAGGTTTTTGCCGAGATTTTCAAAAAGTGCTGTAAAATGATGCAATTTTGCCATGATTGCATCAAGCAATGGGGCCGCAATATATAAATGCAGCTTTCGGCTGTGTTCATGTGATGAGCTCTAATGCATTTTTTTCCTGTGATTTTCACAAAATTAACCCCTTCACCACCTTGGGTTTTTCCAATTTTCAGTTTTTGTTTTTGGCCCCCCTTCTTCCCAGTGCCTTAACTTTTTTATTTTTGCATCAATATGGTCATGTGAGGGCTTGTTTTTTGCTGAAAGATTAGTACTTTTGAATGACACATTTGGTTTTACTGTATAGTGTACTGAAAAATGGGTAAAAATTCAAAGTGCAGTGAAATTGCAAAAAAGTACAATTCTACAATTGTTTTTTTTTTACCTTGTTCAGTAAATGCTAAAACTGACATGCCATTATGATTCTCCAGGTCAAACATGTATAGGTTCTTTTTTATTTAAGTTGTGAAGAAATATTTTTTCCGAGACCCATAGCATCTCCAGGTTTCGTGATATGGTGCTGAGTGAGGGCTTTTTTTTAGTGCCAAGCTGAAGTTTTTATTTATACTATTATGGTGTAGATATGATATTTTGATCTTCCATTATGGCATTTTAATGCAGTGGTGCGAAACTGAAAAAACATAATTCTGCCGTTTTGATTTTTTTCTCATCACGCCGTTTATCGAACGGATTAATTATTTTTATATATTGATCAAGCGATTCTGAAAGCGGCGATACCAAATACGTATTTTTTTATTTTTCTTTCAATTCATTTATTTTGAATGACGGGTGATTTAAACTTTTATATTTTTAAACAAATTTTAAAACTTTTTTTTACTTTTCACTGTCTTCAATAGCCATGGGAGACTAGAAGCTGCGATCATGCAGTCGCCTGTGCTATATATAGCAAGCCCCATATGCTCATATGCTATGAGCGCCGGCCACTGGGCTTCACTCAAAGCAGTTCAGCGATGACAACCACAGGTGACTCCTGCATACCCTGGGTTGTCATGCCAACGCATTGGCGACCCGCGGTCATGTAACACGGGCTCTGATGGGGGGTTTGTGAGATTGACAGTGGCAATCAACATGTTAAATTCCTCGGGTGGATTTCGATTCTACCCGTGGCTTTTAGGGATACATGTCAGCTGATAAAATCAGCTGACATGTGCAGGAAAAGTTGTGGGCTCATTGCCACAGCCCACATCAAATGGGGAGGCGACCTTGGACATATACCATTCCAATGCTGTAAGTGGTTAAAATTGCTGTGTTTTTATCACTTTTTCAGAAAATCATGGCAAAAAGTGCAAGTATACAAGGCTTTGCAGTTTCATCACTGTTTTATGTCTTTCTCTCTATCTTGCTAAGCTGTGACCTGTGATATGAGTGCTTATGTGCTTAAACTAATGGTTCAACATTAGGGTCCCATCACACTCTTCAATGTCCCAGCGATCCCACCAATGATACGACGTGGATGGGATCGCTGGGACATCGTTAGCTGATCGCTGTTGAGCTGTCACATGGGCAGACTCACCAGCGATCAGGACCAGCGAGCAAGCTGGTATCCAGTGTAAACATCGGGTAACTAAGCACCGCGCGGCGCCTAGTTATCCGATATGTACCCTAGATACCGGCTCTCAGCTTCTGCTGTAGAGCGCTGAAAGCCGGTATCCAATGTACATATCTGGTAACTAAGCACAGCGCGGCACCTAGTTACCCGATATGTACCCTAGATACCGGCTCTCAGTGCTCTACAGCAGAAGCTGAGAGACGGTAACCAGGGTATATATCGGGTAACTAGATGCTGCGCGGTGCTTAGTTACCCTATATGTACATTGGATACCAGCTCCCAGCTCGCTGATCATTTATCTCCCGCTGTCACACGCAGCGATGCGCACTGGCCAGCGGGAGACCAACGATGAAAAAATGGTCCAGGACATTCAACGACGATCAGCGATACCCAGCAGGGGAGCTGGTCATCGCTGCGTGTCACGCTAAGCGAGATCACTGGCTAGGTCGCTGTTGCGTCACAAAATCGGTGACGCGTCAGCGATCTCGCTAACGATCTCGCTTAGTGTGATGGGGCTTTAGTTTCTAACACACCAACTAAGCAAATGGGTCCTACTTATCTGCTTAGCAATACAATTATTTACTCTTTATATAAGTTTACAGTATTGATTTAATACCTATTATTTTTGCTAATTTAATATTATAATATAATATGCGTGCTTCCAACGTAGGGACAGTGAGCTAATCCTTACCTTCATTTATCTCTCTTTAGTCTCCATATTTTCTCTGTGGTGGCAAGAATTTCATATACTAATTAATTTATAAACTCTACTATATACAAAGTGAGCAGCTCATTGGTACATTACCTTTAGACAAAGTTTTTAAATAATTATATTATTTTAAAGTGACATAAATATTTAAAGGGAGTCTGTCACCCCATTTTTGCCCTACGAGATAGGTCCACCGCCATCGGGGGCTTATCTACAGCATTCTGTAATGCTGTAGATAAGCCCCTGATGTCACCTGAAAGTGAAGAAAAACAAGTTATATTATACTCACCCAGGGGAGTTCCGCCGTCCGGTCGGGTCCGATGTGCATCGCGGTCCGGTCCAGGGCCTCCCATCTTGTAGCGAAGCCGGCCTCTTCTTAAATAGTGCCTACTTCATATAAACTTATACATTTATTTATAGAGCTCCAGTTTTGTCACAATTTTACTTATTCCCATAAAATCCCCATACTCAGGATTTTATTAAATCTATGCAATAGTGTTTTATACCTATATTTTTGAGGTAGAATAAAAAGTTGTAAAAAATTTTTAATTTTCATTTTAAAGGGAATCTGTCACCCCATTTTTGCCCTATGAGATAGGGCCACTGCCATCAGGGGCTTATCTACAGCATTCTGTAATGCTGTAGATAAGCCCCCGATGTCACCTGAAAGTGAAGAAAAACTAGTTATATTATACTCACCCAGGGGCGTTCCGCTATCCAGTCAGGTCCGATGGGCGTCGCGGTCAGGTCCGGGGCCTCCCATCTTGTAGCGAAGCCGGCCTCTTCTTTTCGTCCTGTCGCGGCTCCTGCGCAGGCGCACTGCTCTTCCCTGGTGAGGGCAGAGCAGAGTACTGCAGTGCGCAGGCGCCGGGAAAGGTCAGAGAGGTCCAGCGCCTGGGCACTGTAGTACTCTGCTCTGCCCTCACCAGGGCAGAGCAGTGCCCCTGCGCAGGAGCCGCGACCGGATGGAAAGAAGAGGCCGGCTTTGCATAGATTTAATAAAATCCTGAGTATGGGGATTTTATGGGAATAAGTAAAATTGTGACAAAACTGGAGCTCTATAAATAAATGTATAAGTTTATATGAAGTAGGCACTATTTAAGAAGAGGCCGGCTTCGCTACAAGATGGGAGGCCCTGGACCGGACCGCGATGCACATCGGACCCGACCGGACGGCGGAACTCCCCTGGGTGAGTATAATATAACTTGTTTTTCTTCACTTTCAGGTGACATCAGGGGCTTATCTACAGCATTACAGAATGCTGTAGATAAGCTCTATTCTAATAGTCAAAGCACAAGGTTTTTGCCGAGATTTTCAAAAATGAAAATTAAAAATTTTTTACAACTTTTTTATTCTACCTCAAAAATATAGGTATAAAACACTATTGCATAGATTTAATAAAATCCTGAGTATGGGGATTTTATGGGAATAAGTAAAATTGTGACAAAACTGGAGCTCTATAAATAAATGTATAAGTTTATATGAAGTAGGCACTATTTAAGTATGCATATGTCTTCAGAGATTAATCTATATTGTATTATTAAAAATAGCTCTTATGCAGTAAACATGAATCACAGTTAACCGAAGAACTAGGACACGACAACTACCATTTCTAGGTACAAAATATAAATAGTTGTCTCCGAAGACTTTACCTAGTCATTAATCTTAAATGTTCTGTATCTCATTAATTATGTCAAAGTTATTATTATTATTATTATTATTATTATACATTTATATAGCGCCATTTATTCCATGGCGCTTTACATATGAAAAGGGGAAAAATATAGACAGGTACAATAAACATGTGCTGGACAAGGGACACACAAGTACAGAAGGAGAGAGGACCCTGCCCGCGAGGGCTCACAGACTGCAGGGATGGGTGAGAATACACTAGGAAAGGGTAGAGCTGGTCGTACGATGGTTCAGTTATAGTCTACTTTTTTGCCAAAACCTATTTTTATTCATTTTAAAGTAACATTAAATTAAAACAGGAAAAACCTAATTTGTACAGAATGTACGACCCAGGAAAGGTAAGTTAAACTAAGTGTATTTACATCTGAGTCTAGCGGAAAGTTTGAAAGTGGACAACTCCTAAAAGGTTGCAACTCCTGTCAAAGGTGGTTATAGTAACTAATTTGAGCTGACCCCTTAGATTCCTTGAACAGTAGTAACTGTGGCACTAAGTGTTTTGACCAGTGTTTCCCAAAATTCTGTCCTCACGGCCCTACGCAATTCATTTTTTCTATTGCGCAAGTGAGATAAATTCTTGATGCTTTGATAATTCCATCACCTGTGCAATACTATGGAAATCCTGAAAACATGATATGTTAGGGGCCATGAGGACCGGAGTTTGGAAAACACTGGTTTAAACAAGTTTATGGGTTATCATAGCAGCCAGAGCTCAATAAAGGAATCTTGGTCTGTCATATTTATATTTCTTGCCCTGCATAGAACAAATCTAACACAACTCTGTGGAAAAAAAAAGGAAAAGGTCTCAGAATATGGTGACACAAGTCAAATTTTATTTTCTACACTTTGGGCTCTAGGAAAACAGGGATGAAATAACAATAGCAAAAAAAATATGGTGGCAGTAAGGGTAATAATTGTAATAAATGGACATCTTTTTGAAGAAATTTGTTTTATTTTTTATTTTTTTCAGTAGATTTTGCACAATTAAATACTTTGATTTAAGGCACTATCAAACTTAGCGATCGCACCAGCGATCACGACAACGACACGACCTGGCGACATCGCTGGTGCGATCGCTATGTGATCGCTAGTTAGATTCCAAACACAACTCATCAGCGATCAGTGATTCCAAACACATCTCATCAGCGATCTGTATAACGACCTCTGCGGTTGTTGGGAAAACCTAGTCCCACCTGTGACGCTGGTGAAGTCGTTCATAAAGGGTGTCACACTCAGCGATTCAGGCTCACCAGCGGGACACCAACGACCAAAAAACGGCTCAGAACGTTCATAAGCGATCAACGACATCTCAGCAGGGGCCACATCGCTGCTACATGTCACACACAGCTAAGTCGTTAACGAGATCGCTACTGCATCATAAAATCGGAGACGCATTAGCGATCTCGTTAGCGATCTCGTTTAGTGTAACAGTACCTTTAGGGTTGTTACATATTCCAAAAAAGTTATGAAGGTTTAAAAAAATGTATAGTAACAAAATTGCTTACAAGATTAAGAAATATGACTTTTATGAAGTGAATTTTTTTAAAACATAAGCCACATCCAAGAAATTCTTAGAAATGTTTCCAAACTCTCCCTGGATGTGTCCTTGCACATTTTTAAGCTGTCTGATTACATACAGTAGGTGGTTAAACATAGACATTTTAACATAGTGGATGCCAAGTCAGAGATAAACCCTGCTATTATAGAGGCTGAAAGCACACCTATTGCTGATAATACCTTATTGTTATCTTAATCCCTTTGTATTTTCTTCACAGGTAGATTTTTATGTGTTTCACCCTTTTCTTTCCAAGCACATCACCTTAGCAAAAATCAATGACCCGAGCACACATTTTATTCCTCTGACATCTACATTTACATGTACTGCTCCAGACTTTTATATAGGTGTCATTATATTGTTGTCCTTGTTCTTTTTTTACGTGTCATAGACAATTGTAAAGGAAAAAAACACATAGAGAGCCATGAATCAAGTTTAAGCTATTCTCAATCAATGTGCTCTAAGCGCCTTTTACTTATCTATAATTATTTCCTGCAGATCTATAGGATTTTATACTGGCTTCAAAGACAAAAGAAATCAGTCATAAACCAAACTGCTTGCTCAGCACACCACCTATTCACAATATCATAAAGACAATTAGATTTGTCAAGATAGGAATCTGCACTGTCTTTGTGCCGGTCGGTCTGCTTTTATCCATGATCTGTGATCTTTTAAATGACCATATGATGAACTGAAGCACACACTTTTAATAGGCTTTTATAATTAGATCAGCACTTGGCAAGTTTATGGACATTTTGTTGAATGGTAAAGTGGTATTTCTAAGATTATTATTGATTAGATGAGAAACAATGAGATACATGAAATAAAATCTTGACTTTATATAGTAATGCAAAAATAAAAAGCTTATAAATGTGCAACAGTTTCAATTATTTTTAATAAGTGCTATTAGGACTGCATTAATAATGTGTGCTTTAGCTATTTTCAAGTTAATTTTCTGAAGCATATTCATGCAGATCAAGTCGATATAAAAGGTTTATCAAGTGCCACAATTTTTCTGCTCTGTTTGACATAACTATTCATTCCTACTACTAAGGAGCAGACAAATAGAATAGAATAGACAAACAGAACAATATCTGGGTCTTTTGCAGCCAAATAGCTCATCATAAGTCAGAATTCCACCTGCTTCGCAGGTGAGAGTAGGCCTTCTTACCTTTTGGGCCCCTAAGCAGTTGCACAGGATGCTCCAATGGTGTGTCTGACCCTGCTACTACTGCTGCTTCTACCTCCTACTATTCTATGTCTGTATAGGCTCGCTCCCACGAGCATATAACATGGTCGAGTGCTATTCAATGTTTTACAATACCGGGCAGTGATGAGTAGCGTTTTTTTTCTAATGCTGATTTAGCATGGGAAAAAAATCAGCACGCTGTGAGTGCATCAGTTAATGGTCCATGAACACCAATGAAAGTCTATGGGTGCGTGTAAAACATCAGACTACACTTGGATGATATCTGAATGCAGTCCGATTTACACGGACACAGACAATGGAGAAGATGGAGAAAATAAGATCTCTGTCTTCTCCGCTCCTGTGCTGTGATTCTCTAATAGGAGAGAATCTGGTCACAGCAAACTGACACTTGACTCAAACTGTGTAAAGGCACTGCCACACTTAGCGATCGCACCAGTGATCACGACAACGACACGACCTGGCGAGATCGCTAGTGCAATCGTTATGTAATCGCTAGTTAGATTCCAAACACAACTCATCAGCGATCTGTATAACGACCTCTGCGGTCGTTGGGAAAACCTAGTCCCACCTGTGATGCTGGTGAAGTCGTTCATAAAGGGTGTCACACTCAGCGATTCAGGCTCACCAGCGGGACACCAACGACCAAAAAACAGCTCAGAACGTTTATAAGCGATCAACGACATCTCAGCAGGGGCCACATCGCTGCTACATGTCACACACAGCTAATTCGCTAACGAGATCGCTACTGCGTCATAAATGGTGACGCATTAGCGATCTCGTTAGCGATCTCGCTAGCGATCTCACTTAGTGTGTCATACCCTTTAGCCTAACAAGGAGGTGACAAAGAACAATTGATTGCATGATACATTTGAAGGAGCTATGCATTTATAGAACAAGCTATGAAATAGAAATGAAGCAACAGATCAGGGAATGGAGTAAACAGTTTTAGAGATGTCAGGTGTTGGAATATTGGTTATGGGACTCTTTCTTTGACACTATACATTTGTCGGAAGGAATACCTCTGAAAAATGGGCAATGATAAGAGTAGTCGTATAAAGATAGTAAAAAAATTACAAGTAGGTGTGCAGTGGCAAGGTAGGGGATAGGCGCACACACGTAATAAAAAATAAAATCAAACAGAAAGTGAGAAGCGCAAGAGGAAGCTGAAAGGTGTAAATGAGTAGATACAATATATTTACTGGCCATATAATCATATATGAAAAATATATATTTATTTGCAAGCCACTAAAAAGGTGATACTGTAAGCTTTCCAAAATATATATGTACTCACATTTTGATAGCCTCCTTATGAAGGAATGATATAGGAAATGTTTTTGAGTTGAAGGTGGGAAGAGGTGTGAAAAATTAAGATGTTATGCTTAACACCTCCCAGATATCCAACATACACGTATAACGCGTGTTTGGAGCTGGTGTATGGAATGTGTTTGGATAACATCAGCCTCTTACAGTAATGATTGGCACTAGCTCCAATCACTGCTATTAATCCTTACATACCACCATCAATCTCTGACAGCAGCATTTAAGTGACGTGATCTTGGTGTCACTTCATTTTGGGTGCCCTTAGACTCCCTGTGATGCCATCACAGGGTGTGGATGGGTTGCAACAGCAGAAGAAGGTTTGTTGAAGGCCAGTATAGTTGCTATGTTAATATTCCTCTGCATTTGGGAGACCATCATTTTTTATTTATTTTTCAGTTCACTTATTATTGGAACATAATGTAAAAACAATTTGCCCGATTCATCAAAGTTATTATGCCTGATATCATTAAAGCTATTATTCTTGTATAAAAAACTTTGAAAAGTCACATAATTTTGGAGCAAGTGGAGACTGCGCAGAAACTGAAAATTACTCATTCGCATGCCATTTTTGCCCAGCTTTGACAAAGTAGGCAGGGCTGTAGCTGGACGGGCTCGTGGCGTCCTCTGCACATCAAATTCAGCATTTACTAGGCAACAAATCTTAATCCAGCAGGCACTGGAGTAGTAGTTATGGAAAGGTTCACTCCACTCATCCAGCACTCCTAATTCATGAGGAAGCCTGTGCCTCTTTATGAATCAGGAACATCTGACTCCAACACACCTCATCAAGACCACTGTGAAAAGCGTCATTCTGAATTATTTAAACCCTATGTATTTTAGAAATATAAAAAATATATAAAAAGACTTCAATCATTCCACTTTTCCAGCATTAAAAATAAATAAACATATTAAACATATTTTGTGTCATCCCATCCTTAAAAATTTTGATCTTACACAATGATTTCATTCATATGGTGAACACTCTAAAGCATTAAATAACTGAAATGCCAGAATTGCCATTCTTCAGTAAATGCACCTTCCCAAAAAATTAAGCAAAAGTCATTCAAACCACTTTTTGTATCTAAAATAGATCCAGTAATAATAAGGGCTGTAAGAATATGTTGATGCAAAAAAAACTTTCCATATTTTATACTACCATAATCATAATGCCTTACAAATATTTCCAAATCATTTTTACTGCACTATGAATGTAAAAGCAAAACTAAAAAGATAAAAGCCATTTTTCTACTATTACACCATACTTAGATTTTTTTCATATTTTTCAGTATATTGTACAAGGTGGGACATTTATATGGATACACCTAAATTAAATGGGAATAGTTGGTAGTATCAACTTCCTGTTTGTGGCACATTAGTATATGGGAGGGAGAAAACTTTCCAAGATGGGTGGTATCTGGATGGGAAGAGGGTATTCTTAAATCACTGGTAAAGGAAACACCCTGCTCCATTCAGGACACAACTGACCTATTAAATAAACTAGCAGCAATAGGTCCTCTACCAGAAGGAACCATCCTGGCCACCATGGATGTGGAGTCTTTGTACTCTAATATCCCACACCAGGAAGGATTAAATGCCTGCAAATTCTTCACGGAAAACACAGGGACTGATGCTGATTCTGTGGTGAAACTTATAAAATTCATCCTCACCCACAATTACTTTGAATTTGACAACAAGATATATTGAGGGGAGACTGGCACAGCTATGGGAAGTAAAATGGCTCCACAATATGCAAATCTTTTCATGGCCAAGCTTGCAACTTTTTGTCCTCATGTCCCATCAGGCCTTTGGCCTACTACAGCTAAATTGATGATATATTAATCATCTGGACGGAGTCTGAGCCACAGCTAAAGACGTTCCACGAACAGTTTAATCAATTTCATCCCACCATCAACTTAACACTCAACTACTCCAGCACTGAGATTAACTTTTTGAACATCATCATTAAGCTAAATAACAATGAAATAGAGACATCCCTGTATCAGAAGCCAATCGACCGTCCAACATACCTTAAATGGAACAGTTTACATCCAAAACACATAAAAAACTCTGTTATCTACAGCAGAGCCATCAGATACAATCGTATATGTTCCAACCCCATGGATAGAGATGAACACCTTGGTCGCCTCAAAAAGACCTTTTGAATCAGGGCTACCTTCCAAGAACAATTCAAAACCAAATTATAAGAGCCACCAGAATGTCAAGGAATCACCTGCTACATTACAAAGCTAAAGAAGAAAATAATTGGGTGCCTCTAGTAGTAACCTACAATCCAATTCTGGAAGTGCTAAGGGGAGCTGCACAGAAATTACAACGTTTACTACAAAAAAGATGCCCAAATATAATCCATTTTTCCAGACCCCCACTACTGTATTTTAGGCAGCCCCCAAATCTAAGAAGCATCACTGTCAGAAGCTCTCTGTCCTCTCCAACAGCTGCAGAAACCATTCCTTGCAACCAGAAAAAATGTAAAATCTGTCCATTTGTTTAAAGACCACGGACAAGATAAAGATCTCCAATTCACATCAGGACTACAAGATCCCAGGTACTTACAGCTACATCACATCTAATGTGGTGTACCTAATTATTTGTACTTAATGTCCAACTGGAGGTCTGTATGTGGGGGAGACAGGGCAAAAACTGAGAACAAGGATGAATTCTCATAGCCACACAATAAGAGAAAATAGAATGGATCTACCTTTGCAAAACATTTTTGTATGCCTGATCACAGCACAATACACATGAAATTTCTTGTTTTGAAAGGTAATTTCAAATCTCAGAGACACAGAAGAGTCTGGGAGTACAAACTTATGACGACCTTTGACACAATCAGTGCAGGAATGAATGTGTTGCATGGATTTATGTCTTTTTACATCAATTAAGGAATTTGCTCCTAAGACCTTGTGGGGGCATCACAGGACATTACCAGACCCTAATCAGAGGAGCAAAAAACTTTCATTATCTATGAACTGTTCCAATATTTATGGTCATAACTGTCTATCACTCTCCAATAATGACAGTTCTGCTTCACGTCACTTGTCTTATCCATTGTATTTTTTCTGTGCTGTGTTGTGCATAAATATGTGATTCTTCAGAGCCTGATGAAGAGACCTGAGTAGCCTTGAAAGCTTGCAATTTGTTACCATCTTTTCAATTAGCCATTAAAAGGAATCAACCACTGAGGACTCTCAATTCTGAATAATTTTCCATCCTTCTTGAACATTGTTGTCCTTTAGAACAGGGGACCCCAACCGCCGGTCCGCGGCCCACCACCGGGCCGTAGCAGTTCTGTTGCCGGGCCGCGGAACCACGGCACAGAACGCTGGACCCACATGGAGCCGGCGGCTGTAGCGCTGTAGTGACAGCTACAGTCGCCGGCTCCATCATCGATACTCACCTTCCGCCGCTGCGATCCCTGTCCCAGCCGTGGCGGCTTCATCCAGCGCTGAGCGGTGACGTAGTACCGCTCATTAAGGGCATGAATATGGACGCGACGCCACTCCCATAGGCGTGGCATCCATATTCATGCCCTTAATGAGCGGTATTACGTCACCGCTGCGCACAGGAGGAAGCTGCCGCGGCCGGGACAGGGTTGCTGGGAAGTTCAGCGACGGAGCGAGGAGGGTAAGTATGACAGGGATGACGGGGGAGCCCAGGAGAGGGTGGGAGAGGAGCCTTGTATACAAGGGAGGGTGCGGAGCCATAGTGGGAGCGGAGCCTTGTATACAGGGTGGGAGAGGAGCCATGTATATAGGGTGGGAGAGGAGCCATGTATATAGGGTGGGAGTGGAGCCTTGTATATAGGGTGGGAGCGGAGCCATGTATATAGGGTGGGAGCGGAGCCATGTATATAGGGTGGGAGCGGAGCCATGTATATAGGGTGGGAGCGTAGCCATGTATATAGGGTGGGAGAGGAGCCATGTATATAGGGTGGGAGCGGCATGTTAAGGGTGGGAGCGAGCATGTATATAGGGTGGGAGAGGAGCCATGTATATAGGGTGGGAGCGGAGCCATGTATATAGGGTGGGAGCGGAGCCATGTATATAGGGTGGGAGCGGAGCCATGTATATAGGGTGGGAGCGGAGCCATGTATATAGGGTGGGAGCGGAGCCATGTATATAGGGTGGGAGAGGAGCCATGTATATAGGGTGGGAGCAGAGCCATGTATATAGGGTGGGAGCGGAGCCATGTATATAGGGTGGGAGAGGAGCCATGTATATAGTGTGGGAGAGGAGCCTTGTATACAGGGAGGGTGCAGAGCCATGTATAAGAGGGTGGGAGCGGAGCCATGTATACGAGGGTGTGAGCAGAGCCATAGTGGGAGCGGAGCCATGTATAAGAGGGTGGGAGCGGAGCCTTGTATATAGGGTGGGAGAGGAGCCATGTATATAGGGTGGGAGCTGAGCCATGTATAAGAGGGTGGGAGCAGAGCCATAGTGGGAGCGGAGCCATGTATAAGAGGGTGGGAGCGGAGCCTTGTATATAGGGTGGGAGAGGAGCCATGTATATAGGGTGGGAGCTGAGCCATGTATAAGAGGGTGGGAGCAGAGCCTTGTATATAGGGTGGGAGAGGAGCCATGTATATAGGGTGGGAGCGGAGCCATGTATAAGAGGGTGGGAGCAGAGCCTTGTATATAAGATAAGAATGATAAGAATGCACTACTACTAAACTACAACCCCGTCCATAGCCCCGCCCCCTTATGACCAAAGCCCCACCCGTGCCACACCTCCATCCCCGCCCTGCTGGGCCATGGAAGAATGGTCTTGCTTGAAGCCGGTCCCTGGTGCAAAAAAGGTTGGGGACCACTGCTTTAGAACATCCAGCTATTGGACTTTTCTTAGCTTTTTACTGAGTCCTCCCTGGTCTTCCTCCTCTTGTAATCCAAAATTCAAGAATAGCATGATCACTGCCTCCTAAATTCCCATCCACCTTTACTTCCTCAACTCTTTTCTCCCTGTTGGTAAGAATTGGGTCCAAGATTGAATCCTCTCTGTTGTGAACACGTTGGAGGCGACTTCGGAGCTGGGGCTCCCTCTGGTGGTTGCTGAGAGTAATGAACCAATTGCTGAATGGCTTTCAGCTGGGTCCGAATGGTCTGATATAAGTGACCTGAACTCCCATCAGCCTTGCCGGTAATCAATTGTTCTTCCAGGTCTTGGTTGGAGCTCAGCTTGCATTCCTGCTTTCATTCAGATAAGTGACTTGCTGTTTTTTTTTCCTCTGGTTGGATTTTCCTTGCTGGTTTGCTGCCTTGCAGTGGACTTCAGCCTGGTCCCCTTTTGGGGCCTGGCGCTGCATTTGTGCTCAGTTTGTGTTTGCACTTTTGCTCTGTTCCTGTGTCACTTTTTATTTGCTGAATTGCTGTGTGTTACACCAGAGATCTGATTTAGGTGGTAGAGATCGTGTGATCTCAGGTTTTTTTTGTTAATCAGAAGTGTTGGTATTTTTGTCAGGGTTTTTTGGGTTGCAGTCAGAATTCTTTCCTATACTTTTCTATCTAGACAGAATTGGGCCCCAGCGTTTGCTCATTCTATTTTCTGTCTGTGTTCATATTTTCTTCTTGTCTAACCGCCATTACATGTTTGGGGGCTTCCTATTTCTTTGGGGGTTCTGCTATGGGGCAGTTAGCTTTCATCTTTCTGTCTTTAGGTGTAGCTATCTCTCCGGCTATGATGAGGCGTCTAGTATCACCGTAGGTACGCTCCACGGCTACTTTTAGTGTTGCAGTTAGTTTAGGGTTCTGCAACCCAGTAGTTTCCAGCCTCTCTGGTGTATTGCTACTTTGGCTATTTTTGCTATTTTTTGCTATTTTCTCCTCAGCTACCGAAACATAACACCTCTCGTTCTCTCTTCTACCTTTTAAAAGATAAAGTTGTCAGCAAGAAAAGATAAGAAATGACTCAAACTATTACTTTTGCCTGAGAGAGATTCCCAACAAATATCTGGGTAGTTAAAATCTCCCATGATCACTAAGTTGTACTTTTTTTTAGATCAGAGACATCTAATATATAAAGAGTTCATCCATACCTTAATTCTGTCCAGATGGCCCGTAGTAAATACCTACAATAGTGTCATTTCTGTTCTTCTCTCCTTATATTCTTACCCAAACAGTTTAAACAGAGCTACCAGCCTCTGAAGCTTGGATCTCTGTTGAGATATACATTTTCCTAACATAGAATGCAACACCTCCTCCTCTCTTGATAATCCTGTTTCTAATAAATAAGTAGTAGCCTTCAAGGTTTGTATTCCAATTATGTGTATCATCACACTAAAGGGTATGCCACACTAAGCGAGATCGCTAACGTTTTTTGGTCGTTGGTGTCCCGCTGGTGAGCCTGAATCGCTGAGTGTGATACCCTTTATGAACGACTTCACCAGCATCACAGGTGGGACTAGGTTTTCCCAACGACCGCAGAGGTCGTTATACAGATCGCTGATGAGATGTGTTTGGAATCTAACTAGCGATCACTTAGCGATAGCACTAGCGATCTCGCCAGGTCGTGTTGTTGTCGTGATCGCTAGTGCGATCGCTAAGTGTGGCATACCCTTAAGTTTCATGATGCTTACAATATCATATCTCTCTTCCTGTGTTACCAACTCCAATTCTCCTTGTTTCTTTCCCATATTCTGTGCATTTGCATAGACACATTTTAGTTTGTAGTTGATTTCTCATGCTCCTCTATTTTCATTTGGAATTTCTTGTTTTTGTTCTTCATTTCCACTTCTAGTAGCAGGGTTCTCAAAAGAATTCATTAGCTTATTCATTCATACCACCACCCAGCCACTAGAAATCTCCACAATCTTCCTAACATGTATGCCTGAAGTACTAGAGAATGCCCACTCCGTTTGTAATAAACTCCAAGTCATTTACTATTTTTTTTATTCACGCAATCTATCCTTTCTGGTTCTTACACAAACATGATTGACACCTTTTTTGGTTCTCACAGAAACATGATTAACACCTTTAACCATATTTCCATTCCATGACACAGATGCAGGCATCACTGTCTACAATGCCACACCCACTACAGCTATTGACTCAGTTGCCCCTTTGGCGGATAGCAGAAGGCAACAAATCAATTAAAAAATCTGATACCCCAATCTCACAAAAAAGCTGAAAGACTGTATCACATTCAAATGAGCTATGTTCACATTCAAGTAGATCCTCACCTCTGATAATTAGGACAAATTCATGACTCTCATATTTTCTCTATCCAATAACCCCAAACAGTTATTAAACACTTTTGATCCTCTCCTCTGACCTACCTCATTTCTGCTGAAGAGTAAGTCTTCTAAAATGCTAGTGAATTTCCTTATTTACCACCTTGACTATTGTAATTTCCTTTTCTGTGGCCTCCCAACTAAAACTGTCACTGTTTATGAGTCTGCCATTAAGTCTGTTGCCAATTAACACTCCCCTCCACTCGCTTCACCTCTGAATCTTCCCTCTGCCAATCCTTTCACTGGTTTTCAATTCCCTACCATAGCTAGTTTCAAATACTAACAATGACTTTCAAGGCTGTCCATAATCTTTCTCCTCCATATATCTCCAAAGTAATATCCCCATATCTTACCACATATAATCTCTGGTCCTCACAAGACAACCTTCCCTTGTATGATCTTGTATGTTCCTCACTCAATTGCCTCCAAGATTTTTCCTGAACATACCCCATCCTGTGAAATGCAGTACCCGAATACTTCCAATTGTCTCCCACATTTGGAACTTTTACATGCAACCTGAAAACATATCGCTTCAGGAAAGCCTGCAGTCAGCAATAATCCCGCTGCTGCAATGCCCTAACCTAACTTGTATTTTTCCCCATTACCTTATAGATTGTAAGCCCATGAGGGCAGGAGCTTTTTCCCATTTGTACCAGCTTGTCACTGCTTGTTTGTCATTGTAATATATATAAATATATATATATATATATATGTATATATATATATACATATATACACATATTTATATTATATATATATATATATATACACTGCCATTCAAAAGTTTAGGGTCACTTAGAAATTTCCTTATTTTTGAAAAAAAAGCACAGTTTTATCCAATGAAGCAAAAATTAAAAGATTCAGAAATACACTCTATTAGAGTTGAGCGAAACAGGTTGGTCAGATTCAAAAGTCGCCGACTTTCGCCAAAGTCGGGATTCGTTGGCCGAAACACGACCATAGCGTGCAGTCGGCCATGCAGTCAGCAAAACGAGCGACAAAGTCGATTTTCCCAGAGAAATCAAAACAGTGTTTACTAAGTACCCTATGTTAATTATTTAATGCACTTGAAAATTAAATACCAGTTGCATGCTTACACATTTAAACACCATGCACTTGCAAGCGTGTATGGACTACAAAACCTCACTGGCTTTGAATGCCTACATTGCCAAGCTGATCTCATTAGAGATGATGCCCTTCCGCTTGGTTGAAAGCACAGCGTTCCGAGAGCTCATGGCCTACTCTGTCCCACACTATGACCTACCCAGTCGGCACTTCTTTTCTAGAAAAGCCATTCCTGCCCTTCACGTGCATGTGAAAGATCGCATTGTCCATGCACTCAAACAATCAGTGAGTGGAAAGGTGCACCTCACCACAGATGCATGGGCCAGTAGGCATGGCCAGGGCAGTTAAGTGTCCATCACTGCGCACTGGGTTAATATGGTGGATGCAGGGTCCACAGGGGACAGCAGCGGTGGGACAATGCTGCCTAGCCCACTGTATAGGCAACAGTTGTCAGTAGCCATTCGAGCCTCCTCCTCCTCCTTCTCCTCCAGAAGCGAATGTTCGGCTGTTGCACACGAGGTGTCCCAGTATCGAACAGCTAGTGGTTTGCATCAGTAGGCTGTTTTAAAGATGATGTCTTTGGGCGACAACAGACACACCGCAGAGGTACTGGCTGACTACTTGCAGCGAGAAACTGAGTCATGGCTGGGCAGTCTACATCTTGAGCCAGGCAAGGTAGTCAGTGATAACGGATGTAATTTTGTGGCGGCCATAGCCCTGGCAAAACTCAGACACATACCTTGCTTGGCTCACACCTTGAACCTGGTGATGCAGTGCTTCATAAATAATTATCCGGAGTTACCAGCCCTACTCCATAAGGTGCGAAGACTGTGCTCGCACATCCGTCGCTCGCCCGTAGACTCCAGTCATATGCAGAGGCTGCAGCAATCGCTCCACTTCACCAAGCACCGCCTAATCATAGACATTGCAACAAGGTGGAATTCCACCATGCACATGGTTGAGAGGCTGTGCGAACAGAGGAAGGCTGTAATGCATTTGTGGCAGGTTACACGGGCAGGCAGTTTGAGGGCAGACATGGAGTTGTCGGGTGTGCAGTGGTCAAAGCTGAAAGACCTCTATTAAGACCTTCAGTGTTTTGAGGAATGCACACGGCTGGTAAGCGCAGACGACGCCATCATAAGCATGAGCATCCCACTTATGCGTCTGCTCATGCAAACTTTGACGTTGTAAGGTTCTTTGTCTCTGTTGACATGTTCCTTGAAACTCAGTTTTCCGTCGGCCATTTTGCTTTCCGTCTTTCTGCAGCTCTTGCCCTCAGTTAATATGGAGTTTGCAGTTTTCATGTTCCCGCCCTGATTCTTCCCTCTTGCTTCTTAAGCAGCCTCAGCTGAACAATCAGTGCTCCTGAATCAAGCCTCAGTCAGTCTGTGACCTGACTTCTGGAAACCTTGGACTTGTACTCCAGCTATTCCCTACTGAGGAACCTTGGAACACTTTTGGACTCTGGAAACCTGCTGTTTGGTGAATCCATGTTTGCAGAGGAATTACGGTACAGAGAAGAGATCCTGAACCTGCTTTGGAGATTTATTGTAGTGCTTGAAGTTACTCTGGCCTGCTGTGTCTCCTGTCGCTGTTCCTGCAAACTGTGTGAACTTTTCAGCATGCTTGTATGAAGTAATACAAGTCATTTCATTTCAACCTATGTCTCCTGTGTTTTCCTCGCACCCAAGCACAAGACGCTATAGGAACTGTACACTATACATGACAAGATTCAGGAGACAATGTTTAGTGTCTGCTGGGTCTGGGAAAGTCATGTCTGCTGTGACTGTGGATATCAGATGTCCGTTTAATACCTTATGTGATGACAGTGGTTGTGATTTCTACACATAACCATTCCCTTAAAATTTTACTCTGGAGTGTTACCACAGGTAAACACTATTGTTTTTTTTTTTTTTTTCCTTTCCTCTTCTCCTTCCAGCACTTCTGCCTTAAAAGATCTGGAAGATGGAGGCCCGCATAAAGGAACTTTGCGGAGTGACTGATACAATCCTTTCAGATGTACAGACTTTAAAAACCCGTTTTGCAAGCCTACAGGACCTCACTAATCATAATTTGCAAGTGTTTGGACAGACTACCCAGGAATTGCGAGCCAGGATTGAGGCTCTAGAGGAACGAGCCCAGGCTCCTGCCATAACCCCAAGTTCTGGGATCCCCAAATTACCTCCTTTTCGTTTTGGCGGTGAACGTGAGAAATTCAGGGATTTATTAATCAATGCAATTTATTTTTCTCTGCACATGCTTCACAATTTCCCACTGAACGATCCAAAGTGCTTACTATAATCATGTTGCTTACCAATAAGGCTTTGATGTGGGCAAACCCTCTGATAAGACTGAGGATGATTGTTTGAATCACCTTGATGCTTTTATTTCAGCCATGGGGCAGGTGTTTGATGACCCCAATCGAGGTGCAACAGCTGAAGCAGCCATGTTAACTTTGCGCCAAGGTAAGCGTTCAGTAGCCGAATATGCCCTGGATTTCAGGAGATGGGCTCTTGATACCACTTGGGACACTTCCGCTAAAAAATCTATTTTTCGGAAAGGGTTGTCTCCACTGATTAAGGATGAACTTGCTCGTGCCGACCCTCCCACTGCGTTAGGTGACTTTATTAACTATTGTATCCGTATTGATGCTCGTCTGACTGAACGCAGACAAGAGAGATGGTTCGAAAATAATCGCACTAACCTTTTACTACCTCCCTCCTCAGCTAAGGAACCTTTGAGTAGGATCACAAGGGAACCAGAACCTGAACCCATGCAGGTGGACTCTTTACAAAGACGGGTTAGTGATGCACGCAAAGAACATCGTATAAAGGAAAATCTATGTTTCTACTGTGGTAAGTCAGGGCACTTCATTATAAACTGCCCCAGCCGTTCTCGTAAGACTACTGCAGCAGTCATTCACTGTGAGTGTTGCGAGAGGAGCTCTGTCATGTCCGAGCCTCAGGCTCCAGAGAGATCTGCTGCAAGAGATCTTGATTTCTCGGACTTAAACTCTGTTAGTTCTGGGGACAATGACGGTATAAACGCTGCAATTTTTCAAGTTTCCTCGGCGGTGTCCCAGCTGAGTTGAAAAGAAACAATTCTCATTGCTTCCTTTCCATCAAACTCTGGGTTGACTCAGTCTGGGTGTCTAGCTCTGCTATGATCGACTCAGGAGCAAGTGGAAATTTTATGGATATCTCCTTTGCTCTGAAACAGGGGATACGTTCAGTGAAGAAGGCTACTCCAGTACAGATGGAGACTGTGGATGGCTCTCTACTGACTTCTGGACCAGTGGATCAAGAAACAGAGCCTTTGAGGGTCCTTATGGGTAAAGATCATCAGGAGAAAATGTATTTTATGCTTATCTCTTCTCCCCACTTTCCCATTATTCTAGGGCTACCATGGCTGCAGGCGCAGAATCCTACGATTAACTGGGAGACCAAGGAATTACACTTTCCGGAGAAACAGATGAGTCAAGGAGTTTCAGCTTGCTCTGTTCCTAAAGGAACCATGTCAGTCCCTGAACTACCAGCTGTATACCAGGACTATGTGGATTTATGTGACAAGAAGAACGCTGATCAGCTTCCTCCTCACCGTCCATATGATTGTCCAATTGAATTATTGCCTGGAGCCGAGATACCTTTTGGTAAAATCTACCCCCTAGCGGGGCCCGAGCTAAAAGCTTTGAAGGATTATATAGACGAAAATTTAGCCAAGGGCTTCATACGCCCCTCTTCATCTCCCGCAGGTGCACCCATCTTCTTTGTGAAGAAGAAAGATGGATCTCTGAGACCCTGCATAGACTATAGGGAACTCAATAAGGTTACTATTAGAAACCGTTATCCATTGCCTTTAATCCCTGAATTGTTGGAGAGAGTGCGGCATGCCAAAATTTTCTCTAAACTGGATCTCCGTGGGGCCTATAACTTGGTCCGTATTAGACCTGGGGATGAATGGAAGACTGCTTTCAGGTCACGCTATGGACACTTTGAATATCTAGTTATGCCTTTTGGTCTGAGTACCGCCCCAGCCACTTTCCAACACTTCGTGAATGATATCTTCAGGGATCTCCTAGATAAATTTGTGGTGATTTATCTGGATGATATTCTAATTTTTTCTAACTCCACAGAGGAACATCATGGACATGTGAGAATGGTCTTAGAACGCCTAAGACAAAACCATCTCTACATCAAACTTGAAAAATGTGAATTCCATAGGACCGAAATTCAATTTCTGGGGTATGTACTATCTACGCAAGGGATTAGTATGGATGGAAGCAAGACCCAAGCCATCAAGGATTGGCCAATTCCTAGAAATGTGAAGGAGGTGCAGCGTTTCATCGGGTTTGCCAACTTCTATAGACGTTTCATTAAGAATTTTTCTGAGGTAGTGTCACCTATCACCCAACTTACCCGGAAACAGTCTAGGTTCTCCTGGACCCCGCAAGCTCAGGAAGCATTTTCCTGTTTAAAGGATAAATTTACCACCGCACCTATCTTAGTACATCCCAACTCCGAGCTTGCCTTCATAATAGAGGTGGATGCTTCAGACTGTGCTGTTGGAGCTATACTCTCTCAGAGAACAGGTGAGAAGAATGTCTTGCATCCCTGTGCCTTCTTTTCCCAGCAGTTGTCTTCGGCTGAGAGGAACTACGATGTGGGCAATAGAGAATTGTTGGCCATTATTGCCGCCTTCAAGGAATGGAGACACCTTCTTCAGGGAGCTGCACAGCAAATAGTCGTCCTGACAGACCATCGTAACCTTGAATTTATCAGGTCGGCTAAGTGCCTGACTCCTCGCCAGGCTCGCTGGAATCTTTTCCTAAACCAATTTAATTTTGTAATTTCTTATAGACCAGGATCGCGCAATGGAAAGGCTGATGCACTCTCTAGGATTCATTCAGCAGAGACACGTCCACTTACTCCTCCTAAGACTATTCTTCCTGACTCTAGATTCCTGGGAGTGATTCATAATCAAGACTTACTTAAGGACATCAAGGAAGCATACCATGCGGATTCTTTG
Organism: Oophaga sylvatica; assembly: GCA_033576555.1. Classification (NCBI taxonomy): domain Eukaryota; kingdom Metazoa; phylum Chordata; class Amphibia; order Anura; family Dendrobatidae; genus Oophaga; species Oophaga sylvatica. The sequence continues at coordinate 291,381,143 of JARQOD010000005.1, read as the reverse complement.
TTGGCTCAACCCCCAAGGGACGTAAGTCTTGTCTTTAAGAATGGTGTGTGGATTCAGGGACAACGTCTGTATATACCTGAAACAGTCAGATTGAGAGTATTGCAACTCATCCACGATTCCAAGATAGCCGGGCATAGGGGAATTCTAAAGACACAAGAATTTCTTTCTCGTTTCTTTTGGTGGCCCACTTACAGGAAAGATGTCTTAAACTATGTCACTTCATGTGAAGTCTGTGCAAGATGCAAAACACCTCGCTCCTCACCAACTGGTCTGTTGCAACCTCTTCCCACCCCGTCCCGCCCGTGGGGATCCATTTCTATGGACTTCATTGTGGAGTTACCAACCTCTCAAGGGAAGAACACCATTCTAGTGGTGGTTGACCGTCTAACAAAGGCAGCTCATTTTTTCCCTTGTGTCGGCTTACCCACTGCAAAACAGACATCAGACTTGATGATTAAGAATGTGTTTCGCTTACATGGAGTACCGGATGAGGTCATTTCGGATCGAGGGGTGCAATTCACTTCAAGGTTTTGGCAAAATTTCTGTGCAGCATTGGACATTAAAGTAAACCTTTCTTCTGCTTTTCATCCCCAGACTAATGGACAGACAGAACGAACCAATCAGACCCTGGAGCAGTATCTCCGCTGTTTTATCTGCCACCTACAGGATGATTGGGTGGATCTACTTCCACTGGCTGAGTTCTCTTATAACAACTCTCAGAGCGCCTCCACTAAGCAGTCTCCTTTTTAATCCAATCTAGGTTATCATCCTAACATTCTTCCTCGATTTCCCATAGATACGCCCTTGCCGGCAGTGGCTGAAAGAATCACTTCTTTACAAAAGAATATGGATCTTCTAAAGGAAAATCTAGAATTGGCTCAGGAAAGGTACAAGAAAACAGCAGATAAATTTCGTAAACCTGCACCAGCTTTCAAGGTAGGAGATTTGGTCTGGCTGTCAACCAGAAATCTTAAATTAAAGATTCCATCGTCTAAATTGGGACATAAGTACATTGGACCTTATAAGATCAATAAGATTATAAGTGCTGTTGCTTGTCGTCTTCAACTGCCCAGAACTATGAGAATCCACCCTGTCTTTCATGTATCCCTACTAAAGGCTGCAACACCCAATACGTTTCCTGGACGTTCTTCTCCTTGCCCTGACCCAGTGCTGGTCGATGGTCAGGAAGAATTTATGGTGGAAAGGATTCTAGATTCCAGGTTGTACAGAAATCAGTTGCAATATTTGATTAAATGGCAGGGCTACCCAGTGGAGGACAACTCATGGGAACCAGTCAATAATGTAAATGCTCCTCGCCTGCTCCGCCAGTTTCATCAGAGGTACCCTGACAAGCCTGGTCTGAGGTCATCCGGAGGTTGTCCCTAAGGGGGGAGTAATGTAAGGTTCTTTGTCTCTGTTGACATGTTCCTTGAAACTCAGTTTTCCGTCGGCCATTTTGCTTTCTGTCTTTCTGCAGCTCTTGCCCTCAGTTAATATGGAGTTTCCAGTTTTCATGTTCCCGCCCTGATTCTTCCCTCTTGCTTCTTAAGCAGCCTCAGCTGAACAATCAGTGCTCCTGAATCAAGCCTCAGTCAGTCTGTGACCTGACTTCTGGAAACCTTGGACTTGTACTCCAGCTATTCCCTACTGAGGAACCTTGGAACACTTTTGGACTCTGGAAACCTGCTGTTTGGTGAATCCATGTTTGCAGAGGAATTACGGTACAGAGAAGAGATCCTGAACCTGCTTTGGAGATTTATTGTAGTGCTTGAAGTTACTCTGGCCTGCTGTGTCTCCTGTCGCTGTTCCTGCAAACTGTGTGAACTTTTCAGCATGCTTGTATGAAGTAATACAAGTCATTTCATTTCAACCTATGTCTCCTGTGTTTTCCTCGCACCCAAGCACAAGACGCTATAGGAACTGTACACTATACATGACAGACGTACAATAAGGATCAGGCGTCTGCAGTGGAGGAGGAGGAGTAGGAGGGAAGCCTTTATGACAGTCAGGCATTGTCTGCTCAGGAAACTGTCCTGGACGAGGTGGAGGAAGAAGAGGAAGAGGAGGAGGATGAGGGGGATGATTATTTTGGGGAGGAGGATGCTTCTCAGGGGGCAAGAGAAAATGTTGGCTTGCCAAGGTCAGGTACAGGGTTTGTGCGTGACTGGAGGGATGTGGATTTGCCAGAAAATGCTCCTCCACCCACCACTGGCAGTGCATCATTGACACCTGGAACATTGGCCCACATGTGTGATTATGTCTTGCGGATCCTAAAAAGGGACCCCCGCATTGCTAAAATTATGAAGGATGAATACTGCTGGTTGGCCAGCATCCTCGATCCATGCTATAAAGGCAAATTACAGAACATCATGCCACAGGAGAACCTAGAGCTAATTTTGGTGAACAAGCAAGCAACTCTGGTAAACCGTTTGTTAGAGGCATTCCCAGCACACAGCAGCGGTGCAGGTTCTACCACGAGCCATACTGGGCCAAATGGAAGAAGTGTTCATGGTGCAAACAGCCGAAGTGGTGTTGGAGACAGGGGTTTCATGACCATGTTGTGGTCTGATTTCTCGAGTGACTCTCCCACGACTGGTAATACTGAATTGATTGCTACAGACAGGAGACAGCAGTTGTCAACTATGGTTCAAAATTACCTCTCCTCCCCTTCACTCCCCTTTGACTACTGGGCCTGTAAACTGGACACCTGGTCTGAATTGGCACAATATGCCTTACAGGAGCTTGCTTGCCCTGCTAGTAGTGTGCTATCAGAAAGAGTCTTCAGTGCTGCTGGATCAATCCTGACAGAAAGAAGGACCCAGCTGTAGACCCAAAATGTAGGTGATCTCACTTTCATTAAAATTAACCATGCCTGGGTTTCAAAGAATTTTATACCACCTTCCCCTGATGACACATAGGTTGCCAGCAAAATGGATCGCTTTGTCCTCCTCTTCCTCCGACTTCTTCAATTCCTCCATTTGCAGCTGCTGAACATCCAGCCTACACCCCAACATATGCCAGTTTTTCCACCTCTTTAACTGGGCTGTACCCCCCCAGGGCTGACGTCAGCACCTGGAGCACCCGGGCAAGTGCCTTGGCCCTGAGCAGGTGGGGGGCCCACTCACTATCAGAGACACCGGCGTACTATGAGGGGACCTGTGCCAGTGCCGGTGCCCACGAGTGGGTCCCCCTGCTTGCTCAGGGCCCCAGCACTTGAAATACTTACCTCTCCCTACTCCACCGCTGTGACGTCTTCTGCATTTCCTGACAGTGACATTCAGGTCAGGGAGCACGATGATGTCACGTCTGTGCGCCCTCTGCCTGAACAGTCACAGTGCAGAGAGCTGGAAAATGGAGACGCTGAGGAGTCCAGAGTAGAGCAGTGCCCAGTGAGGAGAGGTATTTCATTTTTTTTATTTTTGGAGCAATATATGGGGAGCATTATACACTAGAGAATTATATATGGGGCCATCATACACTTGAGCATCATAGATAGGGCCCATTATACATTGGAACATTATATATGGGGCCCATCATACACTGGAGCATTATAAATGGGACCCATCAGACACTGGAGCATCATATACGGGGCCCATTATACACTGGAGCATTATATGGGGCCCATTATATGTGGAGCATTATATAGGCCCATCATACACTGGAGCATCATCCATGGGGCACATCATATACTGGAGCATCATATGGGGCCCATTATATATGGCGCATCATATGGGGCACATTATAAATGGAGCATCACATGGAGCCCATTATATATGGAGCATTATATATGGGGACCATTATATTTGGAGCATTATATGGGGCTCATCATACACTGGAGCATCATATATAGGGACCATCATATACTAGAGCATCATATGGGGTTCATTATTTGTGGGGCATCATATAGGGCCCTTTATATATGGAGCATCATATGGAGCACATGTGGGCCTATTCTGTATGGAGCATTACATGGAGCCCATTCTGTATGGAGCAATATATGGGGCTCATTATTCTGTATAAAGCAATATATGGGGCTCATTATTCTGTATGGCGCGCTATGTGGTGCCCATAATACTGTATGGAGGACTATACTGTGCGGTTTGTGAGCTATTGTAGAATTTACAATAGATATCACTCTTGTAATGTAAGAAGTGAAGTATTTGGCATTGTACTATACCTATATTTCTCTGCCGTATCGGAGCATTATGAATTGTGGTATGTGTTAAAGGGACCCTCTGAGACTCTTTGGCCCTGGCCCACAAAAACCTGGAGCCAGCCTTGCACCCCTCACACAACTTTAGCCAAATAACCCCCAGTTTTCAATGCGTTACTATTATTATAAAGTAAATGAAGGTTGACAAGCTAAAGTAATAAGAATTGATGTCGTTGGCATTGAAATGGGCACTGTAGGTGTGTTTACTGTCCTCCACTCACTGCCGACTTTTCTTCCCCATTGACTTGCATTGGGGTCGGGTTTTCGACTGTTTCCGATAGTCTGCCGACTTCGTTCGACTCAACTTTTGGGAAAGTCGGGTGGCCCGAATCCCGACTCGACCCTCCCGGAGGTAAAGTTGCTCATCTCTACACTCTATGCATTGTTAATGTGGTAAATGACTATCCTAGCTGCAAACGTCTGGTTTGTATTGCAATATCTTCATAGGTGTATAGAGGCCCATTTCCAACAACCATCACTCCAGTGTTCTTATGGTACTTTGTGTTTGCTAACTGTGTAAGTAGGATGGATGTAATGGATAGTTAGAATACCCTTGAAAACCCTTGTGCAAGTATGTTAGCACAGCTGAAAACAGTTTTGCTGATTAGAGAAGCCATAAACCTGACCTTCCTTTGAGCTAGTTGAGAATCTGAAGCATTACATTTGTTGGTTCCATTTAACTCTCAAAATGGCCAGAAAAAAAAGAACTTTCATGTGAAACCGACAGTCTATTATGTTCTTAGAAATGAAGGCTATTCCATGCGAGAGATTGCCAAGAAACTGAAGATTTCCCACAACGGTGTGTACTACTCCCTTCAGAGGAGATCACAAACAGGCACATTAGAGTTTGTAGTTTGAGAAATCGAAGCCTCACAGGTCCTCAACTGGCAGCTTCATTAAATAGTACACGCAAAACACCAGTGTCAACGTCTACAGTGAAAAGGCGACTCCAGGATGCTGGCCTTCAGGGCAGAGTGTCAAAGAAAAAGCCATATCTGAGACTGGCTAATAAAAGGAAAAGATAAATATGGGCAAAAGAACACAGACATTGGACAAAGGAAGATTGGATAAAAGTGTTATGGACAGACGAATCCAAGTTTGAGGTGTTTGGATCACACAGAAGAACATTTGTGAGACGCAGAACAACTGAAAAGATGCTGGAAGAGTGCCTGATGCTGTCTGTCAAGCATAGTGGAGGTAATGTGATGGTCTGGGGTTGCTTTGGTGCTGGTAAGGTGGGAGAGGTGTACAATGTAAAAGGGATTTTGAATAAGGAAGGCTATCACTCCATTTTGCAACGCCATGCCTTACCCTGTGGACAGCGCTTGATTGGAGCCAATTTCATCCTACAACAGGACAATGACTCAAAGCACACCTCCAAATTATGCAAGAACTATTTAGGGAAGAAGCAGGCAGCTTGTATTCTATCTGTAATAGGGTGGCCAGTGCAGTCACCAGATCTCAACCCTATTGAGCTGCTGTGGGAGCAGTTTGACCGCATGGTACTCAAAAAGTGCCCATCAAGCCGAACCAACTTTTGGGGGAGGGGTTCTGGAAGCATTGGGTGAAATTTCTCCAGATTACCTCAGCAAATTAACTGCTAGAATCCCAAAGGTCTGCAATGCTGTAATTGCTGCAAAGGGAGCATTCTTTGACGAAAGCAAAGTTTGAAGGAGAAAATTATTATTTTAATAAAAATCTTTTTTTCGAACCTTGTCAATGTCTGGACTAGATTTTAAATTCTAATCCAAAAAAGCATTGGAAGCATTTTGCCAAAAAATTACAATTCTTTATTAGAAAAAACACACTCATAACTAACAATAGACAGTTAAAATACCTATAAAAATGGGATGTATATACAGTATGCTCTCATGGCTGTTAATGCTGACTATGACAGATATATAGCCTAAATCAATGGTAGGTACTGATACTGTATCGCATCTAGCTACAACTCTAATACATAAGAAGCGGTAATACGTGCATACTAGTCCAAAGTGAACTGAGGTATTGTATGTGTTAATGTAACACGTGGTTTGCCACCATCGATATTGTAACTACTACTATCAAATATATATACACCAGATAGTATACCGCTTAGTGTAGTTATGAAGATGCCAAAATAACGAGAAACATATTGTCAAAGTGACAGGTTATAGTAAGATAGTGCCCGCTATGGCTATAATTCTAATACATAAGAAGCAGTAATACGTGCATAGTAGTCCAAAATGAACTGAGATATTGTGTGTGTTAATATAACACGTGGTTTGCCACCATCGATATTGTAACTACTGCTACCAAATATATATACACCAGATAGTATACCGCTTAGTGTAGTTATGAAGGTGCCAGAATAACGAGCAACATATTGTCAAAGTGACAGATTATAGTAAGATAGTGCCCGCTATAGCCCCATAAGTACACCCATAAAGCATAATCAAAAACAGTACTATAGTGCTGGTCATAGAGCATATACAACCTTGATATAAGCCAGGAGTTCCCCGACGTGCGTTTCGCGTTAGCTTCGTCGTTAGGGGGTTAGTAGATGTGACATATATACAAATGCGCCCTTATATATCTTTTCAAAAGATTGCATTTACCAGTTATGTCCTCCACATGTGTGCGAAACCCTGCCGCCCTCGGCGTGTGACGCACCATGGCAGCGCCCGCGTCGGCCGTGCAGCCACCTCCCACTCGACACGTCAGGACGAGGAGGGAACTGCTATGACTCCGACTGGACGCGTCACCGCGGTAACCCACAGTGTCGCAGGAGCCCGTCATCCGCTGCCAGGCCACGCCCCCTCGTCCGACGTGTCAGAACGAGGAAGCGTTGCCATGACAGCCTGAATGAAAGAGCTCCCACGGCGCTTCACCAAGGAAGCCCCAAGGTTCAACACACAGGCGGGATAAGATGACAGCAGTTATATGGCAAAGAAATTTCCATCCAAATATACAGAGATCAAAGATACTGCATGTAAATAGATACAATTATAATTATATTAAATACCATGTGGCCGCAGAAATAAACTGCAATCCTAAATGCAATACATGTATTTCCAAAAAAATAAACAAAAATGAAAAGAATATTATAAAAAATGAAGAAACAAAAAATAATAATTATGGCACCATATATATGATAATGCAATACTGCATCACAGATGCTGTGAGTCTCAGATCGGTGTTTCAAGATCTTCATGAATCATGAGAAAAGTCCATTTTTTTTCATTTCTGATTAGTTACTGAGTAAATATTCCAAGAAGATGTCCTATATATTTGATTGAAGGGATGTCTTCATTCCACTTATTTCTTTGAACATCTCACATTCAAGGACTTCATGGATATCCAGGACACTTGTCAAAACCGCACCAATGGACTCACACATATATATGACCTATTATAAACTAAGAAAAGCATATATAAGGTATAGAATAAAACTATTAAAAAACTAAAAAATGGGTAACACCTATAGAAAGGGGGCAAAACTCAGAACCTCATTGAGTCCCTCCGGTTGAAGAGATCCGATTCGAAAGATCTATTGTGTTTCCACTTGGGCCAATTTCTTTTTTAATCCCCTCCTCTGTGATCCACAAAGATTTTATCTATGCCCATCACCTTGAGAAATTTGGGATTGGAGTCATGGTATATTTTAAAATGCCTCGGTATGGGTTTTAGAAGGGTGACATCATTCTCCTCTCGGGCATTTTTTATGTCCCTATGGTGTTCTCTGACCCTAATTTTTAGGGGTCTCGAGGTCATGCCCACATATATTTTGGTACACGGGCATTGGGCATAGTAAATCACCCCAGTTGAATTGCATGTAATATGCTGAGTGATTTTAAAGGTTTTCTTGCCGTCACTAGAGTCAAATGAAAACGCACGTATCATATTAGGGCATGCAATGCATGAATTACATGGGAAAAAGCCCCATTTTTGACCTGTGGATCCAAAAATATTTTTAGATTTTTGACCTCCATGATAACTATGTACTAAAATGTCTCTCAAATTGTTAGACCTTTTATATGTAATAGAGGGAAATTCTGGAACAAATTTCTCTAGGGTTTTGTCAGTTAAAAGTAATGGCCAGTATTTTTTTAAGGCCTTTTTGACTTCCCACCATTTGTCATTATATGTGGATATATATCTCACTTTTTGTGGGTATTCATTTTATTTTTATTTTTAGGGGTTAATAGATCATTTCGTGTTGCCAACTTAGCTCTCTTAAGACCCCTTTTAATGCTACGATTCGAATATCCTCTGACGGAGAATCTAGAAGATAAGTCCCTAGTTTGTTCATCAAAAGTCTTCTCACTAGAACATATACGTCTTGCCCTCAAGAATTGTCCCGTCGGAATACCCTCTATCAGTGATTTAGGATGAGAGGAAGTGGCATGTAAGACTGAATTTACTGAGGTTTCTTTTCGATGCACATTGATTTCTAAGAAACCATTCTCACCTTTTGTAATCAGGATGTCAAGAAAGTCAATGCTGGCCTGACTATACTTACATGTCAATTTAATGTTCAGGGAATTGTCATTTAAGATATTCAAAAAATCGAGGAGGTCCTGCTCTGTCCCCTGCCATATCATCAGTACATCATCTATATACCGGACCCATAGCAGAACCCCCTCGATAAGTGCAATGGGATTAGTTAGGAAGATACCCCGTTCCCACATACCTAAGAAGAGGTTGGCATATGAGGGGGCAAAGGCCGCCCCCATAGCCGTACCTCATTTCTGTAGGTAGATATTTTCCCCGAACAGAAAATAATTGTGCTCCAATGCGAATTGAAGTAATGTTAGTAATAGTCTAGTCAGACCAGCATCAAGATCTGACATCATGAGATACATTTTTACTGCTTGCAACTAGTGTTGAGCCTTCCGATACCGCAAGTATCGGGTATCGGCCGATATTCGCTGTATCGGAATTCCGATACTTAGTTCCGATATTTTTCCTATATCGTATACCGGAATCGGAAGTTCCCATAATTCTTTGAGAGGCAATGTGATTTTAGTCAGCCAATGAGGAATCCTACGAAGTGTGGGCACATCCTGTAATGCTGCGGTCATCTTAACTAATGGCATGGCTGTGATTGGCTGTTGAAATGATGTCAGAATGCACTATAAAAGGCGCCGCCGCCATTTTAACGTCACTGTGCTGTGAACTCAGTTAGGGACAGAACGCTGCTCTGCTGACTCTGAGGGACAGTTAGAGATTGCGATTTTGTGTACTGTGCTTTAGGCAGGCTAGTTTACCAACCGCTGTGTAAAGCTTCCTTTTGCCTTGCAGTGTTGTTTTAACAGCTCTGTGCAAGGTGTGTGTGTGTGAGAGTGCAGGTGACGCTGCAGTTTGCTCTGCATCCACCGCTGTTTGTAGGCATCTGCACGTGTCACTCACTGACTCTTTTTTTTATTTTATTTTGTGGAATTGGTGCAGCTCAATTCAATTGAAATTAACAGTGATCTATTAGTGTGACGCGCTTCCATCCGTATACAATACATTGGTTGCAAACACTATAGAAGTACAGAAAGGAGCCTTTCACAGATAGTGAACAGTTGTGTGCAGTGTTCACTGTAGTCTGTGAGGTTTTCATTTTTTGAGTGCAGATCACGCTCGTTAGTTCTTCAACCACTGCTGGTTGTAGTCTGCTGAGCGTGTGTCACTGCCTCATCCTTCACATTTTTCTCTAATTGGTGCTGCTCCATTCTATGTTAAAAAAATATAATCTATTAGTATGACGCACTTCCATCCGTATACAATACATTGGTTGCAAACACTATAGAAGTACACAAAAAAAGGGGCCTTTTACAGCTACTGAACAGTTGTCTGCAGTGTTCACTGTAGTCTGTGAGCTTTTAATTTTTTGAGTGCAGATTACGCTCCACTTAGTTCTTCAACCACTGCTGGTTGTAGTCTGCTGAGCGTGTGTCACTGCCTCATCCTTCACATTTTTCTCTAATTGGTGCTGCTCCATTCTATTTAAAAAATATATAATCTATTAGTGTGACGCGCTTCCATCCGTATACAATACATTGGTTGCAAACACTATAGAAGTACACAAAGGGGCCTTTTACAGCTACTGAACAGTTGTCTGCAGTGTTCACTGTAGCCTGTGAGCTTTTCATTTTTTGAGTGCAGATTACGCTACAGTTAGTTCTTCAACCACTGCTGGTTGTAGTCTGCTGAGCGTGTGTCACGGCCTCATCCTTCACATTTTTCTCTAATTGGTGCTGCTCCATTCTATTTAAAAAAAATATAATCTATTAGTGTGACGCGCTTCCATCCGTATACAATACATTGGTTGCAAACACTATAGAAGTACACAAAGGGGCCTTTTACAGCTACTGAACAGTTGTCTGCAGTGTTCACTGTAGTCTGTGAGCTTTTCATTTTTTGAGTGCAGATTACGCTCCAGTTAGTTCTTCAACCACTGCTGGTTGTAGTCTGCTGAGCGTGTGTCACTGCCTCATCCTTCACATTTTTCTCTAATTGGTGCTGCTCCATTCTATTTTAAAAAAATATAATCTATTAGTGTGACGCGCTTCCATCCGTATACAATACATTGGTTGCAAACACTATAGAAGTACACAAAGGGGCCTTTCACAGCTAGTGAACAGTTGTCTGCAGTGTTCACTGCAGTCTCTGAGGAATAACCACACTTAGGCCTTATAACTTTTCTGACTTTCTTTATCAATCTACCAAGATGAATAAGGCAAGGAGTAAGGCACGTGGTCGTGGCCGTGGAGTTTCAGCAGGGAGAGGACGTGGGGATTCTGTGGCTGCTGCCCCACCCAGTGACACAGCATCCACCAGTTTTCCCCGTGAGCGTTCCTTTATGCGCACTTTTGTAGGAGCTCGGCGTACCCCCCTGCTGCGGGAAGAACAAATTGAAGCCGTTGTTGGTTGGATGGCAGCCAATGCATCGACTTCAATTGCTTCCACCTCCTCTCAGGACCACAGCACTGTTGAACAACCATCTGTCTCTTCACCGCCTGCCAAATTGCCCAGGCAGTCAGAGAGCTCTGTAAAGGAGCCAGCTGAGTCTCTGCTTCTGTTCTCAGAATCTGTTGGCTTGCAAACAGGGGCCCAGCCAAGCAGCATTCTGGAATGTGAAGAAGAGGCAGTATGCAGTGATGCGCAACAGCTGTGTCTCTCTGAATCTGAAGAGGCGGGTGAGCCAGTGCCGATGGTCAGCACACCGCAGAACGCATCTGATGATGATGAGACTCAGGTGCCAGTTTCTGTTGAGCATGGTGCTGGCTAGACCACCCAACAGCAGCAGGTGTTGGAAGAGGGTACTGGAGATGATGAGGTCCAAGACCCAACATGGCGTGAGGAACAGGAAGGTGGTGGGAGCAGCTCTGAGGAAGAGATTGCCCCAACGGTTCAAACAGTAGGGAGAGGTAGGCTGCAGACTCGGTTGCCTGTAGCCTCCAGTTTGGCACCCGTTCGTAGCAGTTCTCTTCCAACAGCCAAAACGGGCGCTCCCAGGATTTGCACTGCGTGGTCCTTTTTTGACACACTTGCAGATGATATTTGCTATGTCAAATGCAAGCTGTACAATCAAAAAGTAAAAAGAGGTAAAAGTGTCAGTAACCTTAATACCACAAATATGTGGAAACATGTGCGGACAAAGCACGTGGTTGAGTTACAAAGACACACTGGAGATGTAGGCCAACCTACAGCAGCACCTACATCTTCAGCTCGTGTTGGAGCCTCTTCCTCCAGCTCACACACAGCTGGTTCGGTTTCCTCACAGGATCGCCATGGAAGAACCTCTGTCACTGTTGTCCAGAGACCCAGTGTTATTCCACCCACAGCTGCAAGTTCCCTGTCATCCTCACACTCCCAGGCCACAAAACAGCCATCGGTAGCACAGGCATGGGATAAAAGACGGCCATACTCGGCAAACCATCCACGAGCACAGGCTCTGAATGCTGGCATTGCAAAACTCCTGTCCCTTGAAATGCTGTCATTCAGGCTGGTGGAGACTGACAGTTTCCGTAACTTAATGGCATTGGCAGTCCCACAATACAATGTGCCCAGCCGATTTTATTTCAGCAGGCAAGCCGTCCCTGGTCTGCAAAAGCATGTTGAGGGAAAAATTAAACATGCGCTACTAAACGCCGTCAGTAGCAAGGTCCACCTGACCACCGATGCGTGGACCAGTACCCATGGCCAGGGACGATACCTTTCCCTCACTGCCCATTGGGTCAATGTTGTGGAGCCGGGTACAGATCTTGCGAGTGGCGCTGTACGTGTTCTGCCAACTCCAAGGATTGCAGGAATCCAGTCTGTCCACATTGACTCCTCCTCCTACTCCAGTTCCTCAGAATCATCGCTGCAGGAGCCGTCACGGTCTACCTCCACATGGACCCGTGAACGCTTACCTGTTGCGACCGATATGAGCACAGCCGTGGCCAAACGTCAACAGGCCGTCCTGAAATTAATTTCCATGGGGAATCGAGGCCACACAGCGCAGGAGCTCTGGAATGCCATCAAGCAGGAGAGCGACGTGTGGTTTTTGCCAGCGAATCTCCAGCCAGCCTTGGTAGTGTGTGACAATGGCCGAAATCTGGTGGCAGCTCTGGGCCTTGGCAACCTCACTCACATACCATGTCTGGCACATGTGCTCAACTTGGTCGTGCAGAGTTTTTTGAGGGACTATCCGGATCTTGATGCACTGCTGCACAAGGTCCCCTAGAGTGCGCTCATTTGCGACATTCCAGCATGGCCAGATCGCGCATTGCAGCTCTGCAACGCAGATTTCGCCTTCCTGAACATCGCATCATATGTGACGTACCCACCAGGTGGAATTTCACGTTACATATGTTGAAGCGGTTGTGTGAGCAGCAGCCAGCAGTAATGGAGTATCAGCTGCATCAGGCGTAATCAACTCGCAATTTGCGCCGTTCACACTTCACCACTACTGAGTGGGCCTCTATGAAGGACATCTGCCACGGTTTGCGTGCGTTTGATGAGTCAACGCGGATGGCGAGTGCAGATGATGCACTAGTCAGCCTGACTGTCCCCCTTATCTGCCTGCTTCAAAAAACACTGCAAGCACTAAGGGATGAGGTTTTGGAAGAGGTGGAGGATGAGGAGTCACAAATTCCATCACCTTCTGGACAGTCAGCGCAACGTGGTTCCTCACAAAGGGCTGGGCAGGGCTCACTTTGTGAGGAGGATGAGGAGGAGTCAATGGATGAGGAAGACATCGCTCCAGAGGGAGGTACACAACGCTCTAGTCAGTATGTAGAGCGAGGGTGGGGTGATGCAGAGCAGGCAGAGATGACGCCTCTTGCAGGGGACAGCGTTTCTTGGCCAGTTGGGAGTCTGCAGCACATGGTTGATTTCATGCTGCAGTGCCTGAGAAACGACCGCCGCATCGCCCACATTCTCACCACGTCTGATTATTGGGTGTACACCCTCCTTGACCCTCGCTACCGGGACAACTTACAAAGCCTCATCACACCGTTGAACCGGGAGCATAAAATGCGGGAGTACCAAGACACACTGGTGCAATCCATAATGTTCTCCATTCCAGCCGAGAGCACTGCTGCTGCTACTGCTTTACAAAGCAGCTCTGTGCGTCGAGGCAGTGGAGACAGCTCTGCAACAAGAGGGAGCACAAGCAGCGCCTCTGCACAGGGCAAGACCAGTATGTTCCAAATGTGGCGAAGTTTTGTGGCAGCGCCACAAATGTCTACACCATCCGAGACGGCTCCAGTCAGCAGGAGGCAACGTTTCCGTAAGATGGTGACAGACTACATGTCTTTCCCTCTCAGTGTACTCCCAGATGGCTCTTCCCCATTCAAGTTTTGGGTCTCTAAGCTGGATACATGGCCAGAGCTTAGCCATATGCATTGGAGGTGCTGGCTTGCCCTGCTGCCAGTGTATTATCTGAGCGCGTCTTTAGTGCTGCAGGTGGTGTACTAACAGACCGTCGCATGCGACTATCCTCCGATAATGTAGACCGGCTTACTTTTCTGAAAATGAACAAGGCATGGATCTCGCCTGAATTTGTCTGTCCGTTTTCAGATTAAATAACTGGTTCGCAACGTTATCCATGTCTCCTGTTATGTTCATCTTTCTACCACCTGAACTCTACTCCCTGGGCTACAACACTGCCAGTTGCTGCTCAGAAGTGTCGTGTCCACAGACCAATACACAAGCTATAGTGTTAGTGGGGTTCAGTAACGCCAGCTGTTCCCCTGCTGTGTGTCCGGCAAGAAGTCTCCTGTTCCCTACACATGCACAGAAAAACCCATGTCGAACATGCTCCAAATAGGGAAGAGCCGTCACCCTGATTGTTATGCTTAAAACAGGAAATTGTGAAGTTTTCCAGGCCTAGAATGATAAATTTTTATAACAAATATGGACAAATAATAATTTGTCATCACAGCGCATATCTGCACATGTCTATTAGAAATGGTAACAAAAACTAAAACATAGTGTTCACTTTTTGAAATTAATGTAATATTTCATACTTATCAATTAATGCTTTTTAAGGAACTTTATCTGTACCTGTAAGATAATGCAGTCAATGGATGTACGAATCATAAACATCCTCATCATCATCATCACGAGTTATATTTATGACAGACATTATAAAATACACATACTGATGCCAACTGTAACTTCACACACCATATATGAAATGGCCAGCATCTAAACCTGGTAATAATGTGCAATAATAAATTATTACATCTAGAAAGTGCATCATGCATACTGACAATAGGTAGTTATACCTGCAAGTGCTGTTGAAACAACCACAACAGATATAAATTAATAATGGTATATAGGTATCACAGTGCATAGTTACTCATGGACAATGTCGATGTAATACTGTACCTCAATAAAGTCAGCGTCAACCATTATGCTTGTTAGTCTTGTAGATTGTTAAAGAGGGAACGTGCTTTTTTTGTTGGTCATAGGTGGAGTATTAGACAGTAAATGATTACTGCTGTCGTATTTTTTGCGTCCCTAGGGCAGAATAACGCTGCGTAAGGTCACATTTTATAGAGAGTCATCTAATAGACACACGCTACCCTACCCTACGCGTGACAGTAGGAAGGTAGTGTTGACGGATAAAGCCTTGCGCAACCAGACATGCTTTTACCCTCTTCAACACTGTACAAGCAAAAAATGCATGATTACAGCCGCGGGCTTTATTGACGTACAGTATAACATCGCCATTACCCATCAGAGGCTGTCCACTGTCTGATACAGACATAGAATATACCTTTGCTATCCGTAGCCTTTGTTTCACCTACACTTGCAGGCACACACTTAAATTGTGACAATGCATAATGTTTTTTTAAATGGTTATTTTTTATCGTACATTATTGCGTCATCACATTGATGAGTCCATGCTGGACATGTCATACATGCTGTACAAAGTAACGATTTTATTAACTTAAATAATTGAAATGTCTGTGACTGTCACATATAAATTGCAATGATGATGATGAGTGACTATTACAAAATCCATTGTCTTCACTATGTTATGGTTTAACATAGCGTTCCTTAAGCATTATTCATAAATACAAAAATGGACTTTTATTCTTAAATTTACAACACTATATTTTGTAAACTAATTTTTGGGTGGTGTGTTGTTCCATTTCTTGTTGCCATGTGCATATATGCGTTTATATTTGCAGGGTCTTTATTTTTATTCTTGAAATTAGGAAAGATGTGTATCTTCGTACCGTCTTAGCCAGTAGATAGAAAAATATTTAGACTTGAGAGTCCTCAGTGGTTGATACCTTTTAATGGATAACTGAAAAGATGGTAACAAATTGCAAGCTTTCGAGGCTACTCACGTCTCTTCATCAGGCAAAGACTAAAACAAAAAATGAAGAATCACATATTTCTATACACAACAGGACACAGGAATAGTGCAATAGGTAAGACAAGTGACGTGCAGCAGAACTGTCATTATGCCAGAGGGATGAACATAAATATTGGAACAGTTCCTAGATAAGGATAGAAAGTTTTATTGCCCTCTGATTGGGGTCTGGTTTTGTGTTTTCATGCCCCTGGAAGGGCAGAGACGCAGATTCCTTAATTGATATAGAATGACATGAATCCGTGTGATCTATTCATTCAAGCACTAAGAGTGTCAAAGGTCATGATGAGCTTATATTCCGAAACCTTTCTATCTTTCTCAGATTTGAAGTTAGATTTTAATACCAGTAATTCCATATCCATCATGCTATGACCGGGCATACCAAAGTTTTTTGCCACAGGTAAATCCATTATTTTTTCTCTTATTGTGTGGCGATGATAATTCATCCTTGTTCTCAGTTTTTGGCCGGTCTCCCCCACATACAGACCCCCATTTGGACATTTAGTACATATAATTAGGTACACCACATTAGATGTGATGCAGCTGAAAGTAGCTGGGATCTTGTAGTCGTGATGGGAGTTGGGGATCTTTATCTTGTCCGTGGTCATTATAGATGCACAGGTTTTACATTTCTTCTTGTTGCAAGGAAAGGTTCCTGCAGCTGTTGGGGAGGACAGGGAGCTTCTGACAATGATGCTTCTTACATTTGGGGGCTGCCTAAAACACAGTAGTGGGGGGTCTGGAAATATGGATTGTAATATCGGGCATCTTTTTGTAGTAAAGGTTGTAGTTTCCGTGTAGCTTCCCTTAGCACCTCCAGATTTAGATTGTAGGTGACCACTACAGGCACCCGGTTATTTTCTTCTTTACCTTTGTAATGTAGCAGGTGATTCCTTGATATTCTGTTGGCTCTTGAAATTTGGTTTTCAATTGTTCTTGGATGGTATCCCTGGTTCAAAAAAGTCTTTCTGAGGCGACCCCCCACTACTGTGTTTTAGGCAGCCCCCAAATCTAAGAAGCATCATTGTCAGAAGCTCCCTGTCCTCCCCAACAGCTGCAGGAACCTTTCCTTGCAACAATAAGAAATGTAAAACCTGTGCATCTATAATGACAACGGACAAGATAAAGATCCCCTACTCCCATCAGGACTACAAGATCAAAGGTACTTTCAGCTGCATCACATCTAATGTGGTGTACCTAATTATATGTACAAAATGTCCAACTGGGGTCTGTATGTGGTTGAGACCGGCCAAAAACTGAGAACAAGGATGAATTATCATCGTCACACAATAAGAGAAAAAATAATGGATTTACCTGTGGCAAAACACTTTTGTATGCCCGGTCATAGCATGATGGATATGGAATTACTGGTATTAAAATCTAACTTCAAATCTGAGAAAGATAGAAAGGTTTGGGAATATAATCTCATGATGACCTTTGACAATGTTAGTGCTGTAATGAATAGATCACACGGATTCATGTCATTCTATATCAATTAAGGAATCTGCGTCTTTGACCTTCTAGGGGCATCAAAACAGAACACCAGACCCCAATCAGAGGGCAATAAAACTTTCTATCCTTATCTAGGAACTGTTCCAATATTTATGATCATCCCTCTGCCATAATGACAGTTCTGCTTCATGTCACTTGTCTTACCTATTGCACTATTCCTGTGTCCTGTTGTGTGTAGAAATATGTGATTCTTCATTTTTTGTTTTACTCTTAGCCTGATGAAGAGACCTGAGTAGTCTCGAAAGCTTTGAATTTGTTACCATCTTTTCAGTTAGCCATTAAAAGGTATCAACCACTGAGGACTCTCAAGTATAAATATTTTTCTATTCTTGGAATTGAAATTCATCATTTTATTGTCCTAGTAAAACTTCATTTATTCTTGTTTGAAGTACATACATTTGCAATGGCCACGTAACAAGGCAATAACTCAATATTTTATTTCAAAACCCTCCTTGACCCTGGGCTTCAACACCGCCAGTTGCTGCTCAGAAGTGTTAGATGCACAGATGAAAACAATCGCTGATGTGTTTGTGGGGTTCAGTAACGCCTGCTGTTCCCCTGCTGTGTGTCTGGCAAAAATTACTGCTGCTAACTACAAATTCAACTTCAAACATCTTATACTAGGCCTCTGCCTACACCCTCCTTGACCCTGGGCTTCAACACCGCCAGTTGCTGCTCAGAAGTGTTAGATGCACAGGTGAAAACAATCGCTGATGTGTTTGTGGGGTTCAGTAACGCCTGCTGTTCCCCTGCTGTGTGTCTGGCAAAAATTACTGCTGCTAACTACAAATTCAACTTCAAACATCTCATACTAGGCCTCTGCCTACACCCTCCTTGACCCTGGGCTTCAACACCGCCAGTTGCTGCTCAGAAGTGTTAGATGCACAGATGAAAACAATCGCTGATGTGTTTGTGGGGTTCAGTAACGCCTGCTGTTCCCCTGCTGTGTGTCCGGCAAAAATTACTGCTAGCTACCTACACATGGTGAAAAAAACATGACATGTCAAAGTGTCTAGTGCTACACATAGATATGAGGCTACACCCTGATTTCTAAGCTGTAAACAATTGAAACGTCAGCTTTAAAACCATAAAATGATTAGTCTTTGTCACAAATCTGTAACAAAATAATTGTGACATATTATTTCAGATATGCACATGTCGAAAACAAATTCTAACACAAAAGCCTACTTATGCTATAGGATACTGATGGTCAACCTTGTCACTCCATAGCTTAGACAAATCCAACTCACATCATGACTCAAATGCTGCAATGTTGGAAGTGCATAATGTGGGTTGAACTTTGACAACAGCTGCAGTGCGAAGGTTAGACTTCAGTGTTCTTGGCTTTTAAATAAAAGCATACAAGTAAATATAATAATCCAATGTTGATTAAGGGACGTGATGTACACCTGTAATATTGTGCAAACAATGCATGTAGGAATAGTCCTCTTCAACATTACTTATATTTGTGTCATTTTAAAAAATACATATTTAATTAGAAATTTAACAGCCCATATCATAAAGGTCCTTCATGTAAACATGATAATCGGTAACAAAAATCAAGCATTACCTTGTTAAAGTCAATAGTGCATAGTCACAATAGCAAAATATATACCTGTAAGTGGTGCTGAAAGAACGACAACTGATAGAATAGGTGAATGATATCTATTTATCAGACTGAATAGCGACACCTGTACAATGTCGATATAATACTGTACCTTAACAAAACAGCTGTGTCACACCTCACACGCGTTTTTCTTGTAGCTTGTTATGTAATAGGGCACATGCGTGTATGTTTCATCATAGGTGCATGTTTACTGAGTAAAGCAGTCATGACAACGCCTTTGTGTTGTCGGTACGCTTGCGATGATGAACGATGCGCACCGTGAATGTTAGTCTGCGTCATAAGACGCACAGACGCTCCAATACCCAACGCGTCACAGCAGGAAGCCAGTCTGTGCGTCCAAACAAAGGCGCAACCATACATGCACGTAACCTTTTATAAAGCTATATAAAAAAAAGTATGTAGTAGTAACGCACACTTTATTGAGGTACAGTATTACATCGCCATTCACCATCTGTGGCTATGCAGTCTCATCTATATATACCTTATCTATCCGTTGTCATGCTTGCAAGTCCACAGTCAGGCATAAATAGCTGTTTTCACTATGCACTATGCACTTTTTAAAGGTTTTGTTTGTTAATATAAATGATTGGCACATATTATGAGTATTACATGATGGAAATTTTTGATATTTTTAAAAACTTTTTAGTGATCTTATTCAGCAAATGTAAAGTTTTATGAATGTCACAGATAACTTGTAATGCTTTTTATGTTTTTAAGTCAGCCATTCATTGTCTATACAATAAAAATGGTGTACATACTGTTACTTATCCATCATTAATGGATTCTGATATGTACTTGTATGCTTTTATTTAAAACCGTATAGCAGATTATTTAACCTATTTTTATTGTGGTTTGCATTGCTTTTCAACATGTTAATGTATGCGTTTATGTTTGTAAATTATTAATTTACATATATTTTTTAAAGTAAAATCATCATCTTATGGTAATAAAGGTTATATTTCTCTTGTTTGGAGTATAGACATTTTTAATTGACACGTAACAAGGAAAATACTTGATCTAGTATTTAAACATCCTCCTTGACCCTGGGCTCCAACACCGCCAGTTGTTGCTCGGAAGTGCTGTTAGCACAGTCAACACTTGCTCCTGTGTTACTGGGGTTCAGTAATGTCAGCTGTTCCCCTGCTGTGTGAACAGCAAAAAGTCCTGCTGCCTCCACCCTGCTCTCTTCTCATCCCTGGGCTTCAACACCGCCAGTTGTTGCTCGGAAGTGCTGTTAGCACAGTCAACACTTGCTCCTGTGTTACTGGGTTCAGTTATGTCAGCTGTTCCCCTGCTGTGTGTACGGCAAACAGTCCTGCTGCCTCCACCCTGTTCTCTTCTCATCCCTGGGCTTCAACACCGCCAGTTGTTGCTCGGAAGTGCTGTTAGCACAGTCAACACTTGCTCCTGTGTTACTGGGGTTCAGTAATGTCAGCTGTTCCCCTGCTGTGTGAACGGCAAAAAGTCCTGCTGCCTCCACCCTGCTCTCTTCTCATCCCTGGGCTTCAACACCGCCAGTTGTTGCTCGGAAGCGCTGTTAGCACAGTCAACACTTGCTCCTGTGTTACTGGGGTTCAGTAATGTCAGCTGTTCCCCTGCTGTGTGAACGGCAAAAAGTCCTGCTGCCTCCACCCTGCTCTCTTCTCATCCCTGGGCTTCAACACCGCCAGTTGTTGCTCGGAAGTGCTGTTAGCACAGTCAACACTTGCTCCTGTGTTACTGGGGTTCAGTAATGTCAGCTGTTCCCCTGCTGTGTGAACGGCAAAAAGTCCTGCTGCCTCCATCCTGCTCTCTTCTCATCCCTGGGCTTCAACACCGCCAGTTGTTGCTCGGAAGTGCTGTTAGCACAGTCAACACTTGCTCCAGTGTTACTGGGGTTCAGTAATGTCAGCTGTTCCCCTGCTGTGTGAACGGCAAAAAGTCCTGCTGCCTCCACCCTGCTCTCTTCTCATCCCTGGGCTCCAACACCGACAGGTGTTACTCGGAAGTGTCATTGGCACGGGTACTCACTCCTGCCCAGACTGGTTACAGCACGCCATCTGTTTCCTGTCAGTTTAAACGTCACTTAACCTCCAATAAGTTGTCCTTTCGTGTTGCGGTCGGGTTAGCCGACTCTATGGTGCCTGGAGTTTAGGTGCTTCCTATGTGTGCTGCGGGATATGCAAATAAAGGCTGTTTCCGTTGTGACAATAGGACAATCACCCACTGTAGTACTGTGGGATTCGGTAACTGCGGCCGGCTCGCGGCCTGTCAACTTAAATTTCCATGGGTACCTTCTGCTACCCGTCCGGGTTCCAGTACCGTCAGCTGGTTCTCCGCAGTGCCTTTGACCTAGGTGCCTCCATCTCGGTATCCGAGTTCCAGCAACGTCTGCTGGTCCTTGGTAGTGCTTTGGAGCACAGGTACCTCCTGCTTAGTAACCGTGTCCCAGTAACGTCAGCTGGTCCTCGGTTGAGCCATTGGCTCTTTTACTTCTGCTGCCCCTCCGGGTTCCAGCACAGTCAGCTGGTCCTCGTTACTTGCATTGGCTCTTGTACCTTCTGCTACCCGTCCGGGTTCCAGTACCGTCAACTGGTTCTCCGCAGTGCCTTTGGCCTAGGTGCCTCCATCTCGGTATCCGAGTTCCAGCAACGTCTGCTGGTCCTTGGTAGTGCTTTGGAGCACAGGTACCTCCTGCTTAGTAACCGTGTCCCAGTAACGTCAGCTGGTCCTCGGTTGTGCCATTGGCTCTTTTACTTCTGCTGCCCCTCCGGGTTCCAGCACAGTCAGCTGGTCCTCGTTACTTGCATTGGCTCTTGTACCTTCTGCTACCCGTCCGGGTTCCAGTACCGTCAACTGGTTCTCCGCAGTGCCTTTGGCCTAGGTGCCTCCATCTCGGTATCCGAGTTCCAGCAACGTCTGCTGGTCCTTGGTAGTGCTTTGGAGCACAGGTACCTCCTGCTTAGTAACCGTGTCCCAGTAACGTCAGCTGGTCCTCGGTTGTGCCATTGGCTCTTTTCCTTCTGCTGCCCCTCCGGGTTCCAGCACAGTCAGCTGGTCCTCGTTACTTGAATTGGCTCTTGTACCTTCTGCTACCCATCCGGGTTCCAGTACCGTCAACTGGTTCTCCGCAGTGCCTTTGGCCTAGGTGCCTCCATGTCGGTATCCGAGTTCCAGCAACGTCTGCTGGTCCTTGGTAGTGCTTTGGAGCACAGGTATCTCCTGCTTAGTAACCGTGTCCCAGTAACGTCAGCTGGTCCTCGGTTGTGCCATTGGCTCTTTTCCTTCTGCTGCCCCTCCGGGTTCCAGCACAGTCAGCTGGTCCTCGTTACTTGCATTGGCTCTTGTACCTTCTGCTACATTACAAATTGAAGATTTTTTAATGTTTTTTTGGGTAATCCTCTGGATTCAACATGAAGACGGACGCCCTGATGACCACCCGAAGAAGATGACACCACAAGGTCGACGAGCATCAGCAACGCCTAAACACCATCACAAAGAAGA
The DNA here is from genome assembly GCA_033576555.1 of Oophaga sylvatica. NCBI lineage: Eukaryota > Metazoa > Chordata > Amphibia > Anura > Dendrobatidae > Oophaga > Oophaga sylvatica. Next base: position 291,358,463 of record JARQOD010000005.1, on the reverse strand, counting down.
AATAAGATTACCAACAGGACTACAGGTATGCCACTAACATATATCGCTAACGGGATCGCATAAAAACGTCACTATTTGCGTCCGTTGCGCTATTGTTCAGTGCGGCAGCTTCCAGCGACGAGCTTCCGCTGTGATCTGTCGTCTGGATCGTTCCGGACCCTATTTTCTCGTCGCGCTCCGTCTGGTAAGTATATATCGCTAGTGGGGCACTTTTCTTAGCGATTTAGCGTACTTTTGTACGCTAAAGTCGTAAGAGATCGCTAACGGCGATAGCGTCGTAACTATATCGCTAAATGTGGCCGCATTAGCGATATAGAAACAATCCGCTAGCGATCGCATTAGTATGCGTCGTTAATTGTGATCGCTAGGGATTGTTAGTGTAGCAGTACCTTAAGAAGGTTTAGACAAACTACAAGATACAGAACAAGAGACTTAAGAACAATAAGCAGAAGATCAAAAAGCAGAAGAACATGAAGTATAAGACCAAAAAGAAGAGCAAAATATATGCTCTAAATTATAAGCAGAAGAAGACTAAGCAGTGTATGGGGGTGAGTCCGTTCCTCCTCGTGGTGCCCCTGGAAAATGCCTGCTGCTGCAGGCTAAACTGAACACGGACATATACTGTTGTAATTTAAATCTTTTGTGACAGCAAGAACGGAAGGATGAAAAATTCATACTTTGACAGATTACAAGTACAGGAATCTCTGTCACAAATAAGAATATGATGAAGAAGATGAAGTACAATATGAAGAAGAATAATAGTTGAAGAATATGAGTAATGTTAACAAAAAGATGAATAGCAAGAAGTTTAAGAAGAAGATAAAGAGGGTGAAGATGAAGAATAATTTGATGAAAAAGATGATGCTGCTGAAGATTATGAAGGAGAAAGTGTGTCAAAAGTTAAAAAGGTGAAGAGCATGGAAGTTGTGAAATATACATATTTGCCAAAATAGAAAAAACGTTAACAACATTGTCAATTTCTTCGTCAATCCGAACAAAAATATTTATGCTATTCCATTTGATTGGGTTAAACATCTATGCCTTTAATGTCTCCTTAACCTTCCCCAATACATTCTACATTACTCTTTGTTGTTTTCCTTCATGTACAATTAACCAACAAGGCAAGAATGTTTTTTTTTTAATTCCGATATTTTGCTCCCATAGACTTACATTGGATTTCCGGTATCGGTATCGGGTATCGCCGATATTTTTGGGGTATCGGCGATACCATTCCGATTCTGATACTTTTGGATATCGGAAAGTATCGCTCAACTCTACTTGCAACCCATCTCTATGTTGTATACACGTATATAGTGATTCAACGTCAAAGCTTACTAGCCACATATCACTATCCATAGGGATTCCTTCAATTTTCTTAAGGACATCACCAGTATCCCTGACATAGGAGGGGAGATCCATGACTATTGGTTTGAGATAGAAATCCAGATATTTGGAAATAAGTTCGCACAGGCTCCCATTGCCTGATACAATGGGGCGTCCTGGAGGTGTAGTACAGTTTTATGTACTTTAGGAATTAAATATATACACGCTGTCTTAGGGTATTTAGGTATCAAATTGTTCCTTAATTCCTTGGAGATAATTCCCTCTCTGAATGCTTCCTCCAAGATTTCATTAATCTCATTCAAATAGGCTAAGGTGGGATTATAGGTCATTTTCTGGTAGCATTCATTATCTCGTAACTGTCTAAGGGCTTCCTTTTCATACATTTTTACTGGCCATATCACCACGTTCCCCCCTTTGTCCGCAGGCTTTATAATTACCTCATTGAGGTTACGTAATTCATGTATTGCCTGTCTTTGGGCAAAGGGCAGGTTTCCGTGCGTGATATGTGGGGACATTTTTTTAAACTCATCTGTTACTAATTTGACAAACAATTCCACATTGGGAGAGATGTTTAGAGGGGGAAACTTTTTAGGTACCGGTGGTTTAAACTTACCCCTATAATCTGATGTTTCACTCTCCTCATTTAATTCTTCCAGAATAGAAATAACTTCCAGTTCTCTTGTACTCCACTCCTCTCCAATTTGTCTCTTTTCATGCAGTTTTTTAAGTATGAGCTTGCGTGCAAATAGATGCAAGTCTGTCACTGCTGAGAAAGAATTAAATGGGGCTGTGGGTGAAAATGAAAGGCCAAGACAAAGGACCTCCTTTTGGGGTTCTGTAAGTTCAATATCAGATAAATTTATTACCTGCAGACTTAAGGATGTTGTCCCATCAGTTCTCCTATCTCTCTTTTTGTAGTGATCATAGCGCCTTCTATTAACATTTCTCCTTAGGTTATACATACAATTTCCATCCCTATTTTCATCTTCTCTAGATGAGGTGGATGATACAGAGGATGATCTTATGCTACTCCCTCCGTTTTTAGTATGGGTCTGCCATCTATAGATTGTTCCACTCTTAAAGTCATTTAGATCTCGTTAAAATTTTTTGGATTTAGTATCTTTTACTTCTTTTTCCCAAATATTTAATTGGGTATCCATATCTTTATAGAAGGCCTCAGCTTCTAATCCAGAAATTTTTTCAAGTAATTTTGCTTTTGTTGCCTCAATATCTGAGTCTAATTTATCGAGACTTTTTTTATTATTACCAATTAGCAATTCTATTAGAGACCTAGAGCAGATATTACAGGCCTCTTCCCATCTGGTTTTAAAGGTTGGATCTTCAACTGGATAGGAGGGCAGGATCCTCACTCTTAGTCCCCTAGGAATGAGGTTTTTAGCCAAATAATTTTCAAGTGATGCTTTGGTCCACCACATTCTAGTTCTTTTCTTAAGTAATGTCTTCATAGAGCTCCTGAGGTCTGATTTCTGCCCACTCTCTACAGAATCACTGGATATGACATCCCCGTTAAAAACTGTGTCCATACAAGTAAGCCAGGTATGGTCTCTGGCCTTTATGTCCATACTGGTCCAAATGTCTGTAACAAAGTACAGAACCAAAATCACAAAATATCCTACTGATATAGACCTATTTAAATGGCACTTCCCATACTGAATATTAATCCAAAAAAGCATTGGAAGCATTTTGCCAAAAAATTACAATTTTTTATTAGAAAAAACACAGTCATAACTAACAATAGACAGTTAAAATACCTATAAAAATGGGATGTATATACAGTATGCTCTCATGGCTGTTAATGCTGACTATGACAGATATATAGCCTAAATCAATGGTAGGTACTGATACTGTATCGCATGTAGCTACAACTCTAATACATAAGAAGTAACTGCGACGCTGTGGGTTACCGTGGTGACGCGTCCAGTCGGAGTCGTAGCAGTTCCCTCCTCGTCCTGATGTGTCGGGTGGGAGGTGGCTGCACGGCCAACGGGGGCGCTGCCATGGTGCGTCACACGCCGAGGGCGGCAGGGTTTCGCACACATGTGGCGGACATAACTGGTAAATGCAATCTTTTGAAAATATATATAAGGGCACATTTGTATATATGTCACATCTACTAACCCCCTAACGACGAAGCTAACGCGAAACGCGCATCGGGGAACTCCTGGCTTATATCAAGGTTGTATATGCTCTATGACCAGCACTATAGTACTGTTTTTGATTATGCTTTATGGGTGTACTTATGGGGCTATAGCGGGCACTATCTTACTATAACCTGTCATTTTGACAATATGTTGCTCGTTATTCTGGCACCTTCATAACTACACTAAGCGGTATACTATCTGGTGTATATATATTTGGTAGCAGTAGTTACAATATCGATGGTGGCAAACCACGTGTTATATTAACACACACAGTATCTCAGTTCATTTTGGACTAGTATGCACGTATTACTGCTTCTTATGTATTAGAATTATAGCCATAGCGGGCACTATCTTACTATAACCTGTCACTTTGACAATATGTTGCTCGTTATTTTGGCATCTTCATAACTACACTAAGCGGTATACTATCTGGTGTATATATATTTGATAGGAGTAGTTACAATATCGATGGTGGCAAACCACGTGTTACATTAACACATACAATACCTCGGTTCACTTTGGACTAGTATGCACGTATTACCGCTTCTTATGTATTAGAGTTGTAGCTACATGCGATACAGTATCAGTACCTACCATTGATTTAGGCTATATATCTGTCATAGTCAGCATTAACAGCCATGAGAGCATACTGTATATACATCCCATTTTTATAGGTGTTTTAACTGTCTATTGTTAGTTATGAGTGTGTTTTTTCTAATAAAGAATTGTAATTTTTTGGCAAAATGCTTCCAATGCTTTTTTGGATTAATATTCAGTATTGGAAGTGCCATTTAAATAGGTCTATATCAGTAGGATATTTTTAGATTTTAAATTCATTTGGCAACATATTTGATTAATAAAAGTATGAGTTTCCATGGAAAACACAAAATTGTCTGGGTGACTCCAAACTTTTGAACGGTAGTGTGTATATATACACTCCCTGACAGAAGTTATATCGCTTATCCATGTTATGTAAATCAAAGCTTATAACCTGACGTTAAATTCATCCATTGGTTTTATAAATTACTATTTTGAAAGCTGAAACCCTTCAAAATTTGGTTTAGGTTAAGAAAATTAATTGGCATCAATGCTGAAATATTGATCATGTAATGAACACAGAATGGTCAAATTTTGGCAAGACAAAAGTTTTGTCGCCCACAGAAAGTAATGTGATATTTAAACAAATAATTATCTTAAAATACAAATATATGTTGCATAACATTGGTGAATGAAGTTGTGGTGCTATTAGAGTCATATTTCATATTTTGTGTGACTTCCATGAGCTTGAAGGACTGCATCCATGCGGTTCAACAATGATTATTCAATTTATTAATGAAGTCATCAGGAATAGCAAAGAATGCAGTCTTACATGCCTCCTAGAGTTGTCATCCAAGCTTCCTCTTTCATCCTACCCCAAACGTGCTCAATGATGTTCATGTCTGGTGACTGGGCTGGCCAGTCCTTGAGCACCTTGATCTTTTTTGCCTGGAGGAACTTTGTTGTAGAGATGGATGTATGAGATGGAGCACCATCCTGCTGCAGAATTTGACCCCTTTTATGATTTGGAATGTAAGAGGTAGCTAAGACGTCTTGATATTTTAGGCTATTGATATTGACTTCCATCTTGCAAATGTTTCGCACACCCCCATACTGAATCTAACAACAGACCATGATCTTTCCACCACCAAATTTAACTGTTTTCTGGGTGTATTTTGGATCCATACGGGCTCCAGTAGGTCTCCTGCAGTATTTGCGGCGGCTGTGGTGAAATTCTACTGAAGATTCATCAGAGAAATGCTCCTTCTGCCACTTTTCCAGCGTCTATCTGTTTAGCAGGCTGTTGGACTTTGCAAATGCCACACGGTTTTATATTTGCCTTTTGTTTTGTGCTGGCTTCTGGGAACTGATTCGACCATGGAGGCCATTTCGAGACAGAATCCTACAAACTGTTCTAGTTGACACATGGACTTGAGGTGACCAGGCCTGTTGGAGCTCTGCTGCAGTGGAAGAGGGGCTTGCTTTGGATTTTCTAACCAACAAACGTTCCTCCTGAGCAGTTGTCTTGCGGAGTCTGCCAGACCTGGGCTTGTCAAACACATCTCCAGTCTCTTCAAATCTTTTTTTAATTCTTTGTACTTGACGCTGAGACACATTTAAGGTGCGAGCCACCTCTGCAGTGGATCTGGTCTTCAGCCTCTTGATAATCCAGCATTTGGTCGCAGGGTGGATTTTTGACATGTTGTCAGAGCTCAAGTTGCAGTTCAAGTGAAGGTCTGGGGTGCTAGGTTTCTTTTTATACACACCCACTAATTAACTGATCATTTACTGAGCACTGGTGAGGATGTAAACTAGGATTGGGTGCATTATATGACCATGCGACAAAACTTTTGTCTTGCCAAAATCTGACCATTCTGTGTTCATTAAATGATCAATATTTCACAATTGATGTCAATTTATTTTCTTAACCTCAAGCAAATTTGGGAGGGTTTCAGCTTTCAAAAGAGTAATTTATAAAACTAATGGATGAATTTATCGTTAGGTTATAAGCTTTGATTTACATAACATGGATAAGCGACTTCTGTCAGGGAGTGTATATATATATACATATATATATACAGTATATATACAGGTGCATCTCACAAAATTAGAATATCATCAAAAGTTAATTTATTTCAGTTCTTCAATACAAAAAGTGAAACTCATATATTATATAGACTCATTACAAACAGAGTGATGTATTTCAAGTGTATATTTCTGTTAATGTTAATGATTATGGCTTACAGCCATTGCAAACCCAAAAGTCATTATCTCAGTAAATCAGAATACTTTATAAGACCAGCTTGAAAAAATGATTTTAAAATCCGAAATGTTAGCCTACGGAAATCTATGTTAAGTTAATGCACTTAATACTTGGTCGGGGCTCCTTTGGCATCAATTAATGCATCAATGCGGCATGGCATAAAGGAGATCAGTCTATGGCACTGCTGAGGTGTTATAGATGCCCAGGTTGCTTTGATAGCAGCCTTCAGCTCGTCTGCATTGTTGAGTTTGGTGTTTCTCATCTTCTTCTTGGCAATACCCGTTTGCTGGCCAATCAAGCACAGTGATACTATTGTTTTAAAACCAGGAATTGGCACTTTTGGCAGTGTGGACAGGTGTCAACTCCTGCTGGAGAATGAAATTTCCTGATAGACATTTGCGCTGACTTTGGTCTTGATAAAACACTATGGACCTACACCAGCCGAGGATATGGCTCCCAAACCCATCATTGATTGTGGATATTTCCCACTAGACCTTGGAAATCAAGGTCCCAGAGTCTTGAGGAAGAGTGGAAAGACAGACAATCCAAGCTGCTTAAGGTCTAGTGTGAATTTTCCACGATCAGTGATGGTTTGGGGAGCTATGTCATCTGCTGGTATAGGTACACTCTGTTTTATCAAGACCAAAGTCAGCGCAGCCATCTACCAGGAAATTTTAGAGAACTTTATGCTTCCCTCTGCCAACAAACTTTTTGGAGTTGGAAATTTCATTCTCCGCAGGACTTGGCACTTGTCCACACTGCCAAAAGTAACAATACCTGGTTTAAAACCAACAGTATCAATGTGCTTGATTGGCCAGCAAACTTGACTGACCTTAACGCCATAGAGAACCTATGAGGTATTGTCAATTGTAATGATGAGCGAGCATACTCGGTAATGCTTGGTACTCTCCCAAGCATCGCTGTACTCGCGGTGCTCAACGAGCACCGAGCATTTCTGGGATTGTTCGGCAGGAGTTTGGGTCCACGCCCAGCATTTTTGGCATCTTTAGAGCGCCAATCAACATGCAGGGATTGTGTGCTAGGCACTGTAATGCCACAGCCTTGTTGGTTGTGACATTACAGTGATTGGCTGGCCGCAGAGCATCATCAGGTCTATATCAAACCTGACGCCGCCCTGCACATCACATTCAGCTCCGGAATCAGGTAGTGTAAGGAGAGTTGCTGCCGAGATAGGGTCAGATTTGGGGGTTTCAAAGATAGTGTGGGTATACCATAATTGAATACACAAATCCAGCTAAATGAACAGTCCTGCTAAGGACTAATTATGGGGTATACAGATTGCAGTGCTAGGTAGGCATGGAGTGTATGTGGGTATATAGATATAAGTAGCAGGCAGGCATTGTATGTGGCATACTTCATTGCATACATCAAGAGGGTCCATTCCATTACTGTCTGCTGCTGCCTATTACATATACTGTCCGTATATTCATAGCCCCAGGTATCATTGGCCAAGAATATTTTTTTTTGCATCTTAATTCTGATTATTTAATTCAAAATGAATCCAGAGCACACAATTTTTGCTCCATTTGCTTGTTGGGACTGCAGAATAAAGCTAGATCCTTTTCATAGTACAGCGTGAAAATCCAGCTATTTTAAACAGGTTTGCCCATCCCAGTGATCAGATCTGAGTACGCATAAAATTCTACTATTTTTGTGGTACTGTAAAAATTTTTTGGAGACTTATACAATTTCTTGACACCATTTAGCTGCCAAAAAATAATTAGCTACAAGACTGATATTTTACTTTGGGTTTTGTCTGCCACACGGATCGCATATCATTGCGCTCAAAATTGTGCCATTTTAGCCCTCCATAGAATTGTTTTTGTTGTGTCTTAGCCTACTTACTGATACAATTTTGCTGGCCAAAAAAAAAAATACAGGCCAGATATTTGAAAATGGGCTATCTCTGTCAGACACCTCATTTATCTGTGGTCTAAAAATTGTGGCATTTGAGGCCTCCATTTAACTGCTTTTGCTGTGTGTTACCCTAGTTCTTGACACTATTTTGCTGTGAAAAAAAGAAAAATACAGGTCACATATTTTACAGTCTAGTTTCTCTGTCGCACAACTCATCTATCTGTGGGCTACAAATTGTGGCATTTGAGGCCTCCATTCAACTGTTTTTGCTGTGTGTTACCCTAGTTTTTGACACTATCCTCCTGTAAAAAAATTAAAATACAGACCACATATTTTACAGCGTAGTATCCCCGTCACACGCCTCATCTATCTGTGAGCTACAAATTTGAGGCCACCATTCATCTGTTTTTGCTGTGTGTTACACTAGTTCTTGACACTATCTTCTTGTAAAAAAATAAAAATACAGGCCACATAATTCACAATGTAGAATCTCCGTCACACGTCTCATTTATCTGTGGGCTACAAATTTTAGCATTTGAGGCCTTCATTCAACTGTGTTTTGCTGTGTGTTTATTCAATTATTAACACTATTTTGCTGAATAAAAAAATACAGGCCACATATTTTACAGTGTAGTATCTCCGTCATATGCCTTTTCTATCTGTGGGCTACAAATTGTGGCATTTGAGGCCTCTATTCAACTGTTTTGCTGTGTGTTACTCTAGTTTTTGACACTATTTTGCCATAAAAAATAAAAATACAGGCCACATATTTTACAGTGTAGTATATCCATCACGCGCCTCACCTATGTGTGGGCTACAAATTGTGGCATTTGGGGCTTCCATTCAACTGTTTTTGATGTGTGTTTCTCCAATTATTAACACTATTTTTCTGTATAAAAAAATATATAGGCCACATATTTTACAGAGTAGTATCTCCATAACATGCCTCATCTATCTGTGGGCTACAAAATTTTGGCATTTGTGACCTCCATTCAACAGTTTTTCTGTAAAAAAAAATAAAAATACAGGCCACATACAGTGTAGTACCTCTGTCACAAGCTTCATCTATCTGTGGGCTACAAATTGGTTACATTTGAGGCCTCCATTCAACTGTTTTTGCTGTGTGTTACCTTAGTTTTTGACATTATTTTCCTGTAAAACAAAAAAATACAGGCCACATATTTCGCAGTGTAGTATCTTCGTCACACGCTTCATCTATCTTTGGGCTACTTATTGTGGCATTTGAGGCCTCCATTCAACTGTTTTTGCTGTGTGATACCCTAGTTCTTGACACTATTTTCCTGAAAAAAATAAGAATACAGGCTACATATCTTACAGTGTAGTATCTCCGTCACACGCCTCATCTATCTGTGAGCTACAAATTATGGCATTTGAGGCCTCCATTCAACTGTTTTTCCTGTGTCTTAGCCTAGTTATTGACACCAGTTTGCTGAAAAAAAAAATTGTCACCTACAGGCCAGATATTTTAAAATGTAGTTTTCCCACAAAGGGATCTCATATAAGTTCGCTCCAAATTCAGCCATTTGTAGTGAATGTGGAAAATATTGTAGTCCATTTAAAATGGGCAAGGCACGTGACAAGGGACGGGGAAGTGGACGTCATGGTGATGGTGCATGCAGAAGCCGAGGCTGTTATCAAGCTGAAATTGGGCAACAACAAACACCCATATCTTTTCGCTCGACCTCCCTATCCCAATTACTAGGGGACTACAGCAGCACACTACTATTGAACCCAGAGCAGTGTCTAAAGGTTGTTGGTTGGATAGCGGATAATGCTTCTAGTCACTTTGCCACCACCACCACCCTGTCTTCCACACATTCAAGCCATGAGTCTGGACCGCATATTCCTCACCCTGATCCTCCTTCCTCCCACCATGCCGAGTGCCCGGAGACAACTCATCCCACACTTGGACACTCCGAAGAGCTGTTCACTATTCCATTTTTAGATTCGGGCCTCTCGCCCGGTCCACTTGAAGCGGGCAAGAGGAGATCGCATGTAGCGATGCCCAAATATTTGAGCAGCCACGGTCATACAAAGGTGACAGTGGAAACGTGTCACAAGAGGTGGACGATGATGAGACACAATTGCCAGAAAGTCAGGAGGAGGACCAGAGTGCGGAAGTGGAAGACGAGGTGGTGTATGATATAGTGACCCAACCTGGCAGGAGGACATGCAGAGTGAGGACAGCAGCACACAGAGAGAGGGAGGCATATCACCCAACAGGCAGGAAGAAGCAGTGTGGGTGGCCGCAGACAGAAGGCGGGCAACCGTTCCTCATAACACCAACACAATGAAAGTTGGCAGTACAACTGTTAGGTCTTCCTGAGTCTGGTTGATTTTTAAAGTCTGTTGATAACCTCAAACAGGCCATTTGCACTTGCCATGCCCGCATCAGCATGGGTGGCAAAACTACCAGCCTGACCACCACCAGCATGATCAGTCACATGGCAGCAAAGCACCTGACTTTGTGGGCCGAACCCCAGGCTCCAGGAACAGTGTCTGTGGGTGACATCACTGCTTCTTCCACTGTTATGTGTGCAAGCCAATCCACTGTCCACGGGCCAGGCGAAGATGCCTCCTGCCCTGCATCTGTCGTTGCCCACACTCAACTAGCACCATAATCAAGCACGTCCACATCCCTTTTCCCAGCACATCCTTCAGTTGTCCATAATCCATTTTTTGGAACCCAAGCAGAAATACACACCCCATGCCCCACAGGCCACAGTACTAAATTCACACATTTCTCGTCTGCTTGCGCTCAAATTGTGGCCTTTTAGGCTCGTGGAGACTGAAGCTTTTCACAAACTGATGGCAGCGGCCGTCCCAAGGTACTCGGTCCCCAGACGCCACTATTTCTCCTGGTGTGCTGTCTCAGCATTACACAAGCACGTATCCCACAACATTACCCGTGCCCTCAACAATGCTGTTACTGGGAAAGTACACCTAACCATTAGAGTTGAGCAATACTTTCCGATATCCTAAAGTATCGGAATCGGAATGGTATCGCCGATATCACTAAAATATCGGCGATACCCGATACCGATACCGGAAGTCCCATGTAAGTCTATGGGAACAAAATATCGCAACTAAAAAAACCCCATTCTTTCCTTGTAAACACTAAATATACACACATAGAATACATATATATATATACATACATGTCATTGTGACATATATATATACATATATGTATCGTTTATACACTTCTACATAGTAAAATATCCTCTCTGATTCAATTGCCGGGTAAAGCCGGCTTCAGTGAAAAGACAGAAGCACCCGACATGAAATGACACTTGGTGTACATAGGGTTAACCATGTCTTTTCATGTCGTTTGCTATCTGATTTGCACAAACAATTAAATCAGTCTATGTGTGCAAAATTTCACACCTGTAGGGGTTAATTAAAGGTGTAAATTCGTTGTAAAAAAAACGGACTTTTTTGCTACGAATTTACACCTTTAATTAACCCCTACAGGTGTGAAATTTTGCACACATAGTCTGATTTAATTGTTTGTGCAAATTAGATAGCAAAGGACATGAAAAGAATGGTTAACCCTATGTACACCAAGTGTCATTTCATGTCGGGTTCTGCATTTTCACAAAAGCCGGCAATTGAATTAGCGGCTATTATACTATGTAGAAGTGTATGAACTACAAATATAAATATATATATATATGTGTCACAAATTCAATGACATGTATATATATATATATGAGGTGTAAAATTGCTGAAAAAAAATGCGTGGGCTCCCGCCCTATTTTCGCAACCAGACAGACAAAGCCAGTGAGTGGGGGCAGATAATAATAGCCCAGAGAGGGACCATTATTTTTGCCCCCCCCCGGCTACTAACATCTGCCCCCAGACACCCCAGGAAAGACAAATCTATAATTAGATTCGCCCTTTCTGGCACTTTGCCCGTCTATTCCCATTGCCCTGTAGCGGTGGCGAATGGGTTAATATGGGGTTAAAGCCACCTTGCTATTGAAAGGTGACCTTAAGCCAGGTTAATAATTGAGAGCTGTCAATTAGACAACTATCAATTATTAATCCTATTGCATGAAATAAAAATAAAACACACACACTTTAATTAAAAATCATTTTAATGAAATAAAGACACATGTTTTTGACCATATTTTATTTTACTGCAAAAACCATTTCCTGTAATAAAAATAAAATAAAAAAGCAAAATTATTCTTACCTATCCCATGCACAGTCAGGTCCCACGGTGTAATCCTTCAGAAAGGGTTAATGTTTACTGCAGGGACCGCAGCTAATGCTGCAGCCTCACAGTAAACCCCAAATGAATGAGTTCCTCTCCTGCCTGACAGGAGAGTAAAGGCTGGGTGTCACATAACGATACACCAGCGATCCCGACAACGATATGCACTTGTCAGGATCGCTGGTGTATCGCTACATGATCGCTGCTGAGCTGCCAAACAGGCAGCTCAGGCAGCGATCTGGGACAGCGACACTGCGGGTAACATCGCTTAAGGGCCCGTCTCACATAGCGATATCACTACCGAGATCGCTGCTGAGTCACAAGTTTTGTGACGCAGCAGCGAGCTCACCAGCGATATCGCTGTGTGTGACATTCAGCGACGATCAGCCCCCCTGCCGGGTATCGCTGATCGTCGCAGAAATGTCAGGACCTTTTTTTGATCGCTGGTTTCCCTCTGACAGGCACGCATCGCTGCGTGTGACAGGCGGGAGACCAGCGATCCGCTGGTAACCAAGGTACACAGCGGGTTTCCAGGCACCGCGCAGCGCTTGGAAACCCGCTGTGTACCTTGGATACCAGCTCCCTGCATCAGGGCGCTGGTATCCAAGGTACACAGCGGGTTTCTAGGCACAGCCCCGCGCCTGGAAACCCGCTCTGTACCTTGGTTACCAGCGGATCGCTGGTCTCCCGCCTGTCACACGCAGCGATGCGTGCCTGTCAGCGGGAAACCAGCGATCAAAAAAAGGTCCTGACATTTCAGCGACGATCAGCGATACCCGGCAGGGGGGCTGATCGTCGCTGAATGTCACACACAGCGATATCGCTGGTGAGCTCGCTGCTGCGTCACAAAACTAGTGACTCAGCAGCGATCTCGGTAGCGATATCGCTATGTGAGACGGGCCCTTAAGTGGAAAGCTTAATTGATTGCTTTCCACTTTCACTTCAGGTCAGCCAGGGACACAATCAGTGACGTCAGAGGGAACTGATTAACAAAAATAGGGGTTCCCTTCGAAAAAAAAATGGCGTGGGGTCCCCCCTATTTTTGTTAACCAGCCAGATGAAGCAGACCGCTGAGGCCTGGATTTTCAGGCTGTTAAGGAGCCAAGATCCATGGACCTTGCCAGCCTGATAATACTAGGCCACAGCAGTCTGCATATCTTGGCTGATTAACAAAAATAGGGGATCCCCTCGAAAAAAATTGGCGTGGGGTCCCCCCTATTTTTGTTAACCAGCCAGATGAAGCAGACCGCTGAGGCCTGGATTTTCAGGCTGTTAAGGAGCCAAAAATCCATGGACCTTGCCAGCCTGATAATACCAAGCCACAGCAGTCTGCATATCTTGGCTGATTAACAAAAATAGGGGATCCCCTCGAAAAAAATTGGCGTGGGGTCCCCCCTATTTTTGTTAACCAGCCAGATGAAGCAGACCGCTGAGGCCTGGATTTTCAGGCTGTTAAGGAGCCAAGATCCATGGACCTTGCCAGCCTGATAATACCAGGCCACAGCAGTCTGCATATCTTGGCTGATTAACAAAAATAGGGGATCCCCTCGAAAAAAATTGGCATGGGGTCCCCCCTATTTTTGTTAACCAGCCAGATGAAGCAGACCGCTGAGGCCTGGTTTTTCAGGCTGGTAAGGATCCAATATCCATGGACCTTGCAAGCCTGATAATACCAGGCCACAGCAGTCTGCTTAGCTTGGCTGGTTAACAAAAATAGGGGATCCCCTCGAAAAAAAAACGGCGTAGGGGTCCCCCTATTTTTGTTAACCAGCCAAGTAAAATGCAGACTGCTGCGGCCTGGTATTAAAAGACTGTCAAGGCCCATGGATTTTGGCCCTCAACAGCCTGATAATACCAGGCTACAGCAGCCCCACATTTGACGCATCAAAAGATGTGCCAATTGTGGCACTTTACCCGGCTCTTCCCACTTGCCCTGTAGCGGTGGCAAGCGGGGTAATAAGGGGTTAATGTCACCGTTGATTGCACGGTGACAATAAGCCCGGTTAATAATGGAGAGGCGTCAATAAGACACCGATCCATTATTAATCCCAAAGTTATTAAATGCATAAAAAAATGACAAAGCAAGAAAAAAGTATTTTAATGAAATAAAAGAGACAACACAGTTTTCATTAATTTTATTGTACTCTCATTCCTGCGACGCCATCGATCTCCTGTAAAAAAAGAAAAAAAAAAAAACCAACAGTATACCACCTGTCCGACGCAGTCCATAACGACAGTCCCACGACGATCCAACTCTGCTACATCGCAATGACAGGCAGAGCCTGTCATCGCGACGCAGCACAGCTGATTACCTGCTTCCCCGGCGGTGACGTCATCGGACTGACTGCTTTACGGCCGGGATTACCCAGCAGTCACTGCAGTTATCGCGAGAAACTGCATGTGACCGCCGGGGAGAAGAGGATGGCGGCCATTAAGCAGTCCGGGATGTGACCGCCGGAGATCTTCTGACAGGTAAGTGCCGCTGACTCCTGACAGACCCGACCGACGGACACTGACAGTGACAGTGACAATCCCGATTCCGGTATCCGATAAGACGAAAATATCGGAACTCGGAATCGGAATTCCGATACAGCCAATATCGGCCGATACCCGATATTTGCAGTATCGGAATGCTCAACCCTACTAACCATGGATACGTGGACAAGTGCTTGTGGGTAGGGACAGTACATCTCACAGACGGCACACTGGGTTAACATAGTGGAAGCGGGGACCCAGTCAGACCTTGGGATGGAACACGTTCTACCGACGCCAAGGATTGCGGGCCCTTGGTCAATCAGGGTTGCCCCCACAGTCTACAGCTCCTACACCTCATCCTCCTCCTCTTCAGCCTCCATCTCCGAAATGACCACATAATTCACAAGCTGGAAGCACTGCAGCACTGCCTCAGCCATGCAGCAACAGGCTGTGCTGAAGTTAATATGCTTAGGTGACAAACCACACAATGTTGAAGAGTTGTGGACAACTCTGAAAGAGCAGTCAGATCTGTGGCTGACTCCGCTGAACCTACAGCCAGGCATGGTCATGTGTGACAATTGCCAGAACCTGGTGGCGGCTCTGAGGTGTGGCGAGCTCACACAAGTAATATGCCTGGCCCATGTGCTTAACCTCGTTGTTCTACGGTTTCTCAAAAGCTACCCAAAGCTGCCAGATTTGCTTATGAAAGTACACAGTGTGTGTGCCCATTTTAGAAATTCAGCTACAGCTTCTGCCGCCCTTGCCGTGCTTCAGCAGGGTTTGCAGCTTCCGGCTCAACGACTGGTGTGTGATGTCCCCACGTGTTGGAACTCTACACTGCATATGTTGGAAAGGATTTGTGAGCAGAAGAACTGCCCTACCAGGCCATCGGTATTCAGTTCAGACTTCACACATAAGACCTCAGAAGTGAAAAAAATTTCAGGGAGAGTTTTTAGACCTTCCAGAGCATGGCCCGAGGTTTGGGGTGTCACACTAGGCTGCAATTTTTTGGGAAGAGGATGGAGAAAACCTTACTGATTACCAATGTCCCCGTGATTTCGTGTTTTTTTTATTGGGTATCCAAGTGGACATGTGGCATAACTGGCTCTTTGCTTAGAGATCCGGGCCCTCCCCTGCGCTGCGTTTGTTACAGCAGGTTTTTTTTGCCCCCTGGGGGAATTTTAACTGATAGGCATCCGCCCGGGCAAATGAAAAATGCGACAGTTGATCTTATAAAAATGAAACAAGGACTGGAGGGCCAGACTTCTCTACCCACCGAATGATAAAGCGAAAAATAACCCAAAAAAAGTGCTCTTTTTGGGAGGTTATTCCCCTGACCTCTTTACACCCACACTAGGCTTCCCGATTTTTGGCTATTTGGTGTTTCCTTTCCTTTCTCATCCTATCATCCCCCACCATAAACACCAGGTGACCCTGGACATGATCAACAGCCCTGGTTTTTGTGTAAAAGGGGGGTTTTTAATGCCCCAAAAAAAATTGTTTTAACGTATATTGATGTGTACCCCCCGGGGGAAAAAATTTTTTTTGCCCTAAATTAGTGTATGGGGATTTCAAGTATAGGAAACCCCCTGTTTAAAATTTGGGAAAGTTTAAGGCGACTCCTCCCCATTTTTTCAACCCACCACTAGATCCGGGTGAAGTGTTCCCTGAGCAAAAGTTACAAAAAATTAAAAGACCCGACAGTTTTATAAAATCAGCTTCTTACATGTCTGCGCCATTCCATTTTAGTGCAGTTGAATTCGAGAAACCGTTCTACTAATGTGCTTTGATTAGGTGATCATCGAAAAAAAATTTTTTATTAACGAAGAAAAGTAAAAAAAACACTGTGTGGGTTCCAATCCTCTTTGCAATGGACAATGGAGGCAAAAAAAGTGCAAGTAATACCCAAAAGTAAAAGGAAAAAAAAAATAACTTTTAACCATGCCAAAGGGTTAAAAAAAAGTCTTTGGTGAGGAAAAGAAGCCTCATTTTGGCTTTTTTAGAGATGGTACATGAGCGTCATGTTGCCTCCCTCTTAAAATTTCTAAAACGGCAGTCCCTTTTTAAAAAAGGCAAGCGCAGACTT
>JARQOD010000005.1:291266260-291341378 GCA_033576555.1 Oophaga sylvatica | reverse complement strand
AGGCAATTTGGGGGTGATGAGACAAAAAAAAAATTTTTGGGGCCAAAATCTTTAAATTTTACTTTTGGGGAAAAGAGGTAAAAAAGGGCCCCAAATGATAAAAGGGAAAACACCATTCCAAATGTAAACCCCACAGAGGTGGATGGGCTGATGTTTGGAGATTGTGGGGAACCACAAAGGCCGGGGGAAACGGGGGTCAAATTTGAAAAAAAAGATGAATGCAGCACTTTTTATCAGCAAAATTTTGGGAGGAAAATTTTGCAATCTTTCACCCCGGGGGAAGCTGCGCATGGGTGTATTTGGGATGCCCCAACTGGCAACGATCCAAAACAAAAAGGCCCAAGTTAAACCTATCTTTGGGGGCTACACCCAAAACAAAGTGTAGGTTTTGGTGGTTTATTTTCAGTCTCCTGGCCTCATTATCATTGAACCCTCTCGGGAGGGTTCCCAAGGGACGCAGTTCATGCTAGGGAAACCCCTGAATTTACAGGAATGGGGCTTTTTGTCAAGAAGAGTGGGGGAGCTTTCCATCTGGGAAAATAAAAGAACCCCTTTTCCCAACTATAAAAAAGGGGTTCAAGCTTTCATTGAGCTAGAGGGGACAATACATGGTATTTAAAAGAAATGGGGTATGTGAACTTTTGATCAGGGTCATTTGGGTGTTTTGGGTTGTCATTATGATTTAAAAAGAGAAAACACAGAAGTTTGACAATAAATGGCTTCACCCAACCACTAACCATGAGTGGAGAAAAAGTTTTGGTGTTATCATTCATATTCTCTGAAAAAACGCCAAGAAAGCAAAAATTCTGCCGCGGTATGTACATTTTTGAGCACTACTGTACCTACCTAACTACACACTATTTTAGCTATTGTGAGCACAATATACACTGCTGAAAAAAGGTAAAGGGAACACTAAAGGGTATGCCACACTAAGCGATTGCACTAGCGATCACGACAACGACACAAGCTAACGAGATCGTTGGTGTGATCGCTTTAAGGTCGCTAGTAGCTTCCAAACAGGAAGATCTCATCAACGACACATCAGCGATCAGCAATCTGTATAACGACTTCGGCGGTCGTTAGGACGTGTCACACAGCATGTATTGTTAAAGATCACGACCTCGATAGGTGTGATTGAGCGCAACCTTTTCCATGCCCCTCAGCACAGATTGGTGGTCACTATATGTCATGACTGTTTATGTCACAGCTCTCTCGCTTTGTGATTGGATGACCGTGTCATAAAAGACGACATATTAGCGCTCCTTTCCATTGCTCTCGAGTGGAAGCGGTTCATTAGAATCTCCAGCATCGTTCCAGTGCGTCCTGCTAGCCTTGTTTGCAGCTACTGCGATCCTGTCTGTGCCACTATTGCGTTTTCTGCGATCCAGTCTGTGCAGTTTTTGATTTTTTTTTCTGCGATCCAGTCTGTGCCTCTATTGGGTTTGCTGCGATCCAGTCTGTGCCATTATTGAAATTGTGTTTTTTTTCTGCGATCCAGTTTGTGCCGCTCTTGCATTTCTCGCGGGTTTTTTTTTCAAGATCACAAACAAGTCTTGTAAGGTAGGTATTTTTTTTTCACATTTAATTTTTAATTTTTTTTTAATTTAATTTTACAGATCCATTTTAAGATCCCAGCTGTTGTTAACCGTTGTCGTCCATCAATTTTTTTTTTTTTTGCCTGCTATTGTTTTGTTCTGGCGCACCCACCACCACCATTTTATGATCCCTGCTGTTTTTACCGTAGTTGTCCATCTATGACTTTTATTTAGGTCTGCCATTGTTTTGACCTGCCGCGCCCACCACCACCATTTTATGATCCCTGCTGTTTTTACTGTAGTTGTCCATCTATGATTTTTAGTTTGGTCTGCCATTGTTTTCTCCTGCTGTGCCCACCACCACCATTTTATGATCCCTGCTGTGTTCAATGTTGTAGGCTATAGTAAGCATTTTATTTAACCATTCTGCCGTTCTCACATAATCCTTTTTTTATTACAGATGGCCGATAAGCATGAATTTCTGCGGGAATTCATCGAGATGTACAGCTCGATGCCTTGCCTATGGAAAATTAAGTCGGCGGATTACAGCAAAAGGCTGAAAAAGAAGGAGGCATACCAAAAACTGGTGGAGCTGTGCAAAAACCATTAGCCCGATGAACCAGCAGATGAGTCATCTGTCAAAAAACGGATTCAGGCCCTCCGCACAGTTTACAAGAAGGAATTAAATAAAGTACAGAATTCTACCAAGTCTGGAGCCGGGTCTGAAGATGTGTATGTCCCCAAATTGTGGTACTTTGAGCTATTTTCTTTCACAAGGGACCAAGAAGTACCCAGACAAGCGACTTCCATGTTGGCACCAGATCCAGTGATCCAGCCGGACTCCCCTGTCGTACATGTAAGTACCTTTGTATTGAAACACATTTTAATGTACATGCCAAAGTGGACTTGAAATTAAAAATATAATTGTGAAATGTAGATAAAATGGCTGAATTTATCCCTTCATGTACTGATAATTTATCTAGCTCAACGGTTGAGGCCTATCCATTTACAAGTCCGGTTTTTACATTTTTGCTGTATTTGGGTGTTATAGTGTGAAGATAAATTTATTTTTCTTTGTGATTTAACATTCGTTTTTTGTTCATGCAGGACACAGAAGAGGCTGTCTCTACACCTCCGACTGAAGAAGACAGCATGGCGTTGGTCCAAGAGGACGAAGTAGTTGAGCCACCATCCTCATCTGTGCGGAGCCGACTTACATTTTCAGGCAGAAAAAGGAAGGCTCCCACCTCGGCTACTCCCGAATTGATTGAAATAGCCAAAAAAGTCCTTACGGCGGAAAAAGACCAACCAAAAATCACAGGGTTTGCATACTACGCTAATGAGAAGCTCCCAACACTGGATCCTATACAGCGGGTTCATGATGAGAGACTCATGCTTGAGGTCTTGAGTCAAGCGTCATTAGGAAACCTTAATAACACGTCTGTAGAGTTGAGCGATACTTTCCGATATCCAAAAGTATCGGAATCGGAATGGTATCGCCGATACACAAAAAATATCGGCGATACCCGATACCGATACCGGAAGTCCCATGTAAGTCTATGGGAACAAAATATCGAAATAAAAAAAACCCCATTCTTGCCTTGTAGGTTAATTGTACATGAAGGAAAACAACAAAGAGTAATGTAGAATGTATTGGGGGAGGTTGAGGAGACATTAAAGGCATAGATGTTTAACCCAATCCAATGGAATAGCATTAATTTTTTTTTTTTAGGAAATACGTTCGGATTGACGAAGAAATTCACAATGTTGTTAACCTTTTTTCTATTTTGTCAAATATGTCTGTTTCACAACTTCCATGGTCTTCACCTTTTTAACTTTTCACACACTTTCTCCTTCATAATCTTCAGCAGCATCATCTTTCTCATCAAATTATTCTTCATCTTCACCTTCTTAATCTTCTAAAACTTCTTGCTATTCATCTTTTTGTTAACATTACTTATATTGTTCTTATTAAACAGTTATTATTCTTCATATTCTACTTCTTCATCTTCTTCCTATTCATCCTTTTCATCATATTCTTATTTGTGACAGACATTCCTGTACTTGTAATCTGTAAAACTCTGAATTTTCATCCTTCCGTTCTTGCTGTCACGAAAGATTTTAATTACAACAGTATTTGTCCGCGTTCAGTTTAGCCTGCAGCAGCATCAGGCATTTTCCAGGGGCACCACGAGGAGGAACGGACTCACCCCCATACACTGCTTAGTCTTCTTCTGCTTAGAATTTAGAGCATATATTTTGCTCTTCATTTTGGTCTTATACTTAATGTTCTTCTGCTTTTTGATCTTCTGCTTATTGTTCTTCTGTCTCTTGTTCTGTATCTTGTAGTTTGTCTTAACCTTCTTTGTCCTGTTGGTGATGGTACAAAACCCAATGGAAGTAACGAGGACCAGCTGACTGTGCTGGAACCCGGAGGGTCAGCAGAAGGAAAAGAGCCAATGGCACAACCGAGGACCAGCTGACGTTACTGGGACAGGTTACTAAGCAGGAGGTACCTGTGCTCCAAAGCACTACCAAGGACCAGCAGACGTTGCTGGAACTCGGATACCGACATGGAGGCACCTAGGCCAAAGGCACTGCGGAGAACCAGCTGACGGTACTGGAACCCGGATGGGTAGCAGAAGGTAACAAGAGCCAATGAAAGTAACGAGGAACCAGCTGACTGTGCTGGAACCCGGAGGGTCACAGAAGGAAAAGAGCCATGGCACACACCGAGACAGCTGACGTTTACTGGGACAGGGTTACTAGCAGGAGGTACCTGTGCTCCAAAGCACTACAAGGACCAGCAGACGTTGCTGAACTCGGATACCGACATGGAGGCACCTAGGCCAAAGGCACTGCGGAGAACCAGCTGACGGTACTGGAACCCGGATGGTAGCAGAAGGTACCCATGGAAATTAAAGTTGAGGCAGCAGGACTGTTTTGCCGTTCACACAGCAGGGGAACAGCTGACATTACTGAACCCCAGTAACACAGGAGCAAGTGTAGACTGTGCTAACAGCACTTCCGAGAAACAACTGGCGGTGTTGTAACCCAGGGATGAGAAGAGAACAGGGTGGAGGCAGCAGGACTGTTTGCCGTTCACACAGCAGGGGAACAGCTGACATTACTGAACCCCAGTAACACAGGAGCAAGTGTAGACTGTGCTAACAGCACTTCCGAGAAACAACTGGCGGTGTTGTAACCCAGGGATGAGAAGAGAACATGGTGGAGGCAGCAGGACTTTTTGCCGTTCACACAGCAGGGGAACAGCTGACATTACTGAACCCCAGTAACACAGGAGCAAGTGTAGCACTGTGCTAACAGCACTTCCGAGAAACAACTGGCGGTGTTGTAACCCAGGGATGAGAAGAGAACAGGGTGGAGGCAGCAGGACTGTTTGCCGTTCACACAGCAGGGGAACAGCTGACATTACTGAACCCCAGTAACACAGGAGCAAGTGTAGACTGTGCTAACAGCACTTCCGAGAAACAACTGGCGGTGTTGTAACCCAGGGATGAGAAGAGAACAGGTGGAGGCAGCAGGACTTTTTGCCGTTCACACAGCAGGGGAACAGCTGACATTACTGAACCCCAGTAACACAGGAGCAAGTGTAGACTGTGCTAACAGCACTTCCGAGAAACAACTGGCGGTGTTGTAACCCAGGGATGAGAAGAGAACAGGGTGGAGGCAGCAGGACTGTTTTGCCGTTCACACAGCAGGGGAACAGCTGACATTACTGAACCCCAGTAACACAGGAGCAAGTGTAGACTGTGCTAACAGCACTTCGAGAAACAACTGGCGGTGTTGTAACCCAGGGATGAGAAGAGAACAGGGTGGAGGCAGCAGGACTTTTGCCGTTCACACAGCAGGGGAACAGCTGACATTACTGAACCCCAGTAACACAGGAGCAAGTGTAGACTGTGCTAACAGCACTTCCGAGAAACAACTGGCGGTGTTGTAACCCAGGGATGAGAAGAGAACAGGGTGGAGGCAGCAGGACTTTTGCCGTTCACACAGCAGGGGAACAGCTGACATTACTGAACCCCAGTAACACGGGAGCAAGTGTAGACTGTGCTAACAGCACTTCCGAGAAACAACTGGCGGTGTTGTAACCCAGGGATGAGAAGAGACAGGGGGGAGGCAGCAGGACTTTTTGCCGTTCACACAGCAGGGGAACAGCTGACATTACTGAACCCCAGTAACACAGGAGCAAGTGTAGACTGTGCTAACAGCACTTCCGAGAAACAACTGGCGGTGTTGTAACCCAGGGATGAGAAGAGAACAGGGTGGAGGCAGCAGGACTGTTTGCCGTTCACACAGCAGGGGAACAGCTGACATTACTGAACCCCAGTAACACAGGAGCAAGTGTAGACTGTGCTAACAGCACTTCCGAGAAACAACTGGCGGTGTTGTAACCCAGGGATGAGAAGAGAACAGGGTGGAGGCAGCAGGACTTTTTGCCGTTCACACAGCAGGGGAACAGCTGACATTACTGAACCCCAGTAACACAGGAGCAAGTGTAGACTGTGCTAACAGCACTTCCGAGAAACAACTGGCGGTGTTGTAACCCAGGGATGAGAAGAGAACAGGGTGGAGGCAGCAGGACTTTTGCCGTTCACACAGCAGGGGAACAGCTGACATTACTGAACCCCAGTAACACAGGAGCAAGTGTAGACTGTGCTAACAGCACTTCCGAGAAACAACTGGCGGTGTTGTAACCCAGGGATGAGAAGAGAACAGGGTGGAGGCAGCAGGACTTTTTGCCGTTCACACAGCAGGGGAACAGCTGACATTACTGAACCCCAGTAACACAGGAGCAAGTGTAGACTGTGCTAACAGCACTTCCGAGAAACAACTGGCGGTGTTGTAACCCAGGGATGAGAAGAGAACAGGGTGGAGGCAGCAGGACTGTTTGCCGTTCACACAGCAGGGGAACAGCTGACATTACTGAACCCCAGTAACACGGAGCAAGTGTAGACTGTGCTAACAGCACTTCCGAGAAACAACTGGCGGTGTTGTAACCCAGGGATGAGAAGAGAACAGGGTGGAGGCAGCAGGACTTTTTGCCGTTCACACAGCAGGGGAACAGCTGACATTACTGAACCCCAGTAACACGGGAGCAAGTGTTAGACTGTGCTAACAGCACTTCCAAGCAACAACTGGCGGTGTTGGAGCCCAGGGTCAAGGAGGATGTTTAAATACTAGATCAAGTATTTTCCTTGTTACGTGTCAATTAAAAATGTCTATACTCCAAACAAGAGAAATATAACCTTTAGTACCATAAGATGATGATTTTACTTTAAAAAATATATGTAAATTAATAATTGACAAACATAAACGCATACATTAACATGTTGAAAAGCAATGCAAACCACAATAAAAATCGGTTAAATAATCTGCTATACGGTTTTAAATAAAAGCATACAAGTACATATCAGAATCCATTAATGATGGATAAGTAACAGTATGTACACCATTTTCATTTGCTGAATAATATCACTAAAAGTTTTTAAAAATATCTAAAATTTCCATCATGTAATACTGATAATATGTGCCAATCATTTATATTAACAAAAAAAACCTTTAAAAAGTGCATAGTGAAAACAGCTATTTATGCCTGACTGTGGACTTGCAAGCATGACAACGGATAGATAAGGTATATATAGATGACACTGCATAGCCACAGATGGTGAATGGCGATGTAATACTGTACCTCAATAAAGTGTGCGTTACTACTACATCCTTTTTTTTATATAGCTTTATAAAAGGGTACGTGCATGTATGCTTGCGCCTTTGTTTGGACGCACAGACTGGCTTCCTGCTGTGACGCGTTGGGTATTGGAGCGTCTGTGCGTCTTATGACGCAGACTAACATTCACGGTGCGCATCGTTCATCATCGCAAGCGTACCGACAACACAAAGGCGTTGTCATGACTGCTTTACTCAGTAAACATGCACCTATGATGAAACATACACGCATGTGCCCTATTACATAACAAGCTACAAGAAAATGCGTGTGAGGTGTGACACAGCTGTTTTGTTAAGGTACAGTATTATATCGACATTGTACAGGTGTCGCTATTCAGTCTGATAAATAGATATCATTCACCTATTCTATCAGTTGTCGTTCTTTCAGCACCACTTACAGGTATATATTTTGCTATTGTGACTATGCACTATTGACTTTACCAAGGTAATGCATGATTTTTGTTAGCGATTATCATGTTTACATGAAGGACCTTTATGATATGGGCTGTTAACTTTCTAATCAAATATGTATTTTTTAAAATGACACAAATATAAGTAATGTTGAAGAGGACTATTCCTACATGCATTGTTTGCACAATATTACAGGTGTACATCACGTCCCTTAATCAACATTGGATATTATATTTACTTGTATGCTTTTATTTCAAAGGCAAGAACACTGAAGTATAACCTTCGCACTGCAGCAGTTGTCAAAGTTCAACCCACATTATGCACTTCCAACATTGCAGTATTTGAGTCATCATGATGTGAGTTGGATTTGTCTAAGCTATGGAGTGACAAGGTTGACCATCAGTATCCTATAGCATAAGTAGGCTTTTGTGTTTGCATTTGTTTTCGACATGTGCATATCTGTAATAATATGTCACAATTATTTTGTTACAGATTTGTGACAAAGACAAATCATTTTATGGTTTGAAAGTTGACGTTTCAAATGTTTACAGCTTAGAAATCATGGTGTAGCCTCATATCTATGTGTAGCACTAGACACTTTGAGATGTCATGTTTTTTTCACCATGATTAGGTAGCTAGCAGTAATTTTTGCCGGACACACAGCAGGGGAACAGCAGGCGTTACTGAACCCCACAAACACATCAGCGATTGTTTTCATCTGTGCATCTAACACTTCTGAGCAGCAACTGGCGCTGTTGAAGCCCAGGGTCAAGGAGGGTGTAGGCAGAGGCCTAGTATGAGACGTTTGAAGTTGAAGTTGTAGTTAGCAGCAGTAATTTTTGCCAGACACACAGCAGGGGAACAGCAGGCGTTACTGAACCCCACAAACACATCAGCGATTGTTTTCATCTGTGCATCTAACACTTCTGAGCAGCAACTGGCGCTGTTGAAGCCCAGGGTCAAGGAGGGTGTAGGCAGAGGCCTAGTATGAGACGTTTGAAGTTGAAGTTGTAGTTAGCAGCAGTAATTTTTGCCAGACACACAGCAGGGGAACAGCAGGCGTTACTGAACCCCACAAACACATCAGCGATTGTTTTCATCTGTGCATCTAACACTTCTGAGCAGCAACTGGCGCTGTTGAAGCCCAGGGTCAAGGAGGGTGTAGGCAGAGGCCTAGTATGAGACGTTTGAAGTTGAAGTTGTAGTTAGCAGCAGTAATTTTTGCCAGACACACAGCAGGGGAACAGCAGGCGTTACTGAACCCCACAAACACATCAGCGATTGTTTTCATCTGTGCATCTAACACTTCTGAGCAGCAACTGCGCTGTTGAAGCCCAGGGTCAAGAGGGTGTAGGCAGAGGCCTAGTATGAGACGTTTGAAGTTGAAGTTGTAGTTAGCAGCAGTAATTTTTGCCAGACACACAGCAGGGGAACAGCAGGCGTTACTGAACCCCACAAACACATCAGCGATTGTTTCATCTGTGCATCTAACACTTCTGAGCAGCAACTGCGCTGTTGAAGCCCAGGGTCAAGGAGGGTGTAGGCAGAGGCCTAGTATGAGACGTTTGAAGTTGAAGTTGTAGTTAGCAGCAGTAATTTTTGCCAGACACACAGCAGGGGAACAGCAGGCGTTACTGAACCCCACAAACACATCAGCGATTGTTTTCATCTGTGCATCTAACACTTCTGAGCAGCAACTGGCGCTGTTGAAGCCCAGGGTCAAGGAGGGTGTAGGCATAAAATATTGAGTTATTGCCTTGTTACGTGGCCATTGCAAATGTATGTACTTCAAACAAGAATAAATGAAGTTTTACTACAACAATAAAATGATAAATTTCAATTACAAGAATAGAAAAATATTTATACTTGACAGTCCTCTGTGGTTGATAACGTTTAATGGCTAACTGAAAATATGGTAACAAATTCAAAGCTTTCGAGACTACTCAGGTGTCTTCATCAGGCTAAGAGTAAAGCCAAAAATGAAGAATCACATATTTCTACACACAACAGGACACAGGAATAGCTAAGACAAGTGAGGGAGGGACAAGTGAGGGGAGACCGGCAACAAAAAGGAGAACAAGGATGAATTATCAGCGCCACACAATCACAGATAAATTAATGAATTTACCTGTGGCAAAAGACTTTTGTATGCCCGGTCATAGCATCATGGATATGGAATTACTGGTATTAAAATATAACTTCAAATATGAGAAACGTACAAAGGTTTCAGAATATAAGCTCATCATGACCTTTGACACTGTTAGTGATGGAATGAATAGATCACATGGATTTATGTCATTCTATATCAATTAAGGAATCTGCGTCTATGCCCTTCCAGGGTCATGAAAACCCAAAAAA
Organism: Oophaga sylvatica; assembly: GCA_033576555.1. Lineage (NCBI taxonomy): Eukaryota > Metazoa > Chordata > Amphibia > Anura > Dendrobatidae > Oophaga > Oophaga sylvatica. Next base: position 291,331,323 of record JARQOD010000005.1, on the reverse strand, counting down.
ATACGCCAATGAGAGGGCAATCAAACTTTCTATCCTTATCTAGGAACTGTTCCAATATTTATGTTCATCCCTGTGAGATAATGACAGTTCTGATACACGTCACTTACTTGTCTTACCTATTGCACTATTCCTGTGTCCTGTTGTGTATAGAAATATGTGATGCTTAATTTTTTTAGTTAGTCTTTCCCTGATGAAGAGACGTGAGTAGCCTTGAAAGCTTGCAATTTGTTTCCATCTTTTCAGTTATCCATTAAAAGGTATCAACCACTGCTGACTCTGAAGTCTAAATATTTTTCTATCTACTGGCTAACACGGTACAAAGATACACATGTTTTCTAATTTCAAGAAGGAAAAATAAAGAAAATACAAATATAAACGCATATATGCACATGCCAAAAATAAATGGAACAACACAACACCCAAAAAATTGGTAACAAAATATAGTGTTGTAAATTTAAGAATAAAAGTCCATTTTTTTTTTTATGAATAATGCTTAAGGAACGCTATGTTAAACCATAACATAGTGAAGACAATGGATTTTGTAATAGTCACTCATCATCATCATCGCAAATTTTATGTGACAGTCACAGACATTTCAATTATTTAAGTTCATAAAATCGTAACTTTCTATAGCATGTATGACATGTCCAGCATGGACTCATCAATGTGATTGATGACACAATAATGTACAATAAAAAATAACCATTTAAAAAAACATTAGGCATTGTTTGTCACAATTTAAGTGTGTGCCTGCAAGTGTAGGTGAAACAAAGGCTACGGATAGCAAAGGTATATTCTATGTCTGTATCAGACAGTGGACAGCCTCTGATGGGTAATGCCGATGTTATACTGTACGTCAATAAAGTCTGCGGCTGAAATCATGCATTTTTTGCTTGTAGAGTGTTGAAGAGGGTAAAAGAATGTCTGGTTGCGCAAAGCTTTATCCGTCAACACTACCTTCCTACTGTCACGCGTAGGGTAGGGTAGCGTGTGGCAATTAGCTGACTATCAAATGTGAGGTTAGGCTGCGTTATTGCGCACTAGGGACGCAAAAAAAAATACAGCAGTAATAATTTAATGTGTAATACTCCACCTATGACAAACAAAAAAATTACGTTCCCTCTTTAACAATGTACAAGACTAACAAGCCTAATGGTTGACGCTGACTTAATTGAGATACAGTATTACATCAACATTGTCCATGAGTAACTATGCACTGTGATACCTATATACCAGTATTAATTTATATCTCTTGTGGTTGTTTCAACAGCACTTGCAGGTATAACTACCTATTGTCAGTATGCATGATGCACTTTCTAGATGTAATAATTTATTATTGGACATTATTACCATGTTTACATGCTGGCCATTTCATATATGGTGTTTGAAGTTACAGTTGGCATCAGTATGTGTATTTTATAATGTCTGTCATAAATAAAACTCGTGATGATGATGATGAGGATTTAATGATTCGTACATCCATTGACTGCATTATCTTACAGGTACAGATAAAGTTCCTTAAAAAGCATTAATTCATAAGTCTGAAATGTACTTTTATGCATTAATTTCAAAATGTGAAGAGTAGACTATGTTTTATTTTTTGTTACCATTTCTAATAGACATGTGCAGATATGCGCTGTGATGACAAATTATTATTTGTCCATATTTGTCATAAAAATTTATCATTCTAGGCCTGCAAAACTTCACAATTTCATGTTTTCAGCATAACAAGCAGGGTGACGGCTCTTCCCTATTTGGAGCATGTTGGTCATGTGTTTTTCTGTCCATGTGTCGGGAACAGGAGACTTCTTGCCGTTGACACAGCAGGGGAACAGCTGGCGTTACTGAACCCCACTAACAGTAGAGCTTGTGTTTTGTTCTGTGGACACGACACTTCTGAGCAGCAACTGGCAGTGTTGGAGCCCAGGGAGTAGAGTTCAGGTGGTAGAAAGATGAACATAACAGGAGACATGGATAACGTTGCGAACCAGTTATTTAATCTGAAAACGGACAGACAAATTCTGCCGAGATCCATGCCTTGTTCATTTTCAGAAAAGTAAGCCGGTCTACATTATCGGAGGATAGTCGCATGCGACGGTCTGTTAGTACACCACCTGCAGCACTAAAGACGCGCTCCGATAATACACTGGCAGCAGGGCAAGCCAGCACCTCCAATGCATACTGGCTAAGCTCTGGCCATGTATCCAGCTTAGAGACCCAAAACTTGAATGGGGAAGAGCCATCTGGGAGTACACTGAGAGGCAAAGCCAAGTAGTCTGTCACCATCTGACGGATACGTTGCCTCCCGCTGACTGGAGCCCTCTCGGATGGTGTAGACATTTGTGGCGCTGCCACAAAACTTTGCCACATTTTTAACATACTGGTCTTTCCCTGTGCAGAGGCACTGCGTGTGCTCCCTCTTGTTGCAGAGCTCTCTACACTGCCTCGACGCACAGAGCTGCTTTGTAAAGCAGTAGCAGCAGCAGTGCTCTCGGCAGTAAGGTAGAACATTAGGGATTGCACCAGTGTGTCTTGGTACTCCCGCATTTTACGCTCCCGGTTCAACGGTGTGATGAGGCTTTTGACGTTGTCCCGGTAGCGAGGGTCTAGGAGGGTGTACACCCAATAATCAGACGTCGTGAGAATGTGGGCGATGCGGCGGTCGTTTCTTAGGCACTGCAGCATGAAATCAACCATGTGCTGCAGACTCCCAACTGGCAAAGAAACGCTGTCCTCTGCAAGAGGCGTTATCTCTGCCTGCTCTGCATCACCCCACCCTCGCTCTACATACTGACTAGAGCGTTGTGTACCTCCCTCTGGAGCGATGTCTTCCTCCTCCATTGACTCCTCCTCCTCATCCTCCTCACAAAGTGAGCCCTGCCCAGCCCTTTGTGAGGAACCACGTTGCGCTGACTTTCCAGAAGGTGATGGAATTTGTGACTCCTCATCCTCCACCTCTTCCAAAACCTCATCCCTTATTGCTTGCAGTGTTTTTTGAAGCAGGCAGATAAGGGGGACAGTCAGGCTGACTAGTGCATCATCTGCACTCGCCATCCGCGTTGACTCATCAAACGCACGCAAAACGTGGCACATGTCCTTCATAGTGGCCCACTCATTAATGGTGAAGTGTGGACGGCGCAAATTGCGTGTTGATTGCGCCTGATGCAGCTGATACTCCATAACTGCTGGCTGCTGCTCACACAACCGCTCCAACATATGTAACGTTGAATTCCACCTGGTGGATACGTCACATATGATGCGATGTTCAGGAAGGCGCAATCTGCGTTGCAGAGCTGCAATGCGCGATCTGGCCATGCTGGAACGTCGCAAGTGAGCGCACTCTAGGCGGACCTTGTGCAGCAGTGCATCAAGATCCGGATAGTCCCTCAAAAAACTCTGCACGACCAAGTTGAGCACATGTGCCAGACATGGTATGTGAGTGAGGTTGCCAAGGCCCAGAGCTGCCACCAGATTTCGGCCATTGTCACACACTACCAAGCCTGGCTGGAGATTCGCTGGCAAAAACCACACGTCGCTCTCCTGCTTGATGGCATTCCAGACCTCCTGCGCTGTGTGGCTTCGATTCCCCATGGGAATTAATTTCAGAACGGCCTGTTGCCGTTTGGCCACGGCTGTGCTCATATCGGTCGCATCAGGTAAGCGTCCACGGGTCCATGTGGAGGTAGACCGTGACGGCTCCTGCAGCGATGATTCTGAGGAACTGGAGTAGGAGGAGGAGTCAATGTGGACAGACTTGATTCCGGCAATCCTTGGAGTTGGCAGAACACGTACAGCGCCACTCGCAAGATCTGTACCCGGCTCCACAACATTCACCCAATGGGCAGTGAGTGAAAGGTATCGTCCCTGGCCATGGGTACTGGTCCACGCATCGGTGGTCAGGTGGACCTTGCTACTGACGGCGTTTAGTAGCGCATGTTTAATTTTTGCCTCAACATGCTTTTGCAGACCAGGGACGGCTTGCCTGCTGAAATAAAATCGGCTGGGCACATTGTATTGTGGGACTGCCAATGCCATTAATTCACGGAAACTGTCAGTCTCCACCAGCCTGAATGACAGCATTTCAAGGGACAGGAGTTTTGCAATGCCAGCATTCAGAGCCTGTGCTCGTGGATGGTTTGCCGAGTATGGCCGTCTTTTATCCCATGCCTGTGCTACCGATGGCTGTTTTGTGGCCTGGGTGTGTGAGGATGACAGGGAACTTGCAGCTGTGGGTGGAATAACACTGTGTCTCTGGACAACAGTGACAGAGGTTCTTCCATGGCGATCCTTTGAGGAAGCCGAACCAGCTGTGTGTGAACTGGAGGAAGAGGCTCCAACACGAGCTGAAGATGTAGGTGCTGCTGTAGGTTGGCCTACATCTCCAGTGTGTCTTTGTAACTCAACAAAGTGCTTTGACCGCACATGTTTCCACATATTTGTTGTATTAAGGTTACTGACACTTTTACCTCTTTTAATTTTTTGATTACACAGCTTGCATTTTACATAGCAAATATCATCTGCAACTGTATCAAAAAAGGACCACGCAGAGCAAGTCCTGGGAGCGCCCGGTTTGGCTGTTGGAAGAGAACTGCTCCGAACGGGTGCCAAACTGGAGGCTACAGGCAAGCGAGTCTGCAGCCTACCTCTCCCTACTGTTTGGACCGTTGGTGCAATCTCTTCCTCAGAGCTGCTCCCACCACCTTCCTGTTCCTCACGCCATGTTGGGTCTTGGACCTCATCATCTCCACCACTACCCTCTTCCAACACCTGCTGTTGTTGGGTGGTCTGGCCAGCACCATGCTCAACAGAAACTGGCAACTGAGTCTCATCATCATCAGATGCGTTCTGCGGTGTGCTGACCATCGGCACTGGCTCACCCGCCTCTTCAGATTCAGAGAGACACAGCTGTTGCGCATCACTGCATACTGCCTCTTCTTCACATTCCAGAATGCTGCTTGGCTGGGCCCCTGTTTCCAAGCCAACAGATTCTGAGAACAGAAGCAGAGACTCAGCTGGCTCCTGTACAGAGCTCTCTGACTGCCTGGGCAATTTGGCAGGCGGTGAAGAGACTGATGGTTGTTCAACAGTGCTGTGGTCCTGAGAGGAGGTGGAAGCTATTGAAGTCGATGCATTGGCTGCCATCCAACCAACAACGGCTTCAATTTGTTCTTCACGCAGCAGGGGGGTACGCTGAGCTCCTACAAAAGTGCGCATAAAGGAACGCTCACGGGGAAAACTGGTGGATGCTGTGTCACTGGGTGCGGCAGCAGCCACAGAATCCCCACGTCCTCTCCCTGCTGCAAATCCACGGCCTCGACCACGACCACGTGCCTTACTCACTGACTTCTTCATCTTGGTAGATTGATAAAGAAAGTCAGAAAAGTTAAGGCCTAAGTGTGGTTATTCCTCACAGACTACAGTGAACCCTGCAGACAACTGTTCAGTATCTGTGAAAGGCCCCTTTGTGTACTTCTATAGTGTTTGCAACCAATGTATTGTATACGGATGGAAGCGCGTCACACTAATAGATTAGATTTTTTTCCACTAAAATGGAGCAGCACCAATTAGAGAAAAATGTGAAGGATGAGGCAGTGACACACGCTCAGCAGACTACAACCGGCAGTGGTTGAAGAACAAACTGGAGCGTAATCTGCACTCACAAAATGAAAAGCTCACAGACTACAGTGAACACTGAAACACAACTGTTCTGTAGCTGTTAAAGGCCCCTTTGTGTACTTCTATAGTGTTTGCAACCAATGTATTGTATACGGATGGAAGCGCGTCACACTAATAGATTAGATTTTTTTCCACTAAAATGGAGCAGCACCAATTAGAGAAAAATGTGAAGGATGAGGCAGTGACACACGCTCAGCAGACTACAACCGGCAGTGGTTGAAGAACAAACTGGAGCGTAATCTGCACTCACAAAATGAAAAGCTCACAGACTACAGTGAACACTGAAACACAACTGTTCTGTAGCTGTTAAAGGCCCCTTTGTGTACTTCTATAGTGTTTGCAACCAATGTATTGTATACGGATGGAAGCGCGTCACACTAATAGATTAGATTTTTTTCCACTAAAATGGAGCAGCACCAATTAGAGAAAAATGTGAAGGATGAGGCAGTGACACACACTCAGCAGACTACAACCGGCAGTGGTTGAAGAACAAACTGGAGCGTAATCTGCACTCACAAAATGAAAAGCTCACAGACTACAGTGAACACTGAAACACAACTGTTCTGTAGCTGTTAAAGGCCCCTTTGTGTACTTCTATAGTGTTTGCAACCAATGTATTGTATACGGATGGAAGCGCGTCACACTAATAGATTAGATTTTTTTCCACTAAAATGGAGCAGCACCAATTAGAGAAAAATGTGAAGGATGAGGCAGTGACACACGCTCAGCAGACTACAACCGGCAGTGGTTGAAGAACAAACTGGAGCGTAATCTGCACTCACAAAATGAAAAGCTCACAGACTACAGTGAACACTGAAACACAACTGTTCTGTAGCTGTTAAAGGCCCTTTGTGTACTTCTATAGTGTTTGCAACCAATGTATTGTATACGGATGGAAGCGCGTCACACTAATAGATTAGATTTTTTTCCACTAAAATGGAGCAGCACCAATTAGAGAAAAATGTGAAGGATGAGGCAGTGACACACGCTCAGCAGACTACAACCGGCAGTGGTTGAAGAACAAACTGGAGCGTAATCTGCACTCACAAAATGAAAAGCTCACAGACTACAGTGAACACTGAAACACAACTGTTCTGTAGCTGTTAAAGGCCCCTTTGTGTACTTCTATGTGTTTGCAACCAATGTATTGTATACGGATGGAAGCGCGTCACACTAATAGATTAGATTTTTTTCCACTAAAATGGAGCAGCACCAATTAGAGAAAAATGTGAAGGATGAGGCAGTGACACACGCTCAGCAGACTACAACCAGCAGTGGTTGAAGAACTAACTGGAGCGTGATCTGCACTCAAAAAATCAAAACCTCACAGACTGCAGTGAACACTGAAACACAACTATTCACTATCTGTGAAAAGCTCCTTTCTGTACTTCTATAGTGTTTGCAACCAATGTATTGTATACGGATGGAAGCACGTCACACTAATAGATTTGATTTTTTTCTAATATAATGGAGCTGCACCAATTCCACTAAATAAAATAACAAAAAAAAAAGAGTCAGTGACACGTGCAGATGCCTACAAACAGCGGTGGATGCAGAGCAAACTGCAGCGTCACCTGCACTGTCACACACACACCTTGCACAGAGCTGTTAAAACAACACTGGCAAAATGAAGCTTTACACAGCGGTTGGTAAACTAGCCTGCCTCAAGCACAGTAGTACACAAAATCGCAATATCTAACTGTCCCTCAGAGTCAGCACAGCAGCGTTCTATCCCTTACTGAGTTCACAGCACAGTGACGCTAAAATGGCTGCGGCGCCTTTTATAGTGCATTCTGACATCATTTCAGCAGCCAATCACAGCCATGCCATTAGTTAAGATGACCGCAGCATTACAGGATGTGCCCACACTTCGTAGGATTCCTCATTGGCTGACTAAAATCACATTGCCTCTCAAAGAATTATGGGAACTTCCGATTCCGGTATACGATATTGAAAAAGTATCGGAATTAAGTATCGGAATTCCGATAACGCGAATATCGGCCGATACCCGATACTTGCGGTATCGGAATGCTCAACACTACACGTCTGTTGTCACGGCCAGACAGCACTACCCAGAGTACTCATGGCCGCACAATCCTGTGCCGAACCCAAATGGGATAAATCCGCCGAACCAAAACGTTGTTACACCACCTTATTTTTATACACCGCCGAGGCAACGTGGTAATGGCATGTTACCATTATTCTAGGTAGCTGATTGAAGAATTAAAACTTAACTTTTATTAAACTAAATAATAAAGTGCTAGAAGTGAAAGTGCTTGTGCCAAACCAAACAGAAAACGTGGTGTGTAAATAAAAACACAATGGTTACCATAGCCAATTTTGCTTGGACTGAAAGGAGTTGGGTGCCTTGTATGACTTCCCACTGACTATATCACTTAAGTCAGTATTAACTGAAGGGTTAAATCATATCAAGATAAGGTATCCTCTCATAGGAATATCTCTTATGTTTTGCCACCTATCCTATAGTGGAGTAGATATTCTACTTATGAAGAGGTATAAAATCAGTTCTACTGTTCTTACACCACAAAACTCTGTGCTCTCAGATAGGGAATAGTGTCACAAAACATTTCTTATGTGCAAAGAAAATTCCTTTAGAGAGTATGTCCATATTTAAAGCATACAATTCGTATATCTTGGTGCTAATGGTATTTAGATAGTATGTCCCTTATTGACTGGAGCCATTTTCAAATGTGTCTCCTTATTTAATGTAATATTCCACATGCCTCAATTGCAGGAGAAAACAATACCATCAGGGGAGCACAGGGTGGTACCAATACCCTGCATTCCTACCCCCACTGTGGGTTTTATGCCACTGTATACTCATCTGCAGCGTAGTGTTGCGGACATGGTTGTCTGTCTATGCATGGGGGAGATCCATCCTGTACTATGTTTCATGTCAGGCGGTCTGTGCCCCAGAGGCGTCTCCCGACGCCTTTCATCGATAGAGAATCTTCAGGGGAGGTGTAGCAAGTACCTATAAGAGTCAGATTAAAGCGGAGTACAGAAATGTGCCTATTTATAATTACCGGTAATTTCAGTTAAGTCCTCAGTTCCAGACGCCAAGTACGTCACTTCCGGTGTATGGAACACATCGGCTGATCCACGAGCCGCATGCGCAGTAAAAAAGGATATAACATTCACTCGGAACATCATTTCCGGTTTCAAGAGTAAAGGATTTCAATACTCTGTAATTCGCCTAAATGTCTGCGATATAGGCCAGTTTTTTCTATGTCTTTTGTATGTACAGAACAAGGGTATATTTCTTACAAACCCCAAAAACAAACCTTTGGGGGAAATATGCAAATATAACACAATATCTATATCTATATTGTGCTAGAGGTATTCAAGCCTTTTGAAATGCACATTGGCAAGAGATAATAAATCCATTATGGTGATATCATATGGTGTGAGACCTATTATTCTCTATAAAACAAAATGGGGTAGATACGGAAAAAATAAAATATGATGGAACATGCGAATGTGATGGTCCACGATGAAGTAATTACCATTTTAATATTTGTGTATATTGCATGCATTATGGACACGACAGGCCTTCTTTATGAAAAAAAGAAAGGGTGCACACTAAGGACACCCTGTTGAACCCTAACTATGTGTCCCTACCTCACGCGGAGGTTGGCACCCTAAAACCTGCGCAGTGGCGCCCCCACTCGACGGCGGCTCTCCCTGGACTAGATGCCCTATTAAATCCTACACTACAAGAAGGAAGAAAAGGTAAGGAGTTCGTTTAACCCTTTTGGGTGAGTGGTTTGAAGGTTGAAGATCCAGAAGGTTTCTCTTTGGAGGATACGTTTATCCCAATCTCCACCTCTTTGATTTTTGTTGATTTTTTCAATCCCCATAAATGACAAGAATTTCATGTCTCCTTTGTGTATATGGTTAATATGATTCGCTACAGGGGTATCTCTCTTGTTTATGACATCTCTGTGATGTTCCCCTATTCTTTTTTTGAACTCTCTTCTGGTTTTTCCCACATACTGTAAGCCACATTTGCAGGTCATATTGTATATGACTCCTGATGATTTACAATTGATGAATTGTCTTATGGGGTATGTTTTTTCTGTGATTGTGCTACTAAATTCCTTCCCCTGTTTTATGGCTGCACAATATTTGCATCCTCCACATCTGTAACAGCCCTTAATTTGGTTGCTAAGCCATGTGGGATTTTTTGGTTCTGAGGGGGCATAATGGCTGCGTACCAGTCTGTCTTTTATGGATCGTCCTTTCTTGAACGTAATCTGAGGAGTGTTAGAGATAACATCCGTTAAATCTCTGTCCATGCACAGTAATGGGTCATTTCCCTTGACCCATTGGAGAGTTTGGTGATAAATCTGACAATGCTTTCGTTCTCTGGTTTTTGTACCGGGGTAAGAAGATCATGTCTTTCCCGTGTCAGTGCTGTCTTATATGCATCTTTTAGCACATGGTCGGGATACCCTCTCTCCAAAAAACGTTGTCGCAAATCATCTGCTTGTTCCTTAAAAAGAGTAGGATTGGAGCAATTTCTCTTGATTCTGAAATATTGCCCCTTTGGTATACCTTTCTTGAGAGGAATAGGATGGTTGGATTCCCATCACAATAAGGAATTGGAGGAGGTAGGTTTCCTGTATGTCTTTTCATAAAGAAGGCCTGTCGTGTCCATAATGCATGCAATATACACAAATATTAAAATGGTAATTACTTCATCATGGACCATCACATTCGCATGTTTCATCATATTTTATTTTTTCCGTATCTACCCCATTTTGTTTTATAGAGAATAATAGGTCTCACACCATATGATATCACCATAATGGATTTATTATCTCTTGCCAATGTGCATTTTAAAAGGCTTGAATACCTCTAGCACAATATAGATATAGATATTGTGTTATATTTGTATATTTCCCCAAAGGTTTGTTTTTGGGGTTTATAAGAAATATACCCTTGTTCTGTACATACGAAAGACATAGAAAAAACTGGCCTATATCGCAGACATTTAGGCGAATTACAGAGTATTGAAATCCTTTACTCTTGAAACGGAAATGACGTTCCGAGAGAATGTTATATCCTTTTTTACTGCGCATGCGGCTCGTGGATCAGCCGATGCGTTCCATACACCGGAAGTGACGTACTTGGCGTCCGGAACTGAGGACTTAACTGAAATTACCGGTAATTATAAATAGGCACATTTCTGTATTCCGCTTTAATCTGTCTCTTATAGATACTTGCGACACCTCCCTGAAAATTCTGTAACGATGAAACGCGTCGGGAGACGCCTCTGGGGCACAGACCGCCTGACATGAAACATAGTACAGGATGGATCTCCCCCAGGCATAGACAGACAACCATGTCCGCAACACTACGCTGCAGATGAGTATACAGTGGCATAAAACCCAAAGTGGGGGTAGGAATGCAGGGTATTGGTACCACCCTGTGCTCCCTGATGGTATTGTTTTCTCCTGCAATTGAGGCATGTGGAATATTACATTAAATAAGGAGACACATTTGAAAATGGCTCCAGTCAATAAGGGACATACTATCTAAATACCATTAGCACCAAGATATACGAATTGTATGCTTTAAATATGGACATACTCTCTAAAGGAATTTTCTTTGCACATAAGAAATGTTTTGTGACACTATTCCCTATCTGAGAGCACAGAGTTTTGTGGTGTAAGAACAGTAGAACTGATTTTATACCTCTTCATAAGTAGAATATCTACTCCACTATAGGATAGGTGGTAAAACATAAGAGATATTCTACGAGAGGATACCTTATCTTGATATGATTCAACCCTTCAGTTAATACTGACTTAAGTGATATAGTCACACCACGTTTTCTGTTTGGTTTGGCACAAGCACTTTCACTTCTAGCACTTTATTATTTAGTTTAATAAAAGTTAAGTTTTAATTCTTCAATCAGCTGCCTAGAATAATTTACATTCAGATTGAAATACATTGCCTTCGCTCATTCGAGACATGTTACCAGCAGCTGTAGTTTTTAAAATATTTTCTAAAGTTTTTTGTTGTCTATATTTTTTTTACATTGTTACATTTTTTTAATAAAAATCTTATTTATCTACTGAATTGTGGTCTTTTATTCTTATGTTTGTTATTGATGTCAACAATATTGTTGACAACTATAAAAATGTTGGATTTTTATTCCATCTACTTGTTTCTACTTGTCACACACGGGGTCATGGGAGTACCAGCAGACATAGGAGTTCCAGCATTGGTAAAAAAATAAAGTGAAAAAAAATTCAAAAATTAACAACATTTCTTTAAAGGCCCTGGTCACACTAACGCTAAAACCTTATACTAAAAAATAATACACCACAGCTGCGTATATAAACTTCAAATATATAATATATATTTTTTTCATATATATTTTTTTTTATGTTAGCAAAAAGAAAAACAATAAAATAATACAAATAATAATAAAAAACAAAAAAAATTAATGACTGCCCCCCCTAGAGAGACCAGCCACAAACCTCTCCAGCATCACCCCGTGGTCATGCATTGCTGCCATCAGCCGACGGTGTGACACCAACAGGTCCTGGGCAGTAGGGATTTCTGTGGAGGTAATGATAACAGTTAACAGGGAATTATGTTGCAACATCAACATGTACATGTTACATGTTTGCTGTTTAACACCTACTGTTTTCGTCCGACTGCGGTTCACCTGAGGACCCGCTTACCGCCCCCCCAGAACCTGTGGCACCGCCAGCTAGGGAAACACAGAAAAATATATATATCACAACAGCCATTACACATTTTAAGACCTAACAAAGTTGTCAAACTTGTCGGAAGCTTATATTATGCGCATAAATTACCTGAAGGCGAGCCTACATACATGTCACAGAGTGACGCTGGAGAGAATCCTAGGGGGGATGGGGATGATGACCCCAAAAGTGGAGGGGGGGTAGCTGCCGGTGAAGGGGTAGCTGGGTAAGGTGCTGCCCGTGGTGATGGCGCTGCGGGGGACGGTGGTGCAGCTGGTGAAGTGGTGCTGCAAATAAAAAATACAATTCAGTGAAATAATCCTTCTACAAACCCGTCACTGCTGTACTCCCATCACTACTGGTACTCCCGTCACTGCCTGTAACCCCATCACTGCCGGTACTCCCGTCACTGCCAGTACTTCCGTCACTGCCTGTAACCCCATCACTACTGGTACTCCCGTCACTGCCTGCAGGGCCGGCGTCAGCACCTGGCGCACCCGGGAGCACCTCTCCCTGCTCCACCGCTGTGACATCTTCCGCATTTCCTGACAAGTCCAGAGTAGAGCAGTGCCCAGCGAGGAGAGGTATTTCCTTTGTATTTAATGTTTGGAGCAGTATATGGGGAGCATTATACACTGGAGAATAATATATGGGGCCCATCATATACTAGAGCATCATATGGAGTTCATTATTTATGGGACATCACATTTATATATGGAGCATCATATGGAGCACATATGGGCCCATTCTATATGGCGCACTACATGGTGCCCATAATACTGTATGGAGGACTATACTGTCCGTAACCCCATCACTAATGGTACTCCCGTCACTGTCCGTAACCCCATCACTAATGGTACTCCCGTTATTGTCCGTAACCCCATCACTGCCGGTACTCCCATCACTGCCAGTACTTCCATCAATGCCTGTAACCCCATCACTACTGGTACTCCCGTCACAGCCTTAACCTAGCCTCTCCAGATACCCTCACCAATACTCACCACGATGCCTGTGAAGCTGTGCACGGATGCTGGTGACCCTATCGCTTGAGCGGTAGCGCAGGTCCGCCAGCTTCTTTCTTATTTGTTTGGTTGTCCTCTCCACCCCGAACCGCCGAGAAAGGCCCCTCTGGATTCGGTGCAGGACTGCCTTTTTGTGATGCATGGGACGCGCCGTCGGGATCCTGCACTCATAGTCCCATGCATCACTTTTATTGATGAGGTAACGCACCTCTGCGTCTCCCCAGGCTGCTGCACGCTGCCTTGCCGCCATAGTCTCTAGATATTAATAACGCCGCAAGAACGTCGCCAGCGTCATGACATCACAACGTACGTACGCCATAAACTGATCGCACTTGCGATGCATGACGCTATTGCGATCGCAAAGTGACCCCCCCAACAACGCACAGACACGAGACGCTATTGCGATCGCAAGTTTACAGGTCCTAGCCAGGCGCCCCAGCCACGCCGACATGAGACGCCATTGTGATTGCAAAGTGACCGGTCCCAGCCAGGCGCCCCAACAACGCACAGACATGAGACGCCATTGCGATCGCAAAGTTACAGGTCCCAGCTAGGCGCCCCAGCCACAGATATGACACGCCATTGCGATCGCAAAGTGACAGTTTGTGCTGCTCTTGCATTTGCCCCGATTAATTTTTTCCCGTTTACATTTATTATTGCTGAGGTGATGTGGCCAGCAATCGGAGCTGAGGGGCGTTACTAAAGAAAACCTAGTCCCGCCTGCGCCACTGACATATGAGTCGCCAACAAGGTCGCACATCGTTCATAAAAGGTGTCAAACACAGCGATTCAGGCTCACCAGCGGGACGCCAACGATCAAAATACGGCCCAAACCGTTCGTGCACGATCAGCGACATCGCAGCAGGGGCCGCATCGCTGCAACATGTCACACACAGCCACGTCGCTAACGATGTCACTGCTGCGTCATAAAATCGCTGTCGCTTATGCGATCTCGCTAGCGATCTCGCTTAGTATGGCATACCCTTAAGAACTCTTCACTTCCTTAATGGTTTTCAATGTAGATAACCTCTCTTCCAGATTTTGCAACTTTTCCTCCAACAGGGACACAAGCTTGCATTTCTGGCATGTGAAGTTTGGCTTTTCCACTGGTAAGTCTGTGAACATGTAGCAAGAAATGCAGCTCACCAAATGGCTTCTGGCCTCTTCCATGTTCCTATTGTTCAAGAGATATTCAAGCGGTGAAATATATGCCAAAACTCCTTACTAATGTCCTCCTTTCAGCTGCAACGGCCAAAATCCAGTGTTCCTTGAGCTCGCGGAGACTCTACACTTATCCCATAAGGCACTGGGAATATGCAAATTCTCTCCTCGGGACTCTTCCCCTTCCTCTTAAGAAGGTTGATGGTCTGTTTCTCGAGGCGGGTATGATCCTGGTTACCATCGACATCGAGTCTCTCTATACATCTATTAGACTCTGTGATGGATTAAGGGCGGCCCGCTTTTTTCTTGAGACCGCCAACTGGGATGGCCACATTTCTGAATTTATTTTGAACCTGCTTGAATTTATTTTGACTCACAATTATTTTGTTTTCAAGGATAGATATTATTTGCAGTTACAAGGGACTGCAATGGGCGTGGCATGTGCCCCATCATATGAAAATCTGTTCTTGGGCTATTGGGAGAGACAGATTTTCCAGGGTGATGGGGCACATGCCTCAGACCGAGTGGTAGGCTGGTTTCACTACATTGATGACGTCCTGATGATTTGGAACGGTAGCGAAGCCAGCCTAACCAGATTCATGCAGGAACTTAATATTAATAATTTCAAATTTAAGATTTACTTATACATGGCACTAAAGGAAAATTGATTATTTGGATATTACTTTATATGTTGCTGAGGATGGCTCTATCGAGACCGACTTATATCGGAAAGAGACCGCTGTAAACTCTGTTACACGCATCCTCGGCACATAATTACTCTGTCATTAAAGCCATCCCAGTTGGGCAGTTCTTGAGAAACATGCGGGTCTGCTCTACGGAGGCCCGCTTCGAGAGGCAGTCCTCTATCTTGACTGAATGATTTGAAGCCAGGGGGTACAGTCGCCGGTGCATTAGGGCAGGACATAGACGAGCAAAGTCCACACGAAGGGAGGATCTGATGCAATCAAAACAACCTAAGCCAGAAGATGATTCTGCAGTTAGGTTCATCTCCACCTCCAATTGTCACTGGGGTCATATCTGTAAGATACTGAATAAACATTGGCCCATTTTGCATACCAACAGTGCATTGGCGCGTCATTTGTTCAAATTCCAATTGATGACACAACGCAGGGGAAGAAATTTAAAAGATAATTTGGTTAGAAGTCACTATGTGACCAAGAAGAAGAATTTTTTTGGAAGCAGTCCCAAACAGGGCTGCTTCCCCTGCGGTACATGTGTCGCGTGTCCTAACATTCAAAGATGTGGGCCCTTCAAAACATCTGATGGGAGCAGGGAATTCAAAATTCGTGAATTCATCTCTTGTAAAACCACACATGTAGTGTATAATGCTACTTGTCCCTGCTCCCTAATTTATGTTGGTCTCACGTCTAGAGAATTGAAGGTTAGGACGCGCGAACATGTACGGGATATTTTGGCTGCCAAGGAGGCAACGGATATATCTACTTTAAAAATGCTGCCAAGGCATTTTCGGTCATGTCACGGGTCCGACCCCAGTGGCTTGAAGGTGAGGGGCATTGATAAAATTCATGGAGGAATCAGGGGTGGCAATCTGGCTAAATTATTGGTGCAACTTGAGTGTAAGTGGATTGTCACCCTTGATACTGTTGCCCTTAAGGCAATTGAACGAAAAATTGAGTTTTGTTCCCTTTCTTTGATTTCTCCCTTATGGTCCCTTTCCGCCATTCTCTGGTCCCTTATTGTGATTTCAGTTTTGATATCTCTCCTCTCTTCTAGGAGTTTTTCCTCCACCATTCTTTTAATTGTTTTATCTAATTTTGTTGTTCTTGTGTTTTTTCTAGTCTGGTTTTTAATTCTGCCCACTAACCACGAGTTGGGACGCCATTTATTGTTATGGACTGGTCTATCTCGGCATGGATGTCCTTACAAATGAAGATTCTTTTCTCCACATGTTCTTAAGGCTGGCAGGAACGCACAAAATAAATATAAATAATAAGTGCGTTCGCAGCCCGGGGTCCACCGTGCAGGCAGAGCCTGCTGCTAGTAAGATCGTGGTATGGCGAACTCTGTTACTTCACAGAGTCGCAACTATAGATACTGTGGCACTATAAGGTGGTATAAGTGAACTCTGTTACACCACAGTGTCGCTAAGATAGAGACACAGAGATATGGACTGTGTCCTGTTAACTCCACAGGAATGCACAGACAACTGCTGTGCGGACAGCAGTCCGTAGTAACGCAATCAGCAACGCAATCAAACAATCTCCTCACCAGAGAAGCCGGTATTCTAGGGGCTTATTTCAGCCGAGCCCTAACAAATGCGTGCAAGATCACACTGGCGCAAAGCACATAATGCAACTGATACTAGCGCATGGCCGCATGGTCATACAAGTCTTTTATAGCAGCAACTACAGGACCTGCCAGAAAAGGACCAATAGGAAACTGTTCCAGAACACATGTAGTTTCAGGACCTTCCTGGCGGACCAATAGGAGCTGCTGCAGTACCTGAACATGTGACCCCTGATCTCCAATGAGAGATCTTACCCTGGGCATGCTCAGAAGGGGAAACGCAAGACTTCATCTTAAAGACGTCTGCTCGCCGCTGACCAGTACTGGCTACCATAGCAGAACCTGGAGAGGCAGCAGTAATCCTCTGCACAGTGCCAGACTGGGCGAGACGCTGGGACCGAAGTCTCTGCTGAGCAGAATCCACTGTGGCCGGAGACGGATGGGAGACCACAGCAGGAATGGTTCGAGATTCCCCTTGTGCAGGAGAGGGAACTCGACCCCTAACATTACCCCCCTTCCTAGGGCCCCCCCTTCTTTGGTCCTCACTGCGTTCAAAGGCAGCGATGAGCTGCGGAGCGTGAACGTGCTCGGCAGGTTCCCAGGACCTATCCTCAGGCCCATAACCCCTCCAATCCACCAAATAAAATCTTTTGCCCTATACCACCTTACACCCTACGATGGCGTTCACCTCATGGTCGTCCGTAGACGAACCCGATGTCCCGGCAGATGACTTGGAAAACAGGATATGAGCACGGGTTTCAGGAGGGATACGTGAAAAGTGTCGGAGATACCCAGGCGTGATGGAAGAGCCAAACGGTATACCACAGGGTTAACCTGCTCGAGGACTTTGAAAGGACCCAGGTAGCAGGGTGCCAACTTAGTGAACTCAACTCGCAGCCTGATGTTACGGGCGGAGAGCCACACCAAGTCCCCAGGAGCAAATGTCGGAGCGAGGCGCCGATGTGCGTCGGCGGAGGACCTCATCCTCTCCTTGGACGCCTGAATGGCATCCTGGGTACGGTCCCAAATATCCCGTGCCTCCACAGCCCACCCTGGAGTCGGCAGAAGACACGGATGCTGACCGTAGTTTAGGAGGAATGGAGTCTGTCCGGTGAAGTCAGCCACAGCATTGTTCAGTGCAAACTCAGCCCTCGGTAGCAAGGGTGCCCAGTCATCCTGCCTGGCTGAGACAAAATGTCGTAGATAGGTGACCAAGGTCTGGTTGGCCCTCTCTACTAACCCATTCGTCTCGGGATGGTATGCTGAAGAGAGATTTAACTCAATACTGAGTAGACGACAAAGCTCTCTCCAGAACCGAGACGCAAACTGGGGCCCTCGGTCACTGACAATTTTGTCCGGCATGCCGTGTAGATGGAAGACGTGCCTAATAAACAACGCTGCCAGGGCCCGTGCAGAAGGTAACCGTGGTAGCGGCACCAGGTGCACCATTTTGGAAAAATGATCGGTGATTACCCAAATGATGGTGCAGCCCCGAGACTTGGGTAAGCCCACCACAAAGTCCATCCCGACCATCTCCCAGGGCCTGTCTGCCACCGGCAAAGGGTAAAGTAACCCAGCTGGCCGTTGTCGAGGAGACTTATTCTTGGCGCAGGACACACACGCCCGAACATAGTCCCCAACGTCACGGACCATATGCGGCCACCAGTATGTCCTCGCCAGCAACTCAGATGTCCTCTTTGCCCAAAGTGTCCACCCACCCTGGACGAGTGTGCCCAAGAGAGTACCTCCGGTCACAAATTGGTAGGCGCAAAGTCTTGCCCGGAGGAACAGACTAGCAAAAATGCGGCCACAGTTCTCAGGCTCTCTGTGGGGACAATAAGACAAGGCTCCTCCTCTTCCTCCTCAGAGGACACCACAGAGCGAGAGAGAGCGTCGGCACGGATGTTCTTCTCTCCCGAGAGAAAATGTAGGGTGAAATGAAATCGGGAGAAGAACAAGGACCATCTGGCCTGGCGAGAATTAAGCCGCTGGGCTGTCTGAAGATACACCAAATTCTTGTGGTCGGTGAAGACTTGGAAGGGAAAGCGGGCCCCCTCCAACAGATGTCTCCACTCAGAGAAGGCCAACTTCATTGCTAGCAACTCCCTATCCCCGATGGAATAATTCCTCTCTGCTGATGTGAAGGTCTTAGAAAGAAGAAGCAAGGATGCTTCCGACCTTGATCATCCTTTTGGAAGAGGACTGGAAGAGGACTGCTCCAGCACCAATAGATGAGGCATCCACCTCCAATAAAAATGGCTTATCAACATCGGGGCGATGTAGGATGGGAGCGCTAGCAAAATGAGATTTAATAGAAGTGAAAGCCTTGGAGACCTCTTCCTACCACAATTTGGGATTTGCTCCCTTCTTGGTGAGGGCTACCAAGGGAGCTACCAAGATAGAGAAATGGGGAATGAACTGGCGATAGTAGTTAATGAACCCCATAAAGCGCTGCACCGCTTTAAGAGAGTGGGGTTCTTGCCAGTCCATCACAGCCTGTAGTTTGGCAGGATCCATAGCCAATCCCTGGGTTGAGATGATATAGCCAAGGAAAGGTAAAGACTCCAGCTCAAACATACATTTCTCTAACTTAGCATAAAGGGAATTTGCCCGTAAGAGGTCGAAGACTCTGCAGACATCTCTCCGGTGGGAGTCAATATCTGGAGAGATGAGTATATCATCCAGATAGACTACGACCGAGGTGGAGAGCATATCCCGGAAGATGTCATTGACAAAGTCTTGGAAAACGGCTGGGGCATTACAGAGCCAAAAGGGCATCACCAGATATTCGTAATGCCCATCCCTGGTATTAAAAGCCATCTTCCATTCGTCCCCATCACGGATGCGAATCAGGTTATAAGCACCGCGCAGATCTAGTTTAGTAAATACCCTTGCTCCCCGGAGCCTATCAAAGAGCTCAGAAATCAGGGGCAATGGGTACTTGTTCTTAACGGTGATGGCATTAAGACCCCTGTAATCAATGCACGGACTTAATTCTCCGTTCTTCTTCTGCACGAAGAAGAATCCTGCCCCTGCCGGTGACACCGACTTCCTAATGAACCCTCTTGCCAGGTTCTCCTGAATATATTGCGACATGGCCTCTGTCTCAGGAAGAGAGAGGGGATAGACCCTTCCCCGAGGAGGTTCTGTTCCAGGCAAGAGGTCTATAGGACAGTCATAGGGGCGATTAGGCGGAAGAGTCTCCGCAGCCTTCTTGGAGAACACGTCTGCATATGACCAATAGCACTTGGGAAGTGGAGTAAGATCTGCGGGTAACTCAGTAGTGGTAACCTGAACGCAACTCCTGACACATCTGCCTCTACATGCATCACTCCAACCCAGTATCCTACCCGAAGTCCACTCTATATGTGGGGAGTGGAAACGGAGCCAAGGTATTCCTAGTAGGATCTCGTCTATTCCCTCGGGAAGGATGAGTAGGGAAATAAGCCCCTGATGGGAAGGGGATACAAACAATGCAAGAGGAACAGTCTGGTGTGTAATTTGTGAGGGCAATGTCGACCCATTCACTACCCGGACAGTCACTGATTTGTCAAGCGCCACCAGAGGTATTGCGTGACGGTGAGCAAAGTTAGAGGGCATGAAGTTCCCCTCTGCTCCTGAGTCCACGCAAAGGTCGACTGTAAGAGTGGAAGTGCATACAGTGATTGACCCTTTAAGTGTCATCTTGGAGGAAAATGCCACTGTCTCTAGTGAGCCTCCTCCCAGGGTCACTAGACGCGATCGCCTCTGCGATCGCTGTGGACATCTGTTAGTATAGTGTCCTGCCTGTTGGCAAAATTTACAGACCACCGTTACTCGAGCGGTCCGGGACTTAGGTCCCGCTCGAGAAACCTTCATGGCTTTAGAGGAGTCGGACGCCTGAACGGAAGATTCCAGAGGTTTGGCGAAGGTGGGAGCCAACCAAAACCTCTGCCTTCACTGGGTCCGCTCTAACCTCTGCCCGTTAAAACGGAGATCAATGCGGGTAGATAAGGAAATGAGCTTCTCCAGTGTGGTGGGAACCTCCCTGATGGCCAAGGCATCCTTCACATGATCCACCAGTCCTCTCCAGTACACCGGAATGAGGACTTTATCCGGCCACTCTAGCTCAGAAGCCAGAGTCCGAAATTGGACGGCGAACTGGCTGACCATGGATGAACCCTGTGATATTGCCAGCAGTTGGAGAGCCGTATCGTGGGTGACACGAGGTCCTAAGAAGACCTGTCTCAGAGCCTCCAGGAAGAGAGGAGCACTCTGTACCACACGATCGTCGCGCTCCCACAGCGGCGTTGCCCAGTCCAACGCCCTGCCCGACAGGAGGGATAAGACAAAACCCACTTTCGCCTGTTCCGTGGCAAAACGTGCAGCCAGAAGCTCAAGATGAATGGAGCACTGACTCACGAATCCCCGACATTGCTTGCTGTCACCAGCAAACTTGTCTGGAAGTGGGAGATGGGATAAAGTCGGAGCAGGGGTGGCAGAGGACTGAACAGCGACAGCGGTAACATCCACAGCTGAGGTTGTGCGCTCTTGAGCCGCCAACCTACCCTCCAGCTGCTGGATGTTCCGCTGTAGACGCTGGTTGTCTGTCATTTTACTAGCCAGACCCTGGCGCTAGTATTATGTTAAGGCTGGCGGAACGCACAAAATAAATATAAATAATAAGTGCATTCGCAGCCCGGGGTCCACCGTGCAGGCAGAGCCTGCTGCTAGTAAGATGGCGGTATGACGAACTCTGTTACTTCACAGAGTCGCAACTATAGATACTGTGGCACTATAAGGCGGTATAAGCAAACTCTGTTACACCACACTGTCGCTAAGGTAGAGATGCAGAGATATGGACTGTGTCCTGTTAACTCCACAGGAATGCACAGACAACTGCTGTGCGGACGCAGTCGATCCAATCAGCACGAAACGACAATTCCCCACCGAGAAGTGCATGTACACACATGGCTGCATGGTCATACAAGCCTTTTATAGCAGCAACTACAGGGCCTGCCAGAAAAGGACCAATAGGAAACTGTTCCAGAACACATGTAGTTTCAGGACCTTTCTGGCGGACCAATAGGAGCTGCTACAGTACCTGAGCATGTGACCCTGATCTCCAATGAGAGATCTTACCCTGGGCATGCTCAGAAGGGGAAACGCAGGACTTTGTCTTAAAGACGTCTGCTCGCCGCTGACCAGTACTGGCTACCATAGCAGAACCTGGAGAGGCAGCAGTAATCCTCTGCACAGTGCCAGACTGGTCGAGACGCTGGGACCGATGTCTCTGCTGAGCAGAATCCACTGTGGCCGGAGACGGATGGGAGACCGCAGCAGGAATGGTTCGAGATTCCCTTTGTGCAGGAGCGGGAACTCGATCCCTAACACATGCATTATAATTGTTTGTTATATGTATTGTCTTATATATTCTATGCACTATTGTCGCTTTATATGTGAATACTGTAAATATGACAGATTATGCTGCACTATTGTCACTTTTGTTACACATTTTGTAATATTTGTGCCACCTTTTATGGTGGCATCTTTATATATTTTATATATATTAGTAATGTTGTCTATTTGACGCTTGCTGTGTCATTATTAATTGTTGTTTATAATATTTTCACGCTATATCCATGCTTGGAATGCAAGGTACCTAGTATAGGTTCTCTCTAAATATGGCCACCACCGTGGTCTCCTTTAAAATGGGGAACTGCTGGAGCGTGTGTGCGCCTGCCACCCTCAGTGTCCGTCTCCCCTGCAGTTATCATTAGATGTGAAGTGCGCATGACTATTGATGTCAGATGGCGGATTTCCGCATACATGTGCTCCCACTTTGATGACTGTGATGGTGACGTACCTCAGGTGCTGATGCGCGTGCGCCGCTGTGCAGTTTCACTTTCGGTTTGTCATATATATAAGCACGAGAGACTGAGTGATTGTTAACCCCTTTTGAAAAAGCTTGATGGCAAAACACGCATCAGGGGATGCCTGGCGAGGATGGGGAGCTCCCCTGATATGTTCATGGGTAAGCTATCAATCAGTTGCCCGTATTGGGGTTCTGATCTGGCTATTTTCTATTTACTATGTATCACTCCTATTGCTAAAAGCCTGTGGGCTTTAGGATATATGTGTATATGACTGCTACCCTGGGATGGATTATTATGCTCCCTTCTGAACCCGGCATACCTTCATGTCTCCTTCTTTTTATTCCTGCATAATGTCCGATGACGTCACCGCCGGAGATTCACCTATGGTAAGCAACTCTGCTCTATGTGGATGTCAGGCTCAGCCTGGCATGCAGATGTAGCAGAGCTGGACTCGTCGTGGGACACTCGTCATTTTGGACTGCGTCGGACAGGGAGTATTTGAGTTGGTTTGTTATTTTTGTTTTTTTACAGGAGAACGATGGCATCGCAGGATGAGCGTACAATAAAAATAATGAAAACTGTGTGGTGTTTTATTTCATTAAAAGACTTTTTTCTGGCTGTGTATTTTTTTAAAAATTTAAAACTATGATTTATAATGGATCGGTGTCTTATTGACGCCTCTCCATTATTAACCGGGCTTATTGTCACCTTTCAATCAAAGGTGACATTAACCCCTCATTACCCCGCTTGCCACTGCTACAGGGCAAGTGGGAAGAGCCGGGTAAAGTGCCACAATTGGCGCATCTTTGGATGGCCATTTGTGGGGCTGCTGCAGCCTGGTATTTTTAGGCTGTTGAGGGCCAAAATCCATGGGCCTTGACAGTCTTTTAAAACCAGGCCGCAACAGTCTGCTTTTTACTTGGCTGGTTAACAAAAATAGGGGGACCCCCACGCCATTTTTTTTTCGAGGGGATCCCCTATTTTTGTTAACCAGCCAAGCTAAGCAGACTGCTGTGGCCTGGTATTATCAGGCTTGCAAGGTTCATGGATATTGGATCCTTACCAGCCTGAAAAACCAGGCCTCAGCAGTCTGCTTCATCTGGCTGGTTAACAAAAATAGGAGGACCCCACGCCATTTTTTTCGAGAGGATCCCCTATTTTTGTTAACCAGCCAAGATAAGCAGACTGCTGTGGCCTGGTATTATCAGGCTTGCAAGGTCCATGGATATTGGCTCCTTAACAGCCTGAAAACCAGGCCTCAGTAGTTTGCTTTATCAGGCTCACTAACAAAAATAAGGGGGACCCCACGCCATTTTATTTTTTTTCGAGGGGATCCCCTATTTTGTTAATCAGTTCACTTCAGGTCAGCCGGGATTCCCTCTGACGTCACTGATGCTGTGCGTTGTCCCTGGCTGACCTGAAGTGAAAGTGGGAAGCAATCAATTATGCTAACCACTTCCTCTCCTGTCAGCTAGGAGAGGAGATGATTCAGTCAGGGGTTTACTGTGAGGCTGTCAGCATTAGCTGTGGTCCCTGCAGTAAACATTAACCCTTTCAGAAGGATTACATCGGGGGACCTGACTGAACATCAGATAGGTAAGAATAATGTATCTTTATTATTTTATTTTTATTACAGGTGAACAAGGGCTTCGCAAGGAATGGCAGTAAAATAAAATATGGTCAAAAACTGTGTTTATTTCATTAAAATGATTTTTAATTAAAGTGTGTGTGTTTTATTTTTATTTCATACAATAGGATTAATAATTGATAGTTGTCTAATTGACAGTTCTCAATTATTAACCTGGCTTAAAGTCACCTTTCAATAGCAAGGTGGCTTTAACCCCTTATTAACCCATTCGCCACCGCTACAGTGCAATGGGAATAGACGGGCAAAGTGCCAGAAAGGGCGAATCTAATTATAGATTTGCCTTTTCTGGGGTGTCTGGGGACAGATGTTAGTAGCCGGGGGGCCAAAAATAATGGTCCCTCTCTGGGCTATTATTATTTGCCCCCACTCGCTGGCTTTGTCTGTCTGGATGAGAAAATAGGGCGGGAGCCCAAGAATTTTTTTTTCAACAATTTTGCACCTCATATATATATATAAATACATACAGTATACATGTCATTGAATTTGTGACACATATATATATATTTATAATACATACATTTCTACATAGTATAATAGCCGCTAATTCAATTGCCAGCTTTTGTGAAATTACAGACCCGACATGAAATGACTGTTATGTTCTGCTACAAGCACTAAGGAAAGAAAGGGAAATCTGTCCCTACGATAGAACTAAGCTCGATCCCTACGATGTAACGGGGAACCTGATCCTGCGATCAGACCCGCTAAAGTCCTCAGCTAGTCTGTACGAAGACCTATAGATGCGAGGGAGGGATCCCTACAAGAACTAGGGACTGGGAGAAGAGATGGACACCTCCTAACAGAAGTTGTAGCAGTAAAAAAAAAACAAACAACATAGAACATAGAGGTCAAAAGACCAAGCAAAACTAATATAGAAAGGTAACAAAGCACCCGGCTAGCTTAACCCCTTCGTGACAGAGCCATTTTGCAGCTTAATGACAGGGCCAATTTTTACAATTCTGACCACTGTCACTTTATGAGGTTATAACTCAGGAACGCTTTAACGAATCCAGCTGATTCTGAGATTGTTTTTTCATGACATATTGTAATTCACGTTAGTGGTAAAATTTCTTTGATATGACCTGTGTTTATTTATGAAAAAATTGGAAATATGGCGAAAATTTAGAAAATTTAACAATTTTCAAACTTTAAATTTTTATGCCCTAAAATCAGAGAGATATGTCACACAAATTTCTTAATAAATAACATTTCCCACATGTCTACTTTACATCAGCACAATTTTGGGAACAAAATTTTTTTTTGTTATGAAGTTATAAGGGTTAAAAGTTGACCAGCGATTTCTCATTTTTACAACACCATTTTTTTTTACGGACCACATCACATTTGAAGTCACTTTGAGGGGTCTATATGATAGAAAATACCCAAAAGTGACACCATTCTAAAAACTGAACCCCTCAAGGTGCTCAAAACCACATTCAAGAAGTTTATTAACCCTTTACGTGCTTCACAGGAACTGAAGCAATGTGGAAGGAAAAAATTAACATTTAACTTTTTTTGAAAAAACTTTACTTCGGAACCAATTTTTTTTATTTTCACAACTGTTAAAAGAAAAAATGAACCACAAAATTTGTTGTGCAATTTCTCCTGAATAAGCCGATATCCCATATGTGGGGGTAAACCACTTTTTGGGCGCACGGCAGAGGTCGCAAGGGAAGGAGTGACATTTGACTTTTTCAACGCAGAATTGGCTGGACGCCATGTCGCATTTGTAGAGGCCCTGATGTGTCTAAACAGTGGATACCCATCACAAGTGACCCCATTTTGGAAACTAGACCCCCTAAGGAACTTATCTAGATGTGTGGTGAGCACTTTGAACCTCCAAGTGCTTCACAGAAGTTTATAACAAAGAACAGTGAAAATAAAAAATCATCTTTTTTCCACAAAAACAATCTTTTCACCCCAATTTTTATTTTCCCAAGGGTAACAAGACCCCAAAAGTTTTTGTGCAATTTGTCCTGAGCATGCTGATACCCCATATGTGGGGGTAAACCACTGTTTGGGTGCATGGCAGAGCTTGGAAGGGAAGGAGCGTCGTTTGACTTTTTCAACACAGAATTGGCTGGATGCCATGTCGCGTTTGTAGAGGCCCTTATGTGTCTAAACAGTGGAAACCCCCACAAGTGACACCATTTTGGAAACTAGACCCCCTAAGGAACTTATATAGATGTGTGGTGAGCAATTTGAACCCCCAAGTGCCTCACAGAAGTTTATAACTCCCGGGCATGAAAATAAAAAGTCATATTTTTACCACAAACCTGATCGTTTAGTCCCCAATTTTTTATTTTCCCAAGGGTAACAGGAGAAATTAGACCACAAAAGTTGTTGTCCAATTTGTCCTGAGTACGCTGATACCCCATATGTGGGGGGGGACCACTGTTTGGGCACACGGCAGGGCTTGATAGGGAAGGAGTGCCGTTTGATTTTTTCAAACCAAAATTGGCTGGAATTGAAATTGGACGCCATGTCGCGTTTGGAGAGCCCCTGATACGCCTAAACAGTGGAAACCCCCCACAAATAACACCATTTTGGAAACTAGACCCCTTAAGGAACTTATCTAGATGTGTGGTGAGCACTTTGAACCCCCAAGTGCTTCACAGAAATTTATAAACGTAGAACCGTGAAAATAAAAAATCATTTTTTTCCTCAAAAATGATTCTTTAGCCCGCTACTTTTTTATTTTCCCAAGGGTAACAGGAGGAATTGGACCCCAAAAGTTGTTGTGCAATTTTTCCTGAGTACGCTGATACCCCATATGTGGGGTGAAACCACTGTTTGGGCGCATGGGAGTGCTTGGAAGGGAAGGAGCACCATTTTGTAATGCAGACTTTGATGGAATGTTCTGCGGGCGTCATGTTGTGTTTGCAGAGCCCTTGATGTGCCTAAACAGTAGAAACCCCCTGCAAGTGACACCATTTTGGAAACTAGACCCCCCAAGGAGCTTATCTAGATGTGTGGTGAGCACTTTGAACCCCCAAGTGCTTCACAGAAATTTATAAACGCAGAGCTGTGAAAATAAAAAATAATTTTTTTCCTCAAAAATGATTGTTTTAGCCAGCTATTTTTTATTTTCCCAAGGGTAACAGGAGAAATTAGAACCCTAAAATTGGTGTGCAATTTGTCCTGAGTACGCTGATACCCCATATGTTGGGGTAAACCACTGTTTGGGCGCGCGGCAGGGCTCGGAAGGGAGGGAGCGCCATTTGACTTTTTGTACGCCACGCCGTGTTTGGAGACCCCCTGATGTGTCTAAACAGTGGAAACCCCTCACAAGTGACCCCATTTTGGAAACTAGACCCCTTAAGGAACTTATCTAGATGTGTGGTGAGCACTTTGAACCCCAAGTGTTTCACAGAAATTTATAAACGCAGAGCTGTGAAAATAAAAAATCATTTTTTTTCTCAAAAATGATTTTTTTAGCCAGCTATTTTTTATTTTCCCAAGGGTAACAGGAGAAATTAGAACCCCAAAATTGGTGTGCAATTTGTCCTGAGTACGCTGATACCCCATATGTTGGGGTAAACCACTGTTTGGGCGCACGGCAGGGCTCGGAAGGGAGGGAGCGCCATTTGACTTTTTGAACGCCACGTCGTGTTTGGAGACCCCCTGATGTGCCTAAATAGTGGAAACCCCTCAATTCTAGCTCCAACCCTAACCCCAACACACCCCTAACCCTAATCCCAACCCTAATCCTAACCTAAATCCCAACCCTAATTCCAACCCTAATTGTAACCCTAACCTTAATTGTAACCCTAACTCTAATTGTAACCCTAACCCTAATTTTAACCCTAAAACTAATTGTAACCCTAACCCTAATTCTAACCCTAATTATAACCCTAACCCTAAGGCTAGGTTCATTTTGCGTTTTACCAGCCCGTTCAACACATAGCGTTGACGGGCTGGTAATGGTATAGCATAACACGATCGCGTTATGCTATACCCGCTAGCGCAGATGAATCAGCAGATGATTCATCTGCGCTAGCGGTGACGGAGCCCAGATGCTGCAGCCCGCGTCCGAGGCTCCGTCACTGAATGATGGCACGTCGCGAACGCATGCTGCTTTACGGCATGCGTCGCGATGCGCCCTCAAATGGGGGTGAATGGCAGCGTTAACGGACTGCATTACACCGCGTTATACCGCGGTGTAATGCAGTCCGTCTAACTGACTGCCATAACGCAGTATGAACCCAGCCTAACCCTAACCCTAATTATAACCCTAACCCTAATTATAACCCTAACCCTAACCCTAACGGAAAAATGAAAATAAATATAATTTCTATTTTTTATTATATGTCCCTAACTAAGGGGGTGATAAATGGGGGGTTATGTACTGTTTTTTTTATTTTGATCACTGTAATAGTTTATCACAGTGATCAAAATGCACTTTTATGAGAATGAATGAAAAAATGTTGAATCTGCCGCCAAGCAGATCGGCAGGCGCACTGCGCATGCGCCCGCCATTTTTTTTTCCAGGAAGAAGACGCCGGGATCCTGGGGCCTGCGGGAGGACCGATACGGGGGGGGCGATCGGGGGACCTGGGGACCCTCATTTTCTCCCCTCTGATGTGCGATCACATCAGAGGGGAGAGAAATCATTTTTTTTTTTTGCGGTCGCTGTTATACTTAGTATAACAGCGATCGCGACACCGGGGTCGGTAACTACCGACCCAGATCATGTTCTCTGGGGTCTGGGCTACCCCCGGTAGCCGAGACCCCAGAGAAAATTGCCCATCCCCCTCCAGCACAGCGGCGGGCGCACTGAGCATGCGCCCGCCATTTTCTCAATGGCGGCGGCACCGGGGGAGGCAGAAGGGCACGGGGACCACATGGAGGAGATCGGGGGCCACATGGGGGTCCCAGGGACCCTTTTTCTCTGTCCTCTGATGTCCGATGACATCAGAGGACAGAAAAATTAAATGGAACAACATTTTTTTTTTTGTTGCGGTCGCCGTTATAGGGTTAATAACGGCGATCGCAACATCGGTGTCGGCAAAAACCAACCGATTCATGTTCTCTGGGGTCTCGACTACCCCCGGTAGCCGAGACCCCGGAGAAAATGCACCTCTGGGGGGCGCTATTCACTTTTTCCACAGCGCCGTTAATTAACGGCGCTGTGGTTTAAGTACCCTTAATGACCGCCGTTAAAAGGCGTATCGGCGGTCGTTAAGGGGTTAAGAGTAGAAATTACAATGAAGTCCAGCAAAGCCAGAAGGGCGGAGCAGGATTAAATAGGCAACAAAGGTCATGTGACCAGCAAGATAGAAAAAACCTAACAGGAGAGTTCTAACAGTACCCCCCCTTCTAAGAGGATCCTCCGGATCCCCTAGGCCCAGGCTTACCCAGAAACTTTTTGTGAAACGCTCTGACAAGTCTGGACGCAGAAACATCATCCGTCCTCACCCATGAGTTATCCTCGGGTCCAAAACCCTTCCAAGCGACGAGATACTGCAAACTCCCTCTATACCGTCTAGAATTTAGGATGCGGGAAATTTCATATTCCCCGTCCTCCACCACCGGGGGAACAGTGGCAGAGGCGTCTCCATTCAACACATCAGCTCTTTTCAACAGAGAAACATGAAACACCGGATTAATCTTCCAGGAGGTAGGAACCTCCAACCTAACAGCCGATTGGTTAACAACCTGAAGCACCTTAAAGGGCCCTACAAACTTGGGACCCAATTTTTTAGAAGGAATCCTCAACCTCAGATTCTTAGAGGATAACCAAACCATGTCACCAATAGCAAACAAAACCTCTTGCCGTTTCCTATCAAAGTACCTTTTAGATTTTCTGTTAGCCTCCTGAAGATTACCACGCACATCTGTCCAAACTCTCTCCAAATCACCAGAAAAATTCTCCTCTTCAGGCACGGCTGATACCAATTTGGAGAATGACCCAAACGACGGATGTTTCCCAGTACAACAAAAAAAAGCGAACAACCAGCAGAAGAGGATGTATGGTTGTTAAGAGCAAATTCAGCAAGTGGCAGAAACTCAGACCACCCCTCTTGATTGTCTGCCACAAAACAACGCAAGAACTGCTCAACATCCTGGTTTTCCTTTTTGTCTGGCCATTAGACTCAGGATGATATCCGAATGAAAACGACAAATGAACTCCCAACCTGTCACAAAAGGCGCGCCAAAAACGAGCCACGAACTGAGGTCCCCTATCAGAAACAATGTCAGTAGGAACGCCATGTAGTCTGACAATTTCCTTGACAAAGGCCTTAGCGAGAGTCTTAGCGCAGGGCAGTTTGATGAAAGGAACCAAGTGACACATCTTGCTAAAACGGTCCACGACCACCCAGATGACAGTGAAACCCTCAGAGGGGGGAAGGTCAGTAATAAAGTCCATAGCCAAATGTGTCCAAGGTGCACTAGGAACCTCCAGAGGGCAAAGCAACCCCGCAGCAGGAGTATGTGAAGACTTAGATCTAGCACACACAGTGCATTGGCGCACCCACTTAATGACTTCCTTCTGCCATCCCGGCCACCAAAAACTGCAACCCACAAGTCTCTTGTTCTCAGAGATTCCAGGATGACCTGCCAACCGAGACTCATGACACTCAACAAACAAATCTCTCCTAAAGGTCCCAGGCACAAACAACCTCCCATGTGGAGTGTTAGATGGGGCATTCTCCTGTGCTTTAAGAATCTCATCTTCCAACACAGAATCCAAAGCAGCAATCACAACCCCTTCTTGTAAAATGTTCTCCTCCTCCTCCTCAGCACCAACCATGGGAGAAAAGCTGTGAGACAAAGCATCGGCTTTCACATTCTTAGTACCTGGGATGTAAGTAACGGAAAAATTAAACCGCGAGAAAAACAGTGCCCACCTAGCCAGACGGGCATTCAAGCGTTTGGCAGCATCAAGATAGATCAGATTTTTATGATCAGTGAAAACCTGAACGGAAAATTCAGCACCTTCCAAGAGATGCCGCCAGTTTTCAAATGCGAGTTTAATGGCCAACAATTCCCGATTACCAATATCATAATTCAGTTCAGTCTCAGAAAATTTTTTTGAAAAAAAGGCACAAGGATGTACTCCATCCGTGTTTTCCTGAGACAACACCGCGCCGGCCCCCACAGAAGAAGCATCAGCCTCAACCAAAAACGGTTTAGTCACATCAGGCTGCATAAGGATGGGAGCAGAGCTGAACCTCTCCTTTAGAAACACAAAAGCTTCAATGGCCTCAGTAGTCCACTGAACCGCATTAGCACCTTTCTTGGTGAGATCGGTCAGTGGTTTGACAATAATAGAAAAATTTTTAATGAATTTTCTATAATAATTGGCGAAACCCAAAAACCTCTGTAACGATTTCAAAACAATAGGCCTAGGCCATTCCTGCACAGCTTGAACTTTCACCGGGTCCATCTCAAAACCTTCGCTGGAGATAATGTAGCCCAAAAAACTAATTCTCTGTACAGCGAACTCACATTTCTCCAGCTTAGCAAAAAGCGAATTGTCACTCAATAACTGTAATACCTCACGAACGCTCCACCAATGAGACTCCAGATCCGGCGAATAAATCAAAATGTCATCCAAATACACAACCACATTTTTGCCTATCAAAGGTCTAAGGATGTCCATAATAAGATTCTGAAAAAATGCAGGAGCATTGGTAAGGCCAAAAGGCATAACCAGATTCTCCAAATGACCCGCAGGAGTGTTAAAAGCAGTCTTCCATTCGTCACCCCCCTTCATGCGCAACAAATTGTATGCCCCCAATTTTAGAGAACCACTTAGCCCCTGCTAACTGGTTAAACAAATCAGGGATCAATGGCAGTGGGTAAGGATTGCGTACAGTAATTTTATTAATCTCACGAAAGTCCAGACAAGGACGTAAACCGCCGTCCTTTTTTTTAACAAAAAAAAATCCAACAGCCACAGGAGACTTGGAAGGCCTAATGTGACCGGTGGCCAAGCTTGTCTGTATGTATTCCTCCAAAGCCTTTCTCTCAGGAATAGTAAGATTAAATAAACGACTTTTAAAAAGAGTCGCTCCAGGGACAAATTCAATAGTACAATCATAGTCTCTATGGGGAGGTAAAATCTGTGATTCCTTCTCAGAAAAAACTTTCCAAAAATCCTGAATAGGTACAGGTAGTTCCCCTTTATCCACAGCAGCAATACGCCCGTTACAACACTTGTTATAACACTTAGAGCTCCAGGACTTAATTTCATTGGTAGACCATCCAGAACAGGATTGTGCAATTTTAACCATGGTAACCCCAAAATCACCGGAGAAGGTAAATTATTCAATACTACCAAATCCAAATTCTCTTGGTGAACACCATTAATAGTGAGGGGAAATTCACAGACCTTGTGAGTAACATTCTTCAAGGGAGAGCCATCAACAGAAACCACGGCAATAGGGGATGACAAAGGTTTTAGTTTTAATTTAAGTTTTTCCAAGAATCCCCCATCAATCACATTCAGAGTAGAACCACAATCGACAAATACCCGAAAATCCATTAATTCTTCCTGAGCAGCAGTAGTAGTGGCAGAAAGAAAGACGCCATTGGTGTTTAAACAGGCTATATGGGCGGAACTGACCTTTTTTTCTCTTTGCTCATATGAAGCACACAGTTCTTAATGAAATGGTCAGATTTGCCTCAATAAAAGCACAAACCTTCAGAAAACCTGCGGTCTTTTTCCTGAGAGCGAGGTGCCATCGCTCCAATCTCCATCGGCTCTCCAATGTCAGTACAGATGCTCTCAAGACTTGGAGCTGACATGGCAGAGGATTTACTCTCATTAACCCTTGCACGCAGTCTCCTATCCACCCGTATAGCTAATTGCATAGCCTCCTGCAAGTTACCAGGTATGGGATAAGCAATCAGCAAATCTTTAAACCTTTCACCTAGCCCTGCAAAAAACAAACTTTTCAAAGCTGAATCGTTCCACCCCACCTGAGTAGACCACCGTCTGAAGTGAGTACAATATTTTTCCACATTACCTGATCCCTGCCTCAAACGTCTCAATTCTGTCTCAGCTGATGAGACACGATCAGGATCATCATACAATAACCCCAAACCAGAAAAAAGACTATCCACTGATCTAAAGCATGGATCACTAGGTTGCAGAGAAAAGGCCCATTCCTGAGGTTCTTTGCGCAAAAGTGACATTATGAACGCTATGTGCTGTGATTCATCACCAGAGGATCTGGGTCTCAAACGAAAATACAACAAGCAAGCATTTTTAAAAGAAAAAAAATCTTGTTGTTCACCAAAAAATAAATCAGGCAAACGTACCTTTGGCTCCACGAAATGTGCTCCAGAACAGCTACTCACGTGTTGCTGGAGCTCGGACACCTCCAGAGTCCCTGCAGGCGTTGAGCCAACTCCTGAACAGACACCATAATGGAAACTAGAAATCTTTCCTTCGAGATATTTTTTTTTTTTTGGGGGGCTGGACTTACTGTTATGTTCTGCTACAAGCACTAAGGAAAGAAAGGGAAATCTGTCCCTACGATAGAACTAAGCTCGATCCCTACGATGTAACGGGGAACCTGATCCTGCGATCAGACCCGCTAAAGTCCTCAGCTAGTCTGTACGAAGACCTATAGATGCGAGGTGGGATCCCTACAAGAACTAGGGACTGGGAGAAGAGATGGACACCTCCTAACAGAAGTTGTAGCAGTAAAAAGAAAAACAAACAACATAGAACATAGAGGTCAAAAGACCAAGCAAAACTAATATAGAAAGGTAACAAAGCACCCGGCTAGCTTAAGAGTAGAAATTACAATGAAGTCCAGCAAAGCCAGAAGGGCGGAGCAGGATTAAATAGGCAACAAAGGTCATGTGACCAGCAAGATAGAAAAAACCTAACAGGAGAGTTCTAACAATGACACATGGTTTACATAGAGTTAACCATGTCATTTTATATAGTTTGATTTATGGTTTTCACTAACAATTACATGAGTGTATGTGTGCAAAATTTGACACATGCAGGGGTTAATTAAAAGTGTAAATTCGTAGCAAAAAATGCATTTTTTACAATGAATTTACACCTTTAATTAACCCCTACATGTGTCAAATTTTGCACACATACACTCATGTAAGTGCTAGTGAAAACCATATATCAAACTACATAAATGACATGGTTAACTTTATGTAAACCATGTGTCAGTTCATGTCGGGTGGTTCTGTATTTTCATAAAAGCCGGCATTGCCCGGCAATTGAATCAGAGGCTATTTTACTATGTAGAAGTGTATGAACTATAAATATATATATATATATATAAATATATATATATATATATATGTCACAATGACATGTATATATACAGTACAGACCAAAAGTTTGGACACACCTTCTCATTCAAA
This sequence comes from Oophaga sylvatica, assembly GCA_033576555.1. NCBI lineage: Eukaryota > Metazoa > Chordata > Amphibia > Anura > Dendrobatidae > Oophaga > Oophaga sylvatica. The sequence continues at coordinate 291,296,609 of JARQOD010000005.1, read as the reverse complement.
GATTCTTCTGTATTTTCATGACTATGAAAATTGTAGAATCACACTGCAGGCATCAAAACTATGAATTAACACATGTGGAATTATACATTACACTTTACAAAAAAGTGTGAAACAACTGAAAATATGTCTTATATTCTAGGTTCTTCAAAGTAGCCACCTTTTGCTTTGATTACTGCTTTGCATGCAGAAAAGGTGAACGGCTGGACTCTACATGCCTGGTTCCCACCGTAAAGCATGGAGGAGGTGGTGTGATGGTGTGGGGGTGCTTTGCTGGTGACACTGTTGGGGATTATTCAAAATTGAAGCGGTGAGCGGTCCAGCTCACCCCAAACCATCTCGATTGGGTTCAGGTCTGGTGACTGTGGAGGCCAGGTCATCTGGCGTAGCACCCCAACACTCTCCTTCTTGGTCAAATAGCCCTTACACAGTCTGGAGGTGTGTTTGGGGTCATTGCCCTGTTGAAAAATAAATGATGGTACAACTAAACTCAAACCGGATGGAATAGCATGCTGCTGCAAGATGCTGTGGCAGCCATGCTGGTTCAGTATGCCTTCAATTTTGAATTAATCCCCAACAGTGTCACCAGCAAAGCACCCCCACACCATCACACCACCTCCTCCATGCTTCACGGTGGGAACCAGGCATGTAGAGTCCATCCGTTCACCTTTTCTGCGTGCAAATCAGTAATCAAAGCAAAAGGTGGCTACTTTGAAGAACCTAGAATATAAGACATATTTTCAGTTGTTTCACACTTTTTTTGTAAAGTGTAATGTATAATTCCACATGTGTTAATTCATAGTTTTGATGCCTTCAGTGTGATTCTACAATTTTCACAGTCATGAAAATACAGAAAAATCGTTGAATGAGAAGGTGTGTCCAAACTTTTGGTCTGTACTGAATATATATATATGTATTCTATGTGTGTATATCTAGTGTTTACAAGGAAAGAAAGAGGTTTTTTTAATTACGATATTTCTGTCCCATTGACTTGCATTGGGTTTCCGGTATCGGATCGGCGATACCCGATACTTTTTGAGTATCGGGCCGATCCAATCCATCCGATATTTTGGGATATCGGGCAGTATCGCTCAACGCTAGTGGTGACATCACAATGGTGTATCAATTAAGCTGGTGAGCTCCTGTGACATCACAACTCTGTTTCAAATAGTTATCTGCTGTGATGTCACAACTTCACAGGTAAGATTTGGCAGATTAAAATCTGTCAGCTGCTGTGATGTAAAAAAAAACATGTATAATTCAGGTAAGGTGCTGTAACTTCACAAGGGGATCTTGATCATAAAAGATACAAATATATCACAATTGCATTTGAGGTAAGCTGCCGTGCCATCACAAGAGGGTTTTAGTAAGATAAGCTACAGTAACAACACAACTGTAAGCTATTACTGATATAGGAACTGTGTCACAACAGGTGCATTTTCTTCAAGAAAACTATGACTTCTCTAGTGAAATGAGCTGCTGACATCACTTCCATGATTTTACCTAGAATTTTGCAGTGATATCACAAATAGGTTTTATTTAGAAAAACATCTTACTCCATTTGCAACATCACTAGTGAATTAAAGTGATGTAACCCCTTATCGACCACAGTTATGCCTTTTAATGGTGGCAGAAATAGGGCAGTTAAGGGTACTCATTCCTCAGCGCCATTTTTTATGATGCTGAGAAATAAGTGTATATCACCCCCCCGCGTCACAAATTCTCTAGGGTCTCGGTGACCGCAAAACAAAAAAAAAGTCTGATGTGCCATTTAATTTCTCTCTCCTCTGATGTGATCGCACATCAGAGGAAAGAGAAATAGGGTCCCCCAATCACCTTCCCCAGGTACCTCTGGAGTCCTGCCATGCCCCCCATACAGTTCCTGGGCTCGCCGAATTCTCCTTCCTGGAGAAAAGGATGGGCACATGCGCAATGCGCCCGCCAAGATCTGCCAGCCGGCACCCGGTAATAATAGGAAGATTTTTCCTATGGGTTCATTTTGGTCACTGTGATAAATGCTATCGCAGTGATCAAAATAAAAAAGGGAAAAAATAAAATAAAGAAAATATATTTATTTCCATTTTCCCATTAGGGTTAGAGTTAGGCTAAAGTGAGTTGGGCTAAAGTTTTAAGGTTATGGCTAGGGTTATGTGGGGTATCAGCGTACTCAGAAAAAATTGGACAACAACTTTTGGTTTACCACTTTTCCTGTTACCCTTGTAAAAGTAAAAATTTTGGGGTGAAAATATCATTTTTGTGGAAAAAATGATTTTTATTTTCACTGCTCTGCGTTAAAAGCTTCTGTGAAGCACTTGGATGTTCAAAGTGATCACCACACATCTAGATAAGCTCCTTGGGGGGTCTAGTTTCCAAAATAGGGGTTACTTGTGGGGGGTTTCTACTGTTTAGGCACATCAGGGGCTCTGCAAACGCAACATGATGCCCGCAGACCTTTCCATCAAAGTCTGCATTCCAAAACGGCGATCCTTCCCTTCCAAGCTCTGCCATGCACCCAATCAGTGGTTCCTCCCACATATGGGGTACCCACGTACTCAGGACAAACTAGACACCAACGTTTGAGGTCCAATTTCTCGTATTACCCTTTTGAAAGTAAAAATTTGGGGGTGAAAAGATCATTTTTGTGGAAAAAAAATGATTTTTTATTTTCACGGCTGGGGAGTTTCCACTGTTTAGGCACATCAGGGGCTCCCCAAATGCGACATGGCATCCGATCTCAATTCCAGCCAATGCATTGAAAAAGTCAAACGGCGCTCCTTCCATTCCAAGCTCTGCCATGCGCCCAAACAGTGGTTTACCCCCAAATATTGGGTATCGACGCATTCAGGAGAAAATTCACAACAAATTTTGTGATTCATTTTCTCTTTCTACACTTGTGAAATTAAAAAAAATGGTTCTGAAGTAAAATGTTTGTAAAAAAAGTTAAATGTTCATTTTTTCCTTCCACATTGCTTCAGTTCCTGTGAAACACGTAAAGGGTAAATAAACTTTTTGAATGTGGTTTTGAGCACCTTGAGGGGTGCAGTTTTTAGAATCGTGTCACTTTTGGGTATTTTCTGTCATGTACACCCTTCAAAGTGACTTTAAATGTGATGTGGTCCCTAAAAAAAAATGGTTTTGTAAATTTTGTTGTAAAAATGAGAAATCGCTGGTCAAATTTTAAGCCTTATAACTTCCTAAAAAAAAAAATTTTGTTTCTAAAATTGTGCTCATGTAAAGTAGACATATGGGAAGTGTTATTTAGTAAGTATTTTGCATGACATATCTCTCTGATTTAAGGGCATAAAAATAAAAAGTTTGAAAATTGCAAAATTTTACATTTTTTTGCCATATTTCCATTTTTTCATAAATAAATGCAAGTTGTATCAAAGAAATTTTACCAGTAACATGAAGTACAATGTGTATCGAAAAACTGTCTCAGAATCAGCGGGATCCATTAAAAGGTTTCCAGAGTTGTTACCTCATAAAATGACGGTGGTCAGAATTGTAAAAATTGGCCTGGTCATTAAGCTGCAAATTGGTTAAATTGGCTCTGTCACTAAGGGGTAAACTGAGCATGCAATGCTTGTACTGTAACTATTCAATGCTGTCTTTTATCACGTGTAGGTTATTAATAAAGTCTCATCATTTCAATGCTGAGAAGACTTCTGATTAACTATTTATGCTGATAAGAGATGTGGAAAATCATAACAGGAAGAACATGGAAGAAAATTGATTCAAGTAAATAATCTAGAGTGCCTAATAAATAATTACAGCTTTGATATGTTTTTGGATGGTATAACTTTTAGCTAAGTGCTTGTAATGGGTGATGTCCAGAAAAGCCCTTAGTAAGAAGGAATATATATTTAGCACTTGGCTTTGCACAAATGTTCTTTATTGAGTGATGTTTGTCAACTCAGATAAATGAAAGCACTCATGCTGCAATTAGTCATAGAAATGGACAAAAAATGCCTCAAGTGCCAGCAAGAGCTCACTTGGTCTTATGTTTTTTTAGAAACTTGTAAATGTAAATTTCAGTGTAAATTTGCCCTTGACAAAAATGTTCACCTTCAGAAATCATTGCCTCTTGTGTATTTCTTCACTTGTCCACTGTTACTTTTTGTTAAACAAAATGGAAATACATTGGCGAGCAAAAGGGTAACCATGTTTTGAACTATTGAATTTCAGATTGTATATCTCAATATCCAATTCCGCTTCGATTGTGAAATTACCATCATTTCATAGTCTATCATCTTGACTATATCATAATTAAATTTGACTTGCAATTATTTAGCATATAATTAGTTGCGCAGATTCTTGTCATTTCACTGCATTGTTACTTTTTTGTTACTGATGGTGGAAAATCTTTTTCTTCCTGTATACTACAAATTAGAACCTGCTCTCGCATTCTGTAATAACTCAGTGTATTAGATTAATTTCCAAGCAAAAGGTAACTTTTTTGAATCAAGGAGCAGTCGTGAAGAAGATTTCCCAAGAAAAGAGAAACAGCATCATCCAGCTCATAGATATTGATCTCTTGGCCAAGAAAATTGCCAAACTGCATCGCGTAAGTGCCATAATAGCAGAATGAAGCCAATTCATCCATTCAAAAGCCAAGAGCTGAATGTAAAGCAAAATCAACAAGCAATCTTATCACAAGGTCTATCAGTTCTGATGTGATAAACATGGCAGTGGAGGTGGCTCGTATGCTTTGTAAAAGTGAGCTCACTGATGTCCATGCAAGCACATTGAAACAAATCTGGAATGGTGGTCCAAAACAAAGTGAAGAAGTGTGGACTTCAATTACATCATAAGACCAGTCAGCTAGAGTATGCAAAAAAGTATGAAAAGTCCAAAGTAGAAGATTGGAAATGGGTGATTTGGAGTGAATAAATGAAGGTTAATAGACTAGGCTCTGATGGGTGCAAATGGGTCTGGAAGAAACAAGGGAAAAGGGGGCTACTGGATTGCAAAATAGAAGGAATTATTAAGTTCGATGGAGGAAGCCTGATGATATGGGGTTGTTTCATAGCCAAAGATGTTGGCTACTTGGCCAGGATAAATGGTGGTCTCAATGTTGAGCTATATCTGAGTATTCTACAAAGCAAGTTACTTCATACGCTCTAGTGCTATGGGTATGAAAAGGACAGCATAGTGTTCCAGGAGGACAACGATAAGAAGCATACGTCCAGATTGGCAAAGGAATGGTTTAATGACAATGAAGTAGAGGTGCTGGATTTGCCCCCACAGTCCTCAGACCTCAATCTAATCGAACACTTGGGGTAGAGTTGATGAGAAAGCTGTATACCTACGCAAGTGAGTCGCCCAGTATGCACCAACTTTGGGAATGTGTGGAAGAGACCTGGGATCAGATTACGGTAGAGTCATGCTTGAATCTGATCGAGAACATGCCCAGAAGCATTCAGACAGTGATGAAAACCAAAGCTGAATTTACAAACTACTAACAAAATAATAAAAAATAAAGTTTAGATTTTTAGGAGCAAAACAGTAGCAATGCAGTGACATAACAAGAATATGCAAAACTAATTATATGCCAAATAGTTGCAAGTCCTATTCATGTATGAGCTAGCCAAGATGATTGTCTATAAAATGATGGTAGTCTCATATTTGAAGCAGTAGTTAATGGTGAAGCCTAGAAGTCAAAGTTCAAAATATTGTTACCCTTTTGCTTGTCAGTGTATAAATGAATGAAAACTGCTAATAAACGATAATCTCAGTGGTGTTTAGCTATTGACTTTAACTCATCCATTTAAAGCTTTTTAGTCATTCCATAATTTTTTTGTGTATGTTTTTGTTCATGGTCATTTTTCAAGACAAATGGCAGCACATTATCCTCTACTGCGATTAATACAATAAAAAATTTAGTTCATATTTTCTAAATGTTGACAACCAGGCCTTGCAGCAAAGTGGTCCCACCATGCTTTTCAGTTAGTGTTATGTTCTACTAATGAAATTACACTTTTGCTTTCAACAAATCCAATCTTCAATCAACTGTGACCAAGTAAATCTATCTTTGCCCAGTCTGTCTAGACTACATAGTTCCAAAAGTACTGATATTTGCTTACATGCCCAGGGAACCATTTACTACTTTCTGTAATGCAGGATTAACTTTTAAGGGCTTCCTCACATGAGCATCAGACAAGTGCAAGCCGCTGTTTAGCACTTGACCAATGTTATTCTATGTCGCAGTGATCAGTGTTTTTTTTCCTCATGCCGATTTAGCATGGGAAAAAAAATCGTAACATGCTGCAAATTGCTGCGCAATTCGGATCATGTGCGGATAACATGCATTTTTAATGAGTTAACGCTGCTTAAAGCAGTAAAAACCCTTAACCATTTTTTTTTTAACATTTTTCTATATTTTGTTCAAGTTTTTTGAGAACTGTGCAGCAAACAAAAGAATTGGCTTGCTAATTACTCCAATGGATATCCCTGTTAAAGTGGAAAAAATTAGCAATAAGGAAAAATTAAATATATTTCCCAGATATCATTTATGATTTTTTTAGGTAAAATTATGTAAAATAAACATCTAAATATATATAAATTGAAAATTAATATATATAATATGAATATATATATATTAATATATTTATATATATATATATATATATATATATATATATATATCCCAAAACAGTGCTAAAATTAATGTAATTTGTCCTACATGAAACAAAGCCTCATAAAGACTTCAAAATGAAAAAATATGGCTGCTGCAAAGAGGAGAGGCAAAAGTGAAAAATATTGTCCTGTCATTCAAGGCTAATATTAACTCCTTTACCTATGAGGGTGACTTGCATGTTAATGACCAGGCCAATGTTTACAATTCTGACAACTATCCCTTTATGAGGTAATAACACTGGAATGCTTCAATGGATCTTGATGATTCTGCGACTGTTTTCTCGTGACGTATTGTATTTCATGATAGGAATAAAATTTCTTTGATATGACTTGCGTTCATTTGTGAAAAAAATGGAAATTTGGCAAAAATTTTGAAAATTTCACAATTTTCCAACTTTGAATTTTCATGTCTACTTTACATCAGCACAATTTTGGAACCAACATTTTTTTTGTTAGGAAGTTATATGGGTTAAAAGTTGAACAGCGATTTCTCATTTTTACCACATCATTTTTTTTTAGGGACCACATCACATTTGAAGTCACTTTGAGGGATCTTTATGATGTAAGATACCCAAAAGTGACACCGTTATAAAAACTGCACCCCTCAAGATGCTCAAAACCACATTCAAGAAGTTTATTAGCCCTTCAGATGCTTCACAAGAATTTTTGGAATGTTTAAAAAAATGAATATTTAACTTTTTTTCCCAAAAAAGTTACTTCAGATACAATTTTTTTATTTTTCCAAGGGTAACAGGAGAAATTGAACCCCAAAATTTGTTCTGCAATTTGTCCTGAGTATGCTGATACCCCGTGTGTGGGTAAACCACTGTTTGGGTGCATGGAAGAGCTCAGAAGGGAAGGAGCGCCATTTGACTTTTTCAATGCAAAATTGGCTGGAAATTGACATCAGACACCATGTCGAGTTTGGAGAGCCCCTGATGTGCCTAAACAGTGGAAATCCCCCACAAGTTACACCATTTTGCAAACTAGACCCCCCAAGGAACTTATCTAGATGTGTAGTGAGCACTTTGAACCCCCAAGTGCTTCACAGAAATTTATAACGTAGAGCCGTAAAAATAAAAAATCATATTTTTTCCACAAAAATGATTTTTCGCCCCCAATTTATTTTTTTACCAAGGGTAGCAGCAGAAATTGGACCCCAAATCTTGTTGTGCAATTTGTCTGGAGTACACTGATACCCCATATGTGGAGGTAAATCACTGTTTGGGCGCATGGCAGAGCTCGAAAGTGAAGGAGCACCATTTGAATTTCTCAGGGCGAAATTGGCTCGAATTAAGATTGGACGCCATGTCACGTTTGGAGAGCCTCTGATGTGCCTAAACAATGGAAACCCCCTGCAAGTGACACTATTTTAGAAACTAGACCCCCAAAGGAACTTATCTAGATGTGTTGTGAGCACTTTGAACCCCCAAGTGCTTCTCAGAAACTTATAACGTAGAGCCGTAAAAATAAAAAGTCATATTTTTTCCACAATTATCTTTTTGCCCCAATTTTTTATTTTACCAAGGGTAATAGGAGAAATTGGACCCCAAAAGTTGTTGTGCAATTTCTCTTGAGTACACCGATACCCCATTTGTAGGGGAATACTACTTTTGAGGCACAGTGCAAAGCTCAGCAGGGTAGAGGCACCATAATGGAGTTCAGATTTTGCTGGAATGGTTTGATGGTGCCATGTCATATTGGCAGAGCCCCCTAAGGTGTCGGAAAAACAGAAACCCCCTAAATGTGAACTAATTTTACAAAGTACACTCCCCAATGAATTAATCTAGGGGTGCAGTGATCATATTAAAACCACATATGCCTCACAGAATTTTATACAACTGAGAGGTGAAGAAAGAATAAATTACATTTTTACCACTAAAATGTTGTTTTAGCCCCAAGCTTTTAATTTTTCAAAGAGCTAATAGGAAATATTTTTTACAACAAACTAAGATCCATTTTTTCCTGAGTGTGCCAATACCCTACTTGTGATCCGGAAATATTTTTCAGGCACAGTGCAAAGCTCAGAAGGCAAGGAGCACCAGATTTTACTGATATGGTTTGCTTATGCCTTGACCCATGGGAGGTGCCAGAACAGCAGAACCCCCCATAAGTGACCTCCATTTTACAAACTACACCTCAATTAATTAATCTAGGGGTGCAGTGATCAAATTGACACCATGGGTGTGTCATAGAATTTTATACCATTTGGGCAGTGAAGATAAAATAACTATTTTTACCACCAAAATTTTGTTTTAGCCAAAGATTTTACATTTTCTCCCAAGAAGTGGTTAAAAATGGCACCAAAATTTGTCCCACAATTTTAACTGAACATGGCAATACCCCATATGTGGCAGTACAGTTTACTTAGCCATATGGAGAGACTCGGGAGGAAAGGAGTGCTATTTGAATATTCAACTGAATGGGTCTGTGCACATGTCAGTGTTTCCACGGACCATGTGTCCGTGGGCAAAACATGCTGACATGTCCGTTTTTTAATTTCAGCATGGGTCACAAAACGTCCCGCACACATGCATACGCATAACACACATGGATGACATCCATGTGACACGCATCGGCACTGGGGACGAAGCGTTACAGTAAGCGTTGTACCCCGGCGCCTGGTGCTGAACACGGCTCTCATCATTTTCCCCTGCTCTGCCGGTGATCAGCGCGAGCAGGGGAGAATGATGAGAGTTACATTTAAGTGATAAAGGAGACAGCAAGCAGCTGATGGAACTATTACTCCCATCAGCCTACCCCTGCTGCTGCTGCTAATAACAGTGACAGCAGGAGCAGCTGATGAGGTTATTCATCAGACGCCTCCTGTGCTATAAACAAACAAATAAATGAAAAAACGACATAGGTTCCCCTGTATTTTTTATAACCAGCCAGGCAAAACTCACAGCTGTGGGCTGCAACCCTCAGCTGTCATCTTCAACATGGTTGATTATCAAAAATAAAGGGGTCCCCACGGTGTTTTTTTAAATAATTTAAATAAATACTTTAAAAAAATGGCGTGGGGACACCCTACTTTTGACAACCAACCATACTGAAGCTCACATCTGGGGACTGGTATTCTCAGGCTGGTAAAGGGTCATGGATATTAACCCCTCAGCCTAATAGCAGGGCGCAAATGCCCAGAATAGACACATCTATTAGATGTGCCAATTCTGATGCTTTGACTGGCTCTTCCCACTTGCTATGTAGTGGTTGCAAGTGGGGTTCATATTTGTGGGGTTGGTGTCACCTTTGTATTGTCAGGTGACATCAAGCCCACGGCTTAGTAATGGAGAAGAGTCTATAAGACACCTATCCATTACTAATCCTCTAATAAAACTAAAATAAATAAACAACAATATACCATAACTGTCTGTCGTTCTGTCCCACGCCGTAATTCATGTCTGGGGTATAATTACTTTGGAACCAGGATGGTGCCAAGATGCGACCATCCAGGCTAAGAACCACTGGTGACTGAGCTGCTGCTGTAAAGGAGGGACAGGACTGTAGTCGTGACCTGTAATTACTGTAACATCCATGTCCAGCCCTTCCCCTACATGAAAATGTGTTCTTCCCTCAGGCATACCTGCATCTCCGGATTCCACTCCTCCTGGGCACCTCCTAGGCGACGACGGTCCCTCTTTTAGGCGACCCCCAGTAATGGAGACACATTCCAGAATAACTTGAACATACTCTTTACTTAACTCTTCACATGTGATATCCACAGTTGGCACAACAGGTGTTTCGTTCGTTTCCTTATCTGTCCCTGCTTTGCTGTCATTTCTGTGCAGTACACGCATGGACCGGACCGTACTAGACTGCTCCCCAGTTCCTCCAGGCCTGACCTTGCAATAATGACATTTCCTTCAGATTGCTTCACCCCAGAACTGAATTAATCAATCACCATGTTTGGTGGTCCCCGATGAAGCATCCGGCCCGTCTGTACCGAACTCGTCGAACCTCCAGCTCCCTTCACTTCCTTAGTCCAGCCAACTTCTGCCCTAAAAGCATTTGCTCAGGCGGCAAGATGCCACATCTTCCTTCTCTGTACAGGCCCACTCCGAGACTATGCAGCGGCCGTGGGTAACATGGGTTGCTGTACTTAAACATTGTGTGGCTGCCGGTTGTCCGGGCCTAAGCCCTTGTGGACACTTGAGCACGCTGGCCCTGTCTGAGCTAACTTACGACAAACTCCTGTCTTACTACCAGACAGCCCCTCCTACCCTCAACCCTATATGAACTACCTATCAGCTATACCTTACAAAGCCCACTAGTATGCCCCCACCTAGTGGCCCACAGCAGAACTACACTTAACCCACGTATAGAAACTATTTACTAAAGTGTCCTCCTCTATTGTCCTAAAAGGATGCATTTAACATTCCCTAAGCTGTACATATGTAAAGAACATCAAACATATTACATAGTACAATATAACAATATTATACAAAGGAACACAAGACATAGGCAATCATATATATATACATTATTGTAACACATCATGAATGTGGCAGTACCATAAATATTAGCAGTAATACATAAGGTTATGTAGCAGTGCCACTGAATGTTTATAACTACACAACGATTATTTACATAGAAAACATTAAGTACACTTAAGGGGCTGGGTGAAACAGAAATAGTCCTTCACCCCCTTACACTTCCCTTTTCCTTAAACTTGGTCATTCTCGACCAACACATAATACAAAAAACCAAAACACTAGAAAAAATGCAAGAAAACCGACAGTTATTTGGCTTAATGTAAGCCGCATTAGTACGCTCCACAGTCCAAGGTACAGAGGTAACACTTCTGGTTCCCAGTCCTAAAGGGGTTAAAAGATTTCCTTAAACATATTTACACTCCTCAACAGTAGCATAGCTACCGGGGGCAGAGAGGGCGGTGGCCCCGGGCCCCGCACTCTGAGGGGGCCCACCTGGAGCTACGATACTGTAACTGTATCGTCGTGCACAGCGCGCCCATAAAGTTACACTGTGGAAGAGCAGGGAGAATCGATCTCCCTGCTTGTCCGCCCGGCCGCTATGGGGCCCCTGAGCAGGTGGTGGGGGGCCCTGTGCAAGTAGTGGGGCCCCGCCCATCATCGGAGGGTCAGCTGTATCGGCACCGAGCCGATACAGCTGACCGCATTGATGAGAGAAGGTGCGAGCGCTACTTCTCTCCCATAATCCCCCTCTCAGCGTCTGACATCGGGCGCGATGATGTCACTGCCCGGCACCCGTGGTCAGGAGATGAGAGGGAGAGCAGTGAGCAGCGCAGGAGCTGGGAGCAAGAGAGGTGAGTACTTGTTTTACTATTTTTGCAATGGGGGTGCATTACACTACAGAGGTTCCATATGGGGGTGCATTATAATACAGAGACTCCCTATGGGGGGCATTATACTACAGAGGGTCTATATGGGGGTGCATTATACTACAGAGGCTCCCTATGGGGAGTGCATTATAACATAGAGGCTGCCTATGGGGGTGCATTATAATACAGAGGCTGCCTATAGGGAGTGCATTATAATACAGAGGCTCCCCAAGGGGGTGCATTATACTACAGAGGCTGCCTATGGGGGTGCATTATAATACAGAGGCTCCCGATGGGGAGTGCATTATAATACAGAGGCTGCCTATGGGTGTGCATTATAATACAGAGGCTGCCTATGGGTGTGCATTATAGTACAGATGTTGCCTATGGGGTGCATTATACTACAGAGGCTCTATATGAGGTGCATTATACTACAGAGGCTCCCTATGGGGAGTGCATTATACTACAGAGGCTCCCTATGGGGAGTGCATTATAATATAGAGGCTGCCTATGGGGGTGCATTATAATACAGAAGCTGCCTATGTGGAGTGCATTATACTACAGAGACTCCCTATAGGTGTGCATTATACTACAGAGGCTCATTATGGCGAGTGCATTATACTACAGAGGCTCCCTATGGGGAGTGCATTATAATATAGAGGCTGCCTATGGGGGTACATTATACTACAGAGGCTGTCTATGGGGGTGCATTATAATACAGAGGCTGCCTATGGGGGTGCATTACAATACAGAGGCTACCTATGGGGGTGCATTATAATACAGAGGCTCCCGATGGGGAGTGCATTATAATGCAGAGGCTGCCTATGGGTGTGCATTATAATACAGAGGCTGCCTATGGGTGTGCATTATAATACAGAGGTTGCCTATGGGTATGCATTATAATACAGAGGCTGCCTATCGGTGTGCATTATAATACAGAGGCTGCCTATGGGGTGCCTTATAATATAGCGGCTGCTTTTGGGGGTGCATTATAATCAAAGGCTGCCTATGGGGGTTTATTATAATATAGACTCTGCCTATGGGGAGTACATTATACTATATTGAGGACTGTCTGGTGTATTATGCTATATGGATGCTATCTAGGGGCCATCATACAGTGTGGAAATTACAATGAGGGGTCCATCATACAGTGTGGGGATTATAGTGGCGGGACCATCATACAGTGTTGGAGCCATTAAATAGTTTGGGGGTATTAAGGGGTCTGTATATATCCAGTGAGGGGGCATTATTCTGTGTATAGGGGAGCTGTATAGGGGGAGACTTGGGACTTTATTAAATGTAAAGTGGGCACTTATTGTTATAGGGGAACTTGGGTTACTGTGACTGTCAAAGGGGCACACACAGGGCAATATTACATTCTAGGGGACAAAATGTGGGCACTGTTTTCTAGGGCACTTGCAACCGGCATTACTATATTCTAGAGGGCTGCTTTAGAATTTAGAGGTCACACAGAACAAAACAATAGGTGCAGTAATAGGGACACATATGGCAGCAGCGGCTCAGTATTGGAGTATGAGGTGCAGTACTAGGGGCACATACGGCAGCAGCGTCTCAGTATTGGGGTATGAGGTGCAGTAATAAGGACACATACGCCAGCAGCGGCTCAGTATTGGGGTATCAGCAGGATGAGGAGTTTGTGTAGGTTGAGAATAGTCCACTTGGTGACCGTGACAGTGCTGAAAATATGAGAAGTGAAACGTGTCTTTGTTGTATTCTCTACAGTCGAGTCCTGGTTGGAGGAGTTGTCATGTCGGTCTGGGCCAGATGGAAAAGACATGAAAAGTGAACAATTCCATCAGAAAGAACGTCAGCGGTAAGTCATTATCTGTATCTCTGCTGTAATCCATTATATGTTCTGTAGGACTGGTATTATTTGCCACTGACCATATGGCGGTGATATCAAAATTGATCTTTTTATGTATAGATTATTTTTGGCAACAGTGCGGTCATTTGCTGAGGTTCTCTGGTTAGGGGCCACTGAGAAGTTTCGCCCCCTAAACCAAAACCCTAGCTACGCCTCTGCTCCCCAACAACGAGACAGCAGTTCAAAGTGATGAGCTCACCCTTCCTTTGAGGGGAGTATAGTCTTCCAGTGATCTCCTGGTAGTGAAGACAGTCTCTCCGCTTTCCAGAAGAATGGGCGCAAAGAGCTCACCAAAAAGAACAAAAGAGTCCATGGGCCCCATAGATTTTTGCCTAGCTCGCTAGACTGAATTTTTCAAACTACAACGGCAACATTTTTCTTCAGTGCTGCTAAACTTTTACCCGCTTTCCATGGGCGGGACTTCTTTAAAGGCTATAGTGCCCGTAGGGAAGGGGAATAGTCCCATACTATTAGAGAGGGTGCCTTATGCGCAACATCCTCCGCGTAGACAAAACAAAAAAATGTTTAACGGCAAGCAACGTGTGTCGCTTCGTACTCATCAGGTTCCTCATCAGATTCCTTTGACGGGTAGTGAGCGGAGGCCATCTCTGCAGCCGCAAAGGTGGTTTCAGGAAAAAGGCCCATGTCGTCCTCGTCGTAGTGGGTAACCGCAACCGTATAGTACCCCCGAGGACAGTCCTCTTTGAAGAAGAAGACCCGGTCTCCCTTTTTCAGTGAACACCCAAACTGGATGGATGCCATGGTGACGTATACCTTAGCGTCTGTTCCTTCCTCTTGGATAAAGCCATAGCCCCGGTCGATGTCTGTGTATACCAACCACCCGCTGGTATGCCATCCAGCCAGAGTTGCTCTGCCAGGGCTCCGCAGCTCCATCCAGACCTTACTCTCCTATTGCTTTTTATCAAGGATCACTCCTTCTACCAAGGCGGCCTGCCGGGGTGTGGGAAAAGGCCCTCTACAACCAGTTGGGTGAGTTTAGCCCCCAGGGCGGTGGCCGAAGAGAGGGATGATTGAGCCTCTGACGACTGGGATGGCGGTGCTGGCTTTCTCATGGGAACACAGGAATAAGCGACAGCCTCCAGGACGGAATTCTGTGGGGAAGACCCTCCCTCAGGGACGAAAGCACACTCACCCACTTTGATGAGGCCAAGGTAGTTGAGGCACTCCCCGGAATGGTGGCTTTTTCCACAGGACCGCCCGCACACTTGCTTGTCTAAGGGAGTGTAGGCTAGTCCTTGACTTACGGCCACGGTTCCTTGGGCGCAGATGACAGTTCCGGCCGCTGCTGAGTAAACTGCTGGGGTTCCAGGTCACCAGTTCCCTGGGTCCGCCGCTGTACCGCTGGCTCCGCCGCCTCCTCCCATGCTCTGCCAGGCTGGGTCCATTCTCTCTCCTGCCACCACTGCCGCTCAATGCGGCCCATGCTGTTGTGAATGGACTTGAAATGAGTTCTGAGCAGAGGCTCCCTCTGTTGGTTACAAGCGGTACTGGACTGTCCAGTGAAGATTGTGAGGAGTGGGAATCAGGTGTTACTGACTGGTCTTATATAAGGGAGTCGCCTTCCCATCAGGGTTGCCGGTGATCAATTGTTCTGGTCTCAATCCTTGAGTCCTGTTTCCTTTGTAGCCTGCTGTGTCGTGTCTGCATCTCCTGCTAACAGATAAGACATTTTCTTCTTTTTGTTTTTGTGCTTGATTTTTGCATTTTGTCCTGCACTTCTGTGGGGGCCTTCAGGGTCCCCTCCGGGGGCTTTTGCCCTCTCAGTTTAGTTCAGCCACTGATGTTTGTACTTTTGCTTTTTCCAGTTTTTTCAGTGGCTGCTGTTTTGATTTTGTTACACCAGAGAACTAATTTAGGTGGTAGAGGTCGTGTGATCTCAGGTGATTTTGAAATTAGTAGAGTTGGTGCTTTTCAGGGTTTTTTGGGATTGCAGTAAGTGCCCTTCCTATCCTTTTCTATTTAGGTAGTTTGGGCCCCAACGTTTGCTCATACTATTTTCTGTCTGTGTCAGTATTTCATCTTGTCTAACCGCCATTACATGTTTGGGGGCTTTCTATGTTCTTTGGGGATCTGCTCCGGGGCAGATAGCTTTCCTCTTTCTATCTTTAGGTGTAGTTAGTTTCTCAGGCTGTGACGAGGCGTCTAGGACCAACGTAGGAACGCTCCACGGCTGCCTCTAGTTGTTGTGGTTAGTCAGGGTACTGCAATCTCATAGATTCCAACTTCTCTGGTGTATTGCCTTTTTTACCTGCACTCCTCAGCTACCGAAACATAACAGTATCACCGGCCCAAAAAATTGAAAATTGTATGGTACTCACAGAAGGGAAAAAATATTGTGAAAGAAAAAAGGTTGTCAGAGTTGTCAGAGATATTTTTCTGTTTGTTGCATTTTTTTCCCTCTGTATCTCTGGGTGCTGAGGAGGATTTTTTTTTCTCTCAATGGAGTTTGCACAGTTGTCTGGCCGTGTGGATCAGCTTGCCACTGAGGTTCGGAGTATTGCTGCCTATCTTGCTAGGTTGCCTGTTGTGGAACCTAGGATTCCCATGCCAGATTTGTTTTTAGGGGATCGAGCTAAGTTTCAGAATTTCAAAAATAATTGTAAATTGTTTTTTGCCTTAAAATCTAAGTCCTCAGGGAACGCAGCGCAGCAGGTTCAAATTGTCATCTCTCTCCTGCGCGGCGATCCTCAGGATTGGGCTTTTTCCCTGACACCTGGGGATCCTGTTTTGAGTGATGTTGATGCATTTTTTCAGGCTTTGGGTTATTGTACGATGAGCCTAATGTCACTGATCAAGCTGAAAAAGCCTTGTTGGCATTAAATCAGGGGCTTGATGACGCTGAGTTATACTGTCAGAGATTCCGTAGGTGGGCAGTCCTGACCAAGTGGAATGACGACGCTTTGGCGGCCCTTTTTCGGAAGGGTCTGTCAGATAATGTAAAGGATGTTATGGTGGGATTCTCTGTCCCCTCTGGTCTCAATGATTCTATGTCATTAGCAATTCAAATTGACAGACGTTTGCGTGAGCGGAGAAGTATGCGTGGAATGGTGTTGCCTTGTGAACCTGCTCCTGAACCCATGCAGTGTGACAGAGTGGTGTCTGGGGCACAGCGTCATGAGTTTCGAAAGCGCAATGGGTTATGTTTCTACTGTGGTGATGCCTCTCATGCTATTTCAGTCTGCCCTAAGCGGGGAAGACGTTTTGCACGCTCAGTTGTCTTGGGTAGTGTTCAGACTAAGTTTTTATTAACTGTCACTCTGATATGCTCTCTGTCCTCATTTTCTGCTCAGGCTTTCGTTGATTCTGGAGCAGCTATTAACCTGATGGATTATGATTTTGCTAAACGTTGTGGGTTTCCCTTGATACCCCTACAGAAGTCTATTCCCCTATTGGGGATCGATTCTACCCCTTTGGCTGAGAATAAACCTCAGTTCTCTACTCAGGTGATAATGAGGGTTGAACCTGATCATCAGGAGTGCTGTAAATTTTTGGTTCTGTATAATCTGCATGATATTATCGTACTGGGCTTCCCTTGGTTGCAGTCTCATAATCCGTTTTGGGTTGGAAATCTGTGTCTGTAACCAGTTGGGGCTGCCAATGTGTTAATACCAACACTCCTGTTTTTTCTGCCTCCCCCCAGGCTCAGGATGTTCCTGACTTTTTGATTGATTTTTCTGATGTGTTTAGCGAAAGTAAATCTGCATCCTTGCCTCCCCATAGGAGCTATGACTGCGCTATTGAATTAGTGCCTGGTAGTAAATTCCCTAAAGGTCGCCTTTTTAACTTGTCTGTACCTGAACATGACGCTATGCGGTCTTATATCAAGGAATCATTGGAGAAGGGTCATATCAGACCATCCTCTTCACCCTTAGGTGCCGGTTTTTTCTTTGTGGCCAAAAAGGATGGTTCATTAAGGCCGTGTATTGATTATCGTCTTTTGAACAATATTACTGTAAAATATAAATACTAGTGTTGAGCGATACGATAATGTAAATATCGGCTATCGGCCGATATTAGCTCTATCGGCCTTTCGATAATTCGTTTCGATATTTTCGTCTTATCGAATACCGGAATCGGATTTGTCACTGTCACTGTGAGTGTCCGTCGGTCGGGTCTGTGAGGAGTCAGCGGCACTTACCTGGCAGAAGATCTCCGGCGGTCACGGCCTGGACTGCTTCATGGCCGCCATCATCTTTCCCCGGCGGTCACATGCAGTTTCTCGCGATAACTGCAGTGACTGCTGGGTAATCCCGGCCGTAAAGCAGTCAGTCCGATGACGTCACCGCCGGGGAAGCAGGTAATCAGCTGTGCTGCGCCGGGATGACAGGCTCTGCCTGTCATTCTGATGTAGCAGAGCTGGATCGTCGTGGGACACTCGTTACTATGGACTGCGTCGGTCAGGTGGTATACTTTTTTTTTTTTTTTTCATTTTTTTACAGGAGATCGATGGTGTCGCAGGATGAGACTGTAATAAAAGTAATGAAAACTGTGTTTTGTTTTTTTTATTAAATTAAAAAACTTTTTTATGAACATTCACCCGTCCGGGTACATAAACAATTTAACTATTTACATACAGTGACCCTGTCCGGGTTATTTATAATTCTTTGGCAGGGGTGTTCCAGGTACCACCTGGTACTCTTCTGATGCTTGCCAAACATCCGAGGCACCAAGGACCACCAGGACCTGATGACGTCGTGTGGCCTGTACAGTCAAGTCGTGACCCGCTATCTGGGTCTGTGTGGCCAGCTCTTTCATCTCCCTCCGGGTCTGGAACCCTATGTCCCGGACTGAACGAACCCCAGGGGGCCTAACAGGCGCCGGGTACGGGCCAGCTATAGTTATCATGTCCATAGCTGGGGCTGCTGAGGAGACCACTGAGGGAGGCTGGGGAGATTTACGGCGTGGGGTGGGCACTTTTGCAGAGGCCTGGATGTGGGAGGCTGAAGGCTCCGAGGGTCTCACAGGTTCCTGACACTCTGGGGAGTAGGGGTCGCACCTGGTAACATTTAGGGCGTACCATCCATTGTAACCCCAGTGTCGGGTGTAAGTCACCAAGTCTCCTGGCAACAGGTCCCTCCCCGGGTGTCCTTCTGGGAGGTGAGCCTCCACGTCCCGCCGGTTCACAAAAACTTCTAAATAAAGTCCAGGCTCCTGGATGAAGCCCCAACCACCTTTCAATTTAAAGCTCCGTACTGCACCCTTACGCCGCGGCTCCCTCACCGTACTTTTATCTTTTCTCATCCGGTCCTTATCTGCCCGGTCCTTCTCCAGCTGACGTTGGCGAAGTTTTTGGGATTCTCGCTGCTCCCTTTGTCGCTCTGCTTCCTTCTCCCAACGTCTCCACTCTTCCTCCTGACGCCGGTTGAAATTCTCCTCCACCAGCAGCTCCATGTCTCCACCATCAAACTGCAGCTTACAGTGTCCGGTTTGCGGCAGCTCTCCTGGCGCCCCCCAGTCCTGGCGGCGCTCACCTGCGGAGGAAGCAGCCGGCTCTGGAACAGATGACAGTCGGGGCTCCGGTACAGGCAGGTAGTGCTCTGGTGCCTGCGCGGCCTCCTCCATGAGGACGGGTGTCGCTTCTTCTGTCTCAGCGACGGGGGCAGACAGCGGGATCTGGGGTGCTGCCGGTGCAGCGTTTTTTGCACGAACGGGTGCCTCCACTGCGACAAAGTCAACCGGATCACATTGCAAGGGCTGGGATGCCCGCACGGACTCCTCTACTAGAACGGGTGCCTCACCTTCCGGTACAGACACTTCAGGTAAGAGGGATTGGCGCCGCTCCAAGTTTAGTTTTAGGACACGCCAGCTGGCTTCCATCCTGGCGACCTCCTCCCGGTGCCGGGCCAGGTCTCTCAGGGTATCCTCCGCTTCTTGCAGCGTAGGAGGGTTTCCAGGCCGGGTGCCCAACGGTGGTTCCGTGGCGATCGGGTCGCTTCCGTGGGGGGAGAGCTCTGACTGCTCCATCCCTTCACACTTCTGCTCGTGTCCATTAGCCATCTCTGCCAAGTCACATGTGTCATTAGCATCTGGAGAAGGCCCCTCTTTTGTAGGGAGGCGGGACCTTCGTGTTAGTTTCCGCACACTGAGGAGGATGAGGAGGCGGAACTGAAGAGCTGTGGGGCACGATCTTACATTGCAGTACCATTTAGAGTGGTCGCCATCGTTTTCACGCCACTGAGTGAGTGTACACCCACGAAGAGCACGCCCTTCTTCTTCACCAGTGCCTCGTCGTGACGCAGATATGGCGGAAAAATGGCAAATACATTCTCTGATGATTTTAGCAATTCTCAAGCACAAAACCAGTTCAATTCAGGCACACAGGACTCGCTTATAGCGAGCTACAGAATCCTGTTCGTGACGCCCAAGTTGAGTCGCACAGAGCCAGAGGTTTTTGGGGTACTCGGCACCGAGCCCGTCGACTTCTATGGGGTATGTCACGGCTTTACCCGGCAATTGAATCAGAGTCTATTTTACTATGTAGAAGTGTATAAACTATAAATATATATATATATATGTCATAATGACATGTATATATATATATATATGTATTCTATGTGTGTATATTCAGTGTTTACAAGGACTTCTATGGGGTATGTCACGGCTTTACCCGGCAATTGAATCAGAGTCTATTTTACTATGTAGAAGTGTATAAACTATAAATATATGTATATATATATGTCACAATGACATGTATATATATATATGTATTCTATGTGTGTATATTTAGTGTTTACAAGGACTTCTATGGGGTATGTCACGGCTTTACCCGGCAATTGAATCAGAGTCTATTTTACTATGTAGAAGTGTATAAACTATAAATATATGTATATATATATGTCACAATGACATGTATATATATATATATATATATATATATATATGATATTTCTATGTGTGTATATTTAGTGTTTACAAGGACTTCTATGGGGTATGTCACGGCTTTACCCGGCAATTGAATCAGAGTCTATTTTACTATGTAGAAGTGTATAAACTATAAATATATGTATATATATATGTCACAATGACATGTATATATATATATATATATATATATGTATTCTATGTGTGTATATTTAGTGTTTACAAGGACTTCTATGGGGTATGTCACGGCTTTACCCGGCAATTGAATCAGAGTCTATTTTACTATGTTGAAGTGTATAAACTATAAATATATGTATATATATATGTCACAATGACATGTATATATATATATATATATATGTATTCTATGTGTGTATATTTAGTGTTTACAAGGAAATAAAGGTTTTTTTTAGTTGCGATATTTTGTTCCCATAGACTTACATTGGACTTCCGGTATCGAAATCGGATATCGACGATATTTAGTGCTATCGGCGATACAATTTCGATACATATTTTTAGATATCGAGCACTATCGCTCAACACTAATCAATACCCGTTACCTTTGATTTCTGACCTGTTTTCCAGGGTGAAAAACGCTACTTGGTTTACCAAGCTTGACCTCAGGGGGGCATATAACCTTATTCGCATTAAGCACGGGGATGAATGGAAGACGGCATTCAATACCCCTGAGGGGCATTTTGAGTACCTTGTGATGCCCTTTGGGCTCACTAATGCTCCTTCTGTCTTCCAGTCCTTCATGAATGACATTTTCAGGGATTTTGTGGATAAATTTCTGATTGTTTATTTGGATGATATCTTGATTTTTTCTAATGACTGGGACTGTCATGTGAAACATGTTCGAACTGTATTCCAGATTTTGAGAGAGAATGCTCTGTATGTGAAGGGATCAAAGTGTCTTTTTGGCGTACAGAGGATCTCATTTCTGAGATTCATTTTGTCCCCATCTGTTATTGAAATGGACCCGGTCAAGGTTCAGGCCATCTGTGATTGGGTCCAACCTACTTCATTAAAGGCTCTTCAAAGATTTTTGGGTTTTGCCAATTTTTATCGTAAATTTATTGGTAATTTCTCGGTTATTGTTAAACCATTGACTGATTTGACCAGAAAGGGTTCTGATGTGGTGAATTGGCCTCCTGAGGCAGTCTCTGCAATTCAGGAACTTAAGCAGAGATTCACTTCTGCTCCTGTTCTACGGCAGCCTGATGTTTCTCTGCCATTTCAGGTAGAGGTTGATGCCTCTGAAATTGGGGCAGGTGCCGCTTTGTCCAAAAAGATCCAGAGACCTCAAAGTAACCCTTGTGCCTTTTTCTCTCGAAAATTTTCTCCTACTGAACGTAATTATGACGTGGGTAATCGGGAGTTATTGGCCATGAAGTGGGCTTTTGAAGAGTGGAGACATTGGCTGGAGGGAGCCAACCATCAGGTGGTGGTCCTTACGGACCATAAGAATCTGGTTTATCTGGAATCTGCCAAGCGACTCAATCCTAGACAGGCCAGGTGGGCCTTGTTTTTCACACGTTTTAATTTTGTGGTTTCCTTTCTTCCTGGCACTAAGAATGTTAAGGCCGGATGCCCTCTCGAGGAGTTTCCTTGCGGACTCTCCTGAGTTATCTGATCCTTCTGTTATTTTGACAGAGGGTGTAGTTCTTTCCGCCATCTCACCCAATTTGAGACTTGCTCTGGAGGGGTGTCAGGAGGATAGGCCCGAGCGCTGCCCTGTTGGAAAATTGTTTGTCCCGGACCAGTGAAAAAAGAGTGTGATGTCTGAGATTCATTGTTCCGCGTTGGCTGGGCATCCCGGAATTTTTGGTACCAGAGACTTGGTTAGTCGGTCCTTTTGGTGGCCTACCTTGTCTCGTGATGTCAGGGAATTTGTGCAGTCCTGCGGGACTTGCTCTCGCTCCAAGCCTTGCTCTCGCTCTAGTGGTTTGTTGATGCCATTGCCTGTGCCCAAGAGACCATGGACCCATATCTCTATGGATTTCATTTCCGACCTCCCTGTTTCTCAGAGAATGACCGTCATCTGGGTGATTTGTGATAGGTTTTCCAAGATGATACATCTTGTGCCATTACCTAAGTTGCCTTCCTCCTCTGAATTGGTGCCTTTGTTCCTTCAGCACGTGGTTCGTTTACACGGCATTCCTGAGAACATTGTGTCTGACAGAGGAGTCCAGTTTGTTTCCAGATTTTGGAGGACCTTTTGTTCTAAACTTGGTGTTCAATTGTCTTTCTCCTCGGCGTTTCATCCTCAGACCAATGGTCAAACTGAGAGAACAAACCAGACATTGGAGACTTATCTAAGATGCTTTGTGTCTGCTGATCAGGATGACTGGGTCTCTTTTTTGCCTTTGGCTGAGTTTGCTCTTAATAATAGGGCTAGCTCTGCCACTTTGATGTCTCCATTTTTCTGTAATTCTGGGTTTCACCCTCGATTTTCTTCAGGACAGACGGAGGCTTCTGTCTGTCCAGGTGTTGACTCTGTTGTGGAGCGTATGCAGCAGATTGGGACCAGGTAGTGGAGAGGTTGTCCCTCTCTCAGGAGTGGGCCCAGCGGTTTGCTAACCGGCATAGGACTGATGGTCCTCGGTTTAAAGTGGGGGACTTGGTCTGGTTGTCCTCAAGAAATATTCCTATGAGAGTAGCATCTCCTAAATTTAAGCCTAGGTTCATTGGACCTTATAAGATCATGGAGATTCTTAATCCTGTTTCTTTTCGTTTGCTTCTTCCAGAGACATTTAAGATCCATAACGTGTTCCACAAGTCCTTGTTGAAGAGGTTTGTTGAGCCAGTGGTTCCTACTGCTTTGCCTCCTGACCCTGTTCTGGTTGAGGGCAATATGGAGTTTGTGGTTGAGAAAATATTGAATTCTCGTTTTTCTAGACGGAAACTCCAGTATTTGGTTAAGTGGAGAGGTTATGGTCAGGAAGACAATTCTTGGGTGTTTGCTTCGGACATCCATGCTAGGAGACTCATCCGTGCGTATCATAGAACTCATCCTGACCGACCTGGTTGCTCAAGTGAGGGTTCGGTGACCCCTCCTCAAGGGGGGGTACTGTTGTGAATGGACTTGAAATGAGTTCTGAGCAGAGGCTCCCTCTGGTGGTTACAAGCGGTACTGGACTGTCCAGTGAAGATTGTGAGGAGTGGGAATCAGGTGTTACTGACTGGTCTTATATAAGGGAGTCGCCTTCCCATCAGGGTTGCCGGTGATCAATTGTTCTGGTCTCAATCCTTGAGTCCTGTTTCCTTTGTAGCCTGCTGTGTCGTGTCTGCATCTCCTGCTAACAGATAAGACATTTTCTTCTTTTTGTTTTTGTGCTTGATTTTTGCATTTTGTCCTGCACTTCTGTGGGGGCCTTCAGGGTCCCCTCCGGGGGCTTTTGCCCTCTCAGTTTAGTTCAGCCACTGATGTTTGTACTTTTGCTTTTTCCAATTTTTTCAGTGGCTGCTGTTTTGATTTTGTTACACCAGAGAACTAATTTAGGTGGCAGAGGTCGTGTGATCTCAGGTGATTTTGAAATTAGTAGAGTTGGTGCTTTTCAGGGTTTTTTGGGATTGCAGTAAGTGCCCTTCCTATCCTTTTCTATTTAGGTAGTTTGGGCCCCAACGTTTGCTCATACTATTTTCTGTCTGTGTCAGTATTTCATCTTGTCTAACCGCCATTACATGTTTGGGGGCTTTCTATGTTCTTTGGGGATCTGCTCCGGGGCAGATAGCTTTCCTCTTTCTATCTTTAGGTGTAGTTAGTTTCTCAGGCTGTGACGAGGCGTCTAGGACCAACGTAGGAACGCTCCACGGCTGCCTCTAGTTGTGGTGGTTAGTCAGGGTACTGCAATCTCATAGATTCCAACTTCTCTGGTGTATTGCCTTTTTTACCTGCACTCCTCAGCTACCGAAACATAACACCACGCCTTGGCAGCTACGGGTGCAGGAGTGCTGCATTGTGGCCGGTTCAATTTCCCAAATGGCGCTATCCAGCGTCTTCTGGCTTTTTCTTCCAAGTCCCACCCATTGCCAGGTGAGACCGCCTCCAACTGCCCCTTCCCTCCATCGTCGGTCAGTGGCAGGGGGTGAGGCTTCCTCCTCTTCATCCACTCCCACCAGAGGCGGACCTGTGCATATTGCCAGGCAGGTTTTGGTGCCAGTACATGACGGCAAAGCCCACGAAGGACGTGGTTTTTGCTGTTGTTTGCTTCTTCCTCTATTCCATCTCCCGCCATTCTCATCGCCACCATCTTAGTCGCAGTAATGGGGTCAAACTTTTTTGCCACATAGGCCAAGTCCAACTCAGTAGTCAAGACCGGTGTTGTCACAAAATCAGTAGTAGACAAGTCCAGTGTTTTACTCACAATTTCTTCTCCAATTACAGCAGCTACTAGCTTTTTCCCCCGGTAATCTTCCAGGGGCACAGCCGTCGCACACTCATGTTTTCCTGCAGATTCTCTACATGGCAAGGCAACAGCATCCTGCCAAACTTCATCTTTCTCCAGCTCTTTGCTGACAGCATTACCTCTCTGCACGGTGTCGGCATCCTGCCGACTATGCCAAGTGTAAGGGAGGGACAGGACTGTAGTTATGACCTGGATTACTGTAACATCCATGTCCAGCCCTTCCCCCTACATGAAACTGTGCTCTTCCCTCTGGCATACCTGCATCTTCAGATTCCACTCCTCCTGCAACGACGGTCACTCTTTCAGGCGACCCCCAGTAATGGAGACACAGTCCATAATAACTTGAACATACTTTTTGTTTAACTCTTCACAAGTGACATCCACAGTTGGCACAACAGGTGTTTTGTTTGTTTTCTTATCTGTCCCTGCTTTGCTGTCACTTCTGTGCAGTACACTCCTGGACCGGACCATACTAGACTGCTCCCCAGTTCCTTCCAGGCCTGACCTCGCAATAATGACATTTCCTTCAGAACAACATTTATCAATCACTATGTTTGGTGGCCCCCGGTGAAGCATCCGGCCCGTCTGTACCGAATTCGTCGAAGCTCCAGCTCCCTTCACTTCCTTGGTCCAGCCAACTTCTGCCCTAAAAGCATTGGCCCAGGTGGTAAGACACCACATCTTCCTTCTCTGTACAGGCCCACTGCGAGACTATGCAGCGGCCATGGGTAATGTGGGTTGCTGTACTTAAACATTGCGTGGCTGCCGGTTGTCCAGGCCTAAGCCCTTGTGGACACTTGAACAGGCTGGCCCCGTCTGAGCTAACTTTCTACAAACTCCTTTCTTACTAACCCGGCAGCCCCTCCTACACAACCCTATATGAACTACCTATCAGCTATACCTTACAAGGCCCACTAGTATACCCCCACCTAGTGGCCCAAAGCAGAACTACACTAACCCCAGGTATAGAAACTATATGCTAAAGTGCCCTCCTCTATTGTCCCAAAAGGATGCACTTAACTTTCCCTTAGCTGTACATATGTAAAGAATATCAAACACATTACATAGTACAATATTATACAAAGGAACGCAAGACAAAGGCAATTATATATATATATATATATATATATATATATATATACATACATAATGATAACACATCATGAATGTGGCAGTACCATAAATATTACATAGTAAATAATACATAAGGTTATGTAGCAGTACCACTGAATGTTTATAACTACACAGCGATTATTTACATAGAAAACATTAAGTACACTTAAGGGGGGGCGAAACAGCAATGCACTTAACCCCCCTTACACTGCGAGCGCAGCGTCAGTGACCGGGGATGACGTCAAAGAGTTTACCTCAGCTCAGTGAGGCTCTGTTCCCAGCCGGGCTGAACTGCAGTGAGATCTGGTGAGATTCCCACTAGCACCATGAGCAATCAAGGCTTACGGTGTTAGCGGGGATCTCATCGAAGTTGCCGCAGTTCAGCCCACACATTACACCTCACATTACTGAGTCTCCATCACTGCTCTGACAAAAGATGCTGCAATACTGATATTATAAGTATTTACCAGACAGACATTGTCAGGATGGATAACATACCTTTTATAAATAAACTATCTTTTTTCTATTATTTTCAATATTGTTTCTTACGTCTACATTTCTTACTTTTACATCCTCCATTATACTGTTACCTTCGCTTGAATTTTTGTTTAACTAGAACAGGTCTATATGTGACAGTCATTCTTTCTTAGTAATGGCATCCATTTAATTATGACTTTTCAGTTTTGAACAACTTCAATTTAACGATGCACTTATACTAAGAGAATGAGATTCCTCTGTCTTCAGTTACTGTTCAATAAGTCATTGTCCTCTCTCTGAAGCTCCTCATGGGGTTATTTTCATGGTTTCTTAGCAGTAAATGATGTGCTGTAAAGTAGTAGTACTAAACTGTGTATCAGCTAAAACAGTGACACTTCCATTCTTGGGTTATGAATATAATGGGTAACATTTTAATTTGGTCATAGATCAATAACTGTTAACTTTAATTTAAAGTAATGTGCAATGTGTTTTACAAGTGGCAGGCATTTTTCATTGGCCTTGCTATCTGTTACACATACTCGGATCAATATTTTCCTTTGAACACATTGAATAGAAATCTAATTCCTGTGGGAAGCTGTCCTTTTCATTTCACACTTTCTGTCTCTTAACAGAAATTAGAAATCAAAGAAGAATCCCTTCAGAATCAATTTCACTTAGAAATAATCTGTAAAGGATGCTTTCAAGTAACTCAGCATTCGTCTTCATCCACTGATATTTGCACAGTGTAAGATATATTGTTTAATCAGACACTTGACCTGACAATCCCTTCATAAAATGAACTGTTTCTCTTGTTTTTACTAGCTATTCAAAAGCTGTGTCCCAATAGGAATTGATAACGTTT
This sequence comes from Oophaga sylvatica, assembly GCA_033576555.1. Taxonomy (NCBI): domain Eukaryota; kingdom Metazoa; phylum Chordata; class Amphibia; order Anura; family Dendrobatidae; genus Oophaga; species Oophaga sylvatica. Next base: position 291,269,043 of record JARQOD010000005.1, on the reverse strand, counting down.
TGATGAACTAAACATGTAATATGCTATTGTAATATGTAATATGTAATATGCTGAATATTTTACATTGTCAGGATCACTTTGAAACACTATTCTTAACCCTTTAAATACCACCAATATGCATTTAGGCCTTGCTCACACCTGTGTAACCTATAAAAGCTCATCTATGTGAATGAGAGTATAAACTGCCATTGAAACCTACAAGAATAGTCCCACAAACAACAAGTCATTATAGATCACAAATTTTATTGGAACAATTAACAGTAATAAAGACAAGTAAAAAAGGAGAGGTCATACAGAGAAAAGATCATATGGTAAATATATCAATAATTGGTCCCAGAGTAATCAGAAAGTCAGTTTGAAGTTTATATGGGTAGCTAGAAACATCTTGTATGCCCATGTGGAAAAAACAGTGATATCAATTGGATTCCAAAAAAAGTAACCATGTAAAAATCAGTATGCCATAGCCTAGAAATAAACACTAATTATTCAAAAAAAGAGTTTTAAAGAAAATGCAAAGTTGCAAGTCACTGACTAGATACTAATCATAACCTGACTAATATTGGCCAAAAAAATTATATAAAGAGACAGTGCATACAAGTTAGTATTACATATAAAGTGCATATGGCATAGGGAATATGAATAAGTCACTGCAGAGACATATATCACACAAAAATTAAGTGCATGTGCTAGAAAGTGGCAGTGCATTCATGGACCCTGATCCACAAAGCATATTGAACAATAGGGATCTACCACACAATCATTGCTTTATCATATCATAAAAAATGATATGGCTAATGCCCAATTCCAAGAGCAGTGAACTGAAGCAGAAAAACAGATGACATTATGTTTATGAGATGACAAACATGGACATATATTTAGCTATATACACCCTTTTACACGCATTTCACATAAGATGCTTCCTCAGAAAGGGTTATGAAAGGCATATGAGATGTATCTAGCTACCCATATAAACTTGAAACTGAATTTCTGATTGCTCTGGGACCAATTATTGATATATTTACCATATGATCTTTTCTCTGTATGACCTCTCCTTTTTTCCTTTTTTTTACAATTTGTGATATAGCGCTCACAGAATGTGTTGGGGAACACTCACTTGGCAGTGGGATTAAGGCACATAGGAATGATTTTTCACTTAAAACAGTCCATTCGGTTTATTTACACAGCATAAACCGCATAAAGTATAGTCTATTCCATTACATCTATGGAACCTGTTATGACCACCAGTCTGTTCCAATAGCAGATACACCTGTCTGCCTTTACTACAACCCTCTTGTCCAAGGCTACCTTCCAGGAGCTCCTCTCCAGATGCTGACTTCTTGTCAGTCCTGACTTCCAGGGAAATGCCTTGCTGGGATCACTGACCTGTACTATGACTTGCTCAACAAGCTCCAATCTGTCAGTTTCAGACCCTCAGAAGGATGGTAGCTTTCCACAAGTCAGATAGCCATCAAGGACTCTGCAGGCACATGTCCTTTTCCATGTGCTTTTCCAGGATACCTGTCCACTTCCAGGACCTTCCAACACAGAGACCATGTGACCAAACAACAGTCTCATTATATCCCATTGAGACACACCCATTGATGGGAGGTAGGTGGTTAGCCAGACCCACCCAGCTCTCTGGCTAACCAGCAAGCCCAGCTCACATAAACTAAGCAAGGCTCGCGGAACTACAGTTCCCAGAGCAACATTCCAGGCTTACAGCGCAGAGGATCTCCGCCTCTGAGACACATACTACCTGCCATTCGGAATAACATCGGTCACTGTCTCACAGATTGTTAATTGTTCGAATAAAATTTGTGTTTTATAATGACTTTTTGTTCGTGGGAGTATTCTTGCTCACACCTGTGTATAAATCAGATGAGTGCAATCTGATAAAAAATTGGATTACACTTGTACCAATGTTAATGCAATGGGTGTGAGAAAAAAAAGCAGACTGCACACAGGCCATACACATGCCATTCTTTTTTACTTATCTCAAGGAACCAGGAGATTTCATCAGTCAAGTACATTAAATTCACAGCCAGAAACCTCAGCATAGATAGATATGAACGTAGGGTAGATAGATAGATAGATAGATAGATAGATAGATAGATAGATAGATAGAAGCATAAAAAAAAGGCAGCGCTGTGTTAGGGTCTGCGGAACGCACCTGATAAATATAAATAGTGGGTGCGTTCGCAGCCCGGGGTCCACCGTGCAGGCAGAGCCTGCTGCTAGTAAGATGGCAGTATAGGCGAACTCTGTTACTTCACAGAGTCGCAAATATAAATACTGTGGCACTATATGGTGGTTTAAGCGAACTATGTTACACCACAGAGTCGCTGAGGTAGAGACGCAGAGATAGGTACTGTGTCCTGTTAACTCCACAGGGATACACAGATAACTGCTGTGTGGATAGCAGTCCATGGTCAAGTAGTCAGAAAAGCAATCAAGCAATCTCCTCACCGGAGAAGCCGGTATTCTAGGGCTTATTTCAGCCAAGCCCTAAACACGTGCACACAAATCTCCTCACCGGAGGTGCCGGTATTCTAGGGGCTTATTTCAGCCGAGCCCTAACCACATACATGCATGATCACACTGGCGCTAAGCACATAATGCAATTGACACTAGCGCATGGCCGTGCGGCTGTGCAACCCTTTTATAGCAGCAGCAACTGCAAGACCTTCCTGAAAGAACCAATGGAAGCCTGCCCCAGAACTCAAGCAGGTTCAGGACCTTCCAGAAGAACCAATGGGAGTCGCTGCAGTAGCTGAGCATGTGAC
>JARQOD010000005.1:291099574-291266160 GCA_033576555.1 Oophaga sylvatica | reverse complement strand
ATATACTTTTCCAAAAAAAGATTTTTCCACCCCAAAATTTTTATTTTAAAAGGGGGAACGGGGCCCCAAAAATTTTGCAATTTGTCCCCCTATAGCTGATACCCCATGGGGGGGAAAACCTTTTTTTGACCAGGGCAGAGCCAAAGCCCTTTTTTCAAATGCAATTTTTGTGGAATTCTCGGGTGCAGGTCACATTTGAGAGCCCCTGATTCCCCAACCAGTAAAACCCCCCCAAAAGTGCCCCCCATTTGGAAAACTAGCCCCCCCAAAAAGGGAAACTTTCTAGATGTTGGGGGCCTTTGAACCCAGTCTTACAAAGTTTATAACGAGAGGCGAAAAAAAAAAAAAAATCATATTTTTTTTTCCCAAAAAATTTTTCCCCCCAAATTTTTATTTTTAAAAGGGAAACGAGAAATGGCCCCAAAGTATTTGAAAATTTTTCCTGGTACGCTGTACCCCATATGTGGGGGAAAACCCTGGTCCCCCTTACCGATCTTTGGGAGGCAGAATAACAAATCCCCAAAAAGGTGAAAATTTGGGTTTTTTTTTTTTTACACCGTTCCTCATGGGGATTATGATAGGCAACTTTATTCCTGGTTTGGGTTATTACCGGATACCACATTTATATTTTTTTTTCATTTTTACTTCGTCACCACAAAAATGCTTTTTTTTGGAAGAATTTTTTTGTAGAAATTTTTGCATCGCCGTATTTTGAATATAAATTTTTTTCCCTTTTCGTCCGACTAGTTATCTGGGCTTATTTTTTGGGACAAGTGCGTTTTTATTGGGGACCATATTCGGGGACAAAAATTTTTTGATCCTTCCTATCTGATTTTTGTGGAAGCAGAATAACAAAAAACCCAATCAGGAATTTTTTTTTTTTTTTTTTTCCCCCCGTTCCGCGTGGTAAAATTTATAAAGCGCTTTATTCTTGGGGCCTGATTACAGCGATACCCAAATTTATATTTTTTTTAGTTTTTTGGTTTTTTTACGCAATTTTTAATAGAAATATAAAATTTTTTTGCATCGTTTTTTCCCCGAGCTATAACTTTTTTTTTTTTTTCACTGATGATGCTGTATAGCAGCTTGTTTTTTTGGGGGGAAAAATGACATTTTTCACGGTACTATGATTATTTTTTCCCACTTTTATCGGGGGGGTGTTTTTGCCTTTTTTCCCAAACGTAGAGATACCGCTTGAAAAAGTATAATTTACTATTTTTTTGTGTTTTTTTTACGGCTTTCACTGAAGGTTAACTAGGGTTACGCTTTATAGATGGGTTTTTTAAATGGACTCGGCGATACCAAACATGTGTATTTTTTTGTTTTTTGTTTTTTTTATTACATAAAAATATGTATTTTTTAGGGAATTTTTTTAAAATTATTTTTAATATGTGTTTACACGCAGTGGTAGTTCAAAGGCATGCACAGTCCGTTAAGGTGCCAAAACCGACACCTTGCCATGACGGACTGTGCACTCATTGGACATTAAGGGGTTAAATGACTTAGAATCTTCAGGAAGAAAACCCAAAAACAATGTGTATTTGAAAAAAGATAATTTTCCTTAATTGGTTTTCTGTCACACTCTTTGGGACATCAAGTGCATAAATTAACAATTGTAATATTTTTAGGAAGAACTGTCAAAAATCTCTAAAGAAATACTAAGCATGGAAAATGTACCCACAAAAAATTTAAATTTATCCTACCATCTCCGTTTTTTCTTCAATGCTAATAACTCTCTGATATGACCCTTAAATACGAGAATTATATAAAAAATCTTCTATGTGTCTCAGTAGCTCAGACAGTCTTCCTCCTCTTTGCCATACTGTTGGTGTCTAAAGGCTACTTCACACTAAGTTTTCAGAATTCTTTTGGGAGTGTATCCCTTGCTAAAATCCTCCTCAAAAAACATTTAAGGGAATGTGCAGTAGCATCCCAGACTATCTGTGGACTGGGATTACTCTCTTGGCTGGTCGTTGAGGCATACACTGGGACACTCAGGGTTAAACAATTCTATTCGGTTTATTAAAGTAACAGCATAAACTGCTCCTCAGGAACCTAGTAGCATGCAGCTGCCAGTACAATTCCTTTAAACATTCAGCTTTAAAGAATAAACACAGTCTCTCAATGATCCCGGTCAGCATAACATGGACTCCCGTCCGTTACCTGTTGGTGTGGGCCACATAGGTTCCCGAATGCCTCTTCTCCTCAGAGGTATCCCACAAACATTTCTCTTAGCATGAACACAGTCTCTCACTGACCCCGGTCATTAAATCACTCACGTTGGCAGACCGTCCACTCCGAGGTATCTCACAAACCCTCCTTCCTCTGGCTCTGACTAGCCAGCATTGCCTCAAAACATTCGGCAGTGTCCAGCTGGACACATGGAAATCTGCCCACCCTACAGATTCCCAATCACACTTCATGTCTCAACACACCTCCATTACATAGCTTGCGGGCGGTGTATGTGTGGCTAGCCAATCCCGCCCAGCTCTCTGACAAGCCCTGCAAGCCTCCCTAGTAACGTAAACAAAACTCTGTGGACTACAAGTCCCAGAACAACACTACTTGGCTTACAGTGCAGAGGACTTCTGCGACACATACCGGCCATTCACAACAATGCCGGGCACTGTTTTACCAGTGCACATTCACATTCACATAGTTGTGAAGGGGCCCAACATGTCACCAGCAAAGCTCCCCCACACATCATCACTCACCTCTTCCATGCTTCACGGTGGGAACCCACCATGTAGAATCCATCCGTTCACCTTTTCTGCGTGCAAAGCAGTAATCAAAGCAAAAGGTGCTATTTGAAGAACCTAGAATATAAGACATATTTTCAGTTTTTCACACTTTTTTTGTAAAGTGTAATGTATAATTCCACATGTGTTAATTCATAGTTTTGATGCCTTCAGTGTGATTCTCAATTTTCATAGTCGTGAAAATACAGAAAAATCTTTGAAAGAAGGTGTGTCCAAATTTTGGTCTGTACTGTAACTATTACTAAACATTAGGGAAAAAAACCTAATGGTAATGCACTTGAAATTTACTTGATTTCTATTCACTCAGATTGAGAGGTTACTTGTTTAGCAGAAGAAACAGACTTAGAGAAGCAAGGCTGGCAGAATATTCGCATTTGACAGGCAGACTGCGCTGTGATGTTGTTTTGCATCCATAATTTCACATCCTTCTGCCGCCAGTTTCAACATCCAAGTGGTGCATCTATGTCTTTTGGGAGGTGGGAGAGGTGTGATTTTTCTCAATCATCTTTGGAATGAAATCTTTTCAGTTGGACTTGCAGGTTAAAGGGGATTTCACTTGTCTTCAGACTTCTTTGGGGTAGCTCTACACTCATCAGTTCAATAGCCAATGTTTTCAGATACATTCTTCTACGCAGTGGTTCCAGTTGATTGTCGACGTAAATCATATAAGAACTGATACCATCCACATTCAGCATCACTCTAATTGGCTCTTTGCTCCACTTGGCCTTTTATCTTTGGCCAAATAATAGGGGCTATCTGTGTCTTGTTCATTTGTATGATCTCCTCAACCATCCTGCTCTGTTCCGATTTTATATTCTTCCAACTTATCTTGAAATGAAATGTTACTCTCTTTCCCTAAATCTTCGCTCAGTGTTGGGCCTCCCGCATCATCATTTAACAGTAGCTTTCTTCATTTTTTCAACATGAAGGGGGTTAGATAATTCTTTACATTTTACTGGCCATTGAAGCAGAGAACCTGAAGCAAAAGAGAGAGTACGTGTTATGGTGCAATGTGCCTTAGAGGCCAACATCTTTTTTCTAAGAAAACCCTACTTATTTCCACAAAATTTGCATTAGTCATTCATAAAGCTGAAAAAAAATTGTGATGAATAAAAAGAGTAAATGCTAAACTTCAAATGTGAGACTAGTTCAGGAGCAGTGTGCCAGAGAAGCCACAAAGATCAGATCTGCTCTCCAAAGGTCTGCTGTAACACTGTGAGATCAGGTTTCAAATAGCATGTAAAGGCAAGAAGTAGCTGGGAGGGAGAGATTTTCTAATAATATGGAGAGGAGAGAGAAGCGTAACTAATTTAGCTGTGCCTGTCAGATCAGTTGCGCCTGACGGAGGGTTAAACAAACTAATATGCTTTGCCAATGCTTAAGTTAAGTCCAGCTAAGTTCTTCCATTTAAATTACTGTAAATGTAACAAATATTAATAAAGCAGCCTACAATTACAATTTATAGCTGCAATCCCCTGACTCAAGGAAAAGTTAGAAACTGCTCCATGTATTAATTGTACCATGTATGATCTGTATCTTTTTGTTTTAATACGCTGACAAAAAAGAAAACTAAATAGCAAGTAAAATGCTGACAATAATGAATACCAAAGGAAACAGACTACCAAATCACAGATTGGAGGCTCGGGAACATTGTCAAAGTCCAAAAAAATATCTAAAATTCTGTAAAAGGTGTTCAGAAACACCTAATGATCTTTAGCTGAATTGGTTTGACAGGTAGGAACACTGACAAAGTGTTAAAATAAAGATTTCAAACTCACCTACTGCCAAGCACAGCTAAATAAAAAAGAAAGAAAAGCAACACTGCAACTTTTTTTTCCAAGCATTCGGACCAAATCTGTCAAGCCGAACAGAAATGACATCAAATGACTGTGCTTTAATAAAAGAAAAAAAGAAACAACTATCCGTAGTACAAACAGAAAGTGTAATTATCCCTTACAATAGCTCAAAAGGCTCTGTCTTGTGAGTATAGCACAGTATATTCTTTAATATATTTCTAAGGAAAATGTATTTGAAAGTCTAGGTTATATAAGAGGTCAATAGCTTATTGAACCTTTGTTTTACAACATGAGCTGAGAACAACAGCTCTATTTTTTGGTAATTACATATAACAGCTGTAATGTTTGTTTCTTATTGTATGTTTTTCTGCTTGAGAAATACCATTAATTTGAGGTGCTTAGAAATATTTGCATAAACGGATTGTGATTACTCCCAGTATTCCATAAAAGGGAACTCTTGTGGTATATAAACATTCCTGTGTAGGTTAGGATGCCTGAATCCTGGAGTGAAACCTTGGATGAAGCTCGTTACATCAGCGAGTGTTGGTATGAGACCACCTTTGCTAGGTAGAAGCGACGGGTTGATACCCTACTTGAGCACCAATATCCTTTGTATGAGTGCCATGTTTTCTATTTGCTTTGCAGCATGTAGCCATTAGATAAAAGGGATTCCAGCAAGAATTAATATAAAAACAAATATTTTATTACTTTATAAACATAAAAACATCTGTTTTTCGGTGATTACTTTGTATCTCCGTTCATACTGACCCACACACACAAATGATACACCATTTGAAAGGTAAACTTGCCCCCTTCAGCAAGAAAATAGCCAAACAAACCACAACATCCACGATTTGATCACAAAATACAGTTTAACCCTAGTAATGCGTGACATCAGAAATCTTCATATCAATGTATTGGGGGCCTTTTAGGCCCCCATTCAATCATATGGAAAAACACACATCTATAACTTTTACAAGTTTATTTTAAAACTGCTAAATAAAATATGATTAGTAAACAAAATTTTAATTATAATTTTTCACCAAAAAAACAACCCCAAAAATTTTTTTCTTCAACATTTCACACAAACATATGAAAAAATGCACAAAAATGCATAGAAATCTATAGCAAACTAGCTGCAGCTACATTTCTATTATGTTCTTTTCTATTATATTAGTCTTCCAAACAATTTTTGACAAGTTATTTTTTCGGAAAAATGTTCTTTGCAGACATTTTCCTTACAAATTGAACAAAATCTCTCAGTTTTCCCTTTCTAAGTTTCTTGGACACATGAAACAGCGCTTTCTTTTTTCTTTCTCCTGGCCCAGGATCATCTGAAACTGTACGTCACAACTGTTTTCATTGCTTCTTTAGTTTGCTTTAGCAAGCCTTTCAACGTCGCTTCGCTGTATCATGTGAGGCATTACAAGTTCATGACAAAGGTCCTTCAAAAATAGGCGTCTCCCTCCTTCCTCCGTGCATGGAATTCTGGATGAGTTTCTGTATAAATAATGAATTAATTTAGGGCTGCTACATCAAGCATATTTGAAAAAAAGTACTACAGGCCATTGTTTTGTTTGCCTCTTGCATGAATATTTCTCCCACCACTCATCCATTTTGTCTACACCTCCTTTTGTTTTATTGTAATGCAGGATGATTTCTGGTTTTAATTTTCTGTCATTGCTGTCAATACTGCAATTGTGATGCATGGTACTGATGAAATCACTGATTTCTCCTTCTTCGCTTGTAAGATACCAAAGTCGCTTTGTTATTGAATCCAAAGACACTCTCATAAAGTGCCGCTGACGATTGTGTTTCAGTGCTTCTGGAATTTCTCGTCGGTTTGGCTTGATAGTACCAACAAGTGTAATAGCTTTTTGAAGCAGAAAATTCCCTAGTTCAACATTGGTGAAATAATTGTCCATGGTAATGTTTCTACCTGAATTGAATATTGGAACAGCAAGAGTTTGACAATTTCAGACCCCAGATCCTTCTGTACTGGTGCTCAACCTCTTTGCCACAGTAGATTACGCCATTTATGCCATAATAATTTGCAGAATCACACATCCAGAAGATTTTGATTCCATATTTGGCTGGCTTGCTGGCATGTATTGTATGAACTTGCAGCCTCCTCTGAACGGTACAAGTTGCTCATCTACTGTAACATTAGTACTAGGATTGTAAAGTTTGGTGAATTTTGATAAAAATGTTCCAGATATAGCTGATAGGGCTAATTTGTCTGTTTCAAACCTCAATGTACGTGTTCGCTTATCATCAAATCGAATGTGTCTTCTAATTTCCTCATATCTGTCCACTGACATTGTCGCCTTTAAAGTGTGGATCAGAAAGTGGGTCCAGAAATAATTCTCGCATTGGAACATCATAACGATTTTGACTCCCTGCCAGCAATAAAATCCAATGTATGCATAAAGTTCCTCTTTTGAGATATTTTTCCAGGACTTATTTTTTGCAGAAGCGATACGTCTTCCTTCTAGGTTGAACATAAAAGGACCCTCTTCTGCAATATTGTCAGAAAAAAAAGTACAGAATACGTCTTTAGGGGAAAAGTAACTGGGACTTTCCCACAGCTCCTTGAGCCTGTCTCACAATAATTTGGATTGCAGTACGTCCAACTAATGTAGGATTACTGTCCCAAAAAACATTCGTTTTGGATGTTCTATTTATCACTTCTTGAGGATCCACTGTATTCACTTCTTCATCCTCAGAAGAAGAATCACTTGAGGATTTTGATTCTCTGGTGGCAGGTACTCGTCATCGGACAAAGATAGTTTACTTTCATCATCACTTTTGAAAGACAATTGCTTCAATCTCTTGGTCACTCAGACTCTTGGAGGAAGACTTTGCCATTGCTGACTAGAAGTTTAGCAAACTAAAAAGAAAAAACAATGAACACAATGAGGTGTCCACCTCTTTGCTTGTGTGTGACACACGTAAGTGTAAGTGCCCCCTCCCTCCTCTCACCTCACATCTCTTGCCTTTTATACTTTCTTTTAGGTGTTGTACAATTTCTCTGTATGTCTGCAGCTCAAACATTTTACCCTTTGCAGACTTCTTAGAACAGAGAAACTGGAAACTGAATCAGACTTCCCTCAACATCTTATCTCAGGTCCTTTCACAATTAGCTCATGGCGTATACTGTCCTCATACTCTCTACACAGCTGATTACTGTGTTCAGAAGGACCTGAGATGATGTTGTGTGGCCCAGCTTCCAGGCACACATGTCTCCTGGAAAATGCACAGAAGGTAACTGTAAACTTGATATTCATTCACTCACACTTTCTCAGCATTGCCACTAAGGCATATCAGACTATTTAGTAGTGTGACGTAGCAAAGTTAGTGTTCAGTCTGTTTCTGTCTTAGGACAGTGCATTCAAGTTCCTGTCTTTGGACAGAGAAGATCAGATTAGTCTGGAGGAAGAGGAGAGAAGACTGAACCCACCAAGAGCTTGTGTAGCTCATCTGACAAGAAAGTGGAGGCTAGTACGGTGAAGTGAATCATCCTAGCCTAGTCAGAGCTACCCCTTAACCTGCTACTCAGAACAATCTGCCTGCATTCCTAAGAAGGAAGGAAAGGAATTACAGCAGTTATACCAACGAGTCAACTGGAGAACAGGTCAGTGAGGCTGAAGGAAATCTGACCTTGGCACGATTGCATACACGTGCTATGTTAAGAGCGAGAGCAGGGCGAAGGGCGAGTGGAGAAGTAAGAGTGACAAAGGGACAGACACCCTCACTCAAATTAGCCGGACACCGGGGTCCGAAGCGTTGCTAGTGCTTCACGCCTATAATAAGAAAACCGAGGCTTTCTGGACTACAATCCGCAGAAGGTAGCCCTAAGCGCTGATACGTAACCGGAGTCAGGAAACAGGACTTTGACAGGACCCGCAAAAGTAAGGACTTAGTTCTCTCAACATCTGATAATCAGAGACATAGAAGCTCCACCACAATATGGCCGGCAGTTGTTATTAAAAGAGTTGCACTTGACTTTATGCAAGTTGTACTCACACACAGAAAAAGGATAAAGGAGGCCTCTAAACCTGCTCAACAGTTCTCCTGAATTGTGCATTCTCCAGCCTAACCAGCTTCCCGGGCATACCTGCAACATCTACAAGTAAAGGTATGGAAAGACTGCATTGTGTGTGACTGAATTCTTATCTGCACCCTGCATCACATACCATAGACTTTGAGGAACCATCCCACCTGTGGGGGACTTAAACCTAGCGCCATAACATCCCCTCAGAGATCTACCCTGCAGCGCTGGTCATCAATCAGAACCACAGGTGGCGTCACGAAACTATTCTAATCTACAATCCCCTGTAAAATCCCCCATTGCAATGACCTTCAGGGCCACGGACCGAGCTCTGCTGCCAGTGACATTCCCCATAGACTTCCATGGGCTCGGTTCCGAGTACACCCCATAGCCCTGGTACCCACCAAGTGGTGCCGCTCAATGTCATGCCTTAATTTCTCCCTTCAAAAATCACATGACATCCTCACATGGCATTATCCACACCTGGCCCCTACACCAGCATTACTGAGCACAAGTAAAATAATTTGAGACACAAACACTACTGAGAACATGATAAATACATGGGTTCTGTGTACACCAAAGGGGACCTGCTGGATGGGAGATATATTTCTTCTAGCAAACTGAAGTTTGCTCAGGATTTTCCATGATCACAAGGACCTGTGATGAGGTCATAGTCACGTGATCAGGTCAGCTGATGTGTACCTCACCTAGGGTGTGGACTAGGCCTATAAAACAAGGAGCTGTTGTAGTTGGTGGGTGTGGAAGGAAGGATTTGGCTGGAGTCAGCCTGGAAGCTTGTTTTTGTTACAGTGTGTCAGTGTGCACCAAGAAAGTAAGTACCAACCACCCGGAATGGCACCTGGCGGTCTCTGCTGACCTGTAGCCGCTTAGTTAAGCCCGTCCCAAGCAAGGGTGAGTCTGGGACCAGTGGTTCTCCAAACTGGAGTGATTTTATGTTCTGTTTTGTTTTTGTTATCTGGACTTTTGTTGAACCCGTCATTAAAACCACTGAACTTTAAACTGAAAGCCTGTGTGTTTTGCCTCATCTCGGTCCAGCCCCTGCTACCAGAGCGGATCCCTACAGGGCCTAAAAGGCCTCCAATCCATACCAGAGTGGTTTTTCACAAAAAAGTATTGTTACAACCGAATTGCCTATGAAAAAAATTATATGAACAACTGGATATTACCAACAACGACATACTTGAAATTGCCTGAATTTCAAATCTAACTTAAGTAATTTTGCAGATAATAGCAAAAAAGTAAGCAGGGGCCTAAAAGGCCCCCAAAACGCATCTAGGGTAAACTTAATTTTCATAAACTGCATAAGAAAAATGCCGCAGGTGGCACCAACTACCCCAAAGCACACATATGCAAACCATTTGTAAACATACCTGCTTTTTTTCGCTATTACTTCGCCCACACACACAAAATACACAATTTAAAGGTAAACTTTCCCCCCTTCAGCAAGAAAAGCCAAACAAACCACCCATTCCGATTTTATCACTAATACAGTTTAAACATTCATTTTTCATAAACCTGCAGAAAAAAACGTAAAACCCGCTGGCACCACTGCATGGCCTCCCATCCCCCACACACCAACTAGATTGCCGGGGCTAGCTGTGATTTTGTTTGCTGCCAGCCCCCTTTGCTCTTGCCTGTTGTCTCCTATTGCTCTTGCTTGTTTCCTCTGTAGCATTGGGGGGGTGGTGCCAGAACTTTGGTTCTTATGGATCGGGTGCACCGTTAATGTGTCCCTGACCAATTACCAAAAGCCCTCTATATTTATACAGCTCCACCCGTGCATCTTGCCTGTGCAATGTGTTAACTCGTGTCTTGCTACTGAGCTGCCAGTTTTGCTCTGTGTTCCTACTTCTTTGGAGGTTCACTCCTACTTTCCCTTTTGTACCTGTTTGCCCCCTCTAGGGGCAGATTCCTGGTCTCTGGCTATTGCTCATGACCTTGTCTTTGTACTTGTCCTTGCCGCCCCCCCAGGAGGCAGAATACCCTGGTCCCTGTGTCTTTGTCCCGTACCTTGTTTGTGCTTACTTTTCGAACTTTGTCCTACCTCTGTCTGGTAGTTCCTTGTCTGGTTTTCTTTCCTGCTGGTCCTTTTCCCCTTGTTTTTTTGAACTATTTCTGCCTCTGCTCCAAACCCTGCGGTTTGCTCCCTTCCAACTCTGTACCCGCGCTGCAGAAATCTTTTAAAGAGCCCCCTCTGCATATCTTGCGGTTCGCTCTACTTCGCTCCTGCACCTGCGAACCTCTTCTGCAGCCCTCTCCGAAACCTTGCGGTTCCACTTTGCTCGCCAGCCATGCAAAACCTCTTGCTGCCTAAGCCCTTCTCCGCAGCTTGCGATCTCCTCCTGTGTGAACAGGTCTCTACCTTTCCTCCAACACCATTCGTTCCATCTGTACAATACCTGCTTTCTGTTGAAAGGTCTCTACCTGTTTCTCAGCACCATTCCTTTCGTCCATGCTAGTACCTGCACTTGCTGTGTGAACAGGACCCTACCCCTTCCCAACACAACCCTCCATGTTTCAGCCGTGCTACCTACCCTTTGTCTCAGCCCTTGCCTACCAGTCCTGTGTCCCAGCTTTGCCTGCCTGCCCTGTGCCTCACGTGCCTGCCTGCCCTGTGTCCCAGCCTTGCCTGCCTCCCCTGTGTCTCAGCCATGCCTACCTACCCTGTGTATCAGCTGTGCCTGCCTGCCCTGTGTCTCAGCCTGCCTACCTACTCTGTGTCCATCCATGCCTGCCAGACCTATGTCCCAGCCGTGCCTGCCTGCCCCACTTCAGCCGTTGCCTACCTACCCTGTGTCTCAGCCGTGCCTGCCAGCCCTGTGTCCCGCCGTGCCTGCCTGCCCTGTGTCTCACGTGTCTGTCTGCTCTGTGTCTCAAGTCAATATAGAGTCACTGCACACGTAAGATTATGGATTTGCTTTAGAGTGAATTTTTATTGTTATTTTGTGCAAGAAGAGGCGACAGCTTTGATGTTTTGGCCACACATTGGCCTTTATCACAAAAACCGAGAAAAACCTTATAGTGCAATGATAATATATACATATATACAGCAGATACATAGCAACAAATATAAACCAAAGAATTAATTATGGGAATAAGGCGTATCCATATAGGTAAGTGCATTCAAAAAGGATACAAGTAATCCAGTAGGTATCTAAAAGCATCCAAATATAAGAGACAAAAGACAAAAGAGAATAGAGTATGGGTGGCGAAACAGTAAATTTTGAAAAAACATTAGGAAACATACCCTTCAGGGTGAAATGGCAGCATTCATCGATATATAGTAGTATAATCAAACCGTGGCATGTCCAAAATATGATAGTAGAGCATGTGGTTAGGTAGAATATACACTGTCAAAAGGAGTTGCTGCTAGAGAGCATAGAGGTTTGGTATAAAATATAAATATATATAGTTATAGGGAAAGTATCGTAAATCCCTGTGGGCTAATTGGTCCAGGCACCAAGGCTGCTGGCAGGATTGGTATCCTGCTTATTGCTGTGGTAAATGTGGGATCTGATTGATCTCTTGTAGGTATTAGTATCTGAGAGTTGTCTTTGACTTCCGTGATATATTGAGTTTTATTCATGACCACAATTGCGCCACCCTTGTCGGCAAGTTTCACAATAATATTGAATTACCCTGTAAGGATAACACGGCTTGCTTTTAGTAGCAGTCAATTATGGCGAACCGGGAGTAGGCCAATCGTTGTTCATGAATTTGCACTTTTGATATCCCTGTCAAGTAAATCTACAAAGGTCTCAACTGCATGATTGGTCTTGGAAGGCATGAAGCTGCTAGGGTTTCTGAGGCCCAGTTGTACAGCAGTAATGGAAGGGCCTAAGTCACGGTTAGGTTCTTAGGCCCAATCATGCAGTTGAGACCTTTGCAGATTTACTTGACAGGGATATCAAAAGTGCCATTCATGACCACGATTGGGGCCTACTCCCGGTTCGCCATAATTTGACCTCTACTGAAAAGCAACCATGTTATCCTTAAAGGATAATCCCAATATTATTGTGAAACCTGCCGACAAGGGTGGCGCAATTGTGGTCATGAATAAAACCCAATATATCACGAAGTCAAAAGACAACTCTCAGATACTAATACCTACAAGATGATTCAATCATATCCCACATTTTACCATTCGCCAAAAAATTGACACCATTCTCAAACAAACATCTACAACTCAACACTATTGAACCAAAAACCAAAACCTTTCTCATCAACCCAACATTCGATTACCCCTGTGCTATATATTTTGCCCAAGATACATAAGGACTAACAAAATCCACCTGAGGCCCTATTGTACCCCTCAACAGACTCGATCTTACATCCATTATCATATTTCTTGAGAAATTACTAACCCCTCAACACCCAAACTACAAGGTCATTCATCCTTGATACAGGCAACTTCCTCAGTAAAAATCCAACACCTTGGCTCTGTCGAACCCACTAGTTTTCTTTGTACACTGATGTAAACAGCCTATACACCATCCATCACACATGATAAGGGAATTCAGGCTGTTTAAAATGACCCTACAGGAAGCCAATCTGATTCAAAATTACAGAGCTATGCCTTGATCTTCTAAATATAGTTCTGAGGGAAAACTTTTTCCGCTTTGAGAACAAATTCTATGTCCAGCATGGCGGGACTGCTATGGGCTCAAATGTAGCCCCCACATATGCTAATCTGTATAATGGACCCCGATTGAACAAGAACATATTACTGTAATCCACTATTCCATCAGCATGCTCTGACATGGTATCGATATATCGATGACATTTTTTGCCTTGGCCTTGGGGATTTGGACAGCCTCCTTACCTTTTTCAACATTCAACAATGTCAGGGATGAACTGAAATTCACACTCTCCCACAACATAGAGACAATAACCTTTCTGATACCAAATTCACAAAGATACACAGGGTAAACTAACAACTGACATCTACACCAAGCCACGGATTGCAATAACCTTCTCCGCTATGACAGTTGTCCACCCCAAATCCACTAGACACAGTCTTCCACGTTCACAATTCAAAAGAGTCACCAGAATTGTGTCCGACCCCCATCAAAAGGGAGTAGGCTACAAGAAATGGCAGACAGATTTTCATCCAGAAACTACCCACCACCCTTTTGACTTTCCGAAATGACCCGAGCACTTGAGGTTCCAGAGGATAATATCACCACTCTACAAAAACCACCTAGACTTCCTTTTGTACATGGCCAACCATCCCACTATGCAGAGAATACTTAGCCTCATTTGCAAACATTGGCATCTTTTGTCCAAAGCCATCCCAACTCACTACTTTCTGCAATCCACCGCTTATGTGCCTCGAATGCTCCATACATAAAAGACCATTTACTGAGAGCGGACATAGGATCCAACTCCCAATCCCCGTACACACTCTGACGGACTGCGAAGGACAGGCACTTTCCATGTTTGAATTGCATGAGTTGCTCAACAACATTAAAGGCAATGAAGTCATTCACCCATCACAGGTAAATCCTACCCCATTTAAGACTTATATAAATGCGAAACAAACTTAGTTGTTTACATTATTAAATGTCCCTGTGGGTTACGTACGTGGGTGAAACCACTCAGGCAAATTGCGACCGCATCTCCAGCCACAAGTCCACTATAAGATGCGGTTAAAACATGGTTACCACTACCGGCACACTTTTAAAGAGGCTCAACACAACATCTCTCAATTAAGGTTCCAATTTGTTGAGAAGGTACCGAGACCCAAAAGGGGTGGGAACCAATTCCATTTATTAAAACAACACGAAACCTACTGGATCTATACCCTCGATACCTTACACCCCAGAGGTCTCAACTGAGATATTGATTGGCTAACATAAAAGATTTTTTCTTCCTCCCTAGACTCACTGAATAAGAAACCATTATCACTGTAATATTTCCTCTTTGGTGGTAAGAACTCTTTTGTCTTCCTTTTCCGTACCCCACTAGTTCCCCTCAAATGTAGCCCCCGCGTATGCTAATCTGTATATGGACCGATTTGAACAAGAACATATTTACTGTAATCCACTATTCCATCAGCATGCTCTGACTGGTATCGATATATCGAAGACATTTTTGCCTTTGGCTTGGGGATTTGGACAGCCTCCTTACCTTTTTCAACATGCTCAACAATGTCAGGATGAACTGAAATTCACACCACCCACAACATAGAGACAATAACCTTTATTGATACCAAAATTCAAAAGATACACAGGGTAAACTAACAACTGACACTTACACTAAGCCCACGGATTGCAATAACCTTCTCCGCTTTGACAGTTGTCCCCCCAAATCCACTAACACATTCTCCCATGTTCACAATTCAAAAGAGTCATCAGAATTGTGTCCGACCCCATCACAAGGGACGTTAGGCTACAAGAAATGGCAGACAGATTTTCATCCAGAAACTACCCTACCACCCTTTTGACTTCCGAAATGACCCAGCACTTGAGGTCCAGTGGATAATATCACCACTCCACAAAAACCACCTAACTTCCTTTGTACATTGCACCATCCCCTATGCTGAGAATACATAGCCTCATTCGCAAACATTGGCATCTTTTGTCCAAAAGCTCATCTAACATCACTACTTTCTGCAATCCACCCTTTATGTGCTTCAGAAGGCTCCGTAACATAAAAGACCAGTTAGTGAGAGCGGACATAGGATCCAACTCCCAATCTCCCGTACACACACTGACGGGACTGCGAAGGACAGGCACTTTTCCATGTTTGAACTGCATGAGTTGCTCCAACATCATTAAAGGCAATGAAGTTCATTGAGCCATGCACAGGTAAATCCACCCCATTTAAGACTTTTACACATGGAAATTAACTTAGTTGTTTACATTATTAAATGTCCCTGTGGGTTACTGTACTGGGTGAAACCACTCAGGCAATTCGCGACCGCATCTCCAGCACAAGTCCACTATAAGATGCGGTAAAACATGGTACCACTACCGGCACACTTTAAAGAGGCTCAACACAACATCTCTCAATTAAGGTTCCAAGTAGGGTTGAGCATTCCGATACTGCAAATATCGGGTATCGGCCGATATTGGCTGTATCGGAATTCCGATTCCGAGTACCGATATTTTCGTCATATCGGATACCGGAATCGGGATGTCACTGTCACTGTCAGTGTCCGTCTGTCGGGTCTGTCAGGAGTCAGCGGCACTTACCTGGCAGAAAGATCTCCGGCGGTCACGGGCTGGACTGCTTCATGGCCGCCATCCTCTTCTCCCCGGCGGTCACATGCAGTTTCTCGCGATAACTGCAGTGACGCTGGGTAATCCCGGCCGTAAAGCAGTCAGTCCGATGACGTCACCGCCGGGGAAGCAGGTAATCAGCTGTGCTGCGTTGCAATGACAGGCTCTGCCTGTCATTGCGATGTAGCAGAGCTGGATCGTCGTGGGACTGTCGTATGGACTGCGTCGTACAGGTGGTATACTGTGGTTTTTTTTTTTTTTATTTTTTACAGGAGATCGATGGCGTCGCAGGAATGAGAGAGTAATAAAAAAATGAAAACTGTGTTGTCTCTTTTATTTCATTAAAAGACTTTTTCTTGCTGTGTCTTTTTTTACACATTTAAAAACTTTGAGATTAATATGGATCGGTGTCTTATTGACGCCTCTCCATTATTAACCGGGCTTATTGTCACCGTGCAATCAACGGTGACATTAACCCCTTATTACCCACTTGCCACCGCTACAGGGCAGTGGGAAGAGCCGGGTAAAGTGCCACAATTGGCACATCTTTTGATGCGCCAAATGTGGGGCTGCTGTAGCCTGGTATTATCAGGCTGTTGAGGGCCAAAATCCATGGGCCTTGACAGTCTTTTAATACCAGGCCGCAGCATCTGCATTTTACTTGGCTGGTTAACAAAAATAGGGGACCCCTACGCCGTTTTTTTTTCGAGGGATCCCCTATTTTTGTTAACCAGCCAAGCTAAGCAGACTGCTGTGGCCTGGTATTATCAGGCTTGCAAGGTCCCATGGATATTGGATCCTTACCAGCCTGAAAAACCAGGCCTCAGCGGTCTGCTTCATCTGGCTGGTTAACAAAAATAGGGGGACCCCACGCCAATTTTTTTTCGAGGGGATCCCCATATTTTTGTTAATCAGCCAAGATATGCAGACTGCTGTGGCCTGGTATTATCAGGCTGGCAAGGTCCATGGATCTTGGCTCCTTACCAGCCTGAAAAACCAGGCCTCAGCGGTCTGCTTCATCTGGCTGGTTAACAAAAATAGGGGGGACCCCACGCCAATTTTTTTCGAGGGATCCCCTATTTTTGTTAATCAGCCAAGATATGCAGACTGCTGTGGCCTGGTATTATCAGGCTGGCAAGGTCCATGGATCTTGGCTCCTTAACAGCCTGAAAATCCAGGCCTCAGCGGTCTGCTTCATCTGGCTGGTTAACAAAAATAGGGGGGACCCCACGCCATTTTTTTTTCTAAGGGAACCCCTATTTTTGTTAATCAGTTCCCTCTGACGTCACTGATGGTGTCCCTGGCTGACCTGAAGTGAAAGTGGAAAGCAATCAATTAAGCTTTCCACTTCCTCTCCTGTCAGCCAGGAGAGGAGCTCATTCATTTGGGGTTTACTGTGAGGCTGCAGCATTAGCTGCGGTCCCTGCAGTAAACATTAACCCTTTCTGAAGGATTACACCGTGGGACCTGACTGTGCATCGGATTGGTAAGAATAATTTTGCTTTATTATTTTATTTTTATTACAGGAAATGGTTTTAGCAGGTAAATAAAATATGGTCAAAAACTGTGTGATTATTTCATAAACTTCTTTTTTATTAAAGTGTGTGTGTTTGATTTTTCTTTCATACAATAGGGTTAATAATTGATAGTTGTCTAATTGACAGCTCTCAATTATTAACCTGGCTTAAAGTGACCTTTCAATTGCAAGGTCATTTTAACCCCTTATTAACCCATTCGCCACCGCTACAGGGCAATGGAATAGACGGGCAAAGTGCCAGAAAGGGCAAATCTAATTAGAGATTTGCCCTTTCTGGGGTGTCTGGGGGCAGATGTTAAGTAGTCGGGGGGGCCAAAAAAAATGGTCCCTCTCTGGGCTATTATTATCTGCCCCCACTCACTGGCTTTGTCTGTCTGGTTGCGAAAATAGGGCGGGAGCCCACACATTTTTTTTCAGCAATTTTACACCTCATATATATATACATGTCATTGAATTTGTGACACATATATATATATATATATATATATATTTATATTTATAGTTCATACACTTCTACATAGTATAATATCCGCTAATTCAATTGCCGCTTTTGTGAAAATGCAGAACCCGACATGAAATGACACTTGGTGTACATAGGGTTAACCATGTCTTTTCATGTAGTTTGATATCTGATTTGCACAAACAAAATTTCATGAGTGTAAGTGTGCAAAATTTCACACCTGTAGGGGTTAATTAAAGTGTAAATTCGTAGCAAAAAAGTCAATTTTTTTACAACGAATTTACACCTTTAATTAACCCCTACAGGTGTGAAATTTTGCACACATAGACTGATTTAATTGTTTGTGCAAATCAGATAGCAAACGACATGAAAAGACATGGTTAACCCTATGTACACCAAGTGTCCCTTTCATGTCGGGTGCTTCTGTCTTTTCACAGAAGCCGGCTTTAACCCGGCAATTGAATCAGAGGATATTTTACTATGTAGAAGTGTATAAACTATACATATATGTATATATACATGTCACAATGACATGTATATATATATATATGTATTCTATGTGTGTATATTTAGTGTTTACAAGGAAAGAAAGAGGTTTTTTTAGTTGCGATATTTTGTTCCCATAGACTTACATGGGACTTCCGGTATCGGTATCGGGTATCGCGGATATTTTAATGGTATCGGCGATACCATTCCGATTCCGATACTTTAGGATATCGGAAAGTATCGCTCAACTCTAGTTCCAAGTTGTTGAGAAGGTACCGAGACCCAAAAGGGGTGGGAACCATATCCATTTATTAAAACAACACGAAAGCTACTGGATCTATACCCTTGATACCTCACACCCCAAGGTCTCAACTGAGATATTGATTGGCTAACATAAATGTATTTTTCCTTCCTCTCCTAGACTCACTGAATAAGAAACCATTATCACTCTATATTTCCTCTTTGGCGGTAAGAACCTTTTTTCTTCCTTTTTCCCTACCCCACCAGTTCCCCTAAAAAAAATGTATTTCTATTTATTTTCCACCCCTTTTTTCCTCTCCATAATTTTATTTAACAGTTTGGACTCCTATTATGTGACTAATAATTCTTTTTTCAGGTCATCAGTAAATATGTCTATATACCACTACTTTGTTATACTAGCATATGCTAAATGATACCTGCGGACATGTATTCATTGTCATGTTGCCTTATACGTTTTAACTGTGATGTTATTACCATGCAGGTCATCAGCAAAAATGTTCACACACCATTACTGTGTTATACTAGTTCATACTGATGTCTTAATGATACCTGCCTGCATATGTCTATTTGTCATGTTGCCCTATACGGGCATATTGCGATGCCATCATACTATATCACACATTCCTCTACATATGCCATCGGTTACACTCTCCCCATGAATAAGATGCACTGTGCTCCAGGTTGTCAGGTCACTTTAACTCATTTCAGTGCTTCACCATTCTAACACAGCACCTTTTCCATTTGCCTCACTACCGCGCATGCACAGGCTTCCCCCGTCACACTGTGCACCCAGCTGCAGAGCGAGATCTCTGATAGCATTTCCCAAGCGCCGGCGTCTCCCTCCCACTTCCGGTCATGTGACCGGCCTACGCTCTATTATGAGCGCTGTGCTGCTCAGCAGCACACACTCTCTGCAAGGACACGGCGGTGTCTGCAGCATCCACTGGACCCCAATATCTGTAAGTACTATCAAGTTGACAGCGCTCCCACATATCCCTCTATAACATATAGTAACCCCAATCCACCTGGCTCTTCTACATCTCCCCTTCTAGCTCCCTTTTTAGCAGGACACGTGGTGTCTGCTAAAGTCCACTGGACCACCAATATTTGTAAGTATCATTAATTAATCAGCGCTCTTACACTTTCAAATGACTGCACCTTCAGTGTATTCCACCATGCTTTTTGCGTCCCCTTTTCTAGCCTACAGCAATAAGCAGGATACCAATCTCCTGCCAGCAGCCCTGGTGCCTGGACCATTAGCCCGCAGGGTATTTACGATACTTTCCCTATACCTATATATATTTATATTTTATACCAAACCTCTATGCTCTCTAGCAGCAACCTCCTTTTGACAGTGTATATTCTACCTAACCACATGCTCTACTATCATATATAGGACATGCCACGGTTTGATATACTACTATATATCGCATGAATGCTGCCATTTCACCCGAAGGGTATGTTCCTAAATGTTTTTCAAAATTTATTGTTCTTGCCACCCATACTCTATTCTCTTTTGTCTTTTGTCTCTTATATTTGTATGCATACCTACTGGATTCCTTGTATCCTTTTTGAATGCACTTACCTACTATGGATACGCCTTATTCCCCTAATTAATTCTTTGTTTATATTTGTTGCTATGTATCTGCTGTATATATGTATATATTAATCATGTACTATAAAGTTTTTCTCTGTTTTACAGCGACTTTGTGATAAAGGCCAATGTGTGGCTGAAACAATCAAAGCTGTCGCCTCTTCTTGCATAAATACCAATAAAAATTCACTCTAAAGCAAATCTTATCATCTTACGTGTGCAGTGACTCTAATATTGACTTTAGATTTTTGGGACCCACAATCCCTTTTCACTAGCACCGTACCAATTCACCTTTTTTGTTGAGTGCTAACAATATTCTCAATATATGCTCTGTGTCTCAGACGTGCCTGCCTGCTTGTGTCTCTGCCATGCCCTTCTGCCAGTATCTCAGCCGTGCCACCATCTAACCAAGTGGGATCAGCAGCCACAACCAGACACCACTCTGGAGTGGCACCTGTCAGATACCGGCCGCACAAGCCTGATCTCACCATCAGAGGCTCCAGTGAAAACCAAGTCAGCTGTCCTAGTCATGTCCCTTCCAGGGTAGTCTGGTTTGTGTCACTGTGGGGCCACAACCCCCTGGCTCACGCCCTTCTGCCAGGGCGTGAGCATAACAGAAAGGTGTATGCAATGCTGTGGTGCATTGAGAAACTTGTTAGCATGAAGAAAATAGTACAAGCTCAAGATGTCATCTCAGCTCTTCTGGTATTTCTGACTTAGCAAATAGTCTCTTCAGAGAGGAAGAGGACTGCAACTTTAGTGCCACCTATTGGAAGTAGGAATCCTAAAAGTCAATATGGATGTCACAGGTTTACTGCTACAGAGAGGGCCAGAAGATTGCAGCAGCTGATTTCACGTACTTCTGCACTGATTAAAAGCACTTCTCTATCATAATAAATAGTACAGGTTTCTGTTAGGAATGCAGGGTTAAACTGTTCCTCTTAGAATCTCTAAAGCTTTCCTGCTTGGATTATCTCAACTGTTAACTGTTCAATATTGGCCACTCCTCTCTCCTATACATACTCGATTTGGGCAATCTGGATTGCCAGTATTAGGCCTGGTGAGGAGTGGAGGTGTCGGTTGTATGTAGAAGCATTTGGTGTATTGATTAGAGATGAGCGAACCTATCAAGGATTGGTTCAGTTCACCAAACATTCTGATGTTCGCCGAACAGTTCAGCAAACGTAACCAAACCCCATTCAATTCAATAGGAGGCCAAACTAAACATATACGCAACACCTTAAGGGGTGACAAAAAGCTTCCCAAACAGATCAAATTAGGGGCAGACACAATGAAAAGTGGCATCAATTGACCCACAGTAGAAATTTGCTAATGGCACCGCAGTAGTCATGGGCCATGCATGAAGTCTGGGCCAGCATTTAGAGCTTAGAATTTAAATTTCAATTAATATGAGGTGAGTAAGGGAGCGGTGTAAGCCTTCTTTTCTGGAGCCCTGATACCTCATGCAACAGTTCCAATTTCTTTTTCTCCCAGCCACACTCAGATGACACAATCATCAGTTTCATACAGTTTTATTAGTAGAAAAATGTAAGGAAAGTAGCACAGGTTATTGAATGATTAACTAACCCACAGTAGAACATTTTATAATGGCACAGAAGCAGTTAGTCATGGCCATGCATGAGGTATTAGGGTCTGAGCCAGCATTTACAGATTTCAGTTGAAGTTTCAATGAACACCTGGTGGTTAAAGGAGTGGTGTAAGCCTTCTTTGCTGGGAGCTCTGATATATCATGCAACAGCTCTTTTTTTCCCAGCCACCAATCAGGTGGAGATTCAACTTGGAGTTTCTACATTTAAAAAAAATTATTGTCACACACCACTGAAGTGGCATAAATTTCCACAAAGTACAAACAGTATAATAGGCCTCTGACACACCTTCCACTACAAGGAACCCAACAGATGGAGACCCAACTTTGAGTTTCTAAATTTCAAAAAAATATTGTCACACACCACTTAAGTGGCATCAATTAACACATAGTAGAAACAGTATAATAGTCCTCTGACACACCTTCCACTACAGGCAATGCACAAGATGGAGATGCAACTTGGAGACTCCATATTTCAAAAATTGTTTGGGACATCAGCAGCAGTAGCAACAGCAGGCACAAAAGCCACAACAAAGATGGCACAGACTGCAATAATGCGAGATCAATGCATGACACTAAAATTGACAACATCGCCTAGTCTGCCCAGTCTGCGACTGGGGTGAAAAATTCATTGGAGCTACATGACTTGTTCATTTTGATGAAAGTTAGGTGGTCTACACTTTCATGGGACAGCCAGATGTGCTCTCCATGAGGACACCACCAGCAGTACTGTAGACATGTTCTGAGAGAACGCTGGCTGGACCGGTGAGCTCAGGCCACTCTTCCATTTTTGAAGACCAAAATGCAAAAGGGTCCAGATTCCCCTTGATGGCAATTATATTGAGCTCAAGATAATGCTGCACCATCCTCTTCAGTTGTTTACAAAGTTTCAGACTTGTACTTTGTTCTGCTGGTGCACGGGCTGGTCTAAAAAAAGTTGTGAAATGAGTCACAGAACTTGTTTATGCCACTTACACTGCTGCTGCTAATGGTTTTGCTATGATGCCTTGATGTTCCTGAGGTTGTAAGTCTAGAACTGCAATGCACATTGTGTGCCTCACTGCCGTCTTGGGAAAACCACTCATAATATTGTGTACAAGCATGTTTCGATACTTCAGTATGTGAACATCCCTTCCTGGGGGTGTGGAGCATCTGACAAAATGTACTCTTGTACCGTGAATCCAACAGAGTGGCATCCCAGTAGTCAGCACTATTTCTATAGTGCAGCAAGAAGGCACTTGTGTATCAGGTGCTTCCATGAGCTTCAAGTCCATGGTGTGTTGGTGGCGGGGTAACACTCAAGGTCACTTCCTCTGTCCTCTCCTGCCAACCATGGAGAATAGAGAGGGGATCATTATCCTCTTCATCTCCTGGCTGTTGCCCATACATAACCTCTTCCTCCTCATCATCTTCCTCGGCTCCTTCACCTTCACTAACAGTTTGTTTGGTACCACGAACCCCCCTCAATCGCTGTAATCCACACTCCCATGCCACCCGCCTGTGCAATGACAGTTCCGAACTTAGAGATATTGTTATCCCTTATGCACCCTTCTCTACTTCCACCTCTTCCTCTGGGACCACCATCTCCCCACGCAGACTACTCAAAGTGTTCTCCAGCATGTAGATGACCAGAATAGTTATTCTGATGATGGCATCATTAGCGCTAACCATCTTTGTAGCCATTTCAAAACTGTGCAGAAGGGTGCAATAATATAGATTAGTTAAGTTATCCAGAAGTAAATTAAGGAGACAGAAACTATATCTCCATTCCCCTTCCCATAGGGGATACGTTATGGCACCCCCGCTCCACATTGACTGTCCCTATCTGAACCTAAAAAGGACCTCCCTCACCAAAGCCAACACCACCACCCAAATAAAGTTCTTAAGTGCATATACAATGTCCAATTCTGAAAACTATAGGCATAAACATAGATTGTATGGCTGTCTCTTATACCAACAGGAAAATATGGTGGTGGTAGTATGATGGTCTGGGGCAGTTTTGCTGCTATAGCACCTGGAAGACTTGATGTGGTAAATGGAACCATGAATTCTACTGTCTACCAAAAAATCCTGAAGGAGAATGTCCAGCCACTAGTGTTGAGCGATACGATACTGCAAATATCGGGTATCGGCCGATATTAGCTGTATCGGACTTTCGATTCCGAGTTCCGATATTGTCGTCTTATCGGATACCGGAATCGGAATTGTCACTGTCACTGTCAGTGTCCGTCGGTCGGGTCTGTCAGGAGTCAGCGGCACTTACCCGGCAGAAGATCTCCGGCGGTCACGGCCTGGACTGCTTGATGGCCGCCATCATCTTTCCCCAGCGGTCACATGCAGTTTCTCGCGATAACTGCAGTGACTGCTGGGTAATCCCGACCGTAAAGCAGTCAGTCCGATGACGTCACCGCCGGGGAAGCAGGTAATCAGCTGTGCTGCGTCGCGATGACAGGCTCTGCCTGTCATTGCGATGTAGCAGAGCTGCATCGTCGTGGGACACTCGTTACTATGGACTGCGTCGGACAGGTGGTATACTGTTGGTTTGTTTTTTTCCTTTTTTTACAGGAGATCGATGGCGTCGCAGGAATGAGTGTATAATAAAATTAATGAAAACTGTGTTGTCTCTTTTATTTCATTAAAAGACTTTTTTCTTGCTTTGTCTTTTTTTTATACATTTAAAAACTTTGGGATTAATAATGGATCGGTGTCTTATTGACGCCTCTCCATTATTAACCGGGCTTATTGTCACCGTGCAATCAACGGTGACATTAACCCCTTATTACCCCACTTGCCACCGCTACAGGGCAGTGGGAAGAGCCGGGTAAAGTGCCACAATTGGCACATCTTTTGATGCGCCAAATGTGGGGCTGCTGTAGCCTGGTATTATCAGGCTGTTGAGGGCCAAAATCCATGGGCCTTGACAGTCTTTTAATACCAGGCCGCAGCAGTCTGCATTTTACTTGGCTGGTTAACAAAAATAGGGGGACCCCTATGCCGTTTTTTTTCGAGGGGATCCCCTATTTTTGTTAACCAGCCAAGCTAAGCAGACTGCTGTGGCCTGGTATTATCAGGCTGGCAAGGTCCATGGATATTGGATCCTTACCAGCCTGAAAAACCAGGCCTCAGCAGTCTGCTTCATCTGGCTGGTTAACAAAAATAGGGGGGACCCCACGCCAATTTTTTTTCGAGGGATCCCCTATTTTGTTAACCAGCCAAGATATGCAGACTGCTGTGGCCTGGTATTATCAGGCTGGCAAGCAGGGTCGGACTGAGCCACCGGAGAAACCTCCGGTGGGCCCCAGCTCCTGCGTGGTGGGCCCTGATTTGAAAGGATAGGTCGCGGGGCAGAGGGGGCGGTGGCCCCGGGCCCCGCGCTCTGAGGGGGCCCACCCGGAGCTACGCTACAGTTACATTCTGCGGCAAAGCAGGGAGAATCGATCTTCCTGCTCTGCCGCCCAGAAGCTATGGGCCTGAACAGGCGTTGGGGGGGTCCGGTGCCAGCAGTGGGCCCCCCACCCGTCATCGGAGGGTCAGCTGTATCGGCATCCAGCCGATACAGCTGACCGCATAGAGAGAGAAGGAGCGAGCGCTCCTTCTCTCCCATAATCCCCCTCTCAGCGTCTGACAGCGGGCGCGATGACATCACCTGCCGGCGCCCGCTGTCAGACGCTGAGAGGGAGAACAGTGAGCAGCACAGGAGCCGGGAGGTGAGTATTGTTTTTTTTTTTTTTTAATGGGGGTGCATTATACTACAGAGGCTGTATATGGGGGGTGCATTATACTATAGAGACTGTATATGGGGGCTGCATTATACTACAGAGGCTCCATATTGGGGTGCATTATACTACAGAGACTCCCTATGGGGATGCATTATACTACAGAGGCTGCCTATGGGGGTGCATTATAATATAGCGGCTGCCTATGGTGGTGCATTATATTATAGACTCTGCCTATGGGGGTTTATTATAATATAGAGGCTGCCTATGGGGGTGCATTATACTATATTGAGGACTATCTGGTGTATTATGCTGTATGGATGCTATCTAGGGGCCATCATACAGTGTTGGACCCATTAAATAGTTTGGGGACATTAAGGGGTCAGTATATATCCAGTGAGGGGCATTATTCTGTGTATAGGGGAGATGTACAGGGGAGACTTGGGACATTATTAAATGTAAAGTGGACACTTATTGTTATAGGGGAACTCGGGTTACTGTGACTGTCAAAGGGGCACACAGGCCATTATTACAGTCTAGGGGACAAAATGTGGTCACTGTTTTCTAGGGCACTTGCACCCGGCATTACTATATTCTAGAGGGGTGCTTTAAAATTTAGAGGTCACACAGAACCACACAGCAGGTGCAGTAATAGGGACACATACGGCAGCAGCAGCAGCTCAGTATTGGGGTATCACGTGCAGTAATAGGGACACATACGGCAGCAGCGGCTCAGTATTGGGGTATCAGGTGCAGTAATAGGGACACATACGGCAGCAGCGGCTCAGTATTGGGGTATCAGGTGCAGTAATAGGGACACATATGGCAGCAGCGGCTCAGTATTGGGGTATCAGGTGCAGAAATAGGGACACATATGGCAGCAGCGGCTCAGTATTGGGGTATCAGCAGGATGAGGAGTTTGTGCAGGTTGAGAATAGTCCAATTGGTGACCAAGACAGTGCTAAAAATATGAGAAGTGAAATGTGTCTTTGTTGTAATCTCTGCAGTCGAGTCCTGGCTGGAGAAGTCGTCATGTCGGTCTGGGCCAGATGGAAAAGAAATGAAAAGTGAACAATTCCATTAGAAAGAACATCAGCGGTAAGTCATTATCTGTACCTGTGCTGTAATCTATTATATGTTCTGTAGGACTGGTATTATTTACCACAGACCATATGGCGGTAATATCAATATTGGTCTTTTTATATATAGATTATTTTTGGCAACAGCGCGGTCATTTGCTGAGGTTCTCTGATTAGGGGCCCACTCAGAAGTTTCGCCCCCACTAAACCAAAACCCTAGCTACGCCTCTGGCTCTCTCTCTAGTCTTTCTTTCTCTCTCTAGTCTTTCTCGCTCTCTGTTCTTTCTTTCTCGCTCTCTGTTCTTTTTTCTCTCTGTTCTTTCTTTCTCTCTCTCTTTTCTTTCTTTCCTCTCTTTCTTTCTCTGTTTGTTCTTTCTCTCTCGCTGCTCTTTCTTTCTTTTCCTCAGTACCAGCCACTGTGCCCTCATTACCAGTCAGTGTGATCAGCAGTGCTAAATGGGTACGCTTGGGGCCAGGATATGGGTGTGATTAGCTGTTAAATGGGTGTGGTCGGGGCGTGGCCTAAAATTTGCAGCGACGCCCTACGCGCGCCGCAGCCTTTAACCCTCTTTCCTGTCTTCAAAATTTGGGAGGTATGCTGTATGACCTCACTACAACTTCTGGCCATGCTCCTGATGAGCGCGACGGATGGTCTCCTGAGGGATCTCCTCCCACACCTGGACTAAAGCATCCACCAACTCCTGGACAGTCTGTGGTGCAACGTGGCATGGCCTAAAATTTGCTGCAGCAGGCACAGCGTGCCACAGTTTTTGTCCCTCTTTCCCTTCTTCAAAGGTTGGGAAGTATGATGGTGGGCCCCAAGAATATTTTTTCTCTGGTGGGCCCAAGGTACTCCAGTCCGACGCTGCTGGCAAGGTCCATGGATATTGGCTCCTTAACAGCCTTAAATACCATGCCTCAGCAGCAGGGGCGTACATAGAAATCATGGGGCCCCATAGCAAAAGTCTGAATGGGCCCCCCCCAAAAAAAAAACCCAGAGCAATTGTAAATGTAAAGTGCCAGCACAGTGAGGGGACACATTAAACAAAAAAATGTATTATGCCCCCATAGATTGTGCCCCCATAGATGCTCCATAGTATAGGCCCTTATGCTGCCGCAGCTGCTGCAACCAAAAAAAAAAAAAGACATACTCACCTTTCGTCGCTGGGGGCCAGGTGCCGGTGTCCTGAGCAGGGGGTGACACCAGGTGCCGATGTCACCGCTCGCTCAGGGCCCCGGCACCTGAGATATTTACCTGTCCTCTCTCCACTGCTGAGTGCCGCTGTCTTCGGGTCCTCCAGCAGTGAATGATCAGGCAGAGGGCGCGGCGCGCACTAACGACGTCATCGCGCCCTCTGACCTGAACATTGCAGCAAGAGGACGCGAGCAACGGTGGAACGGGACAGGTAAATATCCCTTATACTCACCCTTCCGCCAGCGCGGTCTGTGCAGCCCTGCTCTTCTCCCACGGTCTCCGCCGCCAGTGTTCAGCGGTCACGCGGGACAGCTCATTAAAGTCATGAATATGTGCGTATTCATGACTGTAATGAGCGGTACCACCTGACCGCTGAACACAGGCGTCGGAGACCGTGGGAGAAGAGCAGGGGCGGCAGAGACCGCACCAGGAGGGGTGAGTATATAGAAGAGCTGCGCTCCCCCTCCCCCGCCGACCCCCTGGTAGTACTGTGTCAGCACAGCTACCCGACCGTCGAGGGCCCCCTCACCTGTCCGGGCCCCATAGCAGCTGCTTGGTCTGCTTCATTCACGGTACGCCACTGCTCAGCAGTCTGCTTCATCAGGCTGGTTAACAAAAATAGGGGGGACCCGACGCCATTTTTTTTTCGAAGGGAACCCCTATTTTTGTTAATCAGTTCCCTCTGACGTAACTGATTGTGTCACTGGCTGACCTGAAGTGAAAGTGGAAAGCAATCAATTAAGCTTTCCACTTCCTCTCCTGTCAGCCAGGAGAGGAACTCATTCATTTGGGGGTTTACTGTGAGGCTGCAGTATTAGCTGCGGTCCCTGCAGTAAACATTAACCCTTTCTGAAGGATTACACCGTGGGACCTGACTGTGCATGGGATAGGTAAGAATAATTTTTCTTTTTTATTTTATTTTTATTACAGGAAATGGTTTTTGCAGTCAAATAAAAGATGGTCAAAAACAAGTGTCTTTATTTCATTAAAATGATTTTTAATTAAAGTGTGTGTGTTTTATTTTTATTTCATGCAATAGGATTAATAATTGATAGTTGTCTAATTGACAGCTCTCAATTATTAACCTGGCTTAAGGTCACCTTTCAATTGCAAGGTGGCTTTAACCCCATATTAACCCATTCGCCACCGCTACAGGGCAATGGGAATAGACGGGCAAAGTGCCAGAAAGGGCGAATCTAATTATAGATTTGTCTTTTCTGGGGTGTCTGGGGGCAGATGTTAGTAGCCAGGGGGGGCCAAAAATAATGGTCCCTCTCTGGGCTATTATTATCTGCCCCCATTCGCTGGCTTTGTCTGTCTGGTTGCGAAAATAGGGCGGGAGCCCACGCATTTTTTTTAAACAATTTTACACCTCATATATACATGTCATTGAATTTGTGGCACATATATATATATATTTATAGTTCATACACTTCTACATAGTATAATAGTAATAAAATAATAATAATAATAATTCAATTGCCGGCTTTTGTGAAAATGCAGAACCCGACATGAAATGACACTTGGTGTACATAGGGTTAACCATGTCCTTTGCTATCTGATTTGCACAAACAATTACATCAGTCTATGTGTGCAAAATTTCACACCTGTAGGGGTTAATTAAATGTGTAAATTCGTAGCAAAAAAGTCCGGTTTTTTTACAACGAATTTACAACTTTAATTAACCCCTACAGGTGTGAAATTTTGCACACATAGACTGATGTATTTGTTTGTGCAAATCAGATAGCAAACGACATGAAAAGACATGGTTAACCCTATGTACACCAAGTGTCATTTCATGTCGGGTGCTTCTGTCTTTTCACAGAAGCCGGCTTTACCCGGCAATTGAATCAGAGGCTATTTTACTATGTAGAAGTGTATAAACTATACATATATGTATATATATATGTCACAATGACATGTATATATATATATATGTATTCTATGTGTGTATATTTTGTGTTTACAACGAAAGAAAGGGTTTTTTTAGTTGCGATATTTTGTTCCCATAGACTTACATGGGACTTCCGGTATCGGTATCGGGTATCGCCGATATTTTAGTGATATCAGCGA
Organism: Oophaga sylvatica; assembly: GCA_033576555.1. NCBI lineage: Eukaryota > Metazoa > Chordata > Amphibia > Anura > Dendrobatidae > Oophaga > Oophaga sylvatica. Next base: position 291,236,303 of record JARQOD010000005.1, on the reverse strand, counting down.
TACCATTCCGATCCGATATTTTTGGATATCGGAAAGTATCGCTCAACACTACCAGCCACCTGTTTGTGACCTCAAGCTGAAGTGCAATTGGGTTTTGCAGCAGCACAGCGAATCCAAAATACACTGGCAAGTCCATCCTGATTGGCTTAAGAAAAACAAAATTAAGACTTTGGAGTGTCCTTGTCAAAGCCCTGACCTAAACTGATTGAGATGCTATGGTATGACCTTATAAAGGAGGTTCATGCTTGGAAACCCTCCAATGTGGCTGAATTACAAAACTCTGCAAAGATGAGTGGGCCAAAATTCTACCAGAGCATTGTAAAAGACTCGCTGCAAGTTATCGCAAACTCTTGATTGCTTTTGTTGCTGCTAAGGGTGACACAACTACTTATTAGGTTTAGGGGCAATCACTTTTTCACACAGGGCCTTGTAGGGGGCAAACACTTTTTCATGCCACTGTACATTTGTATATGTAGTTTGAGTGTGTTATGACATGATTGTATATGAATAAATGTTGATTCTTATGAGTGGGAAAAAAATCACAAACGCATGTAAAAACACAACAAAAATAGGAAAAATACACTTATATTTGGCTGCTGCTATTTTTTTTATGCCAAAAGATGAAGAAATAGTACAGAAATTTTTGCAGCAAATATTTATTGTGTACACATACCATTATGGTGCTAAATAACAGTTGCCCTATAGCACTTAAAAAATACTTTCCCATTATCAGGCAGCTGGAAAATAACTTATTATATGAACTCCTCTTCTTTGTTCACCCTCGAGGCATTTCAGTTAAGTTCAGTGTGGAAGATATGATTTATTAGAAATAGTAAGATTCCACTGAAGAGGTGATCAATATAAGATGGACCCACCATCACCAGATACAATATGGGACCTCTGCACCCATTTTTTTCTCACCTAGGAGGATAAAGTGTGTGTTGTGAACTTACATGAAGATCTCAAAGGAAACATTTTGAAAAAATAAAAATATAACAGTCATATCTTATTTTGTTTTCCTTGGATTATGCCATGAAAAGAAATTTGAGAACAAGAAAGCTAAAAGAATAATATGTTTCCCTGCAGCAGTGAAATCAATATGCATTACACTTATTAAATTATAAGAATGTTACATCTCACATGAAAATCCCACAACTAATAGCACTTGGAAAGAAGTCTTTCACTTTTCTGTGGTCAAGGAATTCCTTTGTGGCATCTAATGACCTTATAATGAAAGTAACAACTACATCAAATAAAATCTAACTTGGAAATAATATATCATTTTCTAATGATATTCTAGGAAATTGAATAATAGATCTTTAGTATATTGAAGCAGTTGGCTTAATTCACATCTTGCCTAAAGTCCTGTGGGATGGAATTTTACCGGCAGCTGGCAAGCAGGTTGACAGTTTTCTTGTACTTGTAATCCATAGTTATCCTTAAGAATAAAACAATAATTCCTGAGATACTAAATAGTACTTTCAGCAAGAAAATACTAAGTTATTGCAACAACTAAAAAATTATTTTGTAAAAAATCTTAGTTGTACAGCATGAGGCTTTTGGAATATTTATCCATTATGACGTAAAACTGCTTCCCAGATTCAGGAAATAAAACTTTCATCGACCCGCAAGATAGTAAATATGAGACAGTTAAGAAACATCAATAAATTGCAACAAAATTAACTGGTAGAAGGCGATACCATAGGAACCATTTCTGTCTGAAAAGATGCTCACTTTTTTTTGGAACAAATATAATCTGCATTATGATTGCAGCAAGGTCATCTTTAAAATAATAAAATATAGTCATCTTGCCAGAGAATCTATAAAGAAACAATGTAAGCCTAAGGCTACTTTCACACATCCGCATTTTGCCGTCAGGGGCGATTCGGCTTTTTTTTTTAAAAAAACGATCCGTTTTTTTCTACCGCCGGATCCATTCTTTCTCATTGACTTGTATTAGCACCAGATCGCGCCGCACGGCCTTCCGTTTCTTCTGTTTTATTCCGGATCCGGCCAAAATTTTCATTACGGCGTCTGGAAAAAACGTCTCTATGAACGTTTTTTGCATCCGGCAAAAACCCGGACAGAGCCTGAAGCGGCGCATCAGGCTTTTTGCTACAATTGAACTCTATGGGTGCCGGATCAGGCAAAAGGCTGATCCGGCCACCGGACTCCAGTTTCCCCTCTGCGCATGCCTGGAATCAATCTCTCTCTCTTTCTCTTCGTTCCAGGCTGCTCAGAGTGCATTTCTCGGGTTCAAAAGTTCATGACGGATCCATCTCAAAACCTGATCAGTCGCATCAGTTTTTTAAAATCTGCACTGGATCTGTCTTTTTTAAACTTGGACGGATTTTGCCTGATTGTAAAAGACGGATGTGTGAAAGTAGCCTTAGAGATAATGTTGTTGGGTTTGGTTCATTAAAAGAACCTTTCATCTAATTTTACATGTCGAGCTGGGCACAAGATGTAACAGTGGATGCAGATCGGGGAAAAAACTGTGATTGCACTGAGGCCTGAACTTCTACCAGTATGAGATGCCACCTGAGAACGCTTACTTGGACTAAAGTTAACTCATTAGGTGCCAAATGTTTTGATTTCTAATATCTCCACAATGGAGAGGCAAAATTAAGAAAAAAGATTATATTCTGGTCTGCATTCTCTATTACATTGCGTGTCTAGTTCAACGTGAAAAATGGTTCTCTTCATGAAACGTCTTCTTTAAGCCTCATTCCATACATTCTCCTTTGGCAGCAGGGACACTTGACTGTTGTAGCCAATCACTGATTACAGCAATGATTGGCTGCAGTCGCACATGGTTCAAATTTGATGGGACATGCTGATTTCTGAAAATTCGACTCATATATGCTTTGCATCGATTCGATTGTATCTCTAAATTAAAACCTCAAATACAGTTCACATAGGGTCACTGAAGTGTCTATTATCCTTTCTAGTGGATATGCATGCAGTCCGGTTATAACCAGTTTAAGCCATTTTGTGATGGGTTCTTATGTACCTTCTAAACCTGAGATTATGAGATTTCATAGGACAGTGACCAAGACTGTCTGCAGTGCATGCCTACAATAAATGATAGCCCGGACTTCATGCCAACAAGGTCAAAGTCATGTTACATTCAAGCAAAGCAAATGATGTAGCCTAAACGTTTGAATAGTAGCTGATTATACTGCAAGTTTACAATTATTTTTAACTCTGATTATGAATATTATTTTAATGGCTAGAATTATAAAGTAACCATTAATAAAATGGAAATAAAAAGTTGAAAAATTAAAAAATATAGGAGGTAAAATAAGAAGAACCGTGAGTTTTCTTAGTTGTGAATGCAGTTAATTTTAATGTGTAAATTGGAAGTGATATTCAAGAGAAAGAAAAAAAGAAAGACAAGGGCACAGTTCTGACATCAGACAAGTGTGATAGTCATGATGGTCTTTATGGATATGTGAACCCTGTGTCAGTCATTATGTAAAATGTTAGGGAAAGACAAAGAAGAATAAAGAAATGTGAATGCATAGATAAAATATAACTTTCAATTGTACCATTAATAGCAACAAATTATCAAATAGTACAATTTCCCTATTCTCGACCAATAGTAACCCGTTATTTAGAAAATGGAAGAGAATAAAGACTGGCTTCTCCACTTTTTTGTTGTTGTCAGTCAATTCTTTCAAGAAGAAACATGTTAGTGTGATTTGGGCTGAGTGATGCGTGCTTTGAGCATTTAGAGAGAGTGTTAAGAAAGAGGGATAGAGAGAGAGAATCTACTATAATGTGTAAAAGTAGATTCGCCTTAATGAATCGAGCTTTGTTTGAATCTGAGGGGACCTTTGGATTCCAGGAAATTTGACTCAAATTCTATTTGCACCAAATTGATTTGATGGTCTCTAGTTGAAGGTACTTTAATATTTTGGTCTAGATGCTTTTTACAGAAAAAAGACTTCTCATGATATTGAGGGTATCTGTACTCATTTCACTAAACTGCTCTCATAACATTTTGCTTCCTCTTTAATGGCGTAGCATGTTAGTCAATGTACAATAATCAAATTTATAGTCCTAGACAGCAGGCCAGTGATGGAAGGAACATGGAAGGCTGCGTCTCTCAGGAACAATAGAGATAATTGATTCATGATACAGTGAGCACAGTACCGTACACATTCATGTGGTTGACTGATGATGCTTGAACCACATACGCATTTGATGACATGACAACAGTTATGTGTCATAAAGCAGCAATACAATTTCAATTGTCTCCCATTACACTTTCCCATATATTTGTACGCAGATAGTAATGGAACAAAGTATAGCTCTGACAAAAATTCAAAATATACAATGCACTGGTATGCTCACAGCATAAAAGAATTGTTAAGTAAAATATAATATATATTTTTTTCTTCGTTGTTCCATTTTATTACTGTGCACGGCAGTAGGCTATTATTTTTAAATGCAGCTATTCCACTTATAAAAACTTTAGTTTTAATTAAAATGAAGTTTGTCCATGAATCAGAGTTGTCAGGTGAAGCGCTGAGCATTGTCATTAGTTTTAGCTCAGTTGTGCCTGCAGCGTATAACATCAAAGGAGCTAAACATTCCTTCCATTTAAAAAGCAATTTTATAATCTCCAAATGCCACTGCTTTCTTGCAAATGTAGCGATAATTATTTTAAACTGCCTTATAATATCCCCAGACAAACCAGAAAGCAATTGTGTTACTTGGAAGTTTATATTTCGAGAGCCCATCTGCCCTAGGGCTGTCCTTTTTATGAAAATATTGACGACAGATTTGATTTCTTATCTCAGCAAATACAGTTCTAATACATATGTGCATATGTTATGACAAACACACATTAGACACCATTGACTTTGTTCATTTTAGATTTCATTTTCAGATGACCTCAAATACTGCTGATCCTAGCAGCAATGTCTACTGAAATAAGCAAAGTTTTGCTCAATTAATAAGTCATTACAAACTGTGGCACAACCGGACTTGTAACTACTGCACAGTTGACCAGTCAGCGCTGCATGATTGTAATTTTGCATGGCACAACATTTTTTTCTTATGAGATGTTATTATACTTGTCCTCAGAATGAATAAATTATGTACTCAGAAAAACAATTACAGTATCTTAAAAAATTGAGTTACTAAAAGCAGAGGATTTTTTTTTTAAAAAATAGAGGCCCAGGGGGAAAATAAATGAAGTAATAATAAATTCTTTAAAGCAAAAATGGGGGTCAGTAATATTATGTAACCCCTGTAGACTCTAACCCTGTTTTCCAAAAGAACTCATATTTGCTATAATATTATTGTTATTATTTTGACTTGCTTATATAGCTCCATTAATTTCACAGTACTGTGCATACATTATCATCGCTGTCCCCAATAGGGCTCACAATCTAAATTCCCTATCAGTATGTCTTTGGAGTGTTGGAGGAAGCCGAAGAACCTGGAGGAAACCCACTCAAACAGGGGAGAAACATACAATCTCCTTGCATTTCCTGATATTGGTGGAATTTCAACCCAGGATTCCAGGACTGCTGAGTTACAGTGCTAACAACTGAGCCACCATGCTGCCTCAAATATAAGCCTATTAATCACTGAGCCACCATGCTACCCCTAACATAGGCCTATGTTTGCTACTTTGTAATACCTCTGTTCTTTCTGAGATTACTCTTGTAGTGATCACTTATCTCAAAATTATTAGAATAATAATAATTACAATATTTTTGATATTTTCATGACATAAAAAAAAATTTTTGCTGGAGTCTTTGAGTCTCACTAAAGAAACAGGTGGCACTAGATGTGCAATCAATGTCCAACTGATAGGTTACCTGACCACTATAACCCTTGTTGATGGCAAAAAGGAGGTGGAAATTACTTAATATGAATGCTCTGGAAAAGCAAGCAGTGGACAGAACTCAAAGAGGAGGAGTGATTTTCTGACAGCTACTTCTAGAGACCTGAGATGAGTCAGATATCACAGATTGAATATTGATGGAATAACTTACTGATATTCCATCTCATTATTTAATAATATAACCCCCTTAAATGGAAACTTAGTGCATTTTTACATTTAGAAATAGTGGTGCTTGTTGTTACCCAATAAAGATGCTACTTATTTGAGAGAAGCCTGATGTGTCAATCATGAGAAATCTTGCATGGAAACCATATAAAAATACTGTTGGAGTGCACAAGGGATTTGTCAGTGCTCTTGGACTGCTTATTCCCAATCTATTGACATGCCCCAGTGTACTTCCAGCCTGATGTGGATATTTAATGGAGGAAAAGAGCATATACAGTGATACCATACTTTAGCATAATGTATACAGTATGTAAAAATGTGCTCACAGATTGCCTTTAAAGCTGTCTCTGAGCCTCCATTAGGTTCCATTATAGCTGATTCTGGAAATAAAAAAAAGCCAGAAAAAAATAATACATCATACAGTGCTACTCTGTGCATGAAGGTTGTGTTGTGAACTACTACTGAGCAGCTCAAATACAACCAGACATGCAACAAATAATGCCTCCACTCTGCAAGGATGACACACAGGTGGCGCTCAACTCGACAAAGAATAATCCAGTAAAATTATTTGAATGAAAGAAAAAGCGGCAGTCACGATCAGTGTCTTTTATCTATATTTTTGAGAGTCAGAAAAAACTTGTAGGATATTCCAAGCGCTGCTAGTGGATGATGGATGTCCAAAGTCTCAGGAATATGAAGAATTTTTATTGTATTACACATTTCGGAGTTGAGCCAACTCCTTCCTCAGATATCTGAAGAAACCCATAATCCAGTAAAAACTCTTCATCTGCCTGACTTTGGACATACTTCATGCACTGGCAGAGCCCGGAATATCCCGAAATTTTGTTTTATTCTCAATCATTGATTCCAGTTCAAGCAGTATATGCCTTGTTCCAGTGGTCGTAGCTGCAGCCGTCTCTAGTGGACACACATGCCCTCTCCAGTGTTGTGCCTGCTACACACAACCTACTCAGGTGAGCAGCACACTATGTGGTATTGAAACAAATTCCACAGATTTACACAAGAAGCGCTTTCCCTATTTTTGTATTGTATCTTTATTTGGAATAAAAAATGTAGCAGCTGTGTTACAGTGGAAGGAATCTGGGGCATGTAAGCATTGGCAGAGCAGCACAAAATGGCAGCCACCTACATGGATTCTGCTGTATCTTACCTACTACATTTTTTATTTCAAATAAAAGATACAAGACACTTATGGTGAGTGCCGTTTCCTCATTTTTTTAGTGCTATTTTTCCAGAAAAATTTATGAGCTCCGTGATGGAAGCTTAACAGACCCCATTATAGTCACATGGGATTGCATGGCACATTTATGTTCATCTTGTAACAGATGAAACATTTGTCATTTTAGTTTTTCAGTTCTTATAATAGACAGAAAACTGGAAATATTAGGACTACGTCATGAAAAGTAGACACCCTGTGAACCTTGCCATGTCTTGGCAGGAAGAATGCTTAATGACTTTTGTCAAAAATGAATTAGGAAACCTTATGGTATGAAGTTTCGTTGATGTTGGTTAGGTAAGAGATTTACACAGATACACAGAAAACTAGAAAGGTTATGGCTCTGTTTCACAGCATCATGCCACCCTCTGTGGTTGGTCATTGGTTAGTGCTAGGAAAATGGAGCAAAACAATGGTCCAGTGTATGCCATGCTTCTAAACAATGCAAAAACCATTTAGTCAAGGGAAGCTGGGCTCGGATTTCCAAGCCTGTAAACCCTGGTAAGTTCCTGTGGGATGACCATCAATGTGTCATCAGAACAAAATACCAATTGAACATGTCATACCTCTGGGAATAGCTACAGTGAGCATAGGTAGACATGTTTTCCAGACATTATTACAATCTGACAGAATGTTGAAACGTGTAATTGCTGCAGATACTGGATTTTTTTAGAGTAAGGTTTGATGAATAGAACAGTTATATGAAATAAAAATAATGATATCTTCAATGTAGTGGCTATAAATTATTCTCAATATAATGTATGTGTTATTTTCTACACAATAAATAGAATTTCTATATGACTGCCATATAACATTTTGATAACCTAATAATCACATTTGTGGTTTCTGAAATATTTTGATTATGCTGTTGCATTTTTGCCATTATTTTTTACATCTGCCTTACTTTTACATTTTTATATGTATGAATGGTTGCAATAACACAGCAAGAGTAAAAAGTAACGCAAAATTACTCTTTATAATGATATCCTGTAGAGTTAAATATGAATGTTTTTGAGGTGTAGATGGATGTGGTGTACATGTTCCTTAAACTTTACTATCACTGCAGAGAATTGCTGGTTCCACATGAAAAGATAGATATACACAATAATTATTCTCTATCAGAATGAAGATATAAAACAGTGATTCAACAACACACAGAAGATGTAGCTGTGCAAATAGTGTTTAAACAGTCACACTGTCACTTTGCATATAATTTATCACTCATTGTATATGCCCACGCTCAGCCTGACTGCAGCCCTCCTCGGCCCATTTATTTTTGCAGCTTTTCAGGCATTTAAACCAAATTTTGCTGCACCTTAGCAAAATATTTAGCTTAGTTTCATACATCAAGTCAATTTTCAAACATTAGTAATAAAGCAAATTAACCCATTGGTGATCCAGCAAATATTTACCTTAATTATCAGGACAAATTTTCAAAACCTGATCAGTGTCAATTTATGTGGTAATAACTAGCGTTGAGTGAACTTGTTCGGAAAACCTTCACCAATCTCAAATTCAGCACAAACATTGCACATTTGGAATTGTTTAGCTTTTATTCCTAAAAATTGGCAAAAGTTGTCCAAAGTTCAGTAACTGACCGAGTTCACTAAGGCCGGAGTCACACTAGAGAGAAATACGGATGAGTGCTATGGGAGAAAAAAATCGCATAGCACTCGGACCAATGTTAAGCTATGACGCAGCACCCATCACCATTTTTTTTCTCTGCCGTATTATACGTGCGAGTGAAATTGCAGCATGCTGCAATTTGCAGCGTATATCGGCCGAGAATCGCCAATTCAAGTTTATGGGTGCGAGAAAGACTCGCACACCACAAGGACCATCAGTCTGACTTGCAAGAAATACGCACCAGTGTCCTTTAGAAAAGCCGGCAATTCAGTGCGCTATACTGTAAAATTACACTGACAGGTTAAAATAGAATACATGTATACAGATAGTATAGGTATATACACTGCTCAAAAAAATAAAGGGAACACTCAAATAACACATCCTTGACCTGAGTGAATCAAATATTCTCATTGAATACTTTGTTCTGTACAAAGATGAATGTGCTGACAACAAAATCACACAAAAATCAGCAATGGAAATCAAATTTATTAACCAATGTAGGCCTGGATTTGGAGTTACCCACAAAATTAAAGTGGAATGTAATGTCCTTAAAGCAAGTCAAAATGGTGCTCAGCAGTGTGTGTTGCCTCCACGTGACTGTATGACCTCACTACAACACCTGGGCATGCTCCTGATGAGGCGGCAGATGGTCTCCTGAAGGAACTCCTCCCAGACCTGGACTAAAGCATCCGCCAACTCCTGGACAGTCTGTGGTGCAGATGGAGCGAGACATGATGTCTCACATGTGCTTAATCGGATTCAGGTCTGGGGAAAGGGCAGGCCAGTCCATAGCTTCAATGCCTTCATCTTGCAGGAACTGCTGACACACTGTTAGGGTCTGCGGAACGCACCAGATAGATATAAATAGTGGGTGCATTCGCAGCCCGGGGTCCACCGTGCAGGCAGAGCCTGCTGCTAGTAAGATGGCGGTATAGGCAAACTCTGTTACTTCACAGAGTCGCAAATATAAATACTGTGGCACAATATGGCGGCATAAACAAACTCTGTTACACCACAGAGTCGCTGAGGTAAAGACTGTTGTGAATGGACTTGAAATGAGTTCTGAGCAGAGGCTCCCTCTGGTGGTTACAAGCAGTACTGGATTGTCCAGTGAAGATTGTGAGGATTGGGAATCAGGTGTTACTGACTGGTCTTATATAAGGGAGTCGCCTTCCCATCAGGGTTGCCGGTGATCAATTGTTCTGGTCTCAATCCTTGATTCCTGTTTCATTTGTAGCCTGCTGTGTCGTGTCTGCATCTCCTGCTAACAGATAAGACATTTTCTTCTTTTTGTTTTTGTGCTTGATTTTTGCATTTTGTCCTGCACTTCTGTGGGGGCCTTCAGGGTCCCCTCCGGGGGCTTTTGCCCTCTCAGTTCAGTTCAGCCACTGATGTTTGTACATTTGCTTTTTCCAGTTTTTTCAGTGGCTGCTGTTTTGATTTTGTTACACCAGAGAACTAATTTAGGTGGTAGAGGTCGTGTGATCTCAGGTGTTTTTGAAATTAGTAGAGTTGGTGCTTTTCAGGGTTTTTTGGGATTGCAGTAAGTGCCCTTCCTATCCTTTTCTATTTAGGTAGTTTGGGCCCCATCGTTTGCTCATACTATTTTCTGTCTGTGTCAGTATTTCTTCTTGTCTAACCGCCATTACATGTTTGGGGGCTTTCTATGTTCTTTGGGGATCTGCTCCGGGGCAGATAGCTTTCCTCTTTCTATCTTTAGGTGCAGTTAGTTTCTCAGGCTGTGATGAGGCGTCTAGGACCAACGTAGGAACGCTCCACGGCTGCCTCTAGTTGTGGTGGTTAGTCAGGGTACTGCAATCTCATAGATTCCAACTGCTCTGGTGTATTGCCTTTTTTACCTGCACTCCTCAGCTACCGAAACATAACAAAAGATGCAGAGATAGGTACTGTGTCCTGTTAACTCCACAGGGATACACAGATAACTGCTGTGCGGATAGCAGTCCGTGATCATGCAGACAGCAACGCAATCAAGCAATCTCCTCACCGGTATTCTAGGGGCTTATTTCAGCCAAGCCCTAACCACGTGCACACAAATCTCCTCACCGGAGGTGCCAGTATTCTAGGGGCTTATTTCAGCCGAGCCCTAACCACATGCGTGCATGATCACACTGGCACAAAGCACATAATGCAATTGACACTAGCGCATGGCGGCACGGCACGGCCGTGCCACCCTTTTATAGTAGCAACTACAGGACCTACCAGAAAAGGACCAATGAGAAACCGTTCCAGAACACATGTAGTTTCAGGACCTTCCTGGTGGACCAATAGGAGCTGCTGCAGTAGCTGAGCATGTGACCCCTGATCTCCTATGAGAGATCTTACCCTGGGCATGCTCAGAAAGGAAAACACAGACTTAGATCCAACTGAGTCTGCATGCCGCTGACCTACACTGGTTACAATGGCAGAACCTGGAGAGACAGCTGTCATCCTTGCACAGCACTAGACTGAGCGAGACGCTGGGACCAACATCTCTGCTGATCAGGTTCCACTGCGGCCGGAGACGGATGGGAGACCACAGCGGGGACAGCTCGAGATTCCCCTTGTGCAGAAGCGGGAACTCGACCCCTAACATTACCCGCCTCCCTAGGGCCCCCCTCCTTTGGGCCTCACTACGCTCAAAGGCAGCAATGAGCTGCGGAGCGTGAATGTGCTCAACAGGCTCCCAGGACCTATCCTCAGGCCCATAACCCCTCCAATCCACCAAGTAAAACTTTTTGCCCCGTACCACCTTGCACCCTACAATAGCGTTCACCTCGTGATCGTCCGTAGACGAACCCGATGTCCCGGCAGATGACTCAGAGAACCGGGACATGACCACGGGTTTCAAGAGGGACACATGAAAGGTGTCGGAGATACCCAGGCGAGGTGGAAGGGCCAAACGGTATACCACAGGGTTAACCTGCTCGAGGACTTTGAAGAGACCCAGGTAATGGGGTGCCAACTTGGTGGACTCCACTCACAGCATGATGTTACGGGCGGGGAGCCACATCAAGTCACCGGGAGCAAATGTCGGAGCAGGGCGCCGATGTGCATCGGCGGAGACCTCATCCTCTCCTTGGAGGCCTGAATGGCATCCTGAGTACGGTCCCAAATGTCCCGTGCCTCCACAGCCCAGTCTGCCACCCTGGAGTCGGTGGAAGACACGGGTATAGGCATAGGAACCCACAGATGCTGACCGTAATTAAGAAGGAATGGTGTCTGTCCAGTGGAGTCTGCCATGGCGTTGTTCAACGCAAACTCTGCCCACGGTAACAAAGATGCCCAGTCATCCTGCCTGGCGGAGACAAAGTGTCGCAGATATGTGACCAAGGTCTGGTTGGCCCTCTCTACCAACCTATTCGTCTCGGGATCATATGCCGAAGAGAGATTTAACTCAATACTGAGTAGACGACAAAGCTCTCTCCAGAACTGAGATGCAAACTGGGGACCTCGGTCACTGACGATTTTTTCCGGCATGCCGTGTGGACGAAAGATATGTCATAAACAATGCAGCCAGGGCCCGTGCAGAAGTTAACCGTGGTAACGGCACCAGGTGCGCCATTTTGGAAAAATGGTCAGTGATCACCCAAATGATGGTGCAACCCCGAGACTTGAGTAAGCCCACCACAAAGTCGATTCCGACCATCTCCCAGGGCCTGTCTGCTACCGGCAAAGGGTAAAGTAATCCAGCTGGCTGTTGTTGAGGAGACTTATTCTTGTCACAGGAGACGCACGCCCGAACATAATCCCCAACATCACAGACTATATGCGGCCACCAGTACATCCTCGCCAGCAGCTCAGATGTCCTTTTGGTCCCAAAATTTCCACACACCCTGGACGAATGAGCCCAAGAGAGAACCTCCGGTCGCAAATTGGGTGGTACAAAAGTCTTGCCCGGAGGTACATACTCTAGCGAAACCGGCGCTATGGTTCTCAGGCTCTCAGAAGGGAAAATTAGCCAAGGCTCCCCTCCTCATCCTCAGAGGGCACCACGGATCGAGAGAGAGCGTCAGCCTGAATGTTCTTCTCTCCGAGAGATTATGGAGGGTAAAGTGAAATCTGGAGAAAAACAAGGACCATCTGGCCTGATGAGAATTTAGCCGCTGGGCTTTTTGTAAGTATACCAAATTCTTGTGATCCGTAAAGACTTGGAAGGGAAAGCGAGCCCCCTCCAACAGATGTCTTCACTCAGAGAAAGCCAACTTCATTGCTAGCAACTCCCTGTCCCCGATGGAATAATTCCTCTCCGCTGGTGAAAAGGTCTTGGAGAAGAAGAAGCAAAGATGCTTCCGACCTTGAGCATCCATTTGAAAGAGGACTGCTCCAGCACCAACGGATGAGGCATCCGCCTCCAATATGAATGGCTTGTCAACATCAGGGCAGTGTAGGATGGGAGTGCTAGCAAAATGAGACTTAATTGAGGTGAAAGCCTTGGAGACTTCTTCGCACCACAATTTGGGATTTGCTCCCTTCTTGGTGAGGGCTACCAAGGGAGCTACAAAAGTTGAGAAATGGGGAATGAACTGGCGATAGTAATTAATGAACCCTATAAAGCGCTGCACCGCTTTAAGAGAATGGGGTTCTTGCCAGTCCATCACAGCCTGTAGTTTGGCAGGATCCATAGCTAATCCCTGGGCGGAGATGATATAGCCCAGGAATGGTAAAGACTCCTGCTCAAACACGCATTTCTCCAACTTTGCATAAAGGGAATTTGCCTGCAAGAGGTCGAAGACTCTGCAGACATCTCTCCGGTGGGAGTCAATATCTGGAGAGAAGATGAGAATATCTTCCAGACAGACTACGACTGAGGTGGAAAGCATATCCCGGAAGATGTCATTAACAAAGTCTTGGAAAACGGCTGGGGCATTACAGAGCCCGAAGGGCATCACCAGATATTCATAGTGCCCATCCCTGGTATTAAAAGCCGTCTTCCATTCGTCCCTTCGCGAATGCGGCTCAGGTTATAAGCACCCCGCAGGTCTAATTTGGTAAATACCCTTGCTCCCCGGAGCCTATTAAAGAGATCAGAAATCAGAGGCAGCGGGTATTTATTCTTAACGGTGATGGCGTTAAGACCCCGGTAATCTATGCAGGGAGGTAATTCTCCGTTCTTCTTCTGCACAAAGAAGAACCCTGCCCCAGCAGGTGACACTGACTTCCTAATGAACCCTCTTGCCAGATTCTCCTGAATGTATTGGGTCATAGCCTCCATCTCCGGGAGAGAGAGAGGATAGACCCTTCCCCAGGGAGGTTCTGCTCCAGGCAAGAGGTCAATAGGACAGTCATAGGGGCGGTGAGGCGGAAGCGTCTCCACAGCCTTTTTGGAGAACACATCTACATAGGACCAATAACACTTGGGTAGGGAAGTGAGATCTGTGGGTATCCCTGTAGTAGCAACCTGAACACTCTCCCTCACACATCTACCTCTACAAGACTCACTCCAACTCCGTATCTTCCCAGAGGACCACTCAATATGTGGGGAGTGAAGACGAAGCCAGGGTACTCCCAGCAGAGCCTCATCTATACCCTGAGGAAGGATAAGGAAAGAGATAATCTCCTGATGGGAAGGAGATATAGCTAATGTGAGAGGGATTGTCTGATGTGTGATCTGTGAGGGCAGTATGGATCCATTCACCACTCGAACAGTCACCGGTTTGGCGAGCATCACCTGAGGTATTGTGTGGCGGAGAGCGAAAGCAGAGGACATAAAGTTCCCCTCTGCTCCAGAATCCACACAAAGCTCAATTGTTAGAGTGGATGGACCAAAAGAGATTGTCCCTTTAAAGGACAGCTTGGAGGCAAATGCCGCTGACTCTAGTGAACCTCCTCCCATGGTCACTAGACACGATCGTGTTCCCGATTGCTGGGAGTGGGGACATCTATTGGCATAATGTCCTAACTGCTGACAATTGTTGAAAACCACGGAGACTCAAGCGGGAGGAGACTTAGGTCCCGCTCGAACAACCTCCATGGCCTCCGGAGGGTCAGGCGCCTGAATGGGAGATTCTAGAGGTTTGGCAAAGGTGGGAGCCAGCCGAAACCTCCGTCTACACTGGGCCCGCTCCAACCTCCGCTCGTGAAAACGAAGGTCGATGCGGGTAGATATGGAGATAAGCTTCTCCAGTGAGACAGGAATCTCACTGGTGGCCAAGGTGTCCTTTACATGGTCAGCCAGACCTCTCCAGTATACCGGTAATCGGACCTTATCCGGCCACTCTAACTCGGAGGCCAGAGTCCGAAATTGAACTGAAAACTGACTGACCAAGCTCGAACCCTGTGACATTGCCAGCAGTTGGAACGCCGAATCGTGGGTGACCTGAGGGCCTAAAAAGACCTTTTAAGAGCCTCCAGAAACCGAGGAGCATTCCACACCATGCGATCGTCGCGCTCCCACAGCGGCATTGCCCATTCCAACGCTCTGCCCGACAGAAGTGACACTATGAAACCCACTTGTGCCCACTCTGTTGGAAAACGTGCAGCCAGAAGCTCGAGCTGTATAGAGCACTGACTCACAAATCCCCGACAATGTTTGCTGTCACCAGAAAACTTGTCTGGAAGCGGGAGATGGGACAAGGTCAGAGCAGAGGTATTGTAGGACAAACTGGCTGCCGCTGCGCTAGCAGCCTGAACAGCTACTGCGGTCACATCCACAGCTGAGGTTGTGCGCTCGAGAGCCGCCAACCTACCCTTCAGCTGCTGGATGAACTGCCATAGGTGCTGGTCGTCCGCCATTTTACTATCCAGACCCTGGCGCTAGTGTACTGTTAGGGTCTGCGGAACGCACCAGATAGATATAAATAGTGGGTGCATTCGCAGCCCGGGGTCCACCGTGCAGGCAGAGCCTGCTGCTAGTAAGACAGCGGTATAGGCAAACTCTGTTACTTCACAGAGTCGCAAATATAAATACTGTGGCACAATATGGCGGTATAAACAAACTCTGTTACACCACAGAGTCGCTGAGGTAAAGATGCAGAGATAGGTACTGTGTCCTGTTAACTCCACAGGGATACACAGATAACTGCTGTGCGGATAGCAGTCCGTGATCATGCAGACAGCAACGCTATCAAGCAATCTCCTCACCGGAGAAGCCGGTATTCTAGGGACTTATTTCAGCCAAGCCCTAACCACATGCACACAAATCTCCTCACCGGAAGTGCCGGTATTCTAGGGGCTTATTTCAGCCGAGCCATAACCACATGCATGCATGATCACACTGGCGCAAAGCACATGATGCAATTGACACTAGCGCATGGCGGCACGTCCATGCCACCCTTTTATAGTAGCAACTACAGGACCTACCAGAAAAGGACCAATGAGAAACCGTTCCAGAACACATGTAGTTTCAGGACCTTCCTGGTGGACCAATAGGAGCTGCTGCAGTAGCTGAGCATGTGACCCCTGATCTCCTATGAGAGATCTTACCCTGGGCATGCTCAGAAAGGAAAACACAGGACTTAGTCGCAACTGAGTCTGAATGCCGCTGACCTGCACTGGTTACAATGGCAGGACCTGGAGAGGCAGCAGTCATCCTCTGCACAGCACTAGACTGAGCGAGACGCTGGGACCGACGTCTCTGCTGAGCAGGTTCCACTGCAGCCGGAGATGGATGGGAGACCGCAGCAGGGACAGCTCGAGATTCCCATTGTGCAGAAGCGGGAACTCGACCCCTAACACACACTCCAACCACATGATGTCTGGCATTGTCCTGCATTAGGAGGAACCCAGGGCCAACCGCACAAGCATATGGTCTCACAAAGGGTCTGAGGATCTCATCTCGGTACCTAAGGGCAGTCAGGCTACCTCTGGTGAGCACATGGAGGGCTGTATGGCCCTCCAAAGAAATGCCACCCCACACCATTGCTGACCCACTGCCAAACCGGTCATGCTGAAGGATGTTGCAGGCAGCAGATTGCTCTCCACGACGTCTCCAGACTATATCACGTCTGTCACATGTGCTCAGTGTGAACCTGCTTTCATCTGTGAAGAGCACATGGCACCAGTGGCAAATTTGCCAATCCTGGTGTTCTGTGGCAAATGCCAAGTGTCGTGCACGGTGTTGGGCTGTGAGCACAACCCCATCTGTGGATGTCGGGCACTCAGACCATCCTCATTGAGTCGGTTTCTAACTGTTTGTGCAGACACATGCACATTTGTGGCCTGCTGGAGTTCATTTTACAGGGCTCTGACAGTGCTCCTCCTGTTCCTCCGTGCACAAAGGCGGAGGTAGCGGTACTGTTGCTGGGTTGTTGCCCTCGTACGGCCCCCTTCACATCTCTTGGTGTACTGGCCTGTCTCCTGGTAGCGCCTCCAGCCTCTGGACACTATGCTGACTGACACAGCAAAACCTTCTTGCCACAGCTCGCATTGATGTGCCATCCTAGATGAGCTGCACTACCTGAGCCACTTGTGTGGGTTGTAGAGTCTGTCTCATGGTATCATGAGTGTGAAAGCACAACCAACATTCAAAAGTGACCAAAACATCAGCCAGAAAGCATTGGTACTGATATGTGGTCTGTGGTCCCCACCTGCAGAACCACTCCTTTATTGAGTGTGTCTTGATAATTGCCAATAATTTCCATCTGTTGTCTATTCCACTTGCACGACAACATGTGAAATTGATTGTCAATCAGTGTTGCTTCCTAAGTGGACAGTTTGATTTCACAGAAGATTGATTTACTTGGAGTTATATTCTGTTTTTTTAAGTGTACGTTACTAGGGAGACTTGCAGGGCTAGTCGCAGAGCTGGGCAGGATCGGCTAGCCACACATACACCGCCCACTTGTGGTTGTGCGTTTGAGGACCTGCCGAGAGGTCATGACCATGTGGCCAGCCCATGTGATCCATACTTCACCTGTGGGTGGGGTTACATGCTATGTAATGGAGGTGTGGGGAGCACATGAGACAGTGGTTAGGAATCTGTCACTGTGGACAGATTTCCATGTGTCCAGGCTGGACACTACAGAATGTTCTGAGGCAGTGCTGGCTAGTTGGAGCCAGAGGAAGGAGAGTGGTGAGATACCTCCAGAGTGAACGGTTTGCCAACCGTGAGCGATACTGATGGGGGTCAGTGAGAGATTGTATTTATGCTATGTTTATGGGATACCTCTGAAGATAAGAGGCACCTGGGAACCTGTGTGGCCGACACCAACAGGTAACGGACAGGAGTCCGTGCTATGCTGACCGGGGTCAGTGAGAGACTGTGTTTCCCTATAGAGCTGAATGTTTAATGGACATTGTACTAGAGGCTGCATACTACTTGGTTCCTGAAGTGCGGTTTATGCCGTTACCAATAAACCAAATGGACTTTGTTTAACCCTGAGTGTCCGAGCGTATGCCTTAGCGACCAGCAAAGCGAGTAATCACCATCCACAGATAGTCTGGGATACTACAATCTATATATGTGTCTCACTGTCTATATATATAGACTGTATATATGTTTTCATGAATATTTGAGGCCATGGATCTATTATATGTCCATTTTGCAAGCTGGCAAGAAAATCTTGGCGTACAGATGCCATACAGCTGTCACACGGATGCTTAGATGTGAGAAAATCGCATCCTTGCATTGTAAACAGATGACATACAGATCACTGTTCAGGGAACATTTGTGCAAATCTTGTCCATGAAAAATGGACAGATTTTTTTATACGTTGTGTGTGAATCCAGCCTAAGGGCTTTTTCAGACGTCGGTGTTTCTGGTAGCAGCACGGGCCACAAAATGTCCCGCACATCTAGACACTGATGACACACGGATGACATCCCTGTGTCATCAGTGTGACACGTAGCGGTGCCTAGGAATCAGCGGTACTGTTCACGTTGTTCCCCAGCGCCAGGTGCTGAAGTGAAGAAAGCTCAAATCACTGTCCCCTGCTCACACTGCGATGAGTGCCAGCAGGGGCCAATGTTAAACGTTGTATTCAACTGTAAACAGCTAGAGCAGGAGGCAGCAGATGAGAGTATTTATAATCAGCCGTCATCGCGCTATGAATACAATTTTTTTTTTTTAAATGACATGGGGTTAACCTGTATTTTTGATATCTAGCCAGGCAAAACTGACAGCTGCAGGCTGCAACCCTTAGCTGTCAGCTTCAGCAAGGCTGGTCATCAAGAATAGAAAGGTCCCCACGCCATATTTGTTAATTATGTAAATAAATAATTTTAAAAGCGGCTTGAGGTCCTCCCAATTTTGATGACCAGCTAAACTAAAGCAGACAGCTGGAGATTGGTATTCTCAGGTTGGTAAGGGGCCATGGATAATGGCCTCACCAGCCTAAAAATACCAACCCGCAACCTCCCCAGAAAAGGCGCATCTTTTAGTAGCGCCAATTCTGGTGCTTTGCCCTGCTTTTCACACCTACACTGTGGTGTTGGCAACACACACCCAGAATAAAGTCCTTTAATTGAAAGAATGACACAGACTCCTTTAATAAATATAAATTAAACCATAGTCAAGTCATTGCTCAGTCCACAGAAGCCATTGTCTTCTGTAACAGAATTAAAATAATAAACCACAATATTCCTTACCTGTCCGTCGAAAAGATAATAATCCATTTGTCCCATGACATGTCTAGTTCTACTACATCTAGATGGCAGGCTGTATTGTTGCATGATGTGACTATACAGCCTGCCATCTAGCACAGAAACTGAGCAGCGTGTGCTAACGCTGCTCAGTATCTCGCGGTGAACTCCTGTGACCTAACTGATGTCACCACAAGCATGAGAAAGTTCTCAAGCTCACGGTGCCATCAGAAAGATCCTGGAAGTTCACAGCCATTGATCTCAGTTCAACTCACTGATATCAGCGTGAGCGCCATGAGAAAAGTTGTAACGGCACTCACGCTGACGTCAGTAAGTTGAGCTGAGTTCATCGGCTGTGAACCACAAAAATATGAACCAAACTTGCCACCACCACAGGGCAAATGGGAAGGGCCAGGCATTTAATATATGCGCTTTTTCTGTGGCAGGTGCGGGCTGCTATTTTTAGGCTCAGGGAGCCAATATTCTTGGCCCCTTACCAGCCTCAGAATACCAGCCCCCAGCTGTAAGCTTTAGCTTGCTCAAGTAAGAGAGAGGACAGCACCTCCAAAAATCATACAATGATCTAATGCCTCTCGGCAAAAATATATATAACTGAACATGAGGTTCTTAGTTTAACATTCTGATCAGACTGTATGAAGCCCACTGCCATGTCACGGCAAACTTTGTAGTGGGTCCTACCACCCTAACGGAGCAGAGCGGCACACCGACCACCACCACAGCGGCAATGCATCAGGAGGGCAGACGGTCTGGAGCCCCACAGTGCCCACGCTTCAAGACTGAGTCCCCATGACTCCAGACCGTGCCGCCCCACCAGCACAAAACCACAGCAAAAATGGCCTCCGCACAGCACCGACACCAAATGAAAGGAGTAATGAAACTCACCTTCCTACAGCTGTTCAATGAGAGCAGAAATGGGCTAGACCCCTTACTTTGCAGTCTCCTGCTAATTAAAATTACCTGTGTCAAATGGGAGGAGTGCACATCCAAAGAAAAAAAAGGACAGAACATGCAAATATGCTCAAAAAAGAAAGAGGACAGCACCTCCAAAAATCATACAATGATCTAATGCCTCTCGGCAAAAATATATATAACTGAACAAGAGGTTCTTAGTTTAACATTCTGATCAGACTGTATGAAGCCCACTGCCACGTCACAGCAAACCTCGTAGTGGGTCCTACTGCCCTAACGGAGTGGAGCCATGCGCCAACCACCGTCACAGCTGCAATGCACCAGCAGGGCAGATGGTCTGGTGCCCCACAGCATTTGGTGTGGTGCTGTGTGGCGGCCATTGTTGCTGTGATTCTGTGCTGGTGGGGCAGCATAGTCTGGAGTCATGGGGACTCTGTCTTGCAGCATGGGTGCTGTGAGACACCAGGCTGTCTGCCCTGCCTCTGCATTGCCGCTGTGGTGGTGGTCGGCACACAGCTCCACTCCGTGGAGCAATGGGGACTCCTTTCATTTGGACTTGGTGCTGAGTGGCGGCCTTTGTTGCTGTGGTTTTGTGCTGGTGGAGTTGCGCGGTCTGGAGACCCCAAACCGTCTGCTCTGCTGGTGCATTGCTGCTGTGACGGTGGTCGTCGCACGGCTCCTCTCCGTTATGGCGGTAGGACCCACTACGAGGCTTGCCATGACGTGGCAGTGGGCTTCATACAGTCTGATCAGAATGTTAAACTAAGAACCTCATGTTCAGTTATAAAAATTTTGCTTAGCAGCATTAGATCAACATATGATTTTTGGAGGTGCAGTGAATGCTCTTTTTTTTGGCGTATAGCATGTTCTTTCCCCTTTCTTGGACCAGCACTCCTCCCATTTGGCACAGGTGATTTTAATTAGCAGGAGTCTGCAAATTAATGGGTCTAGCCAATTTCTGCTCTCTCTGAAGAGATTGATGGAGGTGAGTTTCTTTGCTCCTTACATTTGGTGTGGTGCTTTGTGGCGGCCATTGTTGTTGTGTTTCTGTGCTGGTGGGGTGGCTCGGTATAGAGTCATGGGGATTCTGTCTTGCAGCATGGGTGCTGTGAGACACCAGGCCTTCTGCCCTACCGCTGAATTGCCGCTCTGACGGTGGTTGGCACGCAGCTCCGCTCTGTGGGAGCGATGGGGACTCCTTTCATTTGGTGTTGGTGCTGTGTGGCGGCCTTTGTTGCTGTGGTTTTGTGCTGGTGGAGTTGCATGGTCTAGAGACCCCGGACAATCTGCTCTGCTGGTGCATTGCTGCTGTGACTGTGGTCGGCGCACGGCTCCGCTACATTAGGGCGGTAGGACCCACTACAAGGTTTGCCATGACGTGGCAGTGGGCTTCATACAGTCTGATCAGAAAGTTAAGCTAAGAACCTCATGTTCAGTTATAAAAATTTTGCCTAGCGGCATTAGATCAACATATGATTTTTGGAGGTGAGGTTCATGTTCTTTTTTTTGGCGTAAGCTTTAGCTTGGCAGGTTGTCAAAAACGGGGAGGACCTTATGCCTTTTTTATTATTTATTCAAATAGTTTAAAAAAAGTGTGGGGACCCCTCTATCCTTGATAACCAGCCTTGCTAATGCTGACAGCTGAGGGTTGCAGCCAACAGCTGGTAGTTTTGACTGGCTGTTCATCAAATATACAAGGGAACCCAAGTCAATTTTTTTTAAATTATTTATTTAAGAGCCATTGATGGGTTAATTGATGACACTTTTCATGGTGTCTCCCCATAATTTTAGCTGTTTTGGCAGCTTTTTGCTACCCCTGAAGGGTTTATCGATGTGTTTGGCTTTGCCTCCCATTGAAGTCAATGGGGTTCGGATATGTTCAGCGAACATCTGGACTTTTGCCGATCCGAACCAAACTAAACCTTAAAATGTTTGCTCATCTCTAGTAATAACCCTTCACCTGCTACACAGGAATTAATACAAAGTGGAATGAAAAAAAAAATTTAAATGTTGATTTAGCACCAATTTTTTCACTTTTGCAAGAGGTTACACTAAAAAAATGGACCCCACAGTATGTTACCCACTTTCTTTTAAGAGCAGCAATACCTGACAAGTAGTCAAAAATTTCTGTTTTGACAAACAACAGAGCTTGAAACATAAGGAGCAATATTTGAATTTTGGAACACAAATTGGCTGAAATAGATTGCAGGCGACATGTCAAATTTGCAGGACCCCTAAGGTGCCTAAACAGCAGAACTCCCCCAAAGTGACCCATTTTGGAAACTACACCCCTCAAGGATTTTACCCAGGGAATAATGAGGATTTTGAACCCAAAGGTACTTCACAGAATTGTATATCATTAGTTCATCATATTGAGTACGTCATTATTAGTGTTGAGCACAAGTGCTTGCTTCTCGACTTTGCATAGAGTGCAGTGGTATGCACTGAGTATCACAGGTGCTCGAGCGCCATGCTCGAGTCCCAGTCCTGCATGTTTCATGACTGTTAGCCAAAAAAACAGGTGAGGATTGCCTGTGCATGGCAGGTATGTTTTTTTGGGGAGTCAAACAACTGTGAAACATGTGGAGCGGGTACCTGAGCATGTCACTTGAGGACTCGCGATACTCGGTGTATATTTGAGCACCCAATGCAAACTTGAGTAGCGATCACTAGTCATCATATCATCATAATTTTTTTTTTACTTTTGTAAAAACCCTAAAGCCAACCTTAAGCCTAAGCCCAACCCTAATCCTGTTATGTTACGGTAGCTGAGGAGAAATTGCAAAAATAGCCAAAATAGCAATACACCAGAGAGGCTGGAAACTATTGGATTGCAGGACCCTAAACTAACCGCAACACTAGAAGTAGCCATGGAGCGTACCTACGGTGATCCTAGACGCCTCGTCACAGCCGGAGAGATAGCTACACCTAAAGGCAGAAAGATGAAAGCTATCTGCCCCGTAGCAGAACCCCCAAAGAAATAGGAAGCCCCCAAACATGTAATGGCTGTTAGACAAGAAGAAAATACGGACGCTGACAGAAAATAGAATGAGCAAACGCTGGGGCCCAATCTGTCTAGATAGAAAAGTATAGGAAAGAATTCTGACTGCAACTCAAAAATCCCTGACTAAAATATCAACACTTCTGATTAACAAAAACCTGAGATAACACAATCTCTACCACCTAAATCAGATCTCTGGTGTAACACACAGCAATTTAGCAAATAAAAAGTGACAAAGGAACAGAGCAAAACAAAACTGAACACAATTGCAGCGTCAGGCCCCAAAAGGGGACCAGGCTGAAGTCCACTGCAAGGCAGAGAACCAGCAAGGAAAATCCAACCAGAGGAAAAAAAACAGCAAATCACTTATCTGAATCAAAGCAGGAATGCAAGTTGAGCTCTAAGCAAGACCTGGAAGAACAATTGATTACCGGCAAGGCTGAAGGGAGTTCAGGTCACTTATATCAGACCATTCAGAGCCAGCTGAAGGCCATTCAGCAATTGGTTCATTACCCTCAGCAACCACCGGAGGGAACCCCAGCTCAGAAGTCGCCTCCAGAGTATTCACAACATAATCCTAAGCCTTCCTCTAACCCTAAGTCCAAACTTAACCCTAACGGCAAAGAATAAAAGCAATAAAAACTAGAAAATAAAAAATAGTCATCTGACTAAGCAGATGAAACAGGGGTGATTTACTAATTATTGGGCTTTTGATCACCGTGAAACGGTCTATCATAGTGATCAAAAGTCTGGAACCAATAGGAAAATCCCATGCTTTGTCGGGTTCTGGCATGAACGTGCCATTTTTCTTCATGAACAGGAAGCGATGGGTCAGAGGATGGAGCAGTACGGTCCGGGAGATGGCGGAGGTACTGTGTGGGCTTTGGGACATCATTTTTCTCTTCTCTGACATGTTAGATTTTGTCAGAAGACAGAGAAATGGATTTTATAGCGGCACACTTTTTTATGCTTGATCACCATTATTCATTAAATAATGGCAATCACGTGATTGGGGACCGGAAAGATTGACCCTGATCGTGTTCTCCCGGGTCTCAGCTACTCCACAGTAACTGAGACCCTGAAGATTTTTGGACTCTCGGAGCGCCATTGACTTATTCCCAAATGGCATTTTAAAACAGCAATGAGGGAAAAAGGCTCTTTGGCGCCTGCCATGTTAATGCATATCGGCGATAGTTTAGGGGTTAAACATCCAAAAGCTGAGCAAATTAATAAACCTACCCCAAATATGTATTTACGTTTTGTACGCAAGGTACTATATTTTCTCATAACTGACAGTTCAAAAAGTTTCCCAGTTCACTTTCACTTGAAGAGTTAATTACCGCTGCCCATTGCATGCAAAAATGAAAATCCACAGCCAACTTACTAGGTCACACAATTATTAATTACATATGCAAAAATAAAGCTTGTGCTTTCTTTTAAATATATGTATTCCTTATTCAGCTAAAGACAGGCTTGGTTTTTAAATTTTCTTACAACCCCTCTGCACGTGCGATCACTGAGTCATCAAATGTATGTTGCGGTGCATTAAACAACTCATGCTTTTGTTACACTTGTAGCACACAATGTGGAAAGGGGTTGTAATGCCATAATTCCTGTGGGAACAAACGGATTGGGGTTTGTAATACATCATTACCCCATTTACCTTAGGTCGTTGGCTAACAACACAAAAAATTGTGAATTCAGTCAACATTAAGTTTATAGAGACCTTAACATTGAGTGCTCATGATCAGTAATAGCAGCGTTTTGGATGCAGCACATGTTTTGATCGCCAGGTATTGCATCGTATTACAATGTTGCGGCGACAAAAAAAGGACTTCTGGCATTTTGATTTTTTTTCTCTTCCCGGCGTTTACTGATCGGATTAATTATTTTTATATTTGATAGATCGGGCATTTATGAAAGCAGCAATACCAATTATGTGTATTTTTGATTTTTTTATTGTTTTATTTTGAATGAGGCAAAAGGGGGGTGATTTGAACTTTTATATTTTTTTATTTTTTTAAACCTTTTTTATATTCTTTACTTGCTTCAATAGTCTTTTTAGAAGACCTGAAGCTGTGATTATCTGATCTCTTGTGCTACACATAGCAGAAATGTTCATCTGCTATGAACGCCAACCACGGGGTGGATCTCATAGCATATCTGGAATGATAAGCATGGGGGTCTCCGGCAGACCCCTGGTTGTCATGCCAACCAATTAGCGTCCCACGATCATGTGACAAAAGCGCTGATAGGCTGGTTTGGTAACATGCTTCGACCATGTTAAATGCTGATGTCAGAGATTGACAGTGACATTTAACATGTTAACCATGACTGGTGAATTGCGATCCCATCTGCAGCTTTTAGGTGAACATGACAGATAATTGTATCAGCTGTCATGTGCCTGCAAAGATGTGGGCTCAGCAACTGAGCAGCATCAAACAGTGGGAGGTGACCTATGATGTATAGGTATGTCATAGGTCGTAAAGGGGTTATTTTCTTACTCCTACAGGACTGATCTTTCATTTTCAAAATTCTCAATTCCTGGGTAATATCTGTATTCAGTTAAGACAGATTTTTACATAACTGAGATAGGAGATAACAGTTGTAGCTTCTATGTAGATGGTAAGGGAAAAGGAGGAGCTAGTGGCTGAGCTTCTCCCCCTTCCATTCTGCACAGAATCTTATCAGTAGCAAATACTATCTCCTATCTCAGTAATGGGAAAGTCTGTTTTGATTGAATACAGATTTTACCTGATAATTGAGAATTTTGAAAACGAATGATCAGTACTGACAGAAAAAGAAGCAAATTTCTCTGTTACGATATATTATAATGTTTCTTATATTCATGGGTACTATTGATTTATGAAAAAAATTAAAATGAATAACTGTATTTCTTATTTCATAGCTTCTCCATAATCAACCTTTATGAAAAAAATTCCTTATCAGTTTAAAAGGGTACTGCAGAAAGATAAAAATGCATCTCTATCTGCATTCTATTTAAGACTATGGAGGTTCATACCCCTCTTCCTGTTCTTATATGTAACTTCATGTCATTTTAATATTTCTCATTTTGACCTCAAGTCACAAAATTGCTGCTATTAAGTGCTGTCCTTACCTTTGGGAACAATGCTTCAAAGACTAGAAGACATGCATTTTGTCCTGCTGCTTATGCAAGCTAGCCCCCTATCCAAGGTTATTAGGTCTTTATTTGGGTTTGATGTTCCCCTCACTTACTTTCAGCACTGCCTTCCTGCACTTTCACAGCTCTTATATATGAGTTGTCTGTTATGATTTGGTAGCCGAGGAGTACAGTAGCCAAAATAGCAAAGGCAGCCAGACACCCAGAGCGGTTGGTAACTAGCGGATTGCAGACCCCTAACCTAACAGCACAACTAGAATTAGCCGTGGGACGTACCTACGATGCCCTAGACGCCTCAATGCAGCCAAAGAGTTAATTAAGCCTAAAGAGAGAAAGGGGAAAGCTAAACTGCCCCGGAATAGCACCCCAAGAAATAGGTAGCCCCCACACATATATTGGCGGTTAGAGAAGATGAAATATGAACACAGGCAGAAAATAGAACAAGCAAACGCTGGGGCCCAAAACTGTCTAGATAGAATAGGACAGGAAACATTACCGTCTGAAATCCGGCAAAACCCTAAGAAAAATTCCAACACTTCTGATTTTCAAAAAATACTGAGACCACGCGATCTCTCCCCCGCTAGATCAGAACTCTGTCTGGTGTGAACAAGTAGCTAGCCAGCAGATACTGAAATAAAAGGGACTGAACACATAAACAGTGGTAAATGAGAAACAAAGACCAGCACAGGCCCCAGCCGGGGAACCTAGCTGACCTCACTCCAGAAGGGCAAAAAGCAAAAAGAAAAACAAAAAGCCACAGAAACAAGCAGCGAATAACTTATCTGAAAGTTGCAGTAGAAAGCAGGAAGCAAGCTGACTTCCAAATGGGACCAGGAAGAACAACTAATCACCGGCAAGGATCATGGGAAGGTTATTCCCTTAAATCTCCCCAGTCATTAATCCCTGATTGCCAATCGTCCCCAGCTGAAAGACCTCTGTCATTCAAAGCAGCTTCATTACTATCAGCAGCCACCAGAGGGAGCCCCAACTCAGAAGTCCAATCCATAGCATTCACAACTGTTGTCGTTTCCATCTACATTTCTGCAGCTTTCACTACAGACTTCTTGACAGCTCATATAAAAGTTGTGAAGATGCAGCTAGGCAGTGCAGAACAAGAGAGACTTGGGGTAAGAGAGCAAACATGAACTCAGACTGAGATAATCCTTGGTCACGGGGGTGGTTTGATTAATAGGCAGCAAGACACAAGCAATGGCCCCTATTCTCATAGTGTCTCAGAAGCAAGGAGAAGCACTTAGGAGTAGGCAAACCGCTGCGGCGTGAGGTCATAGTGAGCAATAGTAAAATCATATTAATTTATATATTACAACAGGCAGAAGGGTCTTTATAGTTTAACAGAAAATGGAGATTAAAATTTATTTTTTTCTCCCCGAAATATGCCTTTAAGTCTTTTTTTCATAAAAGACTTGCTCTGTCTCTCTGCTTTGCTTCCACTAGTATTAGTAGCTAAAACCCTACATGTTGACCACTTAGCAGCTTTTCACTTTTGTTCACATAATTTGGTCAACACTTTGATGACTTTTTCTTCACTTGTGTGTAATATTTTAATTACATTGCTATTGATTCCCAAGTCTTCCTTTTTGCAAAAGATTGCAGGGCTAATTTGACTTCAGTTTTCAGAACTGAAAGATCTTCACTAGAGCTGATATAATTAAAAGTGTCTTGGTTATTGATGTTACTTCGATGCCTTCCTTCCATCTTTTCTTGATCTTTGTTTCATCATTTATGATTTGACATTGTTCAGCATGTACATCTTAGGCTTTTTATCTCAAAGATCTTCAGAAAATCATTCCTTGGTTTCATTGTTTCAGTTTGTAATAACTTTACAGATGCTTTAATATTATTGGCCATTATTGGTACTTGCAGCTTTCTAAAATTTTGAATTCCATTTGTCTAAAACTTCATTAATCTTTTTTATTTTGCTTATTATATTTTTTCATTTGCTCACTTTTTTAAGCTTTTTTTCTATTTCATTGATGGTTACAATTAAGATCTAGCAACTGAAAAAGTAAAAGTATAACCACAGAGGTAAAAATAATTGTAAAGCTTTCAGAATATTCCTCTTATATTATTTTTATGCTGAGCTTCAGATTGACTTTGGCCATGTTGGAATGGGGTCTGGGCTATTATTTGTAGCAGGCATTCACAGAAGACACTGTTTACTGTTGTGGAAACTCTCATAGTCTCTGGTTAAGAAGGTTCAAAAGAACCCGCCAAAAAGTGTCTTAAACTGCTTATAGTAAGACTGCATGCATGTCCAGTTGAAAGAATTACATACGTTTCTGTGACCCCATATGTAGAGTATCCAAGGGTATAATTTTGTATATTTAGTTTGTAAGCACATTCATGATTGGAAAGAATTCTTAATATATTATGACATACTATGGTGGGGTTATTAGCTCAGATTTTGTAGTATGCTATCTTGAATGTGTATCAACTGTCTCCAACAAGCTAAATCAACAACAAGGACACTCAGGCAACCTCTAAAGCTTAATTAAGGTTCATATTCGATATATTTAGCGACAATTATTCACTCTCAGGTTTACCTGTTTTCTTCTGGTGGTAGATTATGTGAACTACAAGTTTATGGCTGTTGCTCTAAACTTGCCCCCTTTCCCACAAGTGGTCACAATTTAGCCTGTAGAGGGAAGCTCACTTGGACTTGACAGTTTATTGGCTAATGCCCCTGAAGGGCTTCCAAGCTGCCAACTGTTTTTTTCTAATACAGGTCTTCTCAAACGTTTACTACAAAGTAAGATAATGCATGGGCCTCACAAGCAGGCCAATATAATGTCTTAACTTTCTCAAAGTATAGCATGAAAATAATTACTGTGTTTATCAGTTATTTTAATAACCAGCGATTACTGCTGCCATTGAAAGGGAGAAAATTAATCAAAACTGACGTTTTCTGTGCAAATCTTGAGCACAGATTGCTGGAGCAATATGCACAAAATTCAGTACACCTAAGCTGTCAGTACATCAAAGTAAGAAAATGGCACTGCTTTGGGTTGTGTAAATTATAGTAAAAATGTCACACCATACAACTCCCTCACTCTCTACACTTAGCTTCGCCACTTTCCACAAGTTGATGGGCTGAAGAAAAAAACAGCAATAGTCACAAACTACTTGTTGTGCAAAATATGGTGCCTTTTAACACAAATTTCCTAGTATAATGTGCTCAATGAATTCTCTTCTCTGTATGTGTCCTAACTTATCCTTTTACTCTTGTTTCAACTTCAAAAGGGCATCAGAACTGAATTGGTGCTCAGCTCATATTAAAATGTAAGATCATATATGACAAACTATGTGAGACAGATGCCAGAGAGAGTGGCTAAAAAGGGGAGACAGTGATAGAAAACCTGTTTTTGTTGTTGTTGACTTTTATTAGAGAAAAAGAGGGTTTTAACCTCTTACTGAAGCGGCAAATGTCCTTTATTGAGTATTTTTTTTCCTCACCTTCTTCCTAGACCCATAACTTATTTGTTTTTCAGTCCACTTAGATACAGTACAGACCAAAAGTTTGGACACACCTTCTCATTAAACGATTTTTCTGTATTTTCATGACTATGAAAATTGTAGAATAACACTGAAGGCATCAAAACTATGAATTAACACATGTGGAATTATACATTACACTTTACAAAAAAGTGTGAAACAACTGAAAATATGTCTTATATTCTAGGTTCTTCAAAGTAGCCACCTTTTGCTTTGATTACTGCTTTGCACGCAGAAAAGGTGAACGGATGGACTCTACATGCCTGATTCCCACCGTGAAGCATGGAGGAGTTGTGTGTGGGGTGCTTTGCTGGTGACACTGTTGGGGATTTATTCAAAATTGAAGGCATACTGAACCAGAATGGCTACCACAGCATCTTGCAGCAGCATGCTATTCCATCCGGTTTGCGTTCAGTTGGACCATCATTTATTTTTCAACAGGACAATGACCCCAAACACACCTCCAGGCTGTGTAAGGGCTATTTGACCAAGAAGGAGAGTGATGGGGTGCTACGCCAGATGACCTGGCCTCCACAATCACCAGACCTGAACCCAATCAAGATGGTTTGGGTGATCTGGACCGCTCACCGCTTCAATTTTGAATAAACCCCCAACAATGTCACCAGCAAAGCACCATCACACCACCTCCTCCATGCTTCACGGTGGGAACTAGGCATGTAGAGTCCATCTGTTCACCTTTTCTGCTGGCAAAGCAGTAATCAAAGCAAAAGGTGGCTACTTTGAAGAACCTAGAATATAAGACATATTTTCAGTTGTTTCACACTTTTATGTAAATTGTAATATATAATTCTACATGTGTTAATTCATAGTTTTGATGCCTTCAGTGTTATTCTACAATTTTCATAGAATAGGCCATTTCAATACAGAATCCTACAAACTGTTCTAGTTGACACAGGGACTTGAGGTGACCAGGCCTGTTGGAGCTCTGCTGCAATGGAAGAGGGGCTTGCTTTGGATTTTCTAACAAACAAACGTTCCTCCTGAGCAATTGTCTTGCGGGGTCTGCCGGACCTGGGCTTGTCAAACCCATCTCCAGTCTATTCAAATCTTTTTTTAATTCTTTGTACTCAACTCTGAGACACACCAAAGGTGGCAGCCACCTCTACAGTGGATCTGGTCTTCAGCCTCTTGATAATCAAGGATTTGGTCGTAGGGTGGATTTTTGGCATGTTGTCAGAGCTCAAGTTGCAGTTCAAGTGAAGGTCTGGGGTGCTGGGTTTCTTTTAATACACACCCACTAATTAACCGATCATTTACTGAGCACTGGTGAGGATGTAAACTAGGATTGGGTGCATTATATGACCAGGTGACAAAACTTTTGTCTTGCCAAAACCTGACCATTCTGTGTTCATTAAATGATCAATATTTCAGCATTGATGCTAATTTATTTTCTTAACCTAAACCAAATTTGGGAGGGTTTCAGCTTTTAAAAGAGTAATTTATAAAACCAATGGATGAATTTAACGTCAGGTTATAAGCTTTGATTTACATAAAATGGATAAGTGACATTATTTCTGTCAATGACTGTATAATGCCCCCTCACTGAATAGTACCACCCACAAGGTATACTGACCCCTTAGTAGCCCCCAAGCTGTTTAATGGCTCTAACACTGTATGATGGTCCCCTCACTGTAATCTCCACACTGTATGATGGCCCCATAGATAGCCTTCATATAGTATAATGCATCAGAAAGTTCTCAATATAGTATGTGCTCCCCATAGGCCTTCATATAGTATAATACACTCCTCATAGGCCTCTGTAGTGTAATGCATTCTCTATTATATAGAGTCATACTATATACAGGTCCTTCTCAAAAAATTACCATATAGTGCAAAATTTCATTATTTTCTATAATGTAATGATTACAATTAAACTTTCATATATTTTAGATTCATTACACACCAACTGAAATTTGTCAGGTCTTTTATTGTTTTAATACTGATGATTTTGGCATACAACTCCTGATAACCCAAAAAACCTGTCTCAAAAAATTTGCATATCAAGAAAAAGTTCTCTAAACGACCTATTACCCTAATCTTCTGAATCAACTAATTAACTCTAAACACATGCAAAAGATTCCTGAGGCTTTTAAAAACTCCCTGCCTGGTTCATTACTCAAAACCCCCATCATAGGTAAGACTAGCGACCTTACTGATGTCAAGAAGGCCATCATTGACACCCTCAAGCAAGAGGGTAAGACCCAGAAAGAAATTTCTCAACAAATAGGCTGTTCCCAGAGTGCTGTATCAAGGCACCTCAATGGGAAGTCTGTTGGAAGGAAACAATGTGGCAGAAAACGCTGTACAACGAGAAGCGGTGACCGGACCCTGAGGAAGATTGTGGAGAAGGACCGATTCCAGACCTTGGGGGACCTGAGGAAGCAGTGGACTGAGTCTGGTGTAGAAACATCCAGAGCCACCGTGCACAGGCGTGTGCAGGAAATGGGCTACAGGTGTTGCATTCCCCAGGTAAAGCCACTTTTGAACCATAAACAGCGGCAGAAGCGCCTGACCTGGGCTAAAGAGAAAAGCACTGGACTGTTGCTAAGTGGTCCCAAGTACTTTTTTCTGATGAAAGCAAATTTTGCATGTCATTCGGAAATCTAGGTGCCAGAGTCTGGAGGAAGACTGGGGAGAAGGAAATGCCAAAATGCCTGAAGTCCAGTGTCAAGTACCCACAGTCAGTGATGGTGTGGGGTGCCATGTCAGCTGCTGGTGTTGGTCCACTGTGTTTCATCAAGGGCAGGGTCAATGCAGCTAGCTATCAGGAGATTTTGGAGCACTTCATACTTCCATCGGCTGAAATGCTTTATGGAGATGAAGATTTCATTTTTCAGCACGACCTGGCACCTGCTCACAGTGCCAAAACCACTGGTAAATGGTTTACTGACCATGGTATTACTGTGCTCAATTGTCCTGCCAACTCTCCTGACCTGAACCCCATAGAGAATCTGTGGGATATTGTGAAGAGAAAGTTGAGAGACGCAAGACCCAACACTCTGGATGAGCTTAAGGCCGCTATCGAAGCATCCTGGGCCTCCATAACACCTCAGCAGTGTCACAGGCTGATTGCCTCCATGCCACGCCGCATTGAAGCAGTCATTTCTGCAAAAGGATTCCCGACCAAGTATTGAGTGCATAACTGAACTTTATTATTTGATGGTTTTTTTGTTTGTTTTTAAAAAACACTTTTATTTTATTGGACGGTTGAAATATGTTAATTTTTTGAGACAGGGTTTTTGGGTTATCAGGAGTTGTATGCCAAAATCATCAGTATTAAAACAATAAAAGACCTGACAAATTTCAGTTGGTGTGTAATGATTCTAAAATATATGAAAGTTTAATTGTAATCATTACATTATGGAAAATAATGAAATTTTGCACTATATGCTAATTTTTTGAGAAGGACCTGTATAATATAATGCATTCTCCATAGGCAGACTACATATTATATAATGCACTCTCTATAGGCTGTCTCTATATTGTTTAATGCACCTTCAATAGGCAGTATCACGGAGAGGATTGCAAGAGAACTCACCAGTGCAATCTCCCGGAAGACGAGTGCAGCAGAAAGCTTCAGGCTCCTAGGAACGCAGGGTGAGCAAGGCAGGAGAGAGATGGTTTCAGGGCCTGAATCACCTGACAGTTGAGGGGCGTGGCTTCAGCTCCATGGAGCTAGAAGCTGAGGGAAAACTCCTAGAAAGGTAACTACGGGACAGAGTTACCCAGGGGCACAGACAGAGACGTAAATCTGAACAAGCCAAGGTCAAAGCACGAGAAGACAGTACAGTACAAAAGGATGAGACAGAACGGATAGTCAGGGCCAGGCAGAGGTCAAAACCAAACAGACAGCGAAGGTACAGAAACAGAATCCACAAGCAGTATCCAGAGAACAGACCGAGTCAAAACCAAAGTATCAGGCAAACCAGAACACAGCACAAACACACTCAGGGGTCAACACACTCTGCCAAGGGCGAAAGTATAACTGACAGGGATTGGAGCTTCCCAGAGCTATAAGAAGCTCTCCCCAAACCAAGGAGAGGCCACAATAATAAGCCCCAGGTGTGCAGGTAAGAGCTTGCACTGGGATCAAAACCTTAACCCTAGCGTGCAGGTCAACCCTGCACTGGGATCATGACAGTACCCCCCTCTCAACGGGGGGCCTCTGGACCCCCAGGCTTGCCCGGGAACCTGGCATGGAAAGCCCGAACCAGGCGATCCGCATGCATCAAACGGGCCGGCACCCAGGATCTGTCCTCCGGTCCATACCCCTTCCAATGAACCAGGTACTGTACCGACCGCTGCACCAACCTGGAGTCAACTATATGCTCAATCTCATATTCCATGTGTCCCTCAACCAAAACAGGAGGAGCAGCGGACTTGGACTCCCCCCGGACTGCCTCAAAAGGTTTCAGTAGGGATTTATGGAAGACGTTAGGGATCTTGAATGAGACTGGAAGACACAACCTGTAAGCCACTGGATTGATCTTTTCCACAATCTTGTATGGGCCAATGAACTTGGGGCCCAACTTGGCTGATGGAACCTTCAACTTAATGTTTCGCGTGGAGAGCCAAACTTTCTCTCCAACCCGAAACATAGGACCTGGTGTTCTTTTCCTGTCAGCGAAAAACTTGTACCTGCCTTGAGACCTGGATATATTCCGCTGGACCTCTGCCCATGTATTC
The DNA here is from genome assembly GCA_033576555.1 of Oophaga sylvatica. Lineage (NCBI taxonomy): Eukaryota > Metazoa > Chordata > Amphibia > Anura > Dendrobatidae > Oophaga > Oophaga sylvatica. The sequence goes on along the minus strand of JARQOD010000005.1, from coordinate 291,201,601 downwards.
TTTAATCGCTGAACAGACCCCTCTGCCCCTGGACACCCAGAATCCAAACGAGAAAACTCACCAAAATGAGGACTAAAACCATAATTGATCAGGAAAGGAGACATACCAGTAGATTGGCTCACCCGACTATTGAAGGCGAATTCCGCCAAAGGCAGTACATCACACCAGTCATTCTGTCTTGCAGAAGTCAGACATCTGAGGATCTGTTCCAGAGACTGATTAGTGCGTTCCGTCTGACCATTGCTCTCAGGATGGTATGCAGATGAAAAAGACAGAGACATCCCCAATTTCTTGCAAAAAGCACGCCAAAACTTTGCCACAAACTGCACTCCACGATCAGACACCACATTCAGGGGTACCCCATGCAACCGGATAACATGCTGTACAAACAATCTGGACAAAGTCTCAGCTGAGGGTAGTGCGGATAAGGGTACAAAATGAGCCTGTTTCGAAAAACTGTCCACCACTACCCATACCACCGCATTGCCCTTGGATGGAGGAAGATTAGTAATAAAATCCATGGACAAGTGAGTCCATGGCCTTTCGGGAACTGCCAAGGGCATCAGTTCCCCAGCCGGCCGGCTATGTGAGTTTTTAGAATGAGCGCAGACCCCAACCAGAAACAAATTTTTTTATGTCAGAGCTAAGAGTAGGCCACCAAAAGATCCTAGCCACCGCCCGACGTGTGGCAGATATACCAGGGTGAGCACTGAGCTAGGATTCATGGAACTCCTGGAGGAGTTTAAGTTGAAGCTGCTCTGGGACAAACAACTTACCCCTGGCTTGGCAGCAGGAGCCAGAGACTGGGCCCTCTCAATCTCCTGTTCCAACTCAGACGAGACCACTGCCAACACAACCCCAGGGTGAAGAATGGAGGAAGGTGGCTCAGGGGGAGACACCTGATGAAAACTGCGAGATAAGGCATCAGCCTTGATATTCTTTGACCCCGGACGAAACGTAATAGTAAACTGAAAACGGGAAAAAAAAGTGACCAACCGGCCTGTCTGGGTGTTAGTCTCTTAGCAGACTCAATATATGATAAATTTTTGTGGTCGGTAATCACAGTAACCGAGTGACTGGCCCCCTCCAAAAAGTGCCTCCATTCTTCAAACGCTAACTTGACCGCAAGAAGCTCCCTATTGCCAACATCGTAATTCCTGTCAGCAGCAGAGAATTTCCTAGAAAAAAAAAGCACATGGCCTGAGGTTGGTCAGAGTGGCAGGACCTTGGGACAACACAGCACCCACCCCCACCTCAGAGGCGTCCACTTCCACAATAAATGGTTTGGACGGATCTGGCTGTACCAACACCGGAGCAGTCATAAAGCATTTTTTCAGACTAGCAAAGGCCTCTTTTGCGAGCGAGGACCAATTTTTTACATCCGAACCTTTGCATGTTAAATCAGTGAGTGGTTTGACCACCTGCGAAAACCCCCGAATAAATTTTCGGTAGTAATTGGCGAACCCCAAGAAGCGCTGGAGCCCTTTAAGATCTCGGGGTTGTACCCAATCAGCAATGGCCTGCACCTTCCTGGGGTCCATACGAAAACCCTCACAGGACACAATCAATCCCAAAAAGATAATTCTTGAACAAAAAACACACACTTCTCCAATTTAGCAAACAGATGATTTTCCCTAAGTCTTTGGAGAACAGTTAGTACATGATTCATATGAGAATGGCTGTCAGGGGAATATATTAACCCCTTCCCGACCTTTGACACAGCGTATGCGTCATGAAAGTCGGTGCCATTCCGACCTATGACGCATACCCTGCGTCATGAAAGGATCTCGTCCCTGCGGGCCGGGAGACCGGGGTCACTCAAAGGTCACCCGACCCGCAGTTACAGGACCCTTTGTGCTTCACCACAGGGGGGTTGGCTTAACCCCCGTGGCCACGATCGCTCTGATTGGCTGTTAAAAGTGAAACAGCCAATCAGAGCAATCTGTAATATTTCACCAATTTAATTGGTGAAATATTACAATCCAGCCATGGCCGATGCTGCAATAGCATCTGCCATGGCTGGACACCGAGACCTGACCCCCCCACACCGAGTCACGGCGGCGATCGGCCGCCGTCACCGAAAGATGGCAGCGATCGGTCACCGCCGTCACTAACAGCTCCCCTCCTCCTTTGCTCCGGTGCCCCCACCTTCCGATCCCCCCCTAACCTTCCGACCACCCTACTCACCTCTCCCGATCCACCGATGTCCCTGGATCGGTCCCGGCGTCCGCCCGGGCCTCTTCATGGGCGCCGCCATCTTGGAAAATGGCGGGCGCATGCGCAGTGCGCCCGCCGGCCGGCGCATGCGCAGTGCGCCCCCAGTGTCCAAAAATTTATTTTGATCACTGTGATAAACTGTCACAGTGATCAAAATAAAAAAAAGTAAATGAACCCCCCTTTATCATAGGTAGGGACAAATAAAAAAAATAAAGATTTTTTTTTTTTTTTTTCCTATTAGGGCCTGTGCACACGTTGCGGATTTTGCTGCGGATCCGCGGCGTATTTTGCTGCGGATCCGCGGCGGATTTCGCTGCTGATCCGTGGCGGATCAGCAGCGAAATCAGCCGCGGATGCGCAGCGATATCCACCGCAGATCAGCAGCGAAATCCGCCGCGCATCCGCAGCAAATACGCCGCGGATCCGCAGCAAAATCCGCAACGTGTGGCGGATTTCGCTGCGGATCCGCGGCGGATTTCGCTGCTAATCCGCGGCTGATTTCGCTGCTGATCCGCAGCGGATTTCGCTGCGGATCCACGGCGGATTTCGCTGCTGATCCGCGGCGGATTTCGCTGCGGATCCGCAACTGATTTCGCTGTGGATCCGCGACTGATTTCGCTGCCGATCCGCGACTGATTTCGCTGCGAATCCGCAGCGGATTTTGCTGCTGATCCGCGGCGGATTTCGCTGCTGATCCGCGGCTGATTTCGCTGCTGAATCGCGGCGGATTTCGCTGCTGATCTGCGGCGGATTTCGCTGCTGATCCGCTGCGGATTTTGCTGCTGATCCGCTGCGGATTTCGCTGCGGATCCGCGGCGGATTTCGTTGCTGATCCACGACTGATTTTGCTGCTGATTCGCTGCGGATCCGCAGCGGATTTCGCTGCTGATCTGCGGCTGATTTTGCTGCTGATTCGCTGCGGATCCGCGGCTGATTTTGCTGCTGATTCGCTGCGAATCCGCAGCGGATTTCGCTGCTGATCCGCGGCTGATTTCGCTACTGATCCGCGGCTGATTTCGCTGCTGATCCGCGGTTGATTTCGCTGCTGATCCGCGGCTGATTTCGCTGCTGATCCGCGGCGGATTTCGCTGCTGATCCGCGGCGGATTTCGCTGCGGATCCGCAACTGATTTCGCTGTGGATCCGCGACTGATTTCGCTGCAGATCCGCGACTGATTTCGCTGCGAATCCGCAGCGGATTTTGCTGCTGATCCGCGGCGGATTTCGCTGCTGATCCGCGGCTGATTTCGCTGCTGATTCGCGGCGGATTTCGCTGCTGATCCCCGACTGATTTTGCTGCTGATTCGCTGCGAATCCGCAGCGGATTTCGCTGCTGATCCGCGGCTGATTTCGCTGCTGATCCGCTGCTGATTTCGCTGCTGATCCGCGGCGGATTTCGCTGCTGATTCGCGGCGGATTTCGCTGCTGATCCCCGACTGATTTCGCTGCTGATCCGCGGCTGATTTCGCTGCTGATCCGCGGCTGATTTCGCTGCTGATCCGCGGCTGATTTCGCTGCTGATCCGCGACTGATTTTGCTGCTGATTCGCTGCGGATCCGCGGCTGATTTTGCTGCTGATCCACGGCGGATTTCGCTGCTGATCCACGACTGATTTTGCTGCTGATTCGCTGCGGATCCGCAGCGGATTTCGCTGCTGATCCGCGGCTGATTTCGCTACTGATCCGCGGCTGATTTCACTGCTGATCCGCGGCTGATTTCGCTGCTGATCCGCGGCGGATTTCGCTGCTGATTCGCTGCAGATCCGCGGCGGATTTTGCTGTGGATCCGCGGCTGATTATCTGCTGATTCATCTGCGCTAGCGGGTATAGCATAACGCGATCGCGTTATGCTATACCGTTACCAGCCGGTCACCGCTACGTGTTGAACGGGCTGGTAAAACGCAATATGAACCCAGCCTTAGGGTTAGAACTAGGGTTAGGGTTAGCATTAGGGTTAAGGTTAGAATTACGGTTAGGGTTGGAATTTGGGTTAGGGTTGGAATTAGGGTTAGGGTTGGAATTAGGGTTAGGGTTGGAATTAGGGTTAGGCTTGTAGTTAGGTTTATGGTTAGAGTTGGGATTAGGGTTAGGGGTGTGTTGGGGTTAGGGTTATGATTAGGGTTTGTATTAGGGTTAGGTGTGTGTAGGGGTTAGGGTTGGGGTTAGGGGTGTGTTGGGGTTAGGGTTGGAGTTAGAATTGAGGGGTTTCCACTATTTAGGCACATCAGGGGGTCTCCATACGCGACATGGAGCCACCATTGATTCCTGCAAATTTTGCGTTCAAAAAGTCAAACAGTGCTCCCTTTATTCCAAGCCCCGACGTATGCCCAAACAGTGGTTTATCCCCACATATGGGGTATCAGCGTACTCAGGAAAAATTGCACAACAACTTTGGGGTTCTAATTTCTCCTGTTAACATTGGGAAAAAAAATTGGGGACTAAAAATTATTTTTGTGGAAAAAAAATGATTTTATATTTTCACGGCTCTGCGTTATAAACTTCTGTGAAGGACTTGGAGATTCAAAGTGCTTATCACACATCTATAGGAGTTCCTTGGGGGATCTAGTTTCCAAAATGGGGTCACTTGTGGGGAGTTTCTACTGTTTAGGCACATCAGGGACTCTGCAAACGTAACATGACGCCCGAAGAACATTCCATCAAATGGGCATTTCAAAACGTCGCTACTTCCCATCCGAGCCCCGACGTGTGCCCATACAGTAGTTTTCTCCCACATATGGGATATCAGCATACTCAGGACAAATTGGACAACAACTTTTGGGTCTAATTTCTCATGTTACCCTTGGGAAAATAAAAAAATTGGGGACTAAAAGATCCTGATTGTGGAAAAAATATGATTTTTTTATTTTCATGCCCGGGCGTTATAAACTTCTGTGTAGCCCTTGGGGGTTCAAAGTGCTCACCACACATCTAGATAAGTTCTTTGCCGGGTATAGTTTCCAAAATGGGGTCACTTGTGGGGAGTTTCTACTGTTTAGGCACATCAGGGGCTCTGCAAACGTAACAAGATGCCCGCAGACCATTCCATCAAGTCGGCATTTCAAAGCGTCACTACATCCCTATATGGGGTACTAGCGTACTCAGGAGAAACTGGACAACAACTTTTGAGGTCCAATTTCTCCTGTAACCATTGTGAAAATAAAAAACAGTGGGCTAAAAAATCATTTTTTGAGAAAAAAAATGATTTTTTATTTTCGCGGCTCTGCGTTATAAACTTCTGTGAAGCACCTGGGGGTTCAAAGTGCTCACTATGCATCTAGATAAGTTCCTTAGGGCGTCTAGTTTCCAAAATGGGGTCACTTGTGGGGGAGCTCCAATGTTTAGGCACACAGGAACTCTCCAAATGCGACATGGCAACCGCTAAATATTCCAGCATATTTTCCATTCAAAAAGTCAAATGGCGCTCCTTCCCTTCTGAGCCCTGCCGTGCGCCCAAACAGTGGTTTATGACCACATATGAGGTATCTGTGTACTCAGGAGAAATTGCCCAACAAATTTTAGGATCCAATTTATACTGTTGCCCATGTGAAAATGAAAATAACTGAGGCTAAAAGAAAATTTTTGTGAAAAAAAAGTACTTTCTTTTATTTACGGATCAATTTGTGAAGCACCTGGGAGTTCAAAGTGCTCACTATGCATCTAGATAAGTTCCTTAGGGGTCTAGTTTCCAAAATGGGGTCACTTGTGGGGGAGCTCCAATGTTTAGGCACACAGGGACTCTCCAAATGCGACATGGCAACCGCTAAATATTCCAGCATATTTTCATTCAAAAAGTCAAATGGCGCTCCTTCCCTTCTGAGCCCTGCCGTGCGCCCAAACAGTGGTTTATGACCACATATGAGGTATCTGTGTACTCAGGAGAAATTGCCCAACAAATTTTAGGATCCAATTTATACTGTTGCCCATGTGAAAATGAAAAAACTGAGGCTAAAAGAAAATTTTTGTGAAAAAAAAGTACTTTCTTTTTTTTACGGATCAATTTGTGAAGCACCTGGGGTTCAAAGTGCTCACTATGCATCTAGATAAGTTCCTTAGGGGGTCTAGTTTCCAAAATGGGGTCACTTGTGGGGGAGCTCCAATGTTTAGGCACACAGGACTCTCCAAATGCGACATGGCAACCGCTAAATATTCCAGCATATTTTCTATTCAAAAAGTCAAATGGCGCTCCTTCCCTTCTGAGCCCTGCCGTGCGCCCAAACAGTGTTAGACCACAATGAGTACTGTGTATCAGAAATTGCCCACAAATTTAGGATCCAATTATACGTGCATGTGAATGAAAATGAGGCTAAAAGAATTTGTGAAAAAAAAGTACTTTCTTATTTACGTCAATTTGTGAAGCACCTGGTTCAAATTCACATGCATTAGATAAGTTCCTTAGGGTCTAGTTTCAAAATGGGGTCACTTGTGGAGCTCCAATGTTGGCACACAGGACTCTCCAATGCACATGCAACCGCTATATTCAGCAATTTCATTCAAAGTCAAATGCGCCCTTCCTCGAGCCCTGCCGTGCGCCCAACAGGGTTATGACCAATAGAGTACTGTGTACTCAGGAGAAATTGCCCACAAATTGGATCAATTTATAGTTGCCATGTGAATGAATAACTGAGGCTAAGAAAATTTTGTGAAAAAAGTACTTTCTTTATTACGGATCAATTTGTGAAGCACCTGGAGTTCAAGTGCTCACTAGCACAGATAAGTTCCTTAGGGTCTAGTTCCAAATGGGTCCTTGTGGGAGCTCAATGTTAGCACACAGGATTCAATGCGACATGGCACGCAATATTCAGCAATTCATTCAAAAGTCAAAGGCTCTTCCCTCTGAGCCTGCGTGCGCCAACAGTGGTTTAGACCACAAGAGGTATCGTGTACTCGAGAAATTGCCAACAATTTGACCATTTAACTGTTGCCATGTGAAATGAAAAAAACTGAGCTAAAAATTTGTGAAAAAAGTACTTTCTTTTTTTACGGATCAATTGTGAGCACCGGGTCAAATGCTCACATGATCTGATAAGTTCTTAGGGTAGTTCCAAGGGTCACTTGTGGGGGAGCTCCATTTTAGGCACACAGGACTCTCAAGCGACATGCAACGCTAATTCCAGCATATTCTATTCAAAAAGTCAATGGCGCTCCTTCCCTCTGAGCCCTGCGTGCGCCAACGTGGTTTATACCACATATGGTACGGTACTCAGAGAAATTGCCCAACAAATTTTAGGATCCATTAACGTGCCATTGAATGAAAAACTGAGCTAAAAATTTGTGAAAAAAGTACTCTTTTATTACGATCATTTGTGAGCACCTGGGTTCAAAGTGCTCCACACTAGTAGTTCTTAGGTCAGTTTCAATGGTCACTGTGGGGACTCAATGTTTAGCACCGGACTCTCCAATGCGACATGCACGCTAAATATTCAGCATATTTTCCATTCAAAAGTCAATCGCTCCTCCCTCTGAGCCCTGCGGCGCCCAAACAGGTTTATGACCACATATGAGTATCTGTGTACCAGGAGAAATTGCCCACAATTAGATCCAATTTACTGTTGCCCAGTGAATGAAAATAATGAGCTAAAGAAAATTTGTGAAAAAAGTACTTTTTTTATTAGGATCAATTGTGAAGCCCTGGTTCAGTGCCACTATGCACAGAATCTTGGGTCTGTTCCAAAATGGTCACTGTGGAGCTCAATGTTAGCACACGGGACTCTCCAAAGCGACTGCAACGCTAAATATCCGCATATTTCTATTCAAAAGTCAAATGGCGCCCTTCCTTCTGAGCCCTCGTGCGCCACAGTGTTATGACACAATAGTATTGTTACTAGAGAAATTGCCCAACAAATTTAGATCCAATTATACGTTGCCTGTGAATGAAAAACTGAGGCAAGAAAATTTTGTGAAAAAAGTACTTCTTTTTTTTACGATCATTGTGAAGCACCTGGGTTCAAGGTCACTAGATCTAGTAAGTTCCTTAGGGGTTAGTTCAAAGGGGTCACTTGTGGGGGCTCCATGTTTAGGCAACAGGACTTCAAAGCGACAGGCAACGCTAAATATTCCAGCATTTTTCATTCAAAAAGTCAATGGCGTCCTTCCCTTCAGCCTGCGCCCACAGTGGTTTATGACCACATATGAGGTATCTGTTTACTCAGGAGAAATTGCCCAACAAATCTTAGGATCCAATTTATACTGTTGCCCTTGTGAAAATGAAAAAACTGAGGCTAAAAGAAAATTTTTGTGAAAAAAAAGTACTTTCTTTTTTTTACAGATCAATTTGTGAAGCACCTGGGGGTTCAAAGTGATCACTATGCATCTAGATAAGTTCCTTAGGGGGTCTAGTTTCCAAAATGGGGTCACTTGTGGGGGAGCTCCAATGTTTAGGCACACAGGAACTCTCCAAATGCGACATGGCAACCGCTAAATATTCCAGCATATTTTCCATTCAAAAAGTCAAATGGCGCTCCTTCCCTTCTGAGCCCTGCCGTGCGCCCATACAGTGGTTTATGACCACATATGAGGTATCTGTGTACTCAGGAGAAATTGCCCAACAAATTTTAGGATCCATTTTATCCTGATGCCCATGTAAAAATGAAAAAATTGATGCTAAAAGAAAATTTTTGTTGGAAAAATTAAAATGTCCATTTTTTCCTTCCACGTTGCTTTAGTTCCTGTGTCGCACCTGAAGGGTTAATAATCTTCTTGAATGTAGTTTTGAGTAGCTTGAGGGGTGCAGTTTTTATAAAGGTGTCACTTTTGGGTATTTTCTGCCATATAGCCCCCTCAAAGTGACTTCAAATTGAGGTGGTCCCTAAAAAAAATGGTTTTGTAAATTTTGCTGTAAAAATGAGAAATCGCTGGTCAACTTTTAACCCTTATAACTTCCTAACAAAAAAAAATGTTGTTCCCAAAATTGTGCTGATGTAAAGTAGACATGTGGGAAATGTTATTTATTAACTATTTTGTGCCACATAACTCTCTGGTTTAACAGAATAAAAATTAAAAATTTAAAATTACAAAATTTTCAGAATTTTCGCCAAATTTCCATTTTTTTCACAAATAAACGCAAAAATTATCGACCTAAATTTACCACTAACATGAAGCCCAATATGTCACGAAAAAACAATCTCAGAATCGCTAGGATACGTTGAAGCGTTCCTGAGTTATTACCTCATAAAGGGACACTGGTCAGAATTGCAAAAAATGGCAAGGTCTTTGAGGTCAAAATAGGCTGGGTCTTGAAGGGGTTAAAATATCATCTAAGTAGATAACAACAAAACGACCAATGAGATCAGAAAACACTACATTGATGAAATTCTGAAATATGGCGGGAGCATTTGTAAGACCAAATGGCATGACTAAATTTTCAAAAAGTCCCTCGGACGTGAGGAACGCAGTTTTCCATTCATCCCCCTTCCTGACCCTTATCAAATTATATGCTCCCCGAAGATCCAGTTTAGAGAACCATTTTGCCCCTGATAGTTGGTTACATAAATCAGGAATCAACGGAAGGGGATACGTATTTCGTACAGTAATCTTATTTAGTTCACGAAAGTCGAGACAGGGACGTAGACTGCCATCTTTTTTCTTCACAAAAAAGAACCCCGCCGCTACAGGTGAAACTGAGGGACGTATGTGTCCCTTGCGAAGACTTTCTGCAATATAATCCTTCATAGCTAAGCGCTCAGGTCCAGACAAATTAAACAGACGGGCTTTAGGTAGTTTAGCCCCTGGGACTAGCTCGATGGCGCAGTCAAAGGGTCTATGTGGCGGCAACGTCTCGGCCTCGCTTTCTGAGAACACATCTTCGAAGTCTTTCAGGTACTCCGGAATACCTTCCAGCTCGACAGATGACACAGACACAGATTTAACAGGTTTAACCAGCAGTGCAGATTCATAACATAACTTAGAATCATTAAACCCCCATTGAACAATCTCCCCCGTTTTCCAGCTAATAACTGGATTATGGCGTTGTAACCAGGGCATGCCCAACACCAACCCTGCTGGTAGATTGTCCAGAACTAAACAACTTAATTTTTCCTCGTGAGCAGCGCCCACTCTGAACGAAAACAAGTCAGACATAAAGAGAATTCCCTCTTTTGTGAGGGGGGAGGAGTCAATGGCCACCACCTTGATCGGAGTCTTAAGCCTAGCTGTCCCTATCTTGCAGCGTGTGACCAATTGAGAGTCAATCAGATTGATGGATGACCCGCAGTCCACAAAGGCTGTACAGGAAAAAGAACAACCATCCACTAACAGTTCCACATGAAGCAACACCTTAGAGAACGAGGAAAAGTGTACCTGAGGGTCTGAGTAGTCTCCTCGCTGACTACCCAGACCTAGTCGTTTCCCGCCGACCGGGTTGAGGACGGGCAGACAGGACACTCCTTTTTCCAATGTCCAGCTTTACCGCAGTAAAAGCACAACTGTTCTTCCCGACGACGTTATCTCTCTTTTTCCTTCAGAGTGATAGCGCCCACGTCCATGGGCTCAGAGACAGTCTCTTTTCCACTGGGGAACAATGTAGTCTCCACCTGCATCACCCCCCTGGCCCGCAACCTGCGGTCCATCCGGACGGCCTGGGTCATGGCGTCCTCGAGAGAGTTAGGTGGGGGGTGTAACGCCAAGGCATCCTGCAGCCGCTCGGACAAGCCTCTGCGAAATAGTCCTCGGAGGGCGGCATCCTCCCAAGAAATCTCTGCAGCCCAGCGGCGGAACTCAGTACAAAACCACTCGGCCGAGTGCTTCCCCTGACAGACGCTCATCACCATGTCCTCTGCCAATCGCACTCGGTCAGGCTCATCGTATATGTGCCCGAGGGCCTCAAAGAATGCATTCACCGACACTCTCTCAGGGGCAGTGGGAGGAAGGGAAAATGCCCATGCTTGTGGGGACCCTCTTAATAAAGACATGATGACCCCTACCCTCTGACTTTCACCCCCAGAGGACCGTGGTCTCAAACTAAAAAAAAGTTTGCAACCCTCCATGAAGATCCTAAACTCCTTTTTGTTCCCAGAAAAGAAGTCAGGCAGTTTAACAGGTGGTTCTGAGGACACCAGCGCAACATCACTCGCCATAGCCCTCAGAGAACCAGCAGATAAAGCCCCCTGCACAGACTCAGAAACCTGCCGCTGTGAATATGACAGCACTTGCTGTTCCAGAGATAAATCCTGAAACATCTGACTCAGATTTTTCATCTGTTCGGACAGCGACTGTATGGGATCCATAACTCTCTGTACAACCTGCGCCCCAAACACAGCCGTGAAGCAAAAAAAAAAAACTTAGTGGTCAGTTATAATATCACGGAGAGGATTGCAAGAGAACTCACCAGTGCAATCTCCCGGAAGACGAGTGCAGCAGAAAGCTTCAGGCTCCTAGGAAAGCAGGGTGAGCAAGGCAGGAGAGAGATGGTTTCAGGGCCTGAATCACCTGACAGTTGAGGGGCGTGGCTTCAGCTCCAGGGAGCTAGAAGCTGAGGGAAAACGCCTAGAAAGGTAACTACGGGACAGAGTTACCCAGGGGCACAGACAGAGACGTAAATCTGAACAAGCCAAGGTCAAAGCACGAGAAGACAGTACAGTACAAAAGGATGAGACAGAACGGATAGTCGGGGCCAGGCAGAGGTCAAAACCAAACAGACAGCGAAGGTACAGAAACAGAATCCACAAGCAGTATCCAGAGAACAGACCGAGTCAAAACCAAAGTATCAGGCAAACCAGAAACAGCACAAACACACTCAGGGGTCAACACACTCTGCCAAGGGCGAAAGTATAACTGACAGAGATTGGAGCTTCCCAGAGCTATAAGAAGCTCTCCCCAAACCAAGGAGAGGCCACAATAATAAGCCCCAGGTGTGCAGGTAAGAGCTTGCACTGGGATCAAAACCTTAACCCCTAGCGTGCAGGTCAACCCTGCACTGGGATCATGACAGGCAGATTCTATATTGTATAATACACCCGCCATAGTTAGACTCTTTATAGTATAATGCATTCCCCATAGGCATATTCTATATAGTATAATGCACTCCCCATAGGCAGATTCTATATTGTATAATGCACCCCATAGTTAGACTCTATATTGTATAATGCACCCGTCCGGAAGACTCTATATAGCATAATGCACCTCACATAGACAGACTCTATATACTATAATGCATCCCCATAGAAAGACTCTATAGTATAATGCACTCCCCATCGGCAGACTCTATATTGTATAATGCACCCCCATAGTTAGACTCTATATTGTATAATGCACCCGTCCGGAAGACTCTATATAGCATAATGCATCCCCATAGGCACACTTTATATGCTATAATGCATCCCCATAGGCAGACTCTACAATATAAAGCACTCCTTATAAGCAGACTCTACAATATAATGCGCTCCCCATAGGCAGACTCTATAGCATAATGCCCTCCCCATAGGCAGACTCTATAGTATAATGCGCTTCCCATGGACAGACTCCATTTTGTAAAATTCACCCCCATAGGCAGATTCTATGTAGTATAATTCATTCCCTATAAGCATACTCTATATAGTATAATTCACACCCCATAAAAAGATTCTATATGGTATAATGCATGCCCATAGTTAGACTCTATATAGTATAATGCACTTCCATAGGCAGACTCTATATACTATAATGCACCCCCCATGGGCAGGCTCTATTGTATATTGCACTTCCCATGGGCAGGCTTTATAGTATAATGTGCTCCACAAAGGCAGACTCTATATAGTATAATGCGCTCCACATAGGCAGACTCTATATAGTATAATGCAATCCCCATAGGCAGACTCTATATAGTATAATGCACCTCACATAGGCAGACTCTATATGGTGTAATGTACCCCCATAAGCAGACATTGCAATATAATGTGCTCCTCATAGGCAGACTCTAGAGTATAATGCAGTACCCATGGGCAGACTCTATAGTATAATTCACCCCATAGGCAGACACTATATAGTATGATGCACTCCCATAGGCAGACTCTATATACTATAATGCACCCCTCATAGGCAGACTCTATAGAGGATAATACACCCCCATAGGCAGACTCTATATAGTATAATGTACCCCCATAGGCAGACTTTATATAGTATAATGCACCCCCATAGGCAGACTGTATGTAGTTTAATGCACCCCCATATTCAGACTCTATGTAGTATAATGCACCCCCATAGGCAGACTCTATAGTATAATGTGCTCCCCATATGCCAACTCTATAGTATAATGTGCTCTCCATAGGCAGACTCTATAGTATAATGCGCTCCCCATTGGCAGACTCTATAGTATTTTGTGCTCCCCATAGGCAGACTCTATAGTATAATGCGCCTCCCATAGGCAGACTCTATATAGTATAATGCACCCCCATAGGGAGACTCTATATAGCATAAAGCACCACCATAAAAGCAATAAATACAATACTCACCTCTCTGCCTCGTTCCCCCTCTGCTCTGAGCACCTGCACATCTCTGTTTAGCAGGCACCAGGTAATGACATCATAGCGCCTGCTGTCAGTGTCTGCATCAGTGACGTCAGACACTGAGAAGGGGATGATGGGAAAGGGAGTGTAACACTCCCATTCTCATCAATGCCATCACGGGAGAGGTGGTGACTGCTGGCACCATATTCCCCCCCTACTGCTCAGGGGCCCCATAGCGGCTGGGTGGCAATACAGGGAGATAGAGTCTCCCTGCTCTGCCACAGAATGTAACTGTATGTGCGAGCTGTGCACACTGATACAGTTACAGTAGCGTAGATAAGGGCTGACCTCCTCAAAGCGCAGGGAGCGGGGCGACCATCACAGTGTTCCCCTCCTGAAGCTACGCTACAAGTTTACAGTGTTTATTGATCTGGTTAATTATTTTTAGATTTTGATATATCATATTTTTCTGAATGTGGTGTTACAACATACGTGTATTTTTTATTATCATTATTCTTAATGGGGAAAAAAGGGTGAATTTAACTTTTATGTGCCTTTTTTATTTTTTTCATATTTTTTTAAAACCACCCACAGTTGTTAGAGGCAAGTCTTGGCTGTAACGTACAGCCACTACCTGCCGAGTATGAGTCGAACTCACTCAGTGAGCCTGCTTCATATACCTACTTCCGATTTGTGGTATATATGTCAAAATAAAAAAGGAGAAATGATCAAGCAGTCCAATATGTTGTAAAATTGTAAACACTATTAGAATTATAAAACAAGGAACAGGTGAATAGGGGAAGAGAAAGTGCATGAGTGATCAAAACATGCTATTACGCAGAGTGCACGCGTATGGTCTTATGATACATAAGATCAAAGTGGTAATAAACCATCAATGCACATGTTAAATTAATATTTTAATAAAGTGTTTACAATTTTACAAGATATTGGACCGCTTGATCGTTTCTCCTTGTTTGTTTTATCATGGTCACTTTGGTGATTATTCCATCCATATGTCCTACATATGAGCACTACAATGACTAGCATGATATTTGTGCATACTTTATCCTTTTGACTATGGTGCCGTATTTATTGTTGAGCTATCTTTACTTTTGTGTTATATATGTACAGTGAATGTCGGTAAGAAGTTACATTTGAATGACAATGATTCCTCAAGTCACTTCCATTCCATTATATCCTTTTGGCAACAACAGAGACTGAAACTTATTTATTCTACTCTTTATTAGGCTTATTGGTCATTGGTTTTCATCAAGAGTTTGAGGCCATATTCTTGTGTCAGAAAGTGAAGTGACAACAATGAAGAAATGCTTTTGGCGCACAGACTGAGGAGGGATTTTTTAATACAAGGAATTTAATAGAATACATATTTCTAATGAATTAAGGACTAAAGAAATAATATGTATAATCCTGTAAAACCCTTACACCAATGGAACTGATCTATTCAAACATTGAAATGCAATAGGAAAACTTATTCTTTTTACCTAGTTATTTATATCAATGGTTTATTCATTGCATTGGAAAAATGTAGGTAGACCTTTTCTATTTCTGTTCTTTTTTTTTTTTTTAAATAACTACACTTTTCTCATGATAATAGCCCATTTTTGAGCTTTATTATTTCTACAGTATATGTACAGGAATATGCAGCTTTGTGTACTACATATTCACACAGTAAAGTGCACACAATTGATGTTTTTGTGAAAAAATAAGTTAACAGGTCACATTTGTCATAGGTAAGTTATTGAATGAAGACTTTCGCATAAAGTGTTACCATAGAAAAAGGCATACTATGATTAAAATGAAGCACGTCACTTGCTGAAACAGGAAACAAGGAAAAATGAATGCTTTGCTTCCATTTGTCTCTTGTTATGTATTCTGTGTTCACACTATGGGTGCCATGCGGTGGAAAAATAAAAATAATTCCATTATATTGAAAAGCACTCTTTCCAGGCAAAAAACAAGCTTTCTAATAATGAAAAACACATTAAAGAAGTGCAGCACTATATCTGGTTTACGTCTCATGTCTAGGTAGAAAGCAAACCATAGGTGAAGGGACATGTTTTATTCGCTGCCTGCTCTAAGAGAAAATGTTCCTGTTTGTTATGTGCAGGAAAATTATTCACACAGGAGAAATGTACAAAAATATTTTACTTCTCAAAACTGCATTGAATAAAAGTGCTGATTAAGTATGGAAAATAAATAGTAGTAGAATATATTAATTGTAGCCTTCTGCACGGTGGGCCGTAACAATGACCTTCTCGCCTTCTTGCAGTTAAGTCACACACAATTTGTTTTCAATTGTCAAACTTAGTGCTCGAGAAACTAAGAACATTTATGGGAAATCAAAGTAGAAATATGAGAAAAAATAGTATATAATAAATTAGTAATTTGTACATGTTGAAAAGAGCAGTTTCTACCAATCAACCATGTAAGGCTGGTTTCACATTTGCGTCTGTACGCGCAGTATTTGTTCCGCATAGATCCACATGCGTCATGCATACATATTGTTAACATGGTGTATGCAGGGACATGCGTTTGCA
Organism: Oophaga sylvatica; assembly: GCA_033576555.1. Lineage (NCBI taxonomy): Eukaryota > Metazoa > Chordata > Amphibia > Anura > Dendrobatidae > Oophaga > Oophaga sylvatica. The sequence goes on along the minus strand of JARQOD010000005.1, from coordinate 291,185,411 downwards.
TGCGTACGCCTGTGTCGTTTTGTGGCGATGTCCGACGAATGCAACATGTTGCATTTTTTGAAGTGTCAAAAGTCTATCAAATATGCGCAGTCATGCGCATGTGGATGAGTGCATTAAAAAACACATTACTATCTATGGGAACGCATTGGTACGCAAGAACATGCGCATGGATGCGTTGGATGCGCATCCGAACTTCAGACTGGGCATGTCCAGGAACTGATTACAGCACCTGGAAATATCGAACGCATGTAAACGCATACACACACAGCGTTCTTTTTGCGTCATGTGTAAAATGATGCGGATAAAAAACGCTGCGTAAACATGCTTTTTTGCTTGCGTTTGCATATGCAGATGATACGCTGCGGACATATACACAAATGTGAACTTAGCTTAAGGGGTTGTCCAGGATCTCAGATCTCTTGTTTCTATCTGGAAGAAATGGTAAAAATTTAAGTATTTACCTGTTTCTACCATATTCTGTTTACTTTGACTCCAGTGACTCACAGACAATTACTGGCCTCAATGGTCTGTCATACATATTTGCATTTCCAATAAGGCCAGAGAATGACTTTAGTAGTCATAGGGATGTATAGGATGTGACTGCTGGAGGCAAAGTAGTCAGAGTCCAGCAGGGAACAATGAGGAAGCAGAACAGGAGCACTTCTGAAATTAAGAAGTAAGTATTGCTTTTTTTTATTTTTTACTATTCCCTGCTGTTAAAATAAAATGTTAAATCTTGGACCTCTTCAAAGTGTAAGATTACTAGCAATACTATCCTTTAAATTGAACATTAGAGATGATCGAATCTTTTGAAATTCACAATACTGGAAAGCCTCTTACTGTCTTTATAAAGGTAAATAGGTAGGTATGTAACACTCAGAGGTCTCCCAGAACTGTAATGAACCCCTTTTTGAGCTCTTTTACACAAATACAGCCTTAATAATGTCAAAGTGACCTCAACCTATCAGACTAGGTGAAAACACATGGAAACCGGTGTTTGTTTATTTTAATGTTATCCTCACCCTTGCCAAAATATGCAATGTCAGTAACCCCAAGGCTATGTTCCCACAATAAGCTTTTGCTGAGTTTTTGTTATGTTTTCTAACAACATTTTTTATTAACCATTCTTTGAAAATTGACTGATGGCAGTCAGTAAAGAAGTGATGTAGTAAAATGCAAATTTTTATTAAAATAAATCTCATAAAAACATTTAAAATAGAAGGATACTGAAAGAAAAAAAGGAGGGGCACACGCCATAAATGAACAATGCTATTCAGGTAAAACTTGGTATATATATTCAATATCTCATGTCGAAATAATTGTTTTAATCTAATATCGATCTAGGTCTTCCAAGATATATTAAAACACAATGTTTAGTAAGTATTTAACACCCCAAACTGGGAGGTAGCCAATCCACATTGGACCATTTTAAAATTTCAGACACACATGTGAGGGAGAGAGTAAATGAATAGTAGCTGCTGTTAATGTCCATAGCTGCTACTATAGACAGCGATGCTGTCAGAATAAGCCGCGGGCGCAGATTTGCATGCGCTGGTGATGTTACCGGCTCATGCAAATTATGTTATCAAGACCACAGGAAAGAGGAATGACTAGTCTGGGGAACTAACACCTCATCGACTAGTCAGAGTCCTCATTAGCATTGGAAAAGGGGGGGTTACAAATGCTTTTTTAATGCATTTTCCTTATCAAGTGTATTTCCTTATTATTTTTTAGTAGTTTTATCTCTTATTCTCCCTCTAGAATAAAAATAAATAGAAATCCACAGATGTGCACAATGTATCTCTATGTCTCAGTATAATCTGCCTATGGAGTCACAGCCTGCAGTACATATCTAGTACACAAAATTCTCCCCATTAAAACTTCACAGCGTGTACTTCAAAAACTTAGGTTCCTGCTTGTAATGTTGAGTTTGTGGGTTCATTACCTGGGGAAAAAATAACATTTTTTGTCATTGATTTTTTTTATTTTTATTACTTTTATAAAGACAAAAAAGTATTTTTCTTCACCTCAGTATACAGGGATCATTGAAATAGATTGTTATATATTCAATATATATCTATGGACATTTATAATCTGCACCTGGGTTCACTGCCTGCAATAGAGGTCAAGATTACCAAAATTTCCTATCTACACCATTATAAGCCGTGACTGTTAGGGTTCGAGTTCTCACTTCTGCACAGGGGGAATCTCGAGCTATTCCCGCTGCGGTCCCCCATCCATCTCCGGCCGCAGTGGAGCCTGCTCAGCAGAGACGTCGGTCCCAGCGTCTCGCCCAGTCTGATACTGTACGGAGACTTGCTGCTGCCTCTCCTGGATCCTCTGTTGTAACCAGCGTTGGAGCAGGCAGCTTTGGGACTAAGTCCTCTGTTTCTCCATCTGAGCATGCACAGGACTAGATCTCCTATTGGAGATCAGGGGTCACATGCTCGGATACTGTTGAGCCTTCTATTGGTCCTCCAGGAAGGTCCTGAAGCTGTTTGTGTTCTGAAGCAGTTTCCTATTGGTCTGTTCTGCAAGGTCTTGTACTCGTGGCTACTATAAAAGGGTTGCATAACCGCACGGCCGTGCGCTAGTATCATATCTGTTACGTGCTTGCGCCAGTGTGGTCTTATGCATGTGGTTAGGGACCCGGCTGAAATAAGCCCCTAGAATACCGGCACCTCCGGTGAGGAGTTTTGTGTGTTTGGATTCAGGGCTCTGGCTGAAATAAGCCCCTAGTATACAGGCACCTCCTGTGAGGAGTTTGCTGAGTGTATGGCATGACCACAGACTGCAATCGCTTAGCAGTCATATGTGTCGCCTGTGAGTCTGACAGGACACAGTCTTTTTCACAGCGGTTAGGTTAGGGACCGGCTGAAATAAGCCCCTAGAATACCGGCAACTCCGGTGAGGAGTTTTGTGTGTTTGGATTCAGGGCTCTGGCTGAAATAAGCCCCTAGTATACAGGCACCTCCTGTGAGGAGTTTGCTGAGTGTATGGCATGACCACAGACTGCAATCGCTTAGCAGTCATATGTGTCGCCTGTGAGTCTGACAGGACACAGTCTTTTTCACAGCGGTTAGGTTAGGGACCCGGCTGAAATAAGCCCCTAGAATACCGGCAACTCCGGTGAGGAGTTTTGTGTGTTTGGATTCAGGGCTCTGGCTGAAATAAGCCCCTAGTATACAGGCACCTCCTGTGAGGAGTTTGCTGAGTGTATGGCATGACCACAGACTGCAATCGCTTAGCAGTCATATGTGTCGCCTGTGAGTCTGACAGGACACAGTCTTTTTCACAGCGGCTCTATGAAGTAACAGAGTTCGCTTATACCGCCATATAGCGCCACAGCTTTTTAGTTATCGACTCTGTGGTCTAACAGAGTTCGCTTATACCGCCATATAGTGCTACGGCATTTACATCCGCGACTCTGCGGGATAACAGAGTTCGCTCATATTACCTATTTGCGCCATCTTACTAGCAGCAGGCTCTGCCTGCACGGTGGACCCCGGGCTGAGAACGCACCTCCTTAAAATCTATTAGGTGCGTTCCGCAGGCCCTTAACATAATACTTGCACCAGGGTCTGGCTGGTAAAATGGCAGATGACCAGCGTCTACAGCAGTACATCCAGCAGCTGGAGGGTAGGTTGGCATCTCTTGAGCGCACAACCTCAGCTGTGAATGTTACCGCAGTCGCTGTTCAAGCTGCTAGCGTAGCCGCAGCCAGTTTGTCCTCCGCTACCTCTGCTATGACCTTATCTCACCTCCTGCTTCCAGACAAGTTTGCTGGTGACAGTAAACATTGTCGGGGATTCGTGAGTCAGTGCTCTATTCAGCTTGAGCATCTGGCAGCACGTTTTCCCACGGAACGGGCACAAGTGGCCTTCATTGTGTCTCTTCTGTCGGGCAGAGCGCTGGAATGGGCAACGCCGCTGTGGGAGCACGGCGATCGTGTGGTGCGGAGTGCTCCTCGTTTTTTGGAGGCTCTGAGAAAGGTCCTTTTAGGACCTCAGGTCACACATGATACGGCACTCCAACTGCTGGCAATGTCACAGGGCCAGTCCAATTTCGGACTTTGGCCTCTGAATTAGAGTGGCAGGATAAAGTTCTCATTCCGGTGTACTGGAGAGGACTGGCAGACCATGTAAAGGACGCTTTGGCTGCCAGGGAGATTCCTGCCACACTGGATAAACTCATCTCCATATCTACCCGCATCGACCTCCGTTTTCACGAGCGGAGGTTGGAGTGGATCCAGTGTAGGCAGAGGTTTTGGCTGGCTCCTACCTTTGCCAAACCTCTTAAACTCCCTGTTCGGGCGTCCGACCCCCCAAGAGACCATGGAGGCTTCTCGAGCGGAACCTATGTCTCAGACCACTCGAGTATCCGTGGTCTGTAGAGTGTGTCAGCAGCTGGGACATTATGCCAACCGATGTCCCCAACGGATGAGTAAACGGTCGTGTTCAGTGACCATGGGAGCAGGGTCATTAGACACGATGGCTTTTGCTCAGAAAGTGCTCCTTAAACGGTTAATCTCCCTGTGTTCATCCACTCTTCCCGCTAAGCTCTGTGTGGACTCTGGGGCAGAGGGGAATTTTATGTCCTCCTCCTTTGCCTCTCGCCATTCTATACTGCTGGTGACGCTCGCCGAGCCAGTGTCGGTGCGAGTCTTGAATGGAGCAATCCTGTCCTCAGAGATAACCCACCAGACTGTCCCTCTTCCCCTGTCTATGTCCCCTTCTCATCAGGAGAATTTATCCTTTTTTGTTCTTCCTGAGGGAATAGATGAGGTTCTGTTGGGATTACCCTGGCTCCGCCACCTTTCTCCCCATATTGAGTGGTCCTCTAGGAGAATACTAGGTTGGGGTGATTGCTGTAGAGGCAGATGTCTCAGGGAGGACGTTCAGGTCTCCACCATGGAGATACCCATAGACCTTGCCTCTCTCCCCAAGGTTTATTGGTCATACGTGGACGTATTCTCCAAAAAGGCAGCAGAGACTCTTCCGCCTCATCGCCCCTATGACTGTCCTATAGACCTCTTGCCTGGCACGGAGCCCCCTCAGGGAAAGGTGTCTCCTCTTTCTCTTCCTGAGACGGAGGCCATGTCACTATATATCCAGGAGAATCTGGCAAGAGGGTTTATTAGGAAGTCAGTGTCACCAGCAGGGGCAGGATTTTTATTCGTGCAGAAGAAGAATGGAGAATTACGACCGAGTATACACTATAGGGGTCTTAACGCCATAACCGTTAAGAACAAATACCCATTGCCCCTAATCTCTGAGCTCTTTGATAGGCTTTGGGGAGCAAAGGTATTTACTAAGCTGTATCTACGTGGTGCCTATAACCTGATCCGCATCCGTGAGGGGGACGAATGGAAGACGGCGTTCAATACCAGAGATGGGCATTACGAATATCTGGTGATGCCCTTCGGGCTCTGTAATGCTCCAGCCGTCTTCCAAGATTTTGTAAATTACATCTTCCGGGATATGCTTGCCACCTCAGTGGTGGTCTATCTGGATGACATTCTCATCTTTTCTCCAGATATGGTCTCCCACTGGAGAGATGTCTGCAAGGTCTTCGACCAAAGTTGGGGAAGTGCGTGTTTGAGCAGGAGTCTCTACCTTTCCTGGGCTATATCATCTCCGCCCAGGGATTGGCTATGGATCCTGCCAAACTACAGGCTGTAATGGATTGGCAAAAACCCCACTCTCTTAAAGCGGTGCAGCGCTTTATGGGGTTCATTAATTACTATCGCCAATTCATTACCCACTTCTCCACTTTGGTAGCTCCCTTGGTAGCCCTCACCAAGAAGGGAGCAAATCCCAAATTGTGGTCAGAGGACGTCTCCAAGGCCTTTACTTCAATTAAGTCCCATTTTGCTAGTGCTCCCATCTTGCATCGCCCCCGAGGTTGATAAGCCTTTTATATTGGAGGTTGATGCCTCGTCCGTTGGTGCTGGAGCAGTCCTTTTTCAAAAGGATACTCAAGGTCGGAAACATCCTTGTTTCTTCTCCAAGACCTTCACACCAGCGGAGAGGAATTATTCCATTGGGAATAGGGAGTTGCTAGCCATGAAGTTGGCCTTTTCCGAGTGGAGACATCTCCTGGAGGGGGCTCACTTTCCCTTTCAAGTTTTCACTGACCACAAAAATTTGGTCTATTTACAGACCGCCCAGTGGGTAAATTCTCATCAGGCCAGATGGTCCCTGTTCTTCTCCCGGTTCCATTTCACCCTCCATTTCCTCTCCGGTGAGAAGAACATTCGGGCCGATGCTCTCTCTCGCTCCGTGGTGTCCTCTGAGGAGGTGGAGGAGGAGCCTCAGCTCATTGTCCCCACAGAGAGCCTAAGAACTGTGGTCCCGGTTTCGCTTGAGTCTGTGCCTCCGAGCAAGACTTTTGTGCCCACCAATTTGCGACCGGAGGTACTCTCTTGGGCACATTCGTCCAGGGTGGTTGGACATTTTGGGGCAAAAAGGACATCTGAGTTGCTGGCGAGGACATACTGGTGGCTACATATGGTCCGTGACGTCAGGGAATACATTCAGGCGTGCATCTCCTGCGCCAAGAATAAGTCCCTCGACAACGGCCAGCTGGGCTACTTTTCCCTTTACCGGTGGCATACAGGCCTTGGGATGGTCAGGATGGATTTTGTGGTGGACTTACCCAAGTCTCGGGGCTGCACCATCATCTGGGTGATAACCGACCACTTCTCCAAAATGGTGCACTTGGTGCCGTTACCACGGTTACCGTCTGCACGGGCCTTGGCAGCATTATTTATTAGACATATTTTCCATTTACAGGGAATGCCAGACAAAATCGTCAGTGATGGAGGTCCCCAGTTTGCGTCTCGGTTCTGGAGAGAGCTGTGTCGGCTACTCAGCATTGAGTTGAATCTCTCCTCTGTGTATCATCCCGAGACGAATGGGTTGGTAGAGAGGGCCAACCAGACCTTGGTCACATATTTGCGACATTTTGTCTCAGCCAGGCAGGATGACTGGGCACCTTTGCTACCGTGGGCTGAGTTTGCTCTCAATAATGCTGTGGCTGGATCCACCGGACAGACTCCATTCCTCTTGTACTATGGTCAACATCCGCGGGTTCCGGTGACCATGCCCGTGACTTCCGCCGACTCCAGGGTGGCAGACTGGGCTGTGGAGGCACGGGACATTTGGGATCGAACCCAGGATGCCATCCAGGCCTCCAAGGAGAGGATGAGGTCTTCAGCCTATGTTCATCGGCGTCCCGCTCCGAAATTTGCTCCGGGCGACTTAGTGTGGCTCTCTGCCCGGAACATCAGGCTGCGAGTAGAGTCTACTATGTTGGCACCTCGCTATTTGGGACCCCCTGTAGTTTACCACTTAGCCCTTCCGCCTCGCCTTGGTATCTCCGATACCTTTCATGTGTCCCTTCTGAAACCCGTGGTCTTCTCCCAGTTTTCGGAATCAGCTGCTGGGATGTCGGGTTCATCTGCCGACGATCATGAGGTGAATGCCATCATAGGGTGTAAGGTGGTACGGGGCAAAAAAATTTATTTGGTGGATTGGAGGGGTTATGGACCTGAGGATAGGTACTGGGAGCCTGCCGAGCACATTCACGCTCCGCAGCTCATCGCTGCCTTTGAATACAGCGAGGCCTAAAGAAGGGGGGGCACTAGGATGGGGGGTTATGTTAAGGTTCGAGTTCCCACTTCTGCACAGGGGGAATCTCGAGCTATTCCCGTTGCGGTCCCCCATCCATCTCCGGCCGCAGTAGAGCCTGCTCAGCAGAGACGTCGGTCCCAGCATCTCGCCCAGTCTGATACTGTGCGAAGACTTGCAGCTGCCTCTCCTGGATCCTCTGTTGTAACCAGAGTTGGAGCAGGCAGCTTTGGGACTAAGTACTCTGTTTCTCCATCTGAGCATGCCCAGGGCAAAATCTCCGATTGGAAATCAGGGGTCACATGCTCGGATACTGCTGAGCCTTCTATTGGTCCTCCAGGAAGGTTCTGAAGCTGTTTGTGTTCTGAAACAGTTTCCTATTGGTCTGTTCTGCAAGGTCTTGTACTCGTGGCTACTATAAAAGGGTTGCATAATCGCACGGCTGTGCGCTAGTATCATATCTGTTACGTGCTTGCGCCAGTGTGGTCTTATGCATGTGGTTAGGGACCCGACTGAAATAAGCCCCTAGAATACAGGCACCTCCGTTGAGGAGTTTTGTGTGTTTGGATTTAGGGCTCTGGCTGAAATAAGCCCCTAGTATACAGGCACCTCCTGTGAGTTTGCTGAGTGTATGGCATGACCACAGACTGCAATCGCTTAGCAGTCATATGTGTCGCCTGTGAGTCTGACAGGACACAGTCTTTTTCACAGCGGCTCTGTGAAGTAACAGAGTTCGCTTATAACGCCATATAGTGCTACGGCACTTACATCCGTGACTCTGCGGGATAACAAAGTTCGCTCATATTGCCTATTTGCGCCATCTTACTAGCAGCAGGCTCTGCCTGCACGTTGGACCCCAGGCTGCGAACGCACCTCTCCTTAATATCTATTAGGTGCGTTCCACTGGCCCTTAACAGTGACTCATTGGGAGAGCTGCAGCTTGCAAACATGGAGACAGGAGCGTGAGATCTGAAGACAGGAAGAAGAAGCAGTGAATATTTAATTTATGTACTGAACAGAGAAGTGACCCTGCACCCAGAGGAGAAGAAGCTACAAAGTGATGAATACATCAGAGCGAATTGAGTATCAGAAGCCTCGGCAAAAGCTCTGACGTGACGGGACAGTCCCATTGAATCCTAGGCAGCTGGAAGCTATGCATATCCTCTTTGTGGCCAATTTTAAAAATATTAGGAAATCTCTTTTCAATATTTGAGGTTTCAAAAATTTTAGAGAAATAGAGCAATAATGGTGGGTAGCTGTCTCTTTTACTGTCAGTACCTGGATCCATAGACTAAAATTTGCATAGTAGCGTAACTGGATAACAGGAAGTAACACTTATCAATTTTCTGTGATAACTAGTGTTGAGCGATACTTCCCGATATCAAGAAGTATCGGATCGGATTGGATCGGACCGATACCCAAAAAGTATCGGTATCGCCGATTCCAATACCGGAAACCAATGCAAGTCAATGGGACAGAAATATCGTAATTAAAATAAACACTTTCTTTCCTTGTAAACACTAGATATACACACATAGAATACATATATATATACACATGTCATTGTGACATATATATATATATATACATATATTTATAGTTCATACACTTCTACATAGTAAAATAGCCGCTAATTCAATTGCCGGGCAATGCCGGCTTTTATGAAATTACAGAACCACCCGACATGAAATGACACATGGTTTAATAGAGTTAACCATGTCATTTCATGTAGTTTGATATATGGTTTTCACTAACAATTACATGAGTGTATGGGTGCAAAATTTCACACATGTAGAGGTTAATTAAAGGTGTAAATTCGTTGTAAAAAAAACACATTTTTTTCTATGAATTTACACCTTTAATTAACCCCTACATGTGTGAAATTTTGCACACATACACTCGTGTAATTGTTAGTGAAAACCATATATCAAACTACATGAAATGACATGGTTAACTCTATGTAAACCATGTGTCATTTCATGTCAGGTCTGTAATTTCACAAAAGCCGGCAATTGAATTAGCGACTATTTTACTATGTAGAAGTGTATGTACTATAAAATATATATATATATAATATATGTCACAATGACATGTATATATATATATATATATATATATATGAGGTGTAAAATTGTTGAAAAAAAATGCGTGGGCTCCCGCACTATTTTCTCAACAAGACAGACAAAGCCAGCGAGTGGGGGCAGATAATAATAGCCCAGAGAGGGACCATTATTTTTGGGCACCCCTGGCTACTAACATCTGCCCCCAGACACCCCAGAAAAGGCAAATCTATAATTAGATTCGCCCTTTCTGGCAATTAGCCCGTCTATTCCCATTGTCCTGTAGCGGTGGTGAATGGGTTAATAATGGGTTAAAGCCACCTTGCTATTGAAAGGTGACTTTAAGCCAGGTTAATAATTGAGAGCTGTCAATTAGACAACTATCAATTATTAATCCTATTGTATGAAATAAAAAAAAACGCACACACATTAATGAAAATCATTTTAATGAAATAAATACACAGTTTTTGACCATATTTTATTGTACTGGTAATCCTCGATTCCCTTGTTCTCCTGTAATAAAAATAAAATAATAAAGCAACATTATTCTTACCTATCCGACGCACAGTCAGGTCCCCCGATGTAATCCTTGTGAATGGGTTAACGTTTACTGCAGGGACCGCAGCTAATGCTGCCAGCCTCGCAGTAAACCCCCGAATGAATCATCTCCTCTCCTGGCTGACAGGAGAGGAAGTGGTTAGCTGGGAAGCTTAATTGATTGCTCCCCACTTTCACTTCAGGTCAGCTGAGGACACCGCACAGCATCAGTGACGTTAGAGGGTATCCCGGCTGACCTGAAGTGAACTGATTACCAAAAATAGGGGATCCCCTCGAAAAAAAAATGGCATGCGATCCCCTTTATTTTTGTTAACCATCCAGATGAAGCAGACTACTGAGGCCTGGTATTTCTGGCTGGTAAGGATCCAATATCCATGAACCTTGCAAGCCTGATAATACCAGGCCACAGCAGTATGCTTAGCTTGGCTGGTTAACAAAAATAGAGGATCCCCTCGAAAAAAAAATGGCATGGGGGTCCCCCTATTTTGTTAACCAGCCAAGTAAAAAGCAGACTGCTGCGGCCTGGTATTAAAAGACTGTCAAGGCCCATGGATTTTGGCCCTCAACAGCCTAAAAATACCAAGGCTACAGCAGCCCCACAATTGGCGCATCTAAAGATGTGCCAATTGTGGCACTTTACCCAGCTCTTACCACTTGCTCTGTAGCGGTGGCAAGTGGGGAAATAAGGGGTTAATGTCACCTTTGATTGAACGGTGACAATAAGCCCGGTTAATAATGGAGAGGCGTCAATAAAACACCGATCCATTATTAATCATAAAGTTTGTACATTTTTAAAAAAAGACACAGCCAGAATAAAGTCTGTTAATGAAATAATACACAACTCAGTTTTCATTACTTTTATTGTACTCTCATCCTGCGACGCCATCGATCTTCTGTAAAAAAACAAAAATAACAAACCAACACAAATACTCCCTGTCCGACGTAGTCCAAGATAACGAGTGTCCCACGACGAGTCCAGCACTGCTACATCTGGATGCCAGGCTCAGCCTGACATCCAGACACAGCAGAGCTGCTTACCGGTGGAGATTCCCGTCGGTGACGTCATCGGGACTGCTTTACGGCCAGCTGTCACGAGAGTACAGCTGGCCGAGATTACCCAGTACCGGCAGTCACGTGCAGTTATCGCGAGAAGCTGCACGTGACCGCCAGGGAGAGGGTAATGGCCGGCCATCCAGGATGTGACCACCGGGGATCTTCTGCCAGGTAAGTGCTGAGTCCTGACTCCTGACAGACCCGACCAACACTGACAGTGACTCTTTCGGGAAGTTCCTGTGTCAAGTACTTCCTTCTGTGACACAGGAACTCCCCATATACTTTACAGGAAAATTCCAATTCCGGTATCCGATATGCAAAAAATATCGGATCTCAGAATTGGAATTCCGATACAGCGAATATCGGCCGATATCCGATATTTGCGGTATCGGAATGCTCAACACTAGTGATAACACATTAATAACACTGTTGATAAAAACATTAACACTGATATCAAAGGTGCCCATTTATATAAGGCAAAATTGGCACAACCTGCCCATTGCCACATAGCTATGACTGTTATGTCAAATTGATTATGGTACACGTATTGAACTTGTGCTGTCTGGCTTGACCTTAGATTGTTTAACCACATCTTTGCCCTTGTGTACCACATACCCGGGCTTCTGATCCTCTGGTCTGCTGCTACAGTCCCGTTTAGTGCCCCAGAGTGGCACCTGGTGTCTACTGGCAGCCCAGCGCATCCTCACCGCTAGCGGCTCTAGCAAATAAAAGGTAGGCACCTAGTAATGATGAGAGATGAGCAAATATGTTGGCAAAAACGATGGCCAAACCAAAATTCGGCTGGCACGAATATGGCACATTCGGATATCATGATCAGAAACATGAGCAAATTTTCATAAATTCATAAAATATTTGCATTGCCACTAATATATTTTGAGCACTTTGGCTAGGATAGTGATGGTGTATGATGAGCGTGGGGCACATGTTTGATGAAGGTATGAGATAGGGAGAGGCTAGCCAATCAGGGCTCAGGAAACATTCAAAATGTCCAGACACAATGGCTTGTGCCATTGGCTGCTGAAATTACATGTCCCTCTCTATATAAAAAGCGGACATCTTGTTTTAGCGCCATTTTGTCGCTGTAACAGCTCGGAAAGTCTGCTACTGATGCTAGGCCTGGGTGCTGATGGATTTTAGCTAGTAAGCTAGGCGGTTGTTTCCAAGTCAGTGTTATACTATTGTAGGAACTCGAGGATTCTGATAGCGTGGGGCAATGAACAATTAGACACGAGTTTCTTTTAATGCAAGTAGTATATTTGTGCAACAGCAAAAACACCCAAAAACAATATACAAACAACCCGTAGTGACATGCAATGAATCAAGTCCATATATATAAGTCCAGTTATATGAGTCCAGATATATAAGTCCTTGAACCTATATAGCAAGGGCGGTAAGGTTCTTATGATGGAGTCCTCACACAAATGTGACCATAAGGTAAGTCTGATGCACAGATAACGTGGCTGGATTCACACACTGCTGGTGTATTAAGAGTCAGATCCAGGTATGCAGTAGACACAGGGAGGTCCAGGAACAAGTTAATCCCAGTTGTGGCATAATTCAGTGAAGTCCAGCAACAAGTTCACATCTAAGTAATGTTCCAGTAATAGTTCCAACAGCCCTCACCGGAGGGAGTGAACGAAGGGTTAAACAGCAACACACAGTTCAGAAACAGTAAAACAGTAAAAAATATATATTTTTTGGCAGGGTGTGATGTGAGTTATCATGCCATATCTCACCTTGTAATTTAGTAGTAGTGAAATTCATCTTTCTGCTTAGCTGTTGCAGAGTAAAAAAAAGTTTTTTTCTGTTGCTAAATGTGATACATCCCACCATATCCCACCTTGTCATTTAGTGGCGGTAAAATTCAGCTGTGTGCAGAGCTCATGCAGAGTAAAAAAAAAATTTATGTGACAAACGTGATACAGCAGGCTAGATCTGAGTTTGAAGTTATTTTGAGCATAAATTCAAATGTATACAGGCCTCATCCACAGAAAAAAACACTTCCTTCTGTTAGTATTGTTAGGCTATGTGCACATGTTGCAGATTTATTGCATTTTCGCAGCGTTTTTTCACGAGGAAATACTCCAAAAACGCATTCCTGAAATGTTGTGCATATGCTGCGGAAAGTTCCACCTTATTTGCAGCATTTTATTTTCCGCAGCATGTCAATTCTTTTGCCGATCTGTAGTGTTTTTTCACCCATTGACTTCAATTGAGTCAGGCAAATCAGCAAAAACACAGGTCTAAAAAGGTTTGCGGATTTGCTGTATATTTGCTGACAAAAATGCTGCAGAAGTGTCAAAGGAAATTATGTCAGAAGGAGGAAGAATGTGTGGGCAGAGAATATGTGTGGGCGGAGAATATGTGTGGGCGGAGAATATGTGTGGGCGGAGAATATGTGTGAGCGGAGAATATGTGCGTGTCTGTGGTGTCTACAGCTGTCTGTATGTTTGTCTGTGTCTGTGTGCGGGTGTCTGTGTGTGGCTATGTGTGGGTGTCTGCGTCTGTCTGTGTGTGTGTACCCATGCGATGAACAGCCCATAGTGATTATAGTTAGGCATCATCTGATGGGACTACTACTCCCATCCAGCTATATCTGTTGTCACATATAACAGAGAAAGCTTGAGCCACTGATGGGAGAAAAGTCTCATCATCTGGAACCTGAGTTCAATTGTAAAAAAAAAAAACATTAACATAATCACAAACAATATACTTACTCACCGAACACCTAATCCCGACGCCCTTGTCTCCTGCAAGCAATCAAAAATAATAAACCAACATATATTCCCTGTCTGTTATAGTCCATTTAATACCGAGGGTCCCACGTTGATGTCACCCAGCCGCCGGCGATACACTGACATGAGGTAGTCGCTAACGCAGTGTATCACTGAACCGCCGTTAGAGTTCACCGGAGTTCATCATCTGCGGTGCTCTCACTTATTGCACCGCTGCGTGAGAAAGTTCTCACACAGTGGTAGTCCCGTAAGTGAGAGCACCGTAGCTGATGAACTCCGGTGAACTCTCATGGCAGCTCAGTGATACACTGAGAGAGCGATTACTTTCTGTCAGTGTATCGCCAGAGGATGGGGTAGAGCAGTTGTGACTGTTCTACAAATGAGATCACCGTGGGACAATCGGTATTAAATGAACTAAGTCAGACAGGATAGTAATATATGTTGGTTTATTATTTTATTTTTGTTGCAGGAGACGAGGGTGTCGGGGATTAGGAATTCAGTAAGTATGGTTAATTAAGATTCAATAAAGGAGTCTGTGTGGGGCAGCTGAGAGCTGATGTTTTTAGCCTGGGTGGGTGCCAATATACATGGCTCCTTCACAAGTTATTAATATCAGCCCGAAGCTGTCTTCCTAGCCTTTGATGGTTTGATTTTATATGGGGACTTCATGACAATTTTTTTCTGGGGTTCCCATGTAAACTAGACAGTAAAGGCTAAGCAAACAGCTGTGAGCTGATATAATAGCCAGGGAACCTATTGGCTCCTTCCCAGAATATTAACATCAGCCCTCAGCCATCAGATTTTCCTCTGCTGGTTATGAAAAATAATGTAAGAACCCATGCAATTTTGTTTACATATTTTAAAAAATAAACAGTTATTGCCTTTCACGCAGATATCAGACAGTTGCTGTTTTGTTACAGCATATGTAGGTTAATTATGTTAAGGCTTCCTACATAGGCGTGTGTGTGTGTCTTTATTTAACTCTTTATGTACCGTTTTTATTAAGGAGGGTATCTGACTGACACCTGTTCATTACTAAACCTCGGGTTTGATATTACATATGTATTTATATACAGTGGGGATATACCTATTTGATCCCTTGCTGATTTTGCAAGTTTGCCCACTGACAAAGACATGAACTGTCTATAATTTTAAGGGTAGGTTAATTTTAACATTGAGAGATAGAATATCAAAAATAAAATCCAGAAAAATCGCATTGTATAAAATTATATAAATTTATTTGCATTTTGCAGTGAGAAATAAATATTTGATCCTTCTGGCAAACAAGACTTAATTCTTGGTGGCAAAACCCTTATTGGCAAGCACAGCAGTCAAATGTTTTTTGTAGTTGAAGATGAGGTTTGCACACATGTCAGAAGGAATTTTGTTCACTCCTCTTTGCAGATCATCTCTAAATCATTAAGATTTTGAGGCTGTCGCTTGGCAACTCGGAGCTTCAACTCCCTCCATACGTTTTCTATGGGATTAAGGCCTGGAGACTGGCTAGGCCACTCATGACCTTAATGAGCCTCTCCTTTGTTGCTTTGGCTGTATGTTTTGGTCATTGTTTTGCTGGAAGATTCAGCCACGACCCATTTTTAATGTCCTGGAGGAAGGAAAGAGGTTGTCACTCAGGATTTATGGTACATGGCTCCATCCATTCTTCCACTGATGCGTGAAGTAGTCCTTAGCAGAGAAACACCCCCAAAACATAATGTTTTCCACCTCCATGCTTGACTATGGGGACGTGTTCTTTGGGTCATAGGCAGCAAGTTGAGTTAATGCCAAAGACCTCAATTTTTGTCTCATCCGACCACAGCACCTTCTTCCAATCACTCACAGAATCATCCAGTGTTCATTGCAGACTTCAGATGGGCCTTCTTGAGCAGGGTGACCTTGTGGACACTGCAGGATTTTAAACCTTTATGGGATAATTGTCAGCAATGGTTTTCTTGGTGACAGCGGTCCCAGCAGCCTTGAGACCATTAACAAGTTCCCCCTGTGTAGTTTTAGACTGACCTCACCTTCTCATGATCAAGGATAACCACACGAGGTGAGATTTTACATGGGACCTAGATCGATGTCAAATTGACAGTCATTTAGTATTTCTTTCATTTTCTTACTATTGCACCAACAGTTGTCTCCTCCTCACCCAGCATCTTACTTATGGTTTTGTAGCCATTCCAGCTTTGTGCAGGCCTGTGATCTTCTCCCTGACATCCTTATAAAGGACTAGCTATGAACCCGTTCTACGCGAGTCCCCTCACCCCCACCCAATCCTGGAATGCATGGAACCCCAATCTTTATCCTGGTATCCAAGGTCCCCTCACCTCCAACCCTGGTATGCATGGTACCCCCTCATTCCTATCCTGGCATGCATGGTACCTGGTCATCCATATCCTGGTATTCATGGTACCCCTCACCTCCCATCCTGGTATGCATGGTACCCTCATCCCCTATCCTGACATGCAAGGTCCCCTCACCCCCCCAATCCTGGTATGCATGGTACCCCTCACCCCCAATCTGGTATGCATGGTCCCCTCATCCTTATCCTGTTGATGGTCCTCTCACCCCCTATCCTGGTATGCATGCTACCCCTCACCCCCTATCCTGATATGCATGGTCCCCTCACACCCTATCCTGATTTGCATGCTACCTCTCACCCCTCTATCCTGATATGCATGCTACCTCTCACCCCTCTATCCTGGTATACATGCTACCCCTCACCTCCCATCTTGGTATGCATGGTACCCCTCACCCCCCTATCCTGATATGCATGGTCCCCTCACCCCCCAATCCTGGTATGCATGGTACCCCTCACCCCCCAACCTGGTATTGCATGGTCCCCCTCCCCCCCAATCCTAGTATGCAGGGTCCCCTCATCCTCTATACGGATGCGGGGTCCTCTCACTCCCCTTTCCTGGTATCAGATCCCCCACCCCCTATCCGTATGCAGGGCCCCCCTAACCACCTATTGGGGATGCATGTCCTCTCCCCCCCTACCTGTATGCTGGCCCCCACCCCCCAATCCTGAATGTAGCCCCCTCATCCCCCAAACCTTTTTTGGGCCCTTCACCCCAAACCTGATAGCATGGTTCCCTCACCCCCCAACCCGGGAATGCAGGGTTTCCCCTCACCCCCCAATCCTGGGGCATGTCCCCCCAACCCCCAAAATCCGAAATCAAGGGTCCCCCACCCCAATCCTGGTTGCATGGCCCCCTTCACCCCCAACCCCGGAATGCGGGGCCCCCCCCCCCAATCCGGAATGCATTCCCTTCACCCCTCCAATCCTGGCCCCCTTACCCCCAATCAGGATGCAGGTCCCCTCATCCCCAACCCGGGGTATGCAGGTCCATTCCCCCCCAACCTGGAAGGGTCCCCCACCCCCAATCCGGAAGCGGGCCCCGCTCACCTCCCAATCCGGTATGCATGGTCCTCCCCCAATCCTGGAATGCAGGTCCCCTCACAACCCAATCCTGTATGCTGGTCCCCTCCCCCCCCCCTGATGAATGGTACCCCCCCCCACAATCTGAATGTAGGTCCCCTCATCCCAACCGGGGTTCTGGTTCCCTCACCCCCAATCTTGGAATGCATGGTCCCCCCCCCCCCAATCCGGTGTCGGGGCCTCCCCCCCTCATCCGGAAAATACAGGTCCCCTCACCCTAATGGGGTATGCATGTTCCTTTTCCCCCCCAACCCTGGAATGCGGTCCCTCCCCCCAATCCAATGCAGGCCCCCTTCACCCCCCAACCCGGGGTGCATGAGCCCCCACCCCCAATAGGGGTATGCATGGTCCTCCTCATCCCTACGTAAGATGTAAGGTACCCCCCAACCCCCAAAACCTTTTGCTCCCCCCTAAAACCCCCCTACCTGGTTAAAGCCTCTCACTCCCCAATTGAATGCATGGTCCCCCCCCCAAATCTTGATATGCTGCTCCCCCACCCCCTCCCCGATATGCATGGTCCCCTCACCCCCGTCCGGATCGGGCCCCCTAATCCTGATATTATGCTCCCCTCCCCCCCCTATTTGTATGCATGGCCTTTCCCCCCCTACCTGAAAGCTCCCCTAACCCCCTACCCGATATGCAGGGCCCCCCTCCCCCCATCCGATAGCGGGCCCCCTCACACCCCTATTGATAGCATCTAAATTCCCCCCCTATCCTGGATATGCACCCTCACCCCCCACCCTGGTATGCATGGTACCCCTCCCCTCTTCCTGGATGCAGGGGTACCCCCACCCCCTACCCTGACAAAGGGGTCCCCACCCCCCCAACCTGGTATGCATGGTACCCCCCCCCCCAACCCCGGGATCAGGTCCCCACACCTCTACCTGTAGATGGTCCCTCACCCCCTACCTGGTAGCAGCTACCCCTCCCCCCCAAACTTTTCGGTCCCCTCCCCCCTATCCTATATGCAGCCCCCTCACACCCCTATCCTAATATATGCTACCTCTCACCCCCCTATCCGGGTATACATCTACCCCTCACCTCCCATCCGGTTTTTTGCGGGGTACCCCCCCCCCTCCCCCCTGGAGCATGTACCCTCACCCCCCTATCCGACTGAAAAAGGCCCCCCTCACCCCCCCAATCTTGGTTGCATGGACCCCCCCCCCCCCTCCTGGTATCATGGTCCCCCCTCCTAAAACCCGGTATCAGGTCCTCCCCCCCCTTCCCCTGGTATGCTGCTACCTCATCCCTACCCTGATAGCAGGGCCCCCCTCACACCCCTACCCAAAAACATTACCCTACCCCCTCCCCTGATATCATTCCCTTTTCCCCCCCCTTTTTCCCCGGTATACATGCTACCCCTCACCTCCCATCTTGGTAGCATGTCCCCCCCCCACCCCCCAACCTATACGGCCCCCCTCCCCCCAACCGGTTGCATGGTACCCCTCCCCCCCCAACCCCTGTATGCTGGTACCCCGCCCCCAACCTGTATCATGGTCCCCCCCCCTCCCCGGTATGCATGGCCCCCCAAACTCCCCTTTCCGGTAGCATGGTCCCCTCCCACCCTATCCTGGATCTGGCCCCTAACCCCCTATTTGGATGCATGCCCTCCCCCCCCATCCGTTTGCTGGTCCCCTCCCCAAAAAAACCTGATATCTGGTTCCCTCACCCCCAATCCTGGAAGCAGGACCCCTCACCCCCCAATCCTGGTGTGGGGGCCCCCTCACCCCAACCGGGAATGCAGGCCCCCTTCACCCCCCAAACCCCTATTCAGCCCCCAACCCCCCCCAATACTGGTATGCATGTCCCCCTCATCCCTATCGTAGGATTATGATACCCCCTCAACCCCCAATCGGATATGCAGCCCATCATCCCCTATTTGGGGAAACAGGTCCTCCCACCCCCAATCCTGATAGGCGGGGTTCCCCCCCCCCCCCAACCTAATATGCATGCCCCCTTCCCCCCCTATCCTGAATCAGGTTTCCCCCCTCACCCCCATCCGTACTTTCCCCCCCCCCCCCTAATCCGTATCATGCTACCCAACCCCCTCCCCTGATTGCTAGTTCCCTCCCCCCTATCCTGATATGCATGTCCCCTCACCCCCCCCCTGATATGCTGCACCCCTCCCCCCAATCCGGGGAATGCAGGTCCTCCCCCCCCCTACCTGGTAGCCCCCCCCCCCTCCCCCCCAATCCGGAATGCATTTCCTTCATCCCCCACCTGGATGTTTCTCCTCACTCCCCAATTTTGGAAGCAGGTCCCCTCCCCCCCCTTTTTCCCCTGGTATGCATGGTCCCCACCCCCAAAATCCTATTACAGTCCCCTCCCCCCCCCAAAAACCGGCAGCGGGGTCCCCTTTTCATCCCTATTGTAGGTGTATGGTCCCCCCCAAACCCCCCCAATCCGGGAAAATGTGGTCCCCTCATCCCCAATCCTGTATGCAGGGACCCCTCACCCCCATCCGAATGCGGGGTCCCCCCCCCCAACCCCTGATATGCAGGCCCCCCTACCCATTTCTATGCATCACCCCCCCCCCCTATCCTATTTATGGTCCCCCCCCCCCAAAAAACCCCCAACCAAAAAAAAAACATTTTTTCCCCCTTTCTTCCTTTGCTCCTTGCTCCCCTTTCTGCGGGGCGGGGGGGGAGTGGGTGGTGGAGTACGCCCATCCCATACCGCATGTCTGGCCCATATATCGAAACACACCAAAGTGTCTTCAAAAAATGCGCCGGTAGCGCTAGCCATCGCTTTTCCAACGCGACTCCCCCCCCGGTCCCGGCAAAAAACACGGGGGCAAGCTCCTCTCAGCAGGTAAAATTAAGTAGGCCCCCAAATCACGGTAATTCAGTGTCTACGCATCCCGACTCCGGCCCATACACAGTCCTCCCCTTTTTCGTCCTTTTTCTGTCTGGAGCCAGACTGCGCGGCACGTTGCGCGGGCATGATTTTTGTAATTTTTTCGGTCTAAAAAAAACCCAAGCTGGCCCTTTACAGACCCAAAAACACTACGCGACAGAGTTGGGACGGGAGCATTACTTTTGGGGAAAAAACTCTGTGCACGGGAAGCCGCAACCACCCCCATTTTCCTCCCCTCCCTGCTGAGTCTCGTGCTTTCCCTGGGTTTGCTCGGGGGTTTCACAAGGGGATTACTACCTTTTGCATCCTCCGTTCTCCCACTGCTCCCCCCGAGAGTACCCTCCTCCCTTCCGCCCCGCAGTACAGTACACCCCTGTGCGCCTCACGTATCCCACATCACCCCCCTTTTTGACAAGAGTTAGGATTTCGGACTCCCTGTCGGGGCCCGGGGCACTGAAAAAATTTGGCACTTTCAAAGAT
Organism: Oophaga sylvatica; assembly: GCA_033576555.1. Taxonomy (NCBI): domain Eukaryota; kingdom Metazoa; phylum Chordata; class Amphibia; order Anura; family Dendrobatidae; genus Oophaga; species Oophaga sylvatica. The sequence goes on along the minus strand of JARQOD010000005.1, from coordinate 291,164,572 downwards.
TTCCTCCTTTTGAGTCTAAATCTTTGGAAAAAAAATTTCCCCAATGCCCATTGCATAAATCTGTAACAGTTGCAGACTCATCATCTGTGATTCCCTACGCGGCGGCTTTGGAGATTTTGTGACATTGGAGAAACAAGTGCCCCCTGAGAACGTACTGGGTTGATTTTAAGGGGAGAAGAGTGCAGGGCCCCCTTGATGCATGCTTTACACACTAAAACCATGTTTTTAGGGCCCCCATCTACAAAGCATACCCGGTGCGGGCCAAAAAAGGAGGGGAGTACCCGCCCCTTAACAAATTAAAAAAATCTGCGAAAATTTTTCATGCAGCAAACAAACCACTTTATCCTCAACTACCGTCCAAACCCCCAAACAGAAATTTAGTATTTAAAATTTCCCCTCCACCACCAGCTCCCCCCCTCTCCTGTCATTTCGGAAAATTTTTTCCCCATTTTCAAGCAGAAGATTGAAAGAAGGCAAAGTTTAATTAAAGTCGCACATCCCACCTCCCCAAAACCAAAATCTCCATCACGGAAATCAATTTTTTTCACCTCCCCAAATCACTCTTACCACCTTTAATTGACCCAAAAAACCCACCCTTTCAAACCCTTCCACATTTTTTATCCCAAACCTAACACCTTTCAACCCGTCAAAACAACTGGGGTTTTCCTCTCAAATTTAAACATCCTCAATAAACCCACCTAAAAAAACCCCCCTTGACCCCTCCCTTGTCTACTATTGCCCCATCCATTTTCCACCTTTTTCCAAACACTGAACAACACCCATTTAAAAAGTTCCCCACAACCCCCTTGCTCCCTTTTCCCTTTTTGACTGTTTACAAATGGTTCCCGACCCCCCATTTCACTGAAACTCCCTGAATAAAAAAATCAACGGCCACTAACGTAAATTAAACAAGCTAGTTTGTCCCATGCTTCTCCGATCGACATTCCTTTTCACAGTGGACCATTCCCCTACTTACAGACTTTTGATTTTTTGGGATTACAGACTTTGGGGCCTTTTTTGGGTCTCCCCCTACCCAAAAAAAAACATTCAGGTCTCCCCCCCACACACCACCCCCCACTCGACTCCCCGTTCATGTCCCCCAAAGTTTAGTTGTAGGCCCGCACTACTTTTGGGTGCTGGCAGAGCCCCTCAATTTTAAAAAACGTGCATTGCCTTAAGGTGTCCCCCCAATACTGGGAAAAACCCTATTTTTTGGTCCCCCCCATATGGATGTGCCTGACAATGTGTTAGTTTGCCGCATCTTGCTATTGGGGTTTCCAGGCTGCCCATTTTTTTTTTTACCCCTTTTCCTCTGCTTGTACTGTTCTCTTTTTTTCTTAGCGGTCCAGCCCCACCTGCCATTCTCCCCCGCTAACACCCCCCCCGCACCGCCAACCCATTTCTCTAACACCCGACCAGCCGCACCCCCTTGAGCACATCTCTCAAAACCCATCCCCAACCCCCCCCCCCATACCCATCTGGTAACACTGGACCAATCCCCCCCTGCCCCTTCCCTTGGTAAAAACCCATCCAATCCACACCTGCCAGTGCAATTGTGTAACCCCTGGTCCGTCGCCCTGCCCTTCACCCTTTTAAAAACTGAGGCCAGCCCCCCCCGCCGAGCTCACTTTTAACTACCACCCAGATTGACCTGCATTGCCCATCTGCTAACCCCCGCCAGCCCCCCCTCCATACCCCCCTTTCCTCAGCCGTCCAGCTTGCACCTGCCATTCATTTGTTTAAATGTCGGTACAGTGCACCGTCTTTTCCCCCCATTTAAAACCCCCAGCCACCGCATCTGCCGTGCCCATTGGTAATACTGACCCTGTCCCACTGTCAAACCCCATCGTCAACCCCAGTCCAGCTTGCATTCCCCAGACATTTCTGTTCCTCACCGTCCCATCTCCCCCCTTGTTCCAGTGTCCCACATCCTTCCTTACTCTTCATCCCTCCTTTGGGCAAAACCAAACCCCACTGTGGGGACCACCCTGCCACCCTCTATAGGTCAGCCCTAAAGTAGGGACCTGGTGCCCCCCACCTTTCCCTCCTTAGGTTTCGGGGTTTTTGCCTGCTGCCATTATCTGGGTTGGTTCCACCAACCTTTTGCCCTTCCCTCCCATCTGCTGGCTTGGCTGTAGTGGAAGAGGTGTCGGTTCCCTTTTATACTATTTCCCTACCTTGGTGAAATTAATGCCACTTTGTAGTGTCTTCCACTAATTTTTGGAAAGGTTAGACTTTGGTTGGGGTCTCTCTCATGTTGCGCCTGTAGGGGAGGCCTCCGAATCGGCAGGCCTCCATTTCCTTGGAGTCAACTATCCATTTACTAACCTTATAGTAGTCTACGAAACTGAAATTTTTGCCACTTGAGTCAGTGGGAAAAAAATCAGGTTGGCTTTTGCATGTGGTATCGGGGGTCCAAGCACAGCAGGCCTACACCGAGCCTCACCCACCTTGCCTTAATTTGAAGTTCAATTAAAAGCACAAAGCGGGCCCACACCCTAATACCTCATGATTGGCGTTGCTGCCATGCCTTTTAAAAAAATTTGTATGTGGGTGAATTGAGGCCACTTTACGGTGTCTGACTATAATTTGATGTGTTTTGGCAAATTTGGGCCTATTTAAGGTTTTGTATGCATTTGTTTTTGTCTTCCATTAACTTAAATGGCGTTTGGTTATGTTCAGTGAATTTTTGTCAAATTAATCGCAGAATATTGCAAAATCACGATTGAAAATCCGAACCCCGAATACTGAAACATTCCCTCCTCTCTAGTCACAACATCCGGGGGTAACCAGGCTGGGCAAATGGCCCACATCCCCGCTTTTAAAGTACCCTCAAGGTAACAAATCAACTAAACAAAGCCCACATGCACATAAACTAATAGATGGATTTTTTAGAAAGGGGGGCTGTAAAAAACAAACAACAACCCGAAAATATTGGGCAAAATTGTTGGTACCCCTGTTTTTTAAGACAGAAAAATCACAATGGTGACAGAAATAACTTGAATCTGACAAAAGTAATAATAAATAAAAATCTATAAAATGAAAAGTAAATCAACATTGCTTTCAACCAGCTTCCATAGAATTTTTTAAAAAAAAAAACTCATAAAGGGCCTGAAAGAAATGTGGTAACCTTAAAATTAACCCCTTAAGACCAAACCATTTTGTAGGGTTAAAGACCAGGCCAATTTTTACAATTTTTGACCACTGTCCTCTTTTGAGGTTATAAATGGAACGCTTCTACGGGTCTTGGCGATTCTGAATTTTTTTCTCGGACATATTGTACTTCATGATAATGGTAAAATTTCTTCAATATAACTTTGGTTTATTTATGAAAAAAACGGAAAATATGGCAAAAATTTTGAAAATTTTGCAATTTTCAAAATTTAATTTTTTTGCCATTAAATCAGAGAGATATGTCACAAAAAAATTGTTTAATAAATAAATTTCCCCAATTCTACTTTACATCACACAATTTTGGAACCAAATTTTTTTTTTTTAGGAAGTTAAAAGTGTTAAAAGTTGACCAGCAATTTCTCATTTTTCCCAACAAAATTTTCAAAACCTTTTTTTAGGGCCACCTCACATTTGAAGTGAATTGGGGGTCAAATGACAGAAAAAACCCCAAAGTACACCATTTTCTAAAAACTGCACCCCTCAAGTGTTCAAAGCCACATTCAAGAAGTTTAAACCCTTTTGGTACTTCACCCAAAATTGAAGCAATGGGGGAAGAAAACATGAACATTTAACTTTTTTTTCCCAAAAAATTTTTTTTTAGAAATTTTTTTTACTTTTTTCCCAAGGGGAAAACATAGAAAATGAACCACAATATTTGTTGTACAATTTCTCCGAGTACACCGATACCCCCTTGTCGGGTAAACCACTATTTGGGGGCATGCAAGCTCGGAAGGGAACGCGCCATTTGACTTTTTTTGGGTGGAATTGAATTGGAAACCCCTGTCGCATTTGGAGAGTCCCTGTGCCTAAAAAAGTGGAAACCCCCCACAAGTGACCCCATTTTGGAAATGGACCCCAAGGAACTTACTAAATGTGTTGTGAGAGCTTTTAAACCCCCAAGGGCTTCACAGAAGGTATAACGTAGAGCGTAAAATTAAAAAATCATATTTTTTTCCACAAAAATGATCTTTTCATCCCAATTTTATTTTCCAAAGGATAAAAGGACCCCAAAGTTATTTTGCAATTAGTCCCCTGAGTACGCCGATACCCCCATATGTGGGGGTAAACCACTATTTGGGCGCATGCAGAGCTCGGAAGGGAAGCAGCGCATTTGACTTTTTTTGGCTGGATTGGAAGATTGGACGCCTGTCGCATTTGGAGAATCCCTGTTGCCTAAACAGTGGAAACCCCCCACAAGTGACCCCATTTGGAAACTAGACCCCCAAAGGAACTTATCTAAAATGTGTTTGTGAGAGCTTTTAAAACCCCCAAGGGCTTTCACAGAAGTTTATAACGTAAGCCGTAAAATTAAAAAATCATTTTTTTTTTTCCACAAAAATGATCTTTTCATCCAATTTTTATTTTCCAAAGGATAAAAGGACCCCAAAAGTTATTTTGCAATTAGTCCTGAGTACGCTGATACCCCATATGTGGGGGTAAACCACTATTTGGGCGCATGGCAGAGCTCGGAAGGGAAGCAGCGCCATTTGACTTTTTTGGCTGGAATTGAGATTGGACGCCATGTCGTATTTGGAGAGCCCCTGGTGCCAAACAGGGAAACCCCCACAAGTAACCCCATTTTGGAAACTAGAACCCCCCAAGGAACTTATCTAGATGTGTGGTGAAGCTTTGAACCCCCAAGGGCTTCACAGAAGGTTATAACGTAAAGCAGTAAAATTAAAAAAATCTAATCTTTTCCACAAAAATGATCTTTCCACCCCCAATTTGTTATTTTCCAAAGGTAACAGACCCCAAAAAGTTATTGTTCAATTTGTCCCTGAGTACGCTGAATACCCCAATATGTTGGGGTAAACCACTATTTTGATGCATGCAGAGCTCGAAAGGGAAGGACCCTTTTTCAAATGCAAAATTTGATGAATGTCTCGGGTGTCATGTCACGTTTGGAGAGCCCCTATGTGTCTAAACTAGAAACCCCCACAAGTGACTCCATTTTTGGAAAAAGACCCCCCAAGAAATTATCTAGAGTGTGGGGGAGCACTTTAAAAACCCCCAAGGCTTCCACAGAAGTTTATAAACGGGGAGCCGTGAAAATAAAAAAAATCATATTTATTTTCCACAAAAATAATTTTTTGCCCCAAAATTTTTATTTTTCTAAGGGTAAACCCAGGGAAATAGGACCCCAAAAGCATGTGCAATTTGCCGATACGCGATATCCCCATATTAGGGGGAACCACAATTTTGACGCATGGCAGAGATCAGAAGGAGGAGCGCCGTTTTTAAATGCAGACTTTGTGGAATGGTCTGCGTGTGTCATGTCGCCTTTGGAGAGCCCCCTGATGTGCCTAAACAGTAAAACCCCCCACAAATGAACCCATTTTGCAAAATAGACCCCCCAAGGAAACTTATCTAGATGTGTGGTCAGCATCTTTGGAACCCCCAAGGTCTTCACAGAAGTTTATAACGTAGAGCGTGAAAATAAAAAAATCATATTTTTTTCCCACAAAAATGACCTTTTTGCCCTTAAATTTAAATTTTTCTAAGGGTAACAGAGAAATAGGACCCCCAAAAGCTATTGTGCATTTGTCCTGATAAGGCTGATACCCCCATATGTGGGGGGGGAGACCACGTTTATTCGCCTTACTCATTCTGGGAGGCACAATAACAAACCACAAAAGGTGAAGAATTGGGTTTTCTTTTTTGCGCCGTTCCTCGTGCGGTATTATGATTAGCACTTTTTTTCCTCGGATCGGTGCGATTACAGCGATTACCAATTTACATCCTTTTTTTCATTTTTAGCTTCTGTCACACACTAAAAATGCTTTTTTTTGGAATAATTTTTTGTAAAAAATTTTTGCATCGCCGTATTTGGGAAACATAATTTTTCCATATTTTGGCCGACAGATTTATCTGTGGGCTTATTTTTTGCGGCCCAGCTGACTTTTTTGGAACCAATTCGGGCAAAATAACGTTTTTTTTTATCCTTCCTATTTCCGATTTTTTTTTGGAAGCAAATGAACAAAAACCACAATTCAGGAATTTTTTTTTTTTTTCCTTGTTCCGGTGTGGTAAAATTGATAAAGCGCTTTATTCTTCGGGTTACTACATTACAGCGATACCTCATTTATAAATTTTTTTTTTTTTTTGGCGTTTTTTACACAATAAAAAATTTTATAGAAAAAAAAATTATTTTTTTCATCTTTATTCCGTGAGCAATAACTTTTTTTATTTTTTTTCCCGATGATGCTGTATTGTGGCTTTTTTTTGCGGACAAGATGACGTTTTCACGGTACCATGATTATTTATATCTGACTTTTTAAATCGCGTGTTATTGCACTTTTTCCAACGTAATGTGAACAGCTTGGAAAAATATAATTTCTACTTTTTTTGTGGTTTTTTTTACGGCTTTTCACTGAAGGGGTTAATTAAGTTACGCTTTTATAATGGATTTTTACGGGACATGGCGATACCAAACATGTGTATTTTTTGTTTTTTATTTTTTTATTACATAAAAATGTGTTTTTTTTTAAGGGTTTTTTTTAAAATTTTTTTTAATATTTTTTTAACAATTTTTAAAAAAAAAATATTTTTTTTTCCTTGTCCATTATGGACTTTCCTTTTTTACTTTTTATTCTTACAATTCTTGCAAGCTCCCACATTGCAAGGGCATTGTAACTATGGGGAAAGCTCTGTGAGCAGTTTCACAGCAGCTTTCCGAAAAGCTAGATGCCCCGGGAGGTTGCCCAACCCCCGGGTCACAAGGCAGAGATCGGGCCCGCAAATACATTGCAGGGCCCGACTGAAGCAGGGGGAGCCCCCCGACCCCCCTTACTCCCCCCCCAAGCGCTGCGACCGCGCCGATCGCAGCAGCAGGGGGTAAACAGCCAGTGGCGGTGGGGCTCCGCTCCTGGCTGCATGCGGGAAGCCGCCAACTGCAGCTCCGGTTTCCTGCATTTAATCGCACTGGAGAACAAAAATTTCAGCTTCTCCTCCCGCGATCGCTGCGTGTTTGGTCAGTCAATTGACAATAAGAAGGGGGGGGAACCCAGCCAGCTGACATTCCAAAGTTTTTTTTAATTGCTGTTTTATTTAACAAGGGTTTTTTTTTCCAGGGGTTTTATGATTAAAACGGTTTTTCTTTACTCCCCTTTTTGGGAATTTTTTATTTTGTTTTTTTTTATGTTTTTTTTTCTAGAGTTTTTTACTAAATCTAACTTTTTGTTTTTTTTAAAAAAAAAAAAAAAATTTCTTTTAAGAACATTTTTAAATGATTTTGGAGAGATTTTTTCCTCTAAAAGCTTTATTTTTTCCCAGCCATTTTTTTTTCTCCCAAGCTTGCTTTCCCAACAAGGCCACATAGATAAGGAGAATTACAGGCTTGGAGGAGCGGGACACCAAACAACGCAGTGGTCTGAGTAGCCCCACCCGCGGCTTGCGGGGAAAAATTTGTTGAATATGTTTTTGGAATAACAAAAGACTTAAGAATCGAAGGGTTAGGCATTGAATAAATGCCCAAGAAACTAGAAGCAAATAACAGGCAGCCTTTACGCTGCTAATGAAATGTTTTTCCCTTGTTTTTTGTTATTTGAAAGGAAACTGGAAAGTTTTAATAGATTTCCATCTGCTATAAAAGAAAAGCGGTTGAAATCGTGTAAAAAATACCCAATTAATTTGAACGGCCAGGAAGTATTTTTTTTTTTATTAAAATAATTTGAAAAGGGTTAAATTCATTTTGTGAAAAAAAGATCACGCCCTTCACAAGACAGAATTCAAGAAACCCCCATCAAAATTTCCATCATGGGGAACCGGGACAGGTTGCCTGCTCCATTGAGTAAGAGCCTCGTACAGGAAAAACGCTCCCTGCCTCTCTCCACAGGGAGAAGGCATTTTTGTTTCAACCATCCCCTCTCAAGAGTCACAGGGGGACACCCTCTCCTTTTTCTCCCCTTCATCCCTTTCTCTTTCTTTTTCAGACTTTTCTCCTCTTCCCTCGCTGCCATCCTCTCTTCCTTCTTTTCCCTCCATCACATCTCTGACACATCCATTTTCTTCATCTTCCTCTTCTTATTTTTCCTCTCCAACTCTCAAATCATGTTCTTCATCTTCTTCTACTTCTCCCCCTCCATCTTTCTTCTCTCTCTCTCCTCCATCTTTCTCTCTTTTCCCCCTTTCACTCTTCTCCCCTCCCCTCTCTTTCTCACCGCTCCTCCCACACACCTCCCTTCTCTTCCCTCTTTTTCTACTTCGTCATCAACTGTGTCAACGCCCAATCCAAGCAATGTGGGTTCCCTGTATTCAGTGTTTCCAGAACAGGCACTTTGTCTACCCAAGCACAGTGCAAACATTGCCAGTCATTATATCAGGAGAAAGAAAGTACAGATCTCCCTAACACAAAACGCTACAATGTACCCCCAACACAACAGTCCACCTGCTAGGGCTTTCACAGGGAGGGTATAGCTACAGGGCTGCTAGCATGGAACCATGACACTGATCCACCGCAGCCTCAGCAAGGAAGTGGGAAATCCCCATGCAGCAAGACAACTTAAAGCCCAAATCTCACCCATGTATGCACCAATACACCAATGTCACTTCTTATCTGATGAAGATGAAGATGCAACGTCACACATGCTGCCCAATACTAGGAAGAAAACACACAAAGCACCAATAAGAGCAGGGACAGTAGAGCACCATCCTATGAGCCCTTCATCCCAAGCCAGGTGATCAGTATGCTGCCAGACCCAGGGATACACCCCATGCCATTTTGCCAAAAAATGCAGCAGATCCACGAACGTAGCAGCAGCCAGGACTATCTCTGGACCGTAATGGAAAAAAAAGCAGGTGATGCATTCCTGGCCAATTATGAGAGAACACTTCAAGCTTCCAACAGATTAGATGCTATGCCTGGGAACAGGACCAAAGCTAATTGAGCAACTGACAGGACAAACTCTCGCCTACATGTCACGAGTCAAGACAAGACAAGTCTGTGGAGAAGTTCCATGACAGAGTAATGGCAAGTGTTTCAAGATTTTGGGCCTCATTACCCATAGACAGACACACAATGGATGTTGGCACAGGCTTTTGTGCATGGACTGAGAGAACCAATCAGGAAACCACTGGTAGCAGCCAGGCCTGAGTAAACGTCAAATAGCAATGGACACCCTGCTCACAGTAGCAAAAAGGATGAGTTCCCCCGGGACAGAAGGAATTCAAGTGTTACAACTGTGCAACTTGGCCATTACCAGAACCGCTGCAGAGAACCCCACGACCTGTAACGGTCTGGTGGGTGGAACTACTGACGAACAGGTCAGTTGGTGGAACCACAAAGCTTTATATACAAGAGAGTCCTACTTGTAAAGAGCGGGGCACCCAGGAAAAAAGGGGAGGGAATCACGCAGGGATATAGGTAGTCTCTGGACAGGCAGTTTGTCACAGCAAGTGACCAAGGAAGTCTCTGGGCAGGCCGGTTGTAATGGTAAGTGACCGAGGCAGTCTCTGACAGCAGCGTCACACAAAGTGACCAGGCCGTCCTCTGGAACAGGCAGTTGTCACGGCAAGTGACCAAGCAGCTCGGGACAGGCAGGTTGTCACAGCAAGTGACCCAAGGCAGTCTCTGGGACAGGCAGGTTGTCACGGCAAGTGACCAGCAGTATCTGGACAGGAAGGTTGTCACAGCAAGTGACCAAGGCAGTCTCTGGGACAGGCAGGTTGTCACGGCAATGACCAGGCAGTATCTGGACAGGCAGGTTGTCACAGCAAGTGACCAAGGCAGTCTCTGGACAGGCAGGTTGTCACGGCAAGTGACCAGCAGTCTCTGGACAGGCAGGTTGTCACGGAAAAGTGACCAGCAGTCTCTGGACAGGCGGGTTGTAAACGACAAGTGACCAGGCATCTCTAGACAGGCGGGTTGTCACGGCAAGTGACCGGGCCAGTCTCTAGAACAGGGCAGGAAATATACGACCTAAATATGGTGAGCCTCCAGGTAGGCTGCAGTCGGATGGAAAGATGATTGCTCCCAGGTGAGCAGGCAAGAGCCGTGGATCTCTGCAGATGATGACCGAACTTCCGGAGGAGCTGCAGTCGGATGGCAGATGATCGCTCCCAGGTGACAGGCAAGAGCCGGGGATCTCCGCAGATGATGTCCGAACTTCCGGATGGAGCGCATCGGATGGCAGATATCGCTCCTAGGTGAGCAGGCAAGAGCCGGGATCTCTGCAGATGACTCCGAAACCTCTGGATGGAACTGCAGACGGATGGCAGACAGGCAAGCCGACAGGTAACAGCAGGTAACTGGAATCAGGAGCTGATGGCTGAAACAGAGTTAGACTGCACAGGAACACATTGCTCGGCACCTACATTAAGGAGGAGCCCTTAATATAGGGTGAGTCCTCCAGCATTGGCTGGAGACTGATTTGGAAAATGCCGCGGCTCCTTTAAGAGCAGGGAGGGTGCGGGCGCGCGCCCTAAGCCAGTACAGGAAGGAGCGCGGCGGACCAGCAGGGGAAGGAGGGGGCCGAGGATGCCAGAGCGCAGAGGAGGCTGGGGGCACTGAGGACGCTGAGCGCAGGTGAGAGAGCGACGTCCCTGTCTGGCAGCAGGGAGGGACGCGGCGCTACAGTACCCCCCCCTCTAGCACCCCCTTCTTTAGGCCAGAAAGAAATTTAGCTAGGATAAGAGGGGCATGGATTTTCTCCCGAGCTCCCAAGTTCTGCTCCTCAGGGCCCAAACCCCTTCCCAATCCACCAAAAAATAAGTCTTTCTTCCTACCCTTTTTTGTGGCCAGAATGTTCTTCTACTCAAATTCATCATCAGCAGACACTGGGGCAGGAGGTGAACCTGTAGACTTAAAAAAAGAGTTAAGAACCACAGGTTTTTAGGAGAGATACATGAAAAGAATTAGGAATTCTCAAATGGCCGGGAGTTTCAATTTAATAGGACACCGATTGATCTGACGATGATCTCAAAAGGACCAATGAACCGAGACCTAACTTGTAGGTCGGAATTTTGAGTCCCAACATATTTGGACAAAGCCAGACTTTGTCCCCAGGACGGGAATTGAGGAGGATCCAGACGTTTTTTGCAGCATGTCTTTTCATGCGCTCGGATGACTGAATGAGTGCGGACCGGGTACTCTCCCAGATGGAGAGAATTCTCTAACAGAGATTCCGCAGCTGGATTGTCCACAGAGATGGAAACAGGGACAGGGGTCCGAGGGTGCTGACCAAAAACTACAAAAAACGGAGACTTGGTGAAGATTCGCTCTCAATGATTATTGTAGGAGAATTCGGCCCAAGCAGGACTCCACCCAGTCCCGAATGTGGGCATTAACGAAGTGTCGAAGATAACTGGTCAAATTCTGATTTATTCGTTCAACTTTCCATTGGACTGTGGGTGGTTTAAACGGAGAAAAATCCAGGTGACGTCTAGCAACTTACAAGTGGCTCCCAGAAACGTGAGGTGAACTGAACCCCCCCGAAACCACACAATGTGACAGGCAACCATGAAGACGGAAGAGTGGCGGATAAAGTCTTTAGCCAACTCGGTGCAGACGGAAGACCTGGCAGAGGAATGAAGTGAGCCATCTTGGGAAAAGCGTCAGTGACCACCCAAATGACGTAAAACCAGCAGAGATGGGGAGATCAGTAATGAAATCCATGGCATAAGCTGCCAAGGGCAGCGGGTACAGGAAGCAAGAAGACGGCCGGTAGGCAGGTGTCTCGGAACTTTGTTGCGGGCCCAGGAAACACAGGCAAAACAAAGTCTATTACGTCCCTTTGTGCAGGGTAGGCCACCAAAAAGCCGGGTAATGAGTTGAGGGTCTTTTTTTTGACCAGCGTGGCCAGCGATTTTAGACGAGTGACCCCCAATGTAGGATTCCCCTTCCGATCGTTTCTGATACGAACGTCTTACCAGGAGGAGACGATTTAGACTCACGGAGCCACCTGCAATCACCTGGCGGGATCGATGATATGTTTAGGCTCATCTTCGAGATCCGACACCAGAAAGGGCCGAGACAAGGCATCCGCCTTGACGTTTTTGTTCAGCTGGGCGAAAATGCAAAAGAAAATCGAAGCGGGCAAAAAACAAGGACCACCGGGCTTGGCGAGGATTAAGTCTCTGTACCTGCTGGAGGTATGCCAGATTTTTTTTGGTCCGTGTAGATGATTACCGGATGAAGAGCCCCTTCGAGTAGGTAACGCCCACTCCTCCAATGCCAACTAATGGCCAATAACCTCCGATCTCCTATGGAGTAGTTGCGCTCGGAGGAGGAGAAGAGTTTTGGAAAAAACCGCAGGATACCATCCTCCCGATGGCGATTTTGGGTAAGAACCGCTCCGGCTCCAGCAGAAAAGCGTCCACCTCCAGGAAGAACTGCTTGTTGCCATCCGGGCGATGCAGCACTGGATCGAAGAGAAGGCCTGTTTAAGAGAAAGGAAGGCCTCCTCTGCTTCGGTCGTCCACTGTTTGGGGTTAGCATCCTTGCGAGTGAGCGCTGAGTTTGGGAGCAGTCCTGGAAGAGAAGTGCGGTATGAAGAGACGGTAATAGTTGCGAATCCCAGAAACCGCTGAATGGCCTTCAACCCCTCTGGTCGGGCCATTTCTCGATGGCAGACATTTCTCTGGATCCATTCGTAGGCCTGTCTGAGAAATAATGTAGCCCAAAACGGAAGCGAAGTCTGCTCAAAGAGGCACTTCTCATATTTAGCGAAGAGGTGATTCTGCCTGAGCCTGAGCAGAACCTACGAACATCCCTCCGGGGAGACTGAAGATCCGGAGAGAAAAACCAAGATGTCGTCAAGGTACACCACAACACAGGAGTAGAGAGGTCCCCGGAAATGCATTGACCAACTCTTGAAAGACCTGGAGCATTACAGAGACCAAAGGGCATCACCAAGTACCGTAGTGGCCGTCCCGGGTGTTGAATGCCGTCTTCCATTCATCTCCTCGACGGATACGAACCAGGTTGTATGCTCCACGAAGATCAGTTTGGTGAAGACTCTAGCCCCTCTAAGAACGATCAAACAGTTCTGGAATGAGCGGAAGAGGGTACTTATTCTTCACCCGGATCGAATTTAGGCCTCTGTAGTCAATACAGGGACGGAGAGATCCGTATTTCTTTTAACGAGAAGAAACCTGCTCCCGCTGGGAGGTAGATTTCCGGATGAATCCCTTGCTAAGTTCTCCTCAATATATATTCGACATCGACCTGGTCTCAGCACAGACAACGGTAAATACGCCCACGGGGAGGCGTAGTACCGGGCAACAGGTCAATCGGGCAATCATATGGTCAAAGCGGGGGAATGTCTCTGCTTCCTTTTTATTGAAGACATCACAAATGACCAATATGGAACGGGAGTCCAGTAGATTAGCAGTGTAGGAGAAGAATAGACAGGATGAACAGGCACCAGACACTTTTATGACAGTCCTGTCCCCAGCGAAGAACCTCTCCATTCTGCCAGTCGAGCACAGGTGCATGTTTTTGGGGGCCAAGGCAGACCTATAAGAAAGCATGAGAGAGTCCGGGTAAAACATGAAACGAATGCTCTCAGAATGCAACATTCCCACCTGCAGGGTTTTTGACTTCGGTGATAAGTCGGGTGGGACGAGGTAGGAGGCCCCCATCCACAGCAGCCAACAATACAGGTTCAACAAGAGGTTTTGGTGGGAAGTGATACTTCTCTACTAGAGCCTGTGACACGAGATTCCCAGCTGCTCCAGAATCCAAGTTGGGCCATTTCGAAGTGGCGGTTCTTACCGAGCAGAATTGAAACCGACGCAGCAGGGATAAAGGATTTATTTTTGTCTAATTGACCTCTCCGAGCGAACCTAACACAGGCGTTTCCCGACTTCTCCGACAGGTTTGGATCCAGTGCTCCTTACTGCCGCAGTAGAAGCAACTTTTCTCGGCACGGCGTGAGTCCTGACGGGCTTTTGACCATCTTGGTCTGGTCGACCTGCATAGGCTCACAGTGTGCACCTGAGGAGAAACGAAGAGGTTATGGATCTCTGACACAGGTGCAAGATGGGAAAAAAATTTTTTTAACGGGTGATCTCTTTGGCTCGTTCCCCGGAACCGTAAAACAATTCGATTGGCAAATTTATTAAATCATCAAGAGGTTGGAATGTCCCGACCGCAAGTTCGTCTTTAATACGGCCGACAGACCCTCCCAGAAGACCGAAATTAGAGCTTCATTGTCCCAAGCTAGTTCTAGGCTAAGGTCCGGAACCGTAAAGGCATATTGACCAAAGGTGAGACTCTCCTTACGGAGACGCAGCAGAGATGATGCAGAAGAAGTCTTCCGTCCAGGTTCGTCGAATACCTTCCGGAAGGCCGAGAGAAAAGCAGGCAGGTCAGATACCAGAGGATCCTCTCTCTCCCAGAGAGGATTAAGCCAGCCAGGGCCTCTCCGGTGAGATGGGACAGATGAAGGCAATTTTGGCCCGGTCAGAGTTAAACTGGGGTGCCAGGAGTTCAAAATGCAGGGGGCACAATTAATGAAACCCCGATAAAAGAGCAGATCGCCTCCAAACCTAGGAGGAGCTGACAGTCGGGGTCCGGGAATGGAAACCACGGAATTGGGAATCAGCGGGACTGACGGATTATGAGTCATGGCTCCAGCGATGGTTGCTGGGGATGAATTCAGAGTGTCCAGACGGGGAATTGACGTTCCGCAGGTGACCCAGGATGCCTCCTGTTGAACCTCTGGCGAGACAGCTCATGACACAGTTCCGGGATTTAAGGGGTTTGGGTGCCACCGGGTCCATGGCCCAGCAAACTGTAACGGGTCTGGTGGGTGGAACTACTGACGAGACAGGTCAGGTTGGTGGAACCCACAAAGCTTTATTTTTACAAGAGAGTCCTAAATTGTAAGAGAGCGGGTGGCACCCAGGAAAAGGGCAGGGAATCACGCAGGGGATATAGGTAGTCCCCTGGACAGGCAGGTTGTCACAGCAAGTGACCAAGGCAGTCTCTGGGACAGGCAGGTTGTCACGGCAAGTGACCAGGCAGTATCTGGACAGGCAGGTTGTCACAGCAAGTGACCAAGGCAGTCTCTGGGACAGGCAGGTTGTCACGGCAAGTGACCAGGCAGTATCTGGACAGGCAGGTTGTCACAGCAAGTGACCAAGGCAGTCTCTGGGACAGGCAGGTTGTCACGGCAAGTGACCAGGCAGTCTCTGGACAGGCAGGTTGTCATGGCAAGTGACCAGGCAGTCTCTGGACAGGCAGGTTGTCATGACAAGTGACCAGGCAGTCTCTAGACAGGCAGGTTGTCACGGCAAGTGACCAGGCAGTCTCTAGAACAGGGCAGGCATATACGACCTGATATGGTGGAGCCTCCAGGTAGGCTGCAGTCGGATGGCAGATGATCGCTCCCAGGTGAGCAGGCAAGAGCCGTGGATCTCTGCAGATGATGTCCGAACTTCCGGATGGAGCTGCAGTCGGATGGCAGATGATCGCTCCCAGGTGAGCAGGCAAGAGCCGGGGATCTCCGCAGATGATGTCCGAACTTCCGGATGGAGCTGCAGTCGAATGGCAGATGATCGCTCCTAGGTGAGCAGGCAAGAGCCGGGGATCTCTGCAGATGACGTCCGAACCTCTGGATGGAACTGCAGACGGATGGCAGACAGGCAAGCCGACAGGTAACAGGCAGGTAACTGGAATCAGGAGCTGATGGCTGAAACAGAGTTAGACTGCACAGGAACAACATTGCTCGGGCACCTACATTAAGGAGGAAGCCCTTAATATAGGGTGGAGTCCTCCAGCATTGGCTGGAGACTGATTTGGAAAATGCGCGCGGCTCCTTTAAGAGCGGGGGAGGGTGCGGGCGCGCGCCCTAAGGCCTGTAGCAGGGAAGGAGCACGCGGGACCAGCAGGGCGGAAGGAGGGCGCCGAGGATGCCAGAGGCGCAGAGGAGGCTGGGAGCACTGAGGACGCTGAGCGCAGGTGAGGAGAGCGACGTCCCTGTCTGGCAGCAGGCAGGGACGCGGGCGCTACACGACCCACCACTTTGTCTAGAGACGCAAGCCAAGGAAGAAACACAGAAAGCAGTGAAGAACCCCGTCCATAGGACAAGAGCACACCAAGTCCACAAGGAACCCCACCAGTGGGACCAATATCCTGAGAGTGGATGGCGCAGTCATATCTTTTCTTGTGGAACTCCGCAACCTCACCTACCTATCAGAATCTTCTGCTTCCTGCATGGGAATTGATGGTCAAGTCAGATATTTCCAGATTATGAAGCCCCTGAGCGTGTGGACTCAGCCAGAACACTCCATCATGTCCCAGTTTGTTGTGTAAAAAACCTGCACCCTCAACCTATTGGGAGTGGACCTACTGCAGAAGCTGAAAGCGACCAGAGTGTTCCAGGAAGATGGGACCATGACACTTTCTTCACCCCTGACCCAAGAAGAAACAGGAACCTCAAACAACCACACTGCAGACCTATCACAGGAGGTGCTGGACATAGTACCAGAAAAGCCACTCCATCACCCAGAGTCAAGATGTCTCTGACCAACTGAAGGTCTAAGTGAACTCGTCTAAGAAGACGGCCTGAGAACTTTTGACATTGGCCAGGATATTCAACTCAAGAAGGACTCTACTCGCTTCATGGAATGGCAACACCTCATCCAGCTCTAACGCCAGAGGTTCATCTTTTGCAAGCACCAGGAGGTGCCCCCTGCAATCAACCAGTTCACCCAGGCCCTAGACCGGAAAAAGACCACTCAGCTCTTCAAACTTGTGCACAAATACTGACCTGAGATCGAGCTGGAGAAAAAGAAACTACTGATGGCCCGTGCTGAGAAAAAAGCAGCCGTTCAAGGAGACGTCCCAACAAGAAGACCCCCTGTGACCAGAGAATGTGCTAACACAGTGACTGTCTTGGTGGAGAACAAGAAAGCCAGCTGGTCGTCATCTCTCATGTTGTGGATCCTAGTAGACGGCTTGTTTTCCCGCCAGCTCTGCACCAGCAGATGGGAGTCCCCTGCCGCATACTAAAGGACAAGGCCAAACTGGGCTGCCTCGCCCATCGGAATCAATCCCAGCTTTCCACAGTGAAGAAAAAGACTGTAAACCCCACTGAGTTCAGAATGGTGCAAGGCCTGGAGGCCGCGAAAGAGGCTACGGTATTTGAAACCCCAACAGTGCTGAACCATCACACTCTGCTCTCAAGAGTCCCAGTCACCGCAACGGTATTCACGGTGATCAACCTGGCCAGTACCTTCTTCAGTGTTTCCCCTCCACCTGGAGGCCTGCTTTCACGCACCAGTGCAGTGCATATGGACAATGTTGCCTCAAGGTGCTCAAAACAAGCCCTTTAAGTTTCACCAAGACAATGTCCTCCATCCTCGTCAACTGGATTGCAGAATATGCAAGAATCACTCTTCTACAACACGTGGATGACCTTCTATTTTGTGTGGTTGACATCAACACCTGCACAGTCTATTCCTTATCTCTCCTACTCTACCTGGAAGAACAGCAACGCAAGGTCTGGAAGAACAAAGTCCAGTGATGCCAGAAGCAAGTTACATCCCTGGGACACTGTATTGCCCACCAGACAAAGCACATGTCAAAAGACTGGGAGACCACTATGGAGAAGATGGCTCCCCCAACAACTCCAAGAATGCTGCAGGCTTTCCCTGGTCTAGTGTCATATTGCAGAACCTGGATCCCTGATGCCTCAGACCTAATGCAGCCTCTGTGCGCTTGCATCAACGCAACCCCGCTCCTTCTATCAGACGCAGCCTTCAACCCATTCAGGAGATTGGAAGAACTCCACAGTCTCAGCTCCAATACCAGGCCTACCTGACTATGAAAAGTCTTTCCGTCTACCTGATGGAAGAAAGAAGGTCATGCTATTGGAGTCCTGGCACGGATTCACGGGGGAAAACAGAGACTTTTAGGCTGCCTCTCAGCCCGCTTGGATCCAGTTGCAAGAAGAACACCCTCCTGCCTGATGGCAGTATCTGCAGCACACACCCTCCTGGACAAGGTTGCTGACATCACTCTTGGACAGCCACCGGAAACTCTCACTCCGCATGACATCTTGGCAATCTTCAATCAAGCTCAACCAACAGTAATCTCCCCGCCGCCAGGCATCTTTGTGGCGCCTCTATTGCCTTTGTCTCATAATGTCACCGTCTCCAGACCTACAGTCCTCAGCCCGGCCACTCTACTCCCACTCCCAAGGGGGGATACTTGGATGGCTCCAGAAGAAGTTTCAACACAGGAAGTGCAGTGACCAGCAATCAAGAAATCCTGTGGTCCAGAAGTCTGTCACCTAGCCTGTCAGCCCAGGAAGCAGAATTGATAGCGCTGACGAAGGCCTGCCAGATGGCAGAAGGCAAGACTGCAAACATCTACACGGACTACAGGTACTCGCATGGCATAGCACACGACTTTGGACCCATCTGGGCTACAAGGGACTTCATCACAGCAAACGGGACAACCGTGAAGCATTATGGAGCCTTCAGGGACCTACTGGGTATACTCCAACTTCCAAAATGGTGGCAATTTGAAAAATAAAAGTGCATGGAAAACTGAGAACAGAAGAGGCGTGAGGCAATAACATGGCGGACATGGCAGCCAAAGAAGCAGCCAAAGGAAGACAACATGGAGAAGTGGGAGAGGTCGTAGAGCCGGACGGCTACTACATGACGACTGAAGACAAGAAACCTGACAAAGAGACGTCCTGGAATCTGCTCAAGAAGTTACAAGACCAAGCTCCAAAAGGAGAAGAAGAGCTGAATGGGAAAAAAAAAAAAAAAAAGCAACACGTGAAGAAAGAAGGCTATCAATAATAGACTTCAAACTCTGCCTACCACAAAGTATGCACCCTATGGTGGTCCAATGGGTACATGGACCCACATCAACATATCAAAGACACAAATGAATGATCTGATTGGTGCTTACTGGTTCGCTTCAGGGATCTCCACCCTAACAGCCAAATTCACCAGCAGCTGTCTGACCTGCGGCAAATGCAAGCCTGGACGTATGGAAGAAAGACCCCCTCACCTCATCTGGAAAGACCACTTTACCAGCTTCAAAGGATCCAGATAGACCACATCCAGATATCGCCAAGTGAAGGATTCAAATACGCCATTGTGGTCAAAAGAAGTATTTTCAAGATGAACAGAAGCCTTCCAAGTCGGCAAAGACTACTACAACGAAGCTACTTTCAGAAAATAGTGTACAGATACGGGGTTCCAGAAATGATAGAAAGTAATCAGGGACCCGCATTCACAGCAAATCTGACACACAAGACCCGATTAGCAGTAGGGTCAGATTTAGGCCTACACACTCCTTACCACCCCCAGAGCAGCAGGAAGGTAGAAAAAACTGAACGAAACACTTAAGAATAGAATGCTGAAAAATTGCCCAAGAGACACGCAAACCATGGCATGACACACTCCTAATTGCACTGTTTAGCGAAAGGCACACTCCCCGAGACCCAGAAAAGCTGTTTCGTGCCTGCATCTTCTGCTAACAGATAAGACATTTTCTTCTTTTAGTTTTTTGGTGCCTGCATTTTGTCCTGCACTTCTGTGGGGGTCTGCCGGGTCCCTTCGGGGGGCTTATGCTCCTCTCAGTTTAGTTCAGCCACTGTTTGTTCATTTGCCTTTTCCAGTTTTTTTTCAGTGGTTGCTGTTTAGTTTTTGTTACACCAGAGAACTAATTTAGGTGGTAGAGGTCGTGTGATCTCAGGTGTTTTTGTAATTAGTAGAGTTGGTATTTTTCAGGTTTTTTTTTTTTTTTTGGGGGTTGCAGTAAGTGCCTTTCCTATCCTTTTCTATTTAGGAAGTTTGGGCCCCAACGTTTGCTCATACTATTTTCTGTCTGTGTCTGTATTTCCTCTTGTCTAACCGCCATTACATGTTTGGGGGCTTCCTATGTTCTTTGGGGATCTGCTCCGGGGCAGATAGCTTTCCTTTTTCTATCTTTAGGTGTAGTTAGCTTCTCAGGCTGTGACGAGGCGTCTAGGACCAACGTAGGAACGCTCCACGGCTGCCTTTAGTTGTGGTGGTTAGTCAGGGTACTGCAATCCCATAGATTCCAACCTCTCTGGTGTATTGCTTTTTTTGCCTGCTCTCCTCAGCTACCAAATCATAACACTTATGTAATTGAATTGGTCAAAAACTAATGTCCATTCTCGAGTTTTTCTCCTCACTGCCAGATTTGATGATCCTGTCCAAGAGCCCCAGATGACATCAACCTCTGTGTAACTAGAGGGAAAGCCTGTTTGAATCCACGTATCGCATTGCAAGGAAGCTCCCGTACCAGGAGAGACACCTAAGCCATGAAGGATGTCGTGGATGCTCTGACTGACCAGACAGATGACCAGATGACCTACCTGATGAGTTCAAGGCCAGAGACCAAGTTAAAGCAGGATTTGAGTCACTATAAACAAAAATGTTGATTGGATAAATTACATCTATTATAACCAGCAGAGATTTGTTAACTTCACCATAGATGCTGTAAAAGATTTGGCAGCACAGTTAGGCCCCACTTCCATTATGGCATTCCAGAATAGAATGGCTTTGGATATGATTCTAGCTGAGAAAGGAGGTGTTTACAAAATGATCAAAGACACCTGTTGCACCTACATCCCAGACAACACTGGCCCAAATGGTAAAGTCACAATGGCAATACAGAAACTTAATGAGTTATCAGAGGAACTGAAACAGAACTCAGGTGTCACTGACCCATGGGATCGATACTTTGGGTGGATGAGTGGGTGGCAGAAAATGTTGGCACAGGTTGGGACAGCCATTATGGGGGTTCTCATTTTTGCATTAATTACTGGTTGCTGTGTTATTCCTTGTATCCGCAGGATAATGGAAAAAACTGTTCAGGAGACAACCAATTTGATGCCACTCACCATCTTGGACCTCGCACCAGTCCGGATGGAACTGCCTGGCTTGACCAGATCTCCGAACTACCTGCAGACTGAGAATACACATCCTTGATGAAACATCATATCAACTATGAGATTATGATTGCAAACACATAAACCCCCGACAGGGACAGTCCTCCTGACCGCCCATTTGCGAAAAGTCTGTATTCAGTGGGGGAGGCATGTACTAGGGGTGTCTCAACTCACCGGCAGCATAAAGAGTTGCAGCGCTTTGGGCCAGGAGCAGGTTTTTAGGGCAAGTGGTATCTAAGGGGGGACTGTCATGGAAATATATATGTATTCCATATATTCAAAGTATATTCACATATATGTATTCACAGTTCACAGTTAGATAGATTTCACTTGCTAAAAAACCTTGTGCTCACATATTTCTAGGCCAGATATAATCAGTCGTTTTAAAGAAATCTGGCCTCCATAAGACCTTCGTAAAGGAACAAATGCATGAAGTACAAAATGTCCTATTAGATATCTGTTGTTTACATTATAGTTATGCAAGGCAACTAGGTCACAAGAATATAAACAATAATTCTGCAACTTCAGCTCTTTTAATCATAATTATCATATTTACACTAGAACAGCCAATAATCTAGCAGCTTTTAATTGTATGTTAATTGACTAACCAGCCCCTTTTTGTAAACGTATAAAACCTTGAAACAATAATAAATGTATGTCTTTGACAAACTGTTATACTGACACTTGCGTGTGGACAGTCCTCATTTCGTTCTGAGCGCTCAAAAAGACATTATATAGAGATTTGGACATGGCAAGCAGCAAACACAGGATATTTTTATCCTAATTAAATTTCCATATCAGCGGGGACCGACGGCAAAGGTCCCCGCACCGCTTGCCGTACCTGTCAGCTGTCTGTGACAGCTGTCGGCACTGATCTACCACTGCGTGTTTACACGCAGTGGTAGATCAAAGGCATGACGTGCACAGTCCGTCCTGGTGCCGGAACTGACACCCGGCCATGACGGACTGTGCACGTCATTGGACATTAAGGGGTTAATATTTTGTTGCACAACCTTTTGAGGCAATCACTGCAATCAAACGATTCCTGTAACTTTCAATGAGACTTCTGCACTTCTTGACAGGTATTTTGGCTCACTCCTCAAGAGCAAACTGCTCGAGTTGTCTCGAGTTTGAAGGTTGCTTTATCCAGACGGCATGTTTCAGCTCTTTCAAAAGATGCTCAATGGGATTTAGGTCAAGGCTCATAGAAGGCCACTTCAGAATAGTTCAATGTTTTCCTCTTAGCTATTTTTGGGTGTTTTTAGCTGTGTGTTTTGGGTCATTATCCTGTTGCAAGACCCATGACCTGCGACTGAGACCAAGCTTTCTGACACTGGGCAGCACATTTCTCTCTAGAATCCCTTGATAGTCTTGAGATTTCACTGTACCCTCTACAGATTCTAGACACCCTGTGCCAGATGCAGCAAAGCAGCCCAAGAATACGAGAGCCTCCTCCATGTTTCACAGTAGGGACAGTGTTCTTTTCTTGATATGCTTCATTTTTCTGTCTGTGAACATACAGGTGATATGCCTTCCTAAAAAGTTCAATTTTTGTCTCATCTGTCCATATGACATTCTCCCAGAAGCTTTGTGGCTTGTCAACATGTAGTTTGGCAAATTCCAGTCTGGCTTTTTTATGATTTTTTTCAACAATGGTGTCCTCCTTGGTCGTCTCCAATGAAGTCCACTTTGTCTCATATAACGACGAATGGTGCAATCTCACACTGATGTTCCTTGAGCTTGAAGTTCACCTTTAATCTGTTTAGAAATTTTTCTGGGCTCTTTTGTTACCATTCGTATTATCTGTCTCTTTGATTTGTCATCAATTTTCCTCCTTCGTCCACATCCAGGGAGGTTGGCTACAGTCCCATGGAGATTATATTTCTGAATAATATGTGCAACTGTAGTCACAGGATCATCAAGCTGCTTGGAGATGGTCTTATAACTTTTACCTTTAACATGTTTGTCTATAATTTTCTTTCTAATCTCCTCAGACAACTCTTTCCTTTGTTTCCTCTGGTCCATGTTGCGTGTGATACACACCATGTCACTAAACAGCACAGTGAGTATCTGTAGCCCTCTATAAGGGCCCACTCACTGATTCCAAGATTGTAGACACCTGTGATGCTAATTAGTGGACACACCTTGTTTTAACATGTCCCTTTTGTCACATTATTTTCTGGGATACCATCATTTCTGTCCAGGCCTATTTCACAAGTTTTATTTTTTTTTAAATTCTGTGGAAGCATGGTTGAAAAACCATGTCTGATTTTCATTTGTTCATTTTCATAGATTTTTGATTTATTATTACTTTTGTCAGATTCAAGTTTTTTTTGTCACCATTGTGGGTATTTCTGTCATTAAATAAGGGGTACCAACAATTTTGACCACATGTGTAGATATAGAAGATGTAAAGTCACATTTGTAGTTCATGCACACAGCAAAGCTGTCAGCACAAACTCTGTAGAGCATTACAGAGAATTCCCTTAAAGCCATATAAAAGACCCTTAGGCATTTTATGTGCTGACATATGTTGCATCTGGATGGTACTATATTCCCCATGGGAACAATGCTAAGAGAGTGAAGGGAAATTCAATAAATCTAAACCTGTCATACATACCACTATATATGTTAGCCCATAACAGCCATAGTCAACAGCCCATCTACAGTACATTTGGTAATCCACCGAGTGAAATTATATCTGATCATGACTATGTGGTGGTACTGGCAGAGGAGAATGATCTCTAATGCACCATGGCTTTGGCCTTGCTTGCAACTCATATTAAAATTAATTCTGCATATTCCTCTTTACAAATTTTACTGCCATCTTTCCAATTTTTTCTGTTGAGGTAGATAAACCTAGCTATGAAAATGAAAAAAAGCTAAACTTAAAATGTGAAAATACAAAGATACATCCATATTTATGGAACATGCTCTACTCATTGCTTCGAAAATCTACTGACTTTAAGTAGTGAATTATGTGAAGATATTGCTCTGTTCATGTTTATGATATCATAAATATTACCTTAAAGCCATATCATTATTTTGGGTGTTGAGAAAGATGGTTCTCAGCATCAAAGCGTAACTGTGAGCTGGAAACTCGTCAGACGCCTACATGGTTCATTTCCTTCTTTTCTTTAAAAATATGTTTTCTCTTTTCTTGAAGGCATGTTTTCTCTAAAACACTGCCACAATCAGCAGAAGAACATCTGCGTGCATTTCAGATGTACAACTGAAGACAAAACTAGATTTACTAATTTATGGGAAAAATTAAAGCTAAACCAGGTGATGATTTTCAAGAGTGCATCATATTGATTTTTATTACTAACTACATTACTTGTATTTGCTTTGTATTAGTGTACAATTTACTGGCTCTCAAACATTCCTGTAAAATCTGAATAAATTCAGTTTACTGCTGAGAAAGCAAATGAATGTGACTTCCCCCTCCTCTAAACTGTGCAGAGATGTCATTTGCATATATAAATACATTTATTCCTTTTGCAGATCAAGCTTCTGCATTAAAAGTCAAAGGCAAACATCAGAAGACTCAGAACAGATCTCTATTCTATCTCTGGAGTTGTAGGAAAAGCATGTGACCTTAACCCAATTTTTCGAACCCACCACCAGTCTTATTAAACAGAACACAATATTTCCTATCTAAGAGCACCTCATCATTTTCAGTGTCAGATGCTTTAGCTAGATGTGAAAACACTGCACCAGCTGTAAATCCTCTGTCTTTCGCAATGGCTATGTCTTGTACCAGTTTTATTAGAGCTATTTCAGTGGAATGAGCTTTTCTAATGCCAAATTGGAAGAGTGTCGTGCTCCATAAACTTAGTCGTTGTTCATGCACATTTTTTTTTACCAGTTCAGCTATTACTGTTCGATCAGAAATTACTTTAGTCAAATGTTTTAACTTCCTTTATAACCTTTATTCAAAATACCACTGTAGTATTTCTGGTATGTAAATAATATTATTGACCAAATATTTCATTATGCCATGCAATATAAATTTTTACATATCATTATTAAAATGTAGATGTAGTATTGAAATTTACAATGTACACTGAATGCAGATGAGAGAATCTTTTGAAATTAAAACTTGCCAGCTTTAATTAATATTTCCCAAAAATTCAATTTACAGAGAATAAATTTGCCACTAATCTGATATTGCATAACCTTTAAATGGTCCGAAAAGACATGTATGACACTCTGAGGTCTCCTAGGACTTTATTAACCGATTATGAACACCCGCTATACATGTACAGCTCAAGTCAGTAGCGGATAAATGTAGGAGGCTCACAGGCTGGGCCTATTCTACATCCGGCAGATATGGCTGTGCATCAACATTAACATTGGCATTAACCCCTTTCCAATATTGGAAATAATAATACGTTAACACGCCCTGGGCCTTATTGACGCAAGACAGATTATTTCATCCATGCGATTCTGCGCACGTGATCGCCGCCGAGTGTCAGCTGATTCTGACAGCTGACACCCAGCACTAAGTGCCAGAAGCAGTCCCACACCACTCCCAGCACTTTAACCCCTTAGATGCCTGTATTCCGGGATAATAGCCCCTCTGCCCTTGGATCGGAGACCCCGCGGCATCACGCGGGGTCGCGATCGTTGCCATGGTGACCTGATGTCGTCATGACGACATTCGGATCATCAGAGCTAGTAGAGTTGCTAGATCGTGCACAATGCATGATGAGCAACTTTCTCTGTCAGTGCAGAGCTGACAGTTTGCATAGCATGGGGATGTTTCAGCATTCCCATGCTATACACATGATTGGCCTGCAAAAAATGATAACCCATAGTGGGACAAAGTAAAAAAAGTTGAAAAAATTAATAATTGTAAAAATATTTTTAAAAAATAATAATAAAATCAAAAGATATTGTACCCATAAATAAATATTTGTATGAAAAATAAAATATATAAACAATAAAAGTACACATATTTGGTATTGCCGTGACCTATAAAACTGTCCCACTAACTCCTTTAGTGAAAAACACAAAAAAATAAAAAATAATGCAAAAAACAATGCTTTATCATCATACGCTGAACGAAAGTATGAATTAGTCCTAACGGTAATGTTGTTTCCAGGATTCCATCATGACAGCACCACCAGGAGGTTGTCCTTCTTATCCTTGATAGGGGCAGGAACACAGAAGAGGTTAAAAAGCCCCTCCCACCACTACCCTTCAGTGATTTTCCATGTACCACACCAGGATGGATGCAACACTATTTTATTGAACTTTATTGAACTTCCTGTCTACACATGTTTATATCATATATCAGACAGGAAATCCAAGGGTGATGTCATGATGTCATGATGGACTCCTGGAAATAACATTACCAGTAGGTAATTCCTACTTTCCAGGACGTCCCTCCTGACAGCACCACCAGGAGAAATACCAAATAACTCCTACAAGGGCGGGATTACTGCTTGGAGGACTTTCCTCCCAAAGGCCATCTGCTGATTTGACAGAACATCCAATTTGTAAAAGTTTACAAAAGGTATTTAATTTAGACCAAGTTGAGACCCTACAGAGTTGTCCATTGAGGCCCCAGTGCTTTCTGCCCACAAAGCTGAGATTGCTCTCAGCAAGAGAGCCATGAGGTTTTATGGTGGAGTTTTTCCTGCCGAAACATGCTGCACTGATGATTGACTTTATCCATCTGGCTTTGTTCTTTCCGACCATCTCGATGAAGATGTTAGAGTCCACTCTCAAGCTCTCTGTTAGTATTGAAGAACTGTCCTTTTCATGTCCAAAGAGTGAAGAGAGAGTTCCTTCTCGTTGCTGTAGTTTTGGCAGAAAGTGGGTAATACTATTTCTTGATTCCTGTGGATGTCAAAAACTACTTTGGGAAGAAAGGTAGGATCCAACTTTAAGAAAATGCAGTCCTCCTGAATTTTTAAATATGGGTGTCTTATGGACAGGGCCTAAATCTCACCTATGTGTTTCGCTGAAGTTATTGCTACTAAGAAGACTGCTTTGAACGTTACTGACCTTAAGTGTGCCTGGTCTAGTGGCTCGTATGGATCTTTGCTTAATTCGTTCAGAACCAAGTTGAGATCCCAGGGGGGCACTGAGCTACGAATTGTGGGCCTAATACACTGAGTAGCTTTAATGAATCTCACCCCCCAGGGATGATTGGCTAGTGGAAACCTAAAAAAGGAACTTAGGGCTGAAATCTGTACTTTTAACGTACTAGGCCTCAGCCCTTTATCAAAGCCAGCCCTAACGAAGTCTAGAACCTGAGGGATATCTGGACTCTGAGTGATGGATACTGGTACTGTACTCTGTGAACAGAACTTCTTCCAGACCTCCCGATATATTGCTGAGGTTACTGACTTCCTGCTCTTCTGTGTGGAAGAGATGACTGGTTCTGACAAAGCCTTTGACCTCAGGATCTCCGTCTCAGGATCCAAGCTGGCAATTGCAACATCTCTGGGTTTTGATGAACTAGAGAACCCTGGATTAGAAGATCCGGTTTTGTTGGTAGGAGAATTGGGTCTTCAAATGCCATCCACTTTAGTAGGGAGAACCAGCTCCTCTTGGGACAGTAAGGAACTATCAGGATTAGAGATGCCTGATTCTCCTGGATCTTCCTCAGGACTCTCAGTATTAAGGCGAGTAGTGGGAAGGCGTAAGCGAGCCTCATGTCCCAGCTCTGTTGGGTTGTCTCACGGATTTAAAGAAAAAAATTCTTCTGTTTTTGTATTTTTCCTTGAGGCAAATAAGTCGATTTCTGGTGTCCCCCAGTGCTGAGTAAGCTGGACATAGACCTGTTTAGCGACCATTCTGAAGGTTGAACCATCTCCCTGCTTAGGAAGTCTGCCACCTGTTTTTTTGAGCCTTTTAGGTGTACTGCCGTAATTGATTTTACCATGAGTTCTGCCCAAGAAAATATTGTGCCTGACAAGCCCTGTAAGAGACGGTGCCTCAGATTTGCCTGATGTTGAAGGAAGGCTACTGTGGTTGAGTTGTCCCAGAGGATTCAGACGTGTCTCCTCAGTGCTTCCCAGACTGCTCTCAGTTCTCTGTGGTTTGAGGACCTGTTGCGTACTGATGTGGGCCATATTCCTTGGAGGTAATTTCCCTCCATGTGAGCCCTCCAACCTTTGAGGCTTGCATCTGTAGTGATGTTTACACATGGAACTGCTCTCCAAGGTCTTCCTCTCTCGAGGTTTGAGTTAGTGGTCCATCATGACAGAGACCACTTTACCACTCTGGATAGACATATCTTGTTGTCCAACGATGCCTTCTTGCCATCCCATGCGGCCAGGACCTCCTGCTGTAAGCTCCTTGAATGGAACTGACTCCACTGGACACTAGGAATACATGAAGTCATCACACCCAGGACTCTCATGACTTTCCTTATGGAGATGCATTTTCATTTCTGTACCGTCCGAATTTCTTGATTGCTTGTTGTTTGTGCAGGGAAAGGAATGAGTAGTCCTGTTCTGAATCCAGGAGTACCTCCAGAAACACTTTCTTCCTTTCTGGTCTGAAACTTGATATCTTCATGTTTACTAACCACCATAGCATCTCCAGGAGTGACACAGTTGTTGTCAAGCATTCCTTCATTTGTTGTGGAGAGTCTGCCACTAACAGTAACTCGTCCAAGAATGGGACGATAAGTATGTTCCTTTCTCTTAGGAAGGCCATCACTTACGCCATGAGCTTTGTGAAGATTTGGGGGCAGAAAGAGACCGATAGGCAAGCCCTGGAATTGGAAGTGCTTTATCCTCCCCTGGATCTTTATTGCGAACCTGAGGTACTTCTAATGTGAGATAAGGATAGGTACATGGTAATAGGCACTTTTTAGATCCAGTGTGCTCATTACCAAGACCTTCCTTATCAACAGTATGACTGATTTGAGAGACTCCATCTTGAATTGCTTGTAGGCCACCCACCGGTTTAGTGGTTTCAGATTTATTATTCTCCGATATTCTCCTCCTGGTTTCCTTATGGGAAGCTGACTCGAATAATGTCCCTGGAACCTTTGGGAATGAGGTACCTGGGTTATGGCCAGCAACTCCATAAGTTCCTGTATATCCCTTAGAAGTCTTTGATGAACTGCTGGAGACTGGGTCTGGGTTAGGCAGTATCTATTGGGAGGTAACTAGGTGAGTTCTTTCCTGTACATCTGCGTGACTGTTTTCAGAATCCACTGATTTTGGGTAATCTCCCACCAACCTTCCAGGAAGGACTGGGGTCTCCCCCAATGCTTCTGGCATTATTGCCTGCAGGGTCTTGTCCTTTGATCCTGAAAGGAACTTTTACCTTTCCCACCTTTGGGGTAGCTTCACCTGCCGGACTTCCCTTTTCCTATATAGTCCTGCCTGAGGTGGGAGCGAGTCCTCCGAAAGGACTGCGTTCTCTTTGACTTTTCTTCGGGAAAGCCCTTTTTGTCTGATGCTTATTCAAGCAGTTCGTCCAGTACCGGTCCAAATACATGAATTCCCAAAAAGGGTATGGAACAAAGTTTGTTCTTTGACTGGGTATCCCCTGTCCAAGATCTCAGCCACAGAGTCCGCCTCACTGCATTAGACAGCACATTATTTCTTGCGGCAAAGCGGACTGATTCAGCTGAGGTGTCTGCCATAAAATCGGTTGCCATTTTCAACAATGGTAGAGACTTTAGAATTTCCTCTCTGCGAATCTTGTTCTTAATGTGATTCTCTAGCTCGTTGAACCATAGACTTATTGACCTGGCTACCAAAGTGGCTGCTATATTCGCTTTCATAATGGCTGCCGATGACTCACAGGCTTTCTTGAGGAGGTCTTCTGATCTCTTGTGCATTGGATCTTTAAGGCCAGATGAGTCTTCAAAGGGGATAGCTGTTTTCTTTGATACTCTATCAACAGGTATGTTGATCTTTGGAACAGTTTCCCATACCTTGGTCTCCTCCAGATTGAAGGGGAGGCGGTATTTAAAGTCCCTTGGAACCATGAGTGTTGTGAATGTGCTAGAGATGGTTTCTGAGCAGAGGCTCCCTCTGGTGGTTACAGACAGTACTGAACCTTTCAGCGAGGAATGGCAATCTGGGATCACTGACTGGTCTGATATAAGGGAGGTTCCCTCCCATGATGGTCGCCGGTGATCAACTGTTCTTGTCTCAATTGCGGTTCCTGGTTCATTTGGAAGTTGCTGGAGTCTTGCCTGCACCTGCTGCTTTCAGATAAGATATTTTCTGCTTTTCTTTTTGTGCTTGGTTTTTTCATAGTTTTCTGCACTTTTGTGGAGGTCAGCCGGGTCCCCTCCTGGGGCCTGTGCTCCTCTCAATTTATCTGTAGCCACTGTTATTTGTTCATTTGCTTTTTCCTGTTTTTTCAGTGGCTGCGGCTTTGTTTTGTTACACCAGAGATCTGATTTAGGTTGTAGAGATCATGTGATCTCAGGTTTTTTGGCAATCAGAAGTGCTGGTATTTTTTAGGGTTTTTGTTGGATTGCAGTCAGAATTCTTTCCTATACTTTTCGGTCTAGACAGATTGGGCCCCAACGTTTGCTCATTCTATTTTCTGTCTGTGTCCATGCTATCTCTTGTCTAACCGCCATTATATGTTTGGGGACTTCCTATTTTCTTTGGGGATCTGCTCCGGGGCAGATAGCTTTCATCTTTCTGCCTTTAGGTGTAGTTATCTCTCAGGCTGTGACGAGGCGTCTAGGATCAATGTAGGAATGCTCCACGGCTACCTCTAGTTGTGTGGTTAGTTCAGGTTACTGCAATCCAATAGGTTCCAGCCTCTCTGGTGTATTGCAGTTTTTGCTTACTCTCCTCAGCTACCTAAACATAACAGTATCACCGGCCCAAAGCTAAAATCATATGGTACTCACAGAAGGGAAAAATAGTGTGGAAAGAAAAAAGTTGTCAGAGTTGTCAGAGATTTTTTTTTTATTTTTTATTTTTTTTCTGTTTGTTGCATTTTTTCCCTCTTTCTCTCTGGGTGCTGAAGAGGATTTTTTTTTTCTCTCAATGGAGTTTGCACAGTTGTCTGGCCGTGCGGATCAGCTTGCCACTGAGGTTCGTAGTATTGCTTCCTATCTTGCTGGGTTGCTGGTTGTGGAACCTAGGATCCCCATGCCAGATTTGTTTTTGGGGGATCGGGCTAAATTTCTGAATTTCAAAAATAACTGTAAGTTGTTTTTTGCCTTGAAGCCTAAGTCCTCAGGGAACGCAGCACAGCAGGTTCAAATTGTCATCTCTCTCCTGCGCGGCGACCCTCAGGATTGGGCTTTTTCCCTGACACCTGGGGATCCTGTTTTCAATGATGTTGATGTATTTTTTCAGGCTCTGGGGTTGTTGTACGATGAACCTAATGTCACTGATCAGGCTGAGAAGACCTTGTTGGCCTTAAGTCAGGGCTGTGAAGCCGCTGAACTGTACTGTCAGAAATTTCGAAAGTGGGCAGTCCTGACCAAATGGAATGATGATGCTTTGGCAGCCCATTTTCAGAAGGGTCTGTCAGAGAATGTAAAGGACGTTATGGTGGGATTTCCTGTACCCTCTGGTCTCAATGATTCTATGTCTTTGGCTATTCAAATTGACAGACGTTTGCGTGAGCGCAGAGGTATGCGTGAGATGGTGTTGCCTTGTGGGCCAGCTCCTGAGCCCATGCAGTGTGATGGAGTGACTTCTGGGGCACAACGTCATGAATTTCGAAAGTGTAATGGGTTATGTTTCTACTGTGGTGACGCCTCTCATGCTATTTCCATCTGCCCTAAGCGGGGAAGACGTTTTGCGCGCTCAGTTGTCTTGGGTAGTGTTCAGACTAAATTTCTATTGACTGTTACCCTGATTTGCTCCATGTCCACATTTTCTGCTCAGGCTTTTGTTGATTCAGCAGCAGCTATTAACCTGATGGATTTCGACTTTGCCAAACACTGTGGCTTTCCCATGATACCCCTGCGGAAGTCTATTCCCCTATTGGGCATTGATTCTACCCCTTTGGCAGAGAATAAACCCCAGTTTTCTACTCAGGAGATAATGAGGGTTGAACCAGATCATCAAGAGAGTTGCAAATTTCTGGTGTTGCATAATCTGCATGACATTATTGTACTAGGTTTCCCTTGGTTACAGACTCATAATCCTGTTTTGGATTGGAAATCTGTGTCTGTGACCAGTTGGGGCTGCCAATGTGTTAATGCTGGCACTCCTGTTTTTTCTGCCTCTACCTAGTCTCAGGATGTTAATGACTTTTTGACTGATTTTTCTGATGTGTTTAGTGAAAGTAAATCTCTATCCTTTCCCCTCACAGGAGCTACGATCGCGCTATTGAATTAGTGCCTGGTGGTAAATTTCCTAAAAGTCGCCTTTTTAATTTATCTGTACCTGAACACGATGCTATGCGATCTTATATCAAGGAGTCATTGGAGAAGGGTCATATCAGACCATCCTCTTTACCCTTGGGCGCCGGTTTTTTCTTTGTGGCCAAATAGGATGGTTCATTGAAGCCGTGTATTGATTATCGCCTCCTGAATAAGATCACTGTGAAATATCAATATCCGTTACCCTTGATTTCTGACCTGTTTTCCAGGGTGAAAAGTGCTAGTTGGTTTACCAAGTTTGACCTCAGGGGGCGTATAACCTTATTCGTATTAAGCACGGGGATGAATGGAAGACGGCGTTTAATACCCCAGAGGGCATTTTGAGTGCCTAGTGATGCCCTTTGGGCTCACTAATGCTCCTTCCGTCTTCCAATCCTTCGTGAATGATATTTTCAGGGATTTTGTGGATAAATTTCTGATTGTTTATTTGGATGATATCTTGATTTTTTCCAATGACTGGGACTCTCATGTAAAACATGTTCGGACTGTGTTCCAGATTTTGAGAGAGAATGCACTGTATGTGAAGGGATCAAAGTGTCTTTTTGGCGTACAGAAGGTCTCATTTCTGGGATTCATTTTGTCTCCGTCTGTTATTGAAATGGACCCGGGCAAGGTTCAGGCCATCTGTGATTGGGTTCAACCTACTTCATTGAAGGCTCTTCAGAGATTTTTGGGTTTTGCCAATTTTTATCGTAAATTTATTGGTAATTTCTCTGGTATTGTTAAACCATTGACTGATCTGACCAAAAAGGGTTCCGATGTGGTGAATTCGCCTCCTGAGGCAGTTTCTGCATTTCAGAAGCTAAAGCAGAGATTTATTTCTGCTCCTGTTCTACGGCAGCCTGATGTTTCTCTGCCATTTCAGGTGGAGGTTGATGCCTCTGAAATTGGGGCAGGTGCCGTTTTGTCCCAAAGGGATCCAGAGACCTCTAAGAGTAACCCTCGTGCCTTTTTCTCTCGAAAGTTTTCTCCAACTGAACGTAATTATGACGTGGGTAATTGGGAGTTATTGGCCATGAAGTGGGCCTTTAAAGAGTGGAGACATTGGCTGGAAGGAGCCAAGCATCAGGTGGTGGTCCTCACGGACCATAAGAACCTGGTTTATCTCGAATCAGCCAAGCGACTTAATCCTAGACAGGCCAGGTGGGCCTTGTTTTTCACATGTTTTAATTTTGTTGTTTCTTTTCTTCCTGGCACTAAGAATGTTAAGGCGGATGCCCTCTCAAGGAGTTTCTTTGCGGATTCTCCTGAGTTATCTGATCCTGCTGTTATTTTGAAAGAGGGTCTAGTACTTTCCACCATCTCGCCCAATTTGAGACTGGCTCTGGAGGGGTGTCAGGAGGATAAACCTGAGCGCTGCCCTGTTCGGAAATTGTTTCTCCCAGACCAGTGAAAGTAGAGTCTGAAGTCTGAGATTCATTGTTCCGCGTTTGCTGGTCATCCCGGGATTTTTGGTACCAGAGACTTGGTGAGTCGGTCCTTTTGGAGGCCTACTTTGTCTCGTGACATCAGGGACTTTGTGCAGTCCTGTGGAACTTGCTCTCGTTCCAAGCCTTGCTCTCGCTCTAGTGGTTTGTTGATGCCATTACCTGTGCCCAAGAGGCCATGGATTCATATCTCTATGGATTTTATTTCCGACCTCCCTGTCTCTCAGAGAATGACCGTTATCTGGGTAATCTGTGATAGGTTTTCCAAGATGATACATCTTGTTGCCATTACCTAAGTTGCCTTCCTCCTCCGAGTTGGTGCCTTTGTTCTTTCAGCACGTGGTTCGGTTGCACGGCATTCCGGAGAACATTGTGTCTGACAGAGGAGTCCAGTTTGTTTCCAGATTTTGGAGGACATTTTGTTCTAAACTTGGTGTTCAATTATCTTTCTCCTCTGCATTTGATCCTCAGACCAAAGGACAAACCGAGAGAACAAACCAGACCTTGGAGACTTATTTGAGATGTTTTGTGTCTGCTGATCAAGATGACTGGGTCTCTTTTTTGCCTTTGGCTGAGTTTGCTCTTAATAATAGGGTTAGCTCTGCCACCTTGATGTCTCCATTTTTCTGCAATTCTGGGTTTCACCCTCGATTTTCTTCGGGACAGGCGGAGGCTTCTGTCTGTCTGGGTGTTGACTCTGTTG
This sequence comes from Oophaga sylvatica, assembly GCA_033576555.1. Lineage (NCBI taxonomy): Eukaryota > Metazoa > Chordata > Amphibia > Anura > Dendrobatidae > Oophaga > Oophaga sylvatica. The sequence continues at coordinate 291,130,045 of JARQOD010000005.1, read as the reverse complement.
TGGAGCGTATGCAGCAGATTTGGGACCAAGTAGTGGAGAGGTTGTCTCTCTCTCAAGAGAAGGCCCAGCGGTTTGCCAACCGGCATAGGATTGATGGTCCTCGGTTTAAAGTGGGGGACTTGGTTTGGTTGTCATCAAGAAATATCTCTATGAGGGTTGCATATCCAAAGTTAAAGCCTAGGTTCATTGGACCTTATAAGATCATGGAGATTCTTAATCCAGTTTCCTTCCGTTTGCTTCTTCCAGGGACATTTAAGATCTATAACGTGTTCCACAAGTCCTTATTGAAGAGGTTTGTCGAGCCAGTGGTTCCTATGGCTGCGCCTCCTGACCCTGTTTTGGTTGAGGGCAATCTGGAGTATGTGGTCGAGAAAATATTGGATTCTCGTTTTTCTAGACGGAAACTCCAGTATTTGGTTAAGTGGAGAGGTTATCGTCAGGAGGACAATTCTTGGGTGTTTGCTTCGGACATCCATGCTAGGAGATTGATCCGTGCCTATCACCGAGCTCATCCTGATCGGCCTGGTTGCACAAGTGAGGGTTCGGTGACCCCTCCTCAAGGGGGGGTACTGTTGTGAATGTGCTAGAGATGGTTTCTGAGCAGAGGCTCCCTCTGGTGGTTACAGACAGTACTGAACCTTTCAGCGAGGAATGGCAATCTGGGATCACTGACTGGTCTGACATAAGAGAGGTTCCCTCCCATGATGGTCGCTGGTGATCAATTGTTCTTGTCTCAATTGCGGTTCCTGGTTCATTTGGAAGTTGCTGGAGTCTTGCCTTCACCTGCTGCTTTCAGATAAGATATTTTCTGCTTTTCTTTTTGTGCTTGGTTTTTTCATAGTTTTCTGCACTTTTGTGGAGGTCAGCCGGGTCCCCTCCTGGGGCCTGTGCTCCTCTCAATTTATCTGTAGTCACTGTTATTTGTTCATTTGCTTTTTCCTGTTTTTTCAGTGGCTGCGGCTTTGTTTTGTTACACCAGAGATCTGATTTAGGTTGTAGAGATCGTGTGATCTCAGGTTTTTTGGCAATCAGAAGTGCTGGTATTTTTTAGGGTTTTTTTGTTGGATTGCAGTCAGAATTCTTTCCTATACTTTTCTGTCTAGACAGATTGGGCCCCAACGTTTGTTCATTCTATTTTCTGTCTGTGTCCGTGCTTTCTTCTTGTCTAACCGCCATTGCATGTTTGGGGCTTCATATTTTCTTTGGGGATCTGCTCCGGGGCAGATAGCTTTCATCTTTCTGCCTGTAGGTGTAGTTATCTCTCAGGCTGTGACGAGGCATCTAGGATCAAAGTAGGAACGCTCCACGGCTACCTCTAGTTGTGTGGTTAGTTCAGGGTACTGCAATCCAATAGGTTCCAGCCTCTCTGGTGTATTACCGCTTTTGCTATTTTTTGCTATTTCTCCTCAGTTACCGAAACATAACAGTTTAACCGGCCCTAAAAAAAAACAGCAAACACTTATCTGAAGGAGAGCAGGAAACTAGCAGTGCTTCAAGCAAGACCAGAAGGAAAAATTGATAAACTGCAAGGCTGCTGGGAATTCAGGCCACTTATATCCTACCATTCAGCGCCAGCTGAAGGCCATTCATTAATCAGTTCATTACCCTCAGCAACCACCGGAGGGAGCCTCAGCTCAGAAGCCGCCTCCAAAATATTCACAACAGTACCCCCCCCTTGAGGAGGGGTCACCGAACCCTCACATGCGCAACCAGGCCGATCAGGATGGGCTCGATGATAGGCACGGATAAGTCTCCCAGCATGAATGTCCGAAGCAAACACCCAAGAATTGACCTTTCTGTCTCTCAGAGAATGACCGTTATCTGGGTAATCTGTGATAGGTTTTCCAAGATGATACATCTTGTGCCATTACCTAAGTTGCCTTCCTCCTCCGAGTTGGTGCCTTTGTTCTTTCAGCATGTGGTTCGGTTACATGGCATTCCGGAGAACATTGTGTCTGATAGAGGAGTCCAGTTTGTTTCCAGATTTTGGAGGACATTTTGTTCTAAACTTGGTGTTCAGTTGTCTTTCTCCTCTGCATTTCACCCTCAGACAAATGGACAAACCGAGAGAACAAACCAGACCTTGGAGACTTATTTGAGATGTTTTGTGTCTGCTGATCAAGATGACTGCGTCTCCTTTTTGCCTTTGGCTGAGTTTGCTCTTAATAATAGAGCTAGCTCTGCCACTTTGATGTCTCCATTTTTCTGCAATTCCGGGTTTCACCCTCGATTTTCTTCAGGACAGGCGGAGGCTTCTGTCTGTCTAGGGGTTGACTCTATTGTGCAGCGTATGCAGCAGATTTGGGACCAGGTGGTGAAGAGATTGTCTCTCTCTCAGAAGAAGGCCCAGCGGTTTGCCAACCGGCATAGGACTGATGGTCCTCGGTTTAAAGTGGGGGACTTGGTTTGGTTGTCCTCAAGGAATATCCCTATGAGGGTTGCATCTCCAAAATTTAAGCCAAGGTTCATTGGACCTTATAAGATCATGGAAATTATTAATCCGGTTTCCTTCTGTTTGCTTCTTCCAGGGACATTTACGATCCATAACGTGTTCCACAAGTCCTTATTGAAGAGGTTTGTCGAACCAGTGGTTCCTATGGCTGCACCTCCCGACCCTGTTTTGGTTGAGGGTAATTTGGAGTATGTGGTTGAGAAGATATTGGATTCTCATTTTGCTAGACGGAAACTCCAGTATTTGGTTAAGTGGAGAGGTTATGGTCAGGAGGACAATTCATGGGTGTTTGCTTCGGACATTCATGCTGGGAGACTTATCCGTGCCTATCATCGAGCCCATCCTGATCGGCCTGGTTGCGCAGGTGAGGGTTCGGTGACCCCTTCTCAAGTTTTTTTTTCTCTGTTTGATTTTCTCTGCTGGTTTGCTGCCTGCAGTGGACTGCAGCCTGTCCCCTTTTTTTGGGTCTGGCGCTGCAATTGTGCTCCGTTTGTGTCTGCACTTTTGCTTTGCTTTTTTGTTACTTTTTATTTCCTGAATAGCGTTTTGTTACACCAGAGATCTGATTTAGGTGGTGAGATTGTGTGATCTCATGTTTTTTTGCAATCAGAAGTGTTAGTATTTTTGTTAGGGTTTTTTTGGATTGCAGTCAGAATTATTTCCTGTACTTTTCTGTCTAGACAGATTGGGCCCCAGCGTTTTCTCTTTCTATTTTCTGTCTGTGTCCATGCTTTCTTCTTGTCTAACCGCCATTACATGTTTGGGGGCTTCCTATTTTCTTTGGGGATCTGCTCCGGGGCAGATAGCTTTCATCTTTCTGCCTTTAGGTGTAGTTATCTCTCAGGCTGTGACGAGGCGTCTAGGATCAATGTAGGAACGCTCCACAGCTACCTCTAGTTGTGTGGTTAGTTCAGGGTACTGCAATCCAATAGGTTCCAGCCTCTCTGGTGTATTACCGCTTTTGCTATTTTTTGCTATTTCTCCTCAGTTACTGAAACATAACACATGACTCTGTGGGCCAAAATATGGAAAATTATAGCTCTCAAAATGTGATGATGGAAAAACTATTTTTTGCAAAAAAAAGCATCTTTAAGCGTGTGACAGCTGCCAATCATAAAAACCCGCTATAAATAGTAAATTAAACCCCCTGATCACCTCCTTAGTTAGGGAAAAATAATAAAATTGAAAAAATGTATTATTTCCATTTTCCCATTATGGTTAGGGCTAGGGTTAGGGTTGGGATTAGGGTTAGGGCTAGGGTTAGGGTTATGTTTAGGGTTAGGGGTGTGTTGGAGTTAGGATTGGAGTTAGAATTGGGGGGTTTCCACTGTTTAGATACATCAGGGGCTCTCCAAACACGACATGGTGTCCAATCCCAATTCCAGCCAATTTTGCGTTGAAAAAGTCAAACGGCGCTCCCTCCCGGGCTCTGCCGTGCGCTGAAACAGTGGTTTCCCCCACATATGGGGTATCAGGGTACTCAGGACAAATTGCACAATAACTTTTCGGGTCCAATTTCTCCTGTTACCCTTGGGAAAATAAAACAATTGGACCTGAAATAATTTTTTTGTGAAAAAAGTTATATATTCATTTTTTTAAACACTCAAAAAATTCCTGTGAAGGACATGAATGGTTCATAAACTTCTTGAATGTGGTTTTGAGCACCTTGAGGGGTTCAGTTTTTAGAATGGCATCACTTTTGGGTATTTTTTATCATATAGACGCCTCAAAGTGACTTCAAATGTAATGTGGTTCCCCCCAAAAAATGGTGTTTAAAATGAGAAATCGCTGGTTAACCTTTAACCCTTATAACTTCGTAACAAAAAAAAATGTTGGTTCCAAAATTGTGGTAATGTAAAGTAGACATGTGGGAAATTTTACTTATTAAGTATTTTGTGTGCCATATCTCTGTGATTTATGGGCATGAAAATTCAAAGTTCAAAAATTGCGAAATTTTCAAAATTTTCGCCAAATTTCCATTTTTTTCACAAATAAACACAAGTTATATCAAATAAATTTTACCACTAACATGAAGTACAATATGTCACGAGAAAACAATGTCAGAATTGCCAGTATCCATGGAAGTGTTCCAGAGTTACTACCTCATAAAGGAACAGTGGTCAGAATTGTAAAAATTGGCCCTGTCATTAACATAAAGAACCACCCAGGGTGTGGAGGGGAATGCCTTGATGAAAGGGAGAAAGATAAAGAGACTGGGAGCACAAAATAGAAAAATCGCCTTTATTAATCAAGAAATGGCTCAAGAAAGAATAAAACAATATAATAAAAAATATATTTTAAAACAGACACATCACAACTGGTACAATGTAATAAACACAAAACAATATTGTTATAATACATTCAATCAACACAAATTGATTCAATAAACATATATTGTGTTTAAACAATTGGCTCAAGTATAATAACCAGGAGGGCAAAAAAATGAAAAAAATGAAATTATATAATGTACAATGGCACAATAGTTGCACTAGTGTGTATACCAGGAGAGCGATAAAAAAATAATAAAAATGAAATTATATACTGTGCAATAGCACACAAAGTGCACTGGTGTGAACGTGTGTACTGACCAAGAGGACAAAAAAAATTTAAAAATGAAATTATATACAGTGCAATGGCACAATAGTTGCACTAGTGTGTATCTAATGATCAGGAAAGCAATAAAAAATAATAATAAAAAATAAAATTATATGCTGTGCAGTAGCACACTAAGTGCACTAAAACGTGTTCAATAAGCTCAAGAATGATAACCAGAAGGACAATAAAAAATGAAAAAAATGAAATTATAAACTGTGCAATGGCAATCGCACAATAGTTGCACTAATGTGTATATAATGACCAAGAGAGCGATAAAAAATAAAAATAATGAAATTATATACTGTGCAATAGCACACTAAGTGCACTAGTGTGAACGTGTTCAATAGCGAAGTTGTCTGAAAAAAACGCGCCACGCTGGTCTCTTGCTCCCAGGTATAGCGGTCTTGTTTTTCTTGGTTTTGCACATGTTTATTTGCCCATAGTGGTCAGTATACATATATATAGCGATAATTAATTTAATTTGGATTTATGTAGTATTTTGAGTTTATTTATACACTGTCAGATATTTGATATTTGGTGTGCATTTCAATATTTATCTCACATGTTAATCTCACATGTTTTTTGTTACACATCGCTATTGAACACGTTCACACTAGTGCACTTAGTGTGCTATTGCACAGTATATAATTTTATTATTTTTATTTTTTTATCGCTCTCTTGGTCATTATATACACACTAGTGCAACTATTGTGTTATTGCACAGTTTATAATTTCATTCTTTTCATTTTTTTGTCCTCTTGGTTATTATACCTGAGCTTATTGAATACGTTCACACCAGTGTACTTAGTGTGCTATTGCACAGTATATAATTTATTTTTTATTATTTTTTTATATCTCTCTCTTGGTCATTATATACACACTAGTGCAACTATTGTGCCATTGCCATTGCACAGTTTATAATTTCATTTTTTTCATTTTTTATTGTCCTTCTGGTTATCATTCTTGAGCTTATTGAACACGTTTTAGTGCACTTAGTGTGCTATTGCACAGCATATAATTTTATTTTTTATTATTATTTTTTATTGCTTTCCTGATCATTAGATACACACTAGTGCAACTATTGTGCCATTGCACTGTATATAATTTCATTTTTAAAATTTTTTTGTCCTCTTGGTCAGTACACACGTTCACACCAGTGCACTTTGTGTGCTATTGCACAGTATATAATTTCATTTTTATTATTTTTTTATCGCTCTCCTGGTATACACACTAGTGCAACTATTGTGCCATTGCACATTATATAATTTCATTTTTTTCATTTTTTTGCCCTCCTGGTTATTATACTTGAGCCAATTGTTTAAACACAATATATGTTTATTGAATCAACTTGTGTTGATTGAATGTATTATAACAATATTGTTTTGTGTTTATTACATTGTACCAGTTGTGATGTGTCTGTTTTAAAATAATATTTTTTATTATATTGTTTTATTCTTTCTTGAGCCATTTCTTGATTAATAAAGGCAATTTTTCTATTTTGTGCTCCCAGTCTCTTTATCTTTCTCCCTTTCATCAAGGCATTCCCCTCCACACCCTGGGTGGTTCTTTATCTCCGGATGGTTTTCCATCCTTTTTTGTTCAGGTGATCGAGTCACAGATTGGTGTTATTATTATAATTTTACTTTTTCAGATATTATATATTATATTATAATATAATTGTTGTATATTCTATATTACTTGAATTTCTTTAGCCTGTCATTAACATGCAAACCACCCTTGGGGGTAAAGGAGTTAATAAACTGTGATGGGCCATGGATATTAACCCCTTCCCAGCTTAATAACAGCAGCCCTCAGCCTCCCCAGAAATGGCGCATCTATTAGATACACCAATTCTGTCGCTTAGCCTCGACTCTTCCAGATTGCTCTGGTATGGTGGCAATTGAGGTAATGGTTTTGGGGTTGATGTCAGTTGTGTAAAATCTGCTGGCATCAAGCCAAGAGGTTAATAATATAGAGGTGTCAGTCAGGCTTGCCCATTACTAACCCCATAGTAAAAAAAAATAAACATACACACAGAAAAGTCCTTTAATTGTAAAATGGCACTCTCCAAAAAATAACCTCATTTGCTCATTTCTTATAAAAAAGTAATCCACAAGGGTCTTTTGTAAGTCCATAATAAGGAAGTCCCAAGATGACTCCAGGTGCTGCAATGTCGGGAGGCTGTGGTGAGTGGTGATATCAGTAACGTGACTGCTCACCACGGCTGCCAGAACACAAAGAGGGTAGCTTGAGAACCTGGCTGCAGTGATGAGCGGTGACATTAAGGTTACCACAGGTCTCAACCAGCGGTTCTCACAGTAACCCCTGTGTGATCCACCAGCTGTGAACTGCTTTAACCTTACTGATGTCACCGCTAGTCACGCTGCTCTCATTGAGTTCCGGCGGCCATGCTGTATGTCATTAGGCAGGAACCCCAATCTGAAATTGACATATAGGAATGTCAAGGTTTGTGAAGGAGTCAAACATTTTTTTTACTTTGTATACATGTCTCTCATGCATAATAATTAGTCTATTTTCTTGGTCTCTGTCTTTGAAAAGCTTCTTGTAGTAAAACTAAGGTCAATTATCAGTTTTTCTGTCATCTTGCAAAAGATTCTGACCGATTTACAAGTAACTGTATCTATGAATAGTATGCTAGCACAACCAAGAAGTCTAACATAAAGGAAAATAAGAAGTGGATAAAAGCCTACTTCCAATTGTTAAATATTTCAAATGCATAAAACATCAAAGTATCAAGGTACATCAAGGGGATTTAAATAAACAGATTTAAATAATTATAATGGTACACTTTGCTTAAGAACCTCACTTGAATAAACTAAATGAATGCTAGAAGAATGTATTGAGGATAAATTCTACAGAAATGTCAGTCATCACTGAAATTTTGTGTTATTTTATGCATTGCCTTTTCCTGTATCTTTCTCAGTTTTAATATACAAATCTATTGAACACTACTTTCACAACAGTATGCAATTCATAACTTAGGACCAGATTATGTGTAACACATTTATGATTATTGTGCTGATAAGGATATATGAAGCCACCTGTATAGCTGCTTTAACTGTCTTTTGCCAACCAATGACAAGCCAGAAAAACCTTTTTTATTTTCATTGAGTAAAAAGCGAATGTATAAAAGCCAAGACTTTCCTCCCCACGTTATGGGCCAGCTAATTTAAGAATTAGGTTTCATGTACCTTGTTTTTCTAAGCAAACTATACATGGAGTAAGTAAAATTTTTCAATGCATAACCATAAATGACAAATTTTGCCTTATTAGTAAAGCTATGCAAATTTGTAAAATGCACTGTCAGTGTTATTAAAGTCAATGGAAGGTAACTGGGAAGCAGAAGATGACAACTGAAATAGCTCATACTGCAGAACTAACACAGAATATGCCTTGTAAACATTATTGTGAACGCTCTGGAATATGTTTCATTTTTTTCCTGTAATAATTCAGGTCAGATCACAGCTGTACAAGACTATTAAACCACATAACACCCTATTTCTACAAGTATCATATTTTATTATACAAATATCCCAATGATATAAGGGTAGATAGCTCCGAAAACACTAATAAACTACAAGCAAAAAAAAACAGCTTAAATACCTGGTAAAATGCTAAAAACATCTTTCTTCAAATTAGCATAAAAAGACATGATATAAAAATTAGGTGCTCTTAGCCCAAAACAGAGGCTGCAAATCAATAACAGTCTGGAGAAACCCCAATACATCATTAACTCACATGAGCTATATACAATGGCTGATAAAAAATTAATTAATGTGTGCAGTCTAATGCTAATTAATAATGCAAAGCATATAATAAATTGTGTTACAATTAAATAAAGTGCCAAGTCATTAAATGTAAAAAATGTCCATTCATGATTATCATTTATAAAGTGCATAGTCCATATTATCTACTGCCAAAATATATATAGATAAAAAATATTTTCTATTATAGTTTATTTAATTAAATCATAGCCTCACAAGTGAAAAAAAGTGCAAAATAAGCTGCTACTGTGCAAAAGTGCATATAGTGCAAAAGATTGCTGCTGAACAAATGAGTGAATTGACTCATAAGCTATAGATAAATGACATAATCTAGAAGTGTATCAGCCATAAAGTGCTGGTAGTTTATATACTAAAATTATCAAAAAATAAACACTAAAATGGACTTACAAAAAAGAGCAGAGTCTAATGGAGGTACTCCCGCTGCCCCAAAGCGCGTTTCATAGTACTCATTTCCTCAGTATATAGCTCATGTGAGTTAATGATGTATTGAGGTTTCTCCAGACTGTTATTGATTTGCAGCCTCTGTTTTGGGCTAAGAGTACCTAATTTTTTTTGACATATTGATTAGTGATGGGCGAGCACTAAAATGCTCGGGTGCTCATTGCTTGGGTCGAGCAAATTGGAATACTCGGGTAGTCGGACAGAACAACGAGAACAATGTAAGTCTATGGGAGACCTGAGCATTTTTACCGCGACTCCCCTCGGAAGTCCTTTTAAGGTCTAAATATGTCTGAAAATGATGAAAACACTGCTCAAATGACACATTGACATCATTGGGATCGCCCCAGGAAGCATTCCTGTGACTAGTTCACAGTTTTAAACAATGTTGTCAGATTTTCATGCCATTTTTACCGATGCACCAAAAAACATACCAAAACGAAACCAAAACGGATTTTGCTGGGAAATATGTTAAGGTACATCCTTTCCAGGTTAATGACTTGTATATAAAACAAAATAAATAACCCCAGACAAAAATGTTCCTCCACCACTTGGGATATTTTCAGACACAGTGTTTTTAAAGTGTTTTTCAACTTTAACATTGCTTTCAACTAAAACAAATGCATTTACTTGGAAATGTCATTGTAACATTTAGCAACCCTAGCTGTCTATGTGGTGTGTGACACATAAGCAGACATATCTTGCTTCATTTATGAAGGAGGGACTCTTAAAGTCACAGAGCCTATTTTTACATGGTCATCAGGCAGCATTAATCTGTTTAGAGGGCCATAATTAAACATTGGGTCTCCGAAACTGTTACAGCCTATGCTGTTAGTGGATGGGCTGCCAAGAATTACGACGCACCCTAGTACCCCTTTCACGAGATGTCCAGGATGGCTTCCATAAAAAATGTTGCATTGAATGCAATGCCTGCCCTGCTACCAAGTCATATGCACCCGAATAATCCTTTGAACCCAGGTACTGGATTGGCCCAGGAAAATCCACTTCACATTATTCATTTTGTACTCCCATTCTGTTTTCTTATGCATTGACTTCAAGGCCTGCCCTGCTACCAAGTCATATGCACCCCAATAAGCCTTTGAATCCTCATACTGGATGGGCCAGGAAAATCCAGTTCACATTCTTCATATTGTACTCCCATTCTTTCTTATGCATTGACTGCAAGGCCTGCCCTGCTACCAAGTCATATGCACCCCAATAAGCCTTTGAACCCAGGTACTGGATGGGCCCAGGAAAATCCACTTCACATTATTCATTTTGTCCTCCCATTCATTTTTTTATGCATTGACTGCAAGGCCTACCCTGCTACCAAGTTATATGCACCCCTATATTCCTTTGAACCCAGGTACTGGATTGGCCCAGGAAAATCCACTTCACATTATTCATTTTGTCCTCCCATTCTGTTTTCTTATGCATTGACTGCAAGGTCTGCCCAACTACCAAGTCATATGCACCCCAATAAGTCTTTGAACCCAGGTACTGTTTTTTTCTGCAAATCGGTTCTTCTCGTCAGGAAGAGATAAAATGTTTTGTTATGGACAAATTGCCCACGGGGCTGGTGCTGGGCATGTCGTGGCTTCAACGGCACAATCCAGTGATTGACTGGGAAAAAGGGGAGATTGGTAAATAGGGGTCCAAATATATTGACTGTTGCTATAAATCTGTTCTTTGTGTGACACCTGTAAATCTGTCTCAGAGTCTTCTGTCGGTCTGGAGGGTATTCCGGAGTACTTAAAAGACTTTGAGGACGTGTTTTCTGAAAGTGAGGCCGAGGCATTACCACCGCATAGGCCATTTGATTATACTATTGCAGACAAAGGGGGCGTGTAGCGGCGCTAGTGCACATATACTCAAATAAGCTGCAAGTATAAATAAGCCTTCCACCACAAAGAAGGTATGGGGAGAGAGATAATTACATAAAAGCTATACTCGCGCTATGATTGGAGCATATCACCATTACTGATAAAGCCCTTACCTTGGTATAGGTAAAAATAGTAGGGAAGCAGAGATGTAGATGGTGGTAGAAGTGCAGAACAAGTTCCAGGTAAGAATGCGCCTTTTTCAAAGAATGCTTCAGGAAGCTAAGAAGAGAATAAATATTTAAAAGAAATACATCTAAGAGGTAAAAATACTCAAACAAATACGAAGGTTAAAAAAAAACATAAAGTGGGTGTGTATAAAAGAGTGATCCTGAGATAGGATAATAAACCACTGTCGGAGGAATCACTAGAATAGGCAGAAAGTGAAATAAATAAATGAATAAATGAATAACTGTTCAACCGCTGCAATTAGATATTTACAGATGGGTACTAGCACAAAAGGAGGTAAAGAGATACATATATAAAGTGCTGATGTGCAAAGAAGGGGGGATATCACTAATGTGCTAATCCCTCCTATATGGAGAATAAGTTGTTACCCCTATAAAGGAGATGTAAAGTGCAATAGTGCTATGTGGGAGGCTCAGCAGACAACGTATATGGGTGAGCTGCTTGAAGTGACCCACACGACCCTGCAGCAGAAACTGAGGAAAAAGGCTGATGCCTATAAAGTGTATTGTGCAATGACGACCTAATGCATATCTATGAGAGGATAAAGGCTAATCCATAGCATAAGCGTTCACTCGGTGAGACACTGCAGTAATCGCTGCTGACAGGGAGATTGCAACTCGTGCTGGCGTTTGCTCAGTGAGACAACGTGGCGGTATAGTGTTGTCTGTTAAGACGTGCAGTGAGGAAACAGTCAAATGGTACTTATCTGATAAAAAATGGGGATGGTGGTGTGTCGAATCCAGGGGGTCTTTTCGCAGCAAGGAATGGGTCCCAGAGAACTGCCTCGGCCAGTGGCGCGCTCCTGGTATGCCCGGATGTAAAGCGCTGGATGCTGCAAGTGAGAGTGCGGTGGAGGCCGCAATGGACGTCGATGGAGCTCGTGGCTTCGGGTCACTCGGCAGGGAGTGGTCACGTGATGCCCAGGGAGCACAGGGAGCGAAGTATGGTGTGCAAGAAGAGCCAAATCCAGATCCTACGCGTTTCGGAATCGATCGGATTCCTTCCTCAGGGATGGCTCTTCTGGCAGCATTTGTCTATTTATATCCTCAGTCAATCAGGTTCCAGTGGTTCAATCAAAAGCAAACAGTTCAATGTCAGTATTCAGGCCCTTAGGCTTTAGAGTGTCTAATTGAAAAATGCAAAGTGTCTCTTCCCTGGACATTTGTTTAATAAAATCGCCCTTTCGCCAGTCTCTTTTAACTCTTTTTATGCCTGTAACCCTAACACTTTTTAATGATCCCTTATGGACCATTTTAAAATGCCTGGATAAAGGGTGGTTATCAAAGCTGTCTCTGATATTGCGGAGATGTTTCCCGATTCGTTTGCAGAGGGGGCGTATTGTGCGACCCACATGTATTTTTTGACATGGGCATTCGATAGTATAAATTACTCCAGTGGAATTGCAACTAATAAATTCCCTAATAGGGAACTCCGTTCCATTTCGGGTTTTAATCAATTTCTGTTTTGTTAGTTTTAATGTTTCACACATTTTGCATTTTTTACAGGGGTGGAAGCCTGTTATTACTGTTTTGAAGGGGTCCGTCTGTTAATCCTGAGTATTAGGTTGCTCAAAATTACGTATAGTTGGTGCAATAATGTGGCCTATATTTCTGGCCTTTCTGAAAATGAATTTCGGGTGTTTATTAATTTTGTCCCCAATTATTTTATCTTCTTTCAGCAATTCCCAATGCTTCTTCACCATGCGTTTGAAAATATGCACATTGGAATTGTATTGGGTGATGAAGGGGACAGAGATGGTATTCAGAGTACCAGAATCTTGTATTACTTTGCAGTTATTATCCTGGAGTAATTCATCTCTGGGTATGTTTTAACATTGTCTCTAATATTCAGTAGGTGGTCATGGTCGTACCCCTTACACTGTGTTCCAAATTATTATGCAAAAATTGTTTAGGAGTGATAAGGTAAGAATTTTTATGTTTGTCAGTTAAACTCATTGATGGTGATGTGTGTCAGGGCTCTTTATATCACTGTAAGCAATTGCACACACCTGTGCTAATTAGTTTAGCAGGTGTGTCCAATGAAAGGCAAGAAGGCAGTCCCACATTATTAAGCAGCCTACATTTTCTGCCAAAATGGGAAAGAAAAAGGATGTGTCGGCTGCTGAGAAGCAACAAATTGTGGAGTGTTTAGGTCAAGGCATGACTACAATCAACATTGCCAAGACACTTCATCGTGATCATCGCACAATCAAGAAGTATGTAGCTGATTCACAGTACACACGTGTGTGTGCTGATAAGGGAAAATTGAGGACTCTTTCCTACAGGCAATAACGTCAGGTTAAAAGAGCAGCGGCAAAAAAGCCTTGTCATAGCAGCAGACAAGTTTTTGAAGCTGCTGGTGCCTCCAACGTCCCCCGAACAACAAGATGCAGGGTCCTTCAGAGGTTTGCAACTGTGCGTAAGCCATCCTGTCGACCTCCTCTATCCACTGCAAACAAGCAGAAACGGCTCCAGTGGACCAAACAATACATGAAGACTGACTTCAAAACTGTTTTGTTCACCGATGAGTGCCGTGCAACGCTCGATGGTCCAGATGGATGGAGTGGAGGATGCCTGGTTGATGGACACCCCATGCAAACACAGCTACGGCGCCAACAAGGAGGAGGTGGAGTAATGTTTTGGGCTGGAATCATGGGGAGAGAGATTGTCGGTCCCTTTAGGATCCCTGTAGGGGTAAAGATGAACTCCATAGTGTATGTTGAGTTTCTCAAACAGCACTTCCTGCCATGGTTCAAGAAGAAGAACCATGCATTCCGCAGCAAGATCATTTTCATGCATGATAATGCACCGTCTCATGCTGCACATAACACATCTGCATCTCTGGCTGCTATGGGCATAAAAGGGGACAAACTCATGGTGTGGCCCCCATGCTCCCCTGTCCTCAACCCCATTGAGAACCTCTGGAGCATCATCAAAAGGAGTGTCTATGATGGCAGGAGGCAGTTCACATCTAAGCAACAGCTCTGGGAGGGTATTCTGTCCTCATTAGTGTTGAGCGATATTGCTCGATATCTAAAAATATCGTATCAAAATTGTATCGCCGATAGCACTAAATATCGTCGATATCCGATTTCGATAGCGGAAGTCCCATGTAAGTCTATGGGAACAAAATATCGCAACAAAAAAACCCTTTCTTACGTTGTAAACACAAAATATACACACATAGAATACATATATATATATATACATGTCATTGTGACATATATATACATATATTTATAGTTTATACACTTCTACATAGTAAAATAGACTCTGATTCAATTGCCGGGTAAAGCCGTGACATACCCCATAGAAGTCGACGGGCTCGGTGCCGAGTACCCCCAAAACCTCTGGCTCTGTGCGACTCAACTTGCGCGTCACGAACAGGATTCTGTAGCTCGCTATAAGCGAGTCCTGTGTGCCTGAATTGAACTGGTTTTGTGCTTGAGAATTGCTAAAATCATCAGAGAATGTATTTGCCATTTTTCAGCCATATCTGCGTCACGACGAGGCACTGGTGAAGAAGAAGGGCGTGCTCTTCGTGGGTGTCACTCAGTGGCGCGCAAACGATGGCCGACCACTGTAAATGGTACTGCAATGTAACATCGTGCCCCACAGCTCTTCAGTTCCGCCTCCTCATCCTCCTCAGTGTGCGGAAACTAACACGAAGGTCCCGCCTCCCTACAAAAGAGGGGCCCTCTCCAGATGCTAATGACACATGTGACTTGGCAGAGATGGCTAATGGACACGAGCAGAAGTGTGAAGGGATGGAGCAGTCAGAGCTCTCCCCCCACGGAAGCGACCCGATCGCCACGGAAACACCGTTGGGCACCCGGCCTGGAAACCCTCCTATGCTGCAAGAAGCGGCGGATACCCTAAGAGGCCTGGCCCGGCACCGGGAGGAGGTCGCCAGGATGGAAGCGAGCTGGCATGCCCTAAAACTAAACTTGGAGCGGCGCCAATCCCTCTTACCTGAAGTGTCTGTACCGGAAGGTGAGGCACCCGTTCTAGTAGAGGAGTCCTTGCAATGTGATCCGGTTGACGGTGTCGCAGTGGAGGCACCCGTTCCTGCAAAAACCGCAGCACCGTCAGCACCCCAGATCCCGCTGTCTGCCCCCGTCGCTGAGACAGAAGAAGCGACACCCGTCCTCATGGAGGAGGCCGCGCAGGCACCAGAGCACTACCTGCCTGTACCGGAGCCCCGACTGTCATTTGTTCCAGAGCCGGCTGCTTCCTCCGCAGGTGAGCGCCGCCAGGACTGGGGGGCGCCAGGAGAGCTGCCGCAAACCGGACACTGTAAGCTGCAGTGGAGTGGTGGAGACATGGAGATGCTGGTGGAGGAGAATTACAACCGGCGTCAGGAGGAAGAGTGGAGACGTTGGGAGGGGGAAGCAGAGCGACAAAGGGAGCAGCGAGAATCCCAAAAACTTCGGCAACGTAACCTGGAGAAGGACCGGGCAGATAAGGACCGGATGAGAAAGGATAAAGGAACCCTGTGTGAGCCGCGGCGTAAGGGTGCAGTACGGAGCTTTAAATTGAAAGGTGGTTGGGGCTTCATCAAGGAGCCTGGACTTTATTTAGAAGTTTTTGTGAACCGGCGGGACGTGGAGGCTTACCTCCCAGAAGGACACCCGGGGAGGGACCTGTTGCCAGGAGACTTGGTGACTTACACCCGACACTGGGGTTACAATGGATGGTACGCCCTAAATGTTACCAGGTGCGACCCCTACTCCCCAGTGTGTCAGGAACCTGTGAGACCCTCGGAGCCTTCAGCCTCCCACATCCAGGCCTCTGCAAAAGTGCCCACCCCACGCCGTAAATCTCCCAAGCCTCCCTCAGTGGTCTCCTCAGCAGCCCCAGCTATGGACATGATAAGTATAGCTGGCCCGTACCCGGCGCCTGTTAGGCCCCCTGGGGTTCGTTCAGTCCGTGACATAGGGCTCCAGACCCGGAGGGAGATGAAAGAGGTGGCCACACAGACCCAGATAGCGGGTCACGACTTGACTGTACAGGCCACACGACGTCATCAGGTCCTGGTGGTCCTTGGTGCCTCGGATGTTTGGCAAGCATCAGAAGAGTACCAGGTGGTACCTGGAACACCCCTGCCAAAGAATTATAAATAACCCGGACAGGGTCCCTGTATGTAAATAGTTAAATTGTTTATGTACCCGGACGGGTGAATGTTAATAAAAAAGTTTTTTAATTTAATAAAAAAAAAAAAAACAGTTTTCATTACTTTTATTACAGTCTCATCCTGCGACCCCATCGATCTCCTGTAAAAAAATGAAAAAAAAAAAAAAAGAATACCACCTGACCGACGCAGTCCATAGTAACGAGTGTCCCACGACGATCCAGCTCTGCTACATCAGAATCCCGGCGCAGCACAGCTGATTACCTGCTTCCCCGGCGGTGACGTCATCGGACTGGTTTACGGCCGGGATTACCCTGCAGTCACTGCAGTTATCGCGAAAAATTGCATGTGACCGCCAGGGAGAAGATAATGGCGGCCATCAAGCAGTCCAGGACGTGACCGCCGGAGATCTTCTGCCAGGTACCGTAAGTGCCACTGACTCCTGACAGACCCGACCGACGGACACTCACAGTGACAGTGACAAATCCGATTACGGTATTCGATAAGACGAAAATATCGAAACGAATTATCGAAAGGCCGATAGAGCTAATATCGGCCGATAGCCGATATTTGCATTATCGTATCGCTCAACACTAGTCCTCATGCAAAACAATTGAAGCAGAAACCATCCAAAACCTGACAATTCAATGGACGAGAGAGTTCAGAAGCTCCTTTCGAACAAGGTGTCCTATGTGCAAATGTAACATCACCAAGAATAAAGTTTTGAGTTGAAAACTGTTTGATTTCAGTTTGTAATAACCTGCTAATGCTTATAATTTCAAAAATGACCATTTTTTTGTTCTTTATTAAAATGAAAAGGTTGAAAACTCTGCTGTGCATAATAATTTGGAACATGCATTTTGAGTGCAGTTTGAGTGTTTTATTTTTTAAAAAATATACTGTTATCATAGGCAGTTTGTACAAAAACCTTTCAATTGTACTCTAATAGTTATTTGACTGGAAAATTACAATGACTGAAATTCATATAGGTAATTTGGGAAAATCTGAGAAAATATTATTTGCATAATAATTTGGAACACAGTGTATTTAAGAATTTGGTGATGAGTGTATCCGCTTCTTTGCTATAGTCCACTATGTTTGAACAGTTTCGATGTGGCCTTAAAAATTGGCTGCGTGGAATATTAAGAAGCCACCTAGGTAAGTGGCAGCTGTTCATAGCAATGTAACTGTTTGAGTCCGTTGGCTTCATAAATGTTTGTGTCTGAATATTCCCCTGATTGATAGATATATCTATATCCAAAAAATGTATATTTTCCCTACTACTGGTAGCATTAAAATTAAGATAAAAATAATTTTTATTAATATCATTTAAAAACAAATTCAAGGATTCTTCCCCCCCCTTTCCAAATAAAAAATATATCGTCAATAAAACAAAGCCATAGGGCCAGGTCCGCGCGCAGCACACCGTCCCGATAGAAGTGGAGGTCCTCCCACCTACCTACATACAGGTTAGCGTAACTGGGCGCGAACCTGGTCCCCATGGCTGTACCTCATTGCTGGGTGTAGTAGTGCTTCCCGTGCTTAAAAGAATTATGTGTTAAAATGAAGAAGGCGCATTCTTTAATAAAATCTATGGAATCATTTGGGATAGTTTTTGCTTCAGTTAAAAAATAAACTCGGGCTTCAAGGCCTTTGTCACGTTGAATGACTGTGTACAGGGATGTTATATCCAGTGTACCTAAAATAAAGCTATTTGTTATGTTTTGGTAGCTGAGGAGAGCAGGCAAAAAACGCAATACACCAGAGAGGTTGGAATCTATTGGATTGCAGTACCCTGACTAACCACCACAACTAAAGGCAGCCGTGGAGCGTTCCTACGTTGGTCCTAGACGCCTCGTCACAGCCTGAGAGATTAACTACACCTAAAGACAGAAAGAGGAAAGCTATCTGCCCCGGAGCAGATCCCCAAAGAACATAGGAAGCCCCCAAACATGTAATGGCGGTTAGACAAGAGGAAATACAGACACAGACAGAAAATAGTATAAGCAAACGCTGGGGCCCAATCTGCCTAGACAGAAAAGGATAGAAAGGATACTCACTGCAATCCAAAAAAAACCCTAAAAAATGCCAACGCTACTGATTGCAAAAACACCTGAGATCACACGACCTCTACCACCTAAATCAGTTCTCTGGTGTAACAAAACTAAGCCGCAGCCACTGAAAAAACTGGAAAAGGCAAATGAACAAATAACAGTGGCTCCAGCGTAACTGAGAGGAGCCCAAGCCCCCCGGGAAATATGCAAATGGTAAGCACAAAAACAAAAACAGAAAATATCTTATCTGAAAGCAGAAGAAGAGGCAAGACTCAGCAAGATTCAAAGTGAACCAGGAACCACAGTTGAGACAAGAACAATTGATCACCGGCAACCATGATGGGAGGGAACCTCCCTTATATCAAGCCACTCTGTGACTCCTGATTGCCAATCCTCATTGAATGGTTCAGTACTGTTTGTAATCACCAGAGGGAGCTTCTGCTCCGAATTCATTTCCAAAACACTCACAACAGTACCCCCCTTGAGGAGGGGTCACCGAACCCTCATTTGTGCAACCAGGTCGGTCAGGATGAGCTCGGTGATAGGCACGGATCAGTCTCCTAGCATGGATGTCCGAAGCAAACACCCAAGAATTGTCCTCCTGACCATAACCTCTCCACTAAACCAAATACTGGAGTTTCCGTCTAGAAAAACGAGAATCCAATATTTTCTCAACCACATAATCCAGATTGCCCTCAATCAAAACAGGGTCAGGAGGCACAGCCATAGGAACCACTGGCTCGACAAACCCCTTCAATAAGGATTTGTGGAACACGTTATGGATCTTAAATGTCCCTGGAAGAAGTAAACGAAAGGAAACAGGATTAAGAATCTCCATGATCTTGTAAGGTCCAATGAACCTAGGCTTAAACTTAGGAGATGCAACTCTCATAGGGATATTTCTTGAGGACAACCAGACCAAGTCCCCCACTTTAAACCGAGGACCATCAGTCCTATGCCGGTTGGCAAACCACTGGGCCTTCTCCTGAGAGAGGGACAACCTCTCCAATACCTGGTCCCAAATCTGCTTCATACGCTCCACAACAGAGTCAACACCCGGACAGACAGAAGCCTCCGTCTGTCCCGAAGAAAATCGAGGGTGAAACCCAAAATTGCAGAAAAATGGAGACATCAAAGTGGCAGAGCTAGCCCTATTATAAAGAGCAAACTCAGCCAAAGGCGAAAAAGAGACCCAGTCATCTTGATCAGCAGACACAAAGCATCTCAGATAAGTCTCCAATGTCTGGTTTGTTCTCTCAGTTTGTCCATTGGTCTGAGGATGAAAAGCCGAGGAGAAAGACAATTGAACACCAAGTTTAGAACAAAAAGTCCTCCAAAATCTGGAAACAAACTGGACTCCTCTGTCAGACACAAATGTTCTCAGGAATGCCGTGTAACCGAACCACGTGCTGAAGGAGCAAAGGCACCAATTCAGAGGAGGAAGGCAACTTAGGTAATGGCACAAGATGTATCATCTTGGAAAACCTATCACAAATCACCCAGATAACGGTCATTCTCTGAGAAACAGGGAGGTCGGAAATAAAATCCATAGAGTTATGAGTCCATGGTCTCTTGGGCACAGGCAATGGCATCAACAAACCACTAGAGCGAGAGCAAGGCTTGGAGCGAGAGCAAGTCCCACAGGACTGCACAAACTCCCTGATGTCACGAGACAAAGTAGGCCACCAAAAGGATCGACTCACCAAGTCTCTGGTACCAAAAATTCCGGGATGACCGGCCAACGCGGAACAATGAATCTCAGACATCACACTCTTTTTCCACCGGTGTGGGACAAACAATTTCCCAATAGGGCAGCGCTTGGGTTTATCCTCCTGACACCCTTCCAGAGCCAGTCTCAAATTGGGCGAGATGGCGGAAAGAACTACACCCTCTTTCAAAATAACAGCAGGATCAGATAACTCAAGAGAGTCCGCAAGGAAACTCCACGAGAGGGCATCCGCCTTAACATTCTTAGTGCCAGGAAGATAGGAAACCAGAAAATTAAAACGTGTGAAAAACAAGGCCCACCTGGCCTGTCTAGGATTAAGTCGCTTGGCTGATTCCAGATAAACCAGATTCTTATGGTCCGTAAGGACCACCACCTGATGTTTGGCTCCCTCCAGCCAATTTCTCCACTCTTCAAAAGCCCACTTCATGGCCAATAACTCCCGATTACCCACGTCATAATTACGTTCAGTTGGAGAAAATTTTCGAGAGAAAAAGGCACAAGGTTTACTTTTACAGGTCTCTGGATCTCTTTTGGGACAAAACGGCACCTGCCCCAATTTCAGAGGCATCAACCTCCACCTGAAATGGCAGAGAAACATCAGGCTGCCGTAGAACAGGAGCAGAAGTGAATCTCTGCTTAAGTTCCTGAAATGCAGAGACTGCCTCAGGAGGCCAATTCACCACATCAAAACCCTTTTTGGTCAAATCAGTCAATGGTTTAACAATAACAGAGAAATTACCAATAAATTTATGACAAAAATTGGAAAAACCCAAGAATCTCTGAAGAGCCTTTAATGAAGTAGGTTGGACCCAATCACAGATGGCCTGAACCTTGACCGGGTCCATTTCAATAACAGATTGAGACAAAATGAATCCCAGAAATGAGATCCTCTGTACGCCAAAAAGACACTTTGATCCCTTCACATACAGAGCATTCTCTCTCAAAATCTGGAACACAGTCCGAACATGTTTCACATCAGAGTCCCAGTCATTGGAAAAAATCAAGATATCATCCAAATAAACAATCAGAAATTTATCCACAAAATCCCTGAAAATGTCATTCATGAAGGACTAGAAGACGGAAGGAGCATTAGTGAGCCCAAAGGGCATCACTAGGTACTCAAAATGCCCCTCTGGGGTATTAAACGCCGTCTTCCATTCATCCCCGTGCTTAATGCGAATAAGGTTATACGCCCCCCTGAGGTCAAGCTTGGTAAACCAAGTAGCACTTTTCACCCTGGAAAACAGGTCAGAAATCAAGGGTAACGGATTGTAAGGTTCTTTGTCTCTGTTGACATGTTCCTTGAAACTCAGTTTTCCGTCGGCCATTTTGCTTTCTGTCTTTCTGCAGCTCTTGCCCTCAGTTAATATGGAGTTTCCAGTTTTCATGTTCCCGCCCTGATTCTTCCCTCTTGCTTCTTAAGCAGCCTCAGCTGAACAATCAGTGCTCCTGAATCAAGCCTCAGTCAGTCTGTGACCTGACTCCTGGAAGCCTTGGACTTGTACTCCAGCTATTCCCTACTGAGGAACCTTGGAACACTTTTGGACTCTGGAAACCTGCTGTTTGGTGAATCCATGTTTGCAGAGGAAGTACGGTACAGAGAAGAGATCCTGAACCTGCTTTGGAGATTTATTGTAGTGCTTGAAGTTACTCTGGCCTGCTGTGTCTCCTGTCGCTGTTCCTGCAAACTGTGTGAACTTTTCAGCATGCTTGTATGAAGTAATACAAGTCATTTCATTTCAACCTATGTCTCCTGTGTTTCCTCGCACCCAAGCACAAGACGCTATAGGAACTGTACACTATACATGACAAGATTCAGGAGCCAATGTTTAGTGTCTGCTGGGTCTGGGAAAGCCGTGTCTGCTGTGACTGTGGATATCAGATGTCCGTTTAATACCTTATGTGATGACAGTGGTTGTGACTTCTCACAACCATTCCAGGTGAGCGCATTCCCTTAAAATTTTACTCTGGAGTGTTACCACAGGTAAACACTATTGTTTTTTTTGTTTTTTTTTTCCTTTCCTCTTCCAGCACTTCTGCCTTAAAAGATCTGGAAGATGGAGGCCCGCATAAAGGAACTTTGCGGAGTGACTGATACAATCCTTTCAGATGTACAGACTTTAAAAACCTGTTTTGCAAGCCTACAGGACCTCACTAATCATAATTTGCAAGTGTTTGGACAGACTACCCAGGAATTGCGAGCCAGGATTGAGGCTGTAGAGGAATGAGCCCAGGCTCCTGCCATAACCCCGAGTTCTGGGATCCCCAAATTACCTCCTTTTCGTTTTGGTGGTGAACGTGAGAAATTCAGGGGATTTATTAATCAATGCAATTTATTTTTCTCTGCACATGCTTCACAATTTCCCACTGAACGATCCAAAGTGCTTACTATAATCATGTTGCTTACCAATAAGGCTTTGATGTGGGCAAACCCTCTGATTGAGACTGAGGATGATTGTTTGAATCACCTTAATGCTTTTATTTCAGCCATGGGGCAGGTGTTTGATGACCCCAATCGAGGTGCAACAGCTGAAGCAGCCATGTTAACTTTGCGCCAAGGTAAGCGTTCAGTAGCCGAATATGCCCTGGATTTCAGGAGATGGGCTCTTGATACCACTTGGGACACTTCCGCTAAAAAATCTATTTTTCGGAAAGGGTTGTCTCCACTGATTAAGGATGAACTTGCTCGTGCCGACCCTCCCACTGCGTTAGGTGACTTTATTAACTATTGTATCCGTATCGATGCTCGTCTGACTGAACTCAGACAAGAGAGATGGTTCGAAAATAATCGCACTAACCTTTTACTACCTCCCTCCTCAGCTAAGGAACCTTTGAGTAGGATCACAAGGGAACCAGAACCTGAACCCATGCAGGTGGACTCTTTACAAAGACGGGTTAGTGATGCACGCAAAGAACATCGTATAAAGTAAAATCTATGTTTCTACTGTGGTAAGTCAGGGCACTTCATTATAAACTGCCCCAGCCGTTCTCGTAAGACTACTGCAGCAGTCATTCACTGTGAGTGTTGCGAGAGGAGCTCTGTCATGTCCGAGCCTCAGGCTCCAGAGAGATCTGCTGCAAGAGATCTTGATTTCTCAGACTTAAATTCTGTTAGTTCTGGGGACGATGACATTATAAACGCTGCAATTTTTCAAGTTTCCTCAGCGGTGTCCCAGCTGAGTTGTAAAAGAAACAATTCTCATTGCTTCCTTTCCATCAAACTTTGGGTTGACTCAGTCTGGGTGTCTAGCTCTGCTATGATCGACTCAGGAGCAAGTGGAAATTTTATGGATATCTCCTTTGCTCTGAAACAGGGGATACGTTCAGTGAAGAAGGCTACTCCAGTACAGATGGAGACTGTGGATGGCTCTCTACTGACTTCTGGACCAGTGGATCAAGAAACAGAGCCTTTGAGGGTCCTTATGGGTAAAGATCATCAGGAGAAAATGTCTTTTTTGCTTATCTCTTCTCCCCACTTTCCCCTTATTCTAGGGCTACCATGGCTGCAGGCGCAGAATCCTACGATTAACTGGGAGAACAAGGAATTACACTTTCCGAGAAAACAGATGAGTCAAGGAGTTTCAGCTTGCTCTGTTCCTAAAGGAACCATGTCAGTCCCTGAACTACCAGCTGTATACCAGGACTATGTGGATTTATGTGACGAGAAGAACGCTGATCAGCTTCCTCCTCACCGTCCATATGATTGTCCAATTGAATTATTGCCTGGAGCCGAGATACCTTTTGGTAAGATCTACCCCCTAGCGGGGCCCGAGCTAAAAGCTTTGAAGGATTATATAGACGAAAATTTAGCCAAGGGCTTCATACGCCCCTCTTCATCTCCCGCAGGTGCACCCATCTTCTTTGTGAAGAAGAAAGATGGATCTCTGAGACCCTGCATAGACTATAGGGAACTCAATAAGGTTACTATTAGAAACCGTTATCCATTGCCTTTAATCCCTGAGTTGTTGGAGAGAGTGCGGCATGCCAAAATTTTCTCTAAACTGGATCTCCGTGGGGCCTATAACTTGGTCCGTATTAGACCTGGGGATGAATGGAAGACTGCTTTCAGGTCACGCTATGGACACTTTGAATATCTAGTTATGCCTTTTGGTCTGAGTACCGCCCCAGCCACTTTCCAACACTTCGTGAATGATATCTTCAGGGATCTCCTAGATACATTTGTGGTGATTTATCTGGATGATATTCTAATTTTTTCTAACTCCACAGAGGAACATCATGGACATGTGAGAATGGTCTTAGAACGCCTAAGACAAAACCATCTCTACATCAAGCTTGAAAAATGTGAATTCCATAGGACCGAAATTCAATTTCTGGGTATGTACTATCTACGCAAGGGATTAGTATGGATGGAAGCAAGACCAAAGCCATCAAGGATTGGCCAATTCCTAGAAATGTGAAGGAGGTGCAGCGTGTCATCGGGTTTGCCAACTTCTATAGACGTTTCATTAAGAATTTTTCTGAGGTAGTGTCACCTATCACCCAACTTACCCGGAAACAGTCTAGGTTCTCCTGGACCCCGCAAGCTCAGGAAGCATTTTCCTGTTTAAAGGATAAATTTACCACCGCACCTATCTTAGTACATCCCAACCCCGAGCTTGCCTTCATAATAGAGATGGATGCTTCAGACTGTGCCGTCGGAGCTATACTCTCTCAGAGAACAGGTGAGAAGAATGTCTTGCATCCCTGTGCCTTCTTTTCCCAGCAGTTGTCTTCGGCTGAGAGGAACTACGATGTGGGCAATAGAGAATTGTTGGCCATTATTGCCGCCTTCAAGGAATGGAGACACCTTCTTCAGGGAGCTGCACAGCAAATAGTCGTCCTGACAGACCATCGTAACCTTGAATTTATCAGGTCGGCTAAGTGCCTGACTCCTCGCCAGGTTCGCTGGAATCTTTTCCTAAACCAATTTAATTTTGTCATTTCTTATAGACCAGGATCGCACAATGGAAAGGCTGATGCACTCTCTAGGATTCATTCAGCAGAGACACGTCCACTTACTCCTCCTAAGACTATTCTTCCTGACTCTAGATTCCTGGGAGTGATTCATAATCAAGACCTACTTAAGGACATCAAGGAAGCATACCATGCGGATTCTTTGTTGGCTCAACCCCCAAGGGACGTAAGTCTTGTCTTTAAGAATGGTGTGTGGATTCAGGGACAACGTCTGTATATACCTGAAACAGTCAGATTGAGAGTATTGCAACTCATCCACGATTCCAAGATAGCCGGGCATAGGGGAATTCTAAAGACACAAGAATTTCTTTCTCGTTTCTTTTGGTGGCCCACTTACAGGAAAGATGTCTTAAACCATGTCACTTCATGTGAAGTCTGTGCAAGATGCAAAACACCTCGCTCCTCACCAACTGGTCTGTTGCAACCTCTTCCCACCCCGTCCCGCCCCTGGGGATCCATTTCTATGGACTTCATTGTGGAGTTACCAACCTCTCAAGGGAAGAACACCATTCTAGTGGTGGTTGACCGTCTAACAAAGGCAGCTCATTTTATCCCTTGTGTCGGCTTACCCACTGCAAAACAGACATCAGACTTGATGATTAAGAATGTGTTTCGCTTACATGGAGTACCGGATGAGGTCATTTCGGATCGAGGGGTGCAATTCACTTCAAGGTTTTGGCAAAATTTCTGTGCAGCATTGGACATTAAAGTAAACCTTTCTTCTGCTTTTCATCCCCAGACTAATGGACAGACAGAACGAACCAATCAGACCCTGGAGCAGTATCTCCGCTGTTTTATCTGCCACCTACAGGATGATTGGGTGGATCTACTTCCACTGGCTGAGTTCTCTTATAACAACTCTCAGAGCGCCTCCACTAAGCAGTCTCCTTTTTACTCCAATCTAGGTTATCATCCTAACATTCTTCCTCGATTTCCCATAGATACGCCCTTGCCGGCAGTGGCTGAAAGAATCACTTCTTTACAAAAGAATATGGATCTTCTAAAGGAAAATCTAGAATTGGATCAGGAAAGGTACAAGAAAGCAGCAGATAAATTTCGTAAACCTGCACCAGCTTTCAAGGTAGGAGATTTGGTCTGGCTGTCATCCAGAAATCTTAAATTAAAGATTCCATCGTCTAAATTGGGACATAAGTACATTGGACCTTATAAGATCAATAAGATTATAAGTGCTGTTGCTTGTCGTCTTCAACTGCCCAGAACTATGAGAATCCACCCTGTCTTTCATGTATCCCTACTAAAGGCTGCAACACCCAATACGTTTCCTGGACGTTCTTCTCCTTGCCCTGACCCAGTGCTGGTCGATGGTCAGGAAGAATTTATGGTGGAAAGGATTCTAGATTCCAGGTTGTACAGAAATCAGTTGCAATATTTGATTAAATGGCAGGGCTACCCAGTGGAGGACAACTCATGGGAACCAGTCAATAATGTAAATGCTCCTCGCCTGCTCCGCCATTTTCATCAGAGGTACCCTGACAAGCCTGGTCTGAGGTCATCCGGAGGTTGTCCCTAAGGGGGGAGTAATGTAAGGTTCTTTGTCTCTGTTGACATGTTCCTTGAAACTCAGTTTTCCGTCGGCCATTTTGCTTTCTGTCTTTCTGCAGCTCTTGCCCTCAGTTAATATGGAGTTTCCAGTTTTCATGTTCCCGCCCTGATTCTTCCCTCTTGCTTCTTAAGCAGCCTCAGCTGAACAATCAGTGCTCCTGAATTAAGCCTCAGTCAGTCTGTGACCTGACTCCTGGAAGCCTTGGACTTGTACTCCAGCTATTCCCTACTGAGGAACCTTGGAACACTTTTGGACTCTGGAAACCTGCTGTTTGGTGAATCCATGTTTGCAGAGGAATTACGGTACAGAGAAGAGATCCTGAACCTGCTTTGGAGATTTATTGTAGTGCTTGAAGTTACTCTGACCTGCTGTGTCTCCTGTCGCTGTTCCTGCAAACTGTGTGAACTTTTCAGCATGCTTGTATGAAGTAATACAAGTCATTTCATTTCAACCTATGTCTCCTGTGTTTCCTCGCACCCAAGCACAAGACGCTATAGGAACTGTACACTATACATGACACGGATATTGATATTTCACAGTGATCTTGTTCAAGAGACGATAATCAATTCACGGCCTTAAGGAACCATCCTTTTTGGCCACAAAGAAAAAACCGGCACCCAAGGGTGAAGAGGATGGTCTGATATGACCCTTCTCCAATGACTCCTTGATATAAGACCGCATAGCGTCATGTTCAGGTACAGACAAGTTAAAAAGGCGACCTTTAGGGAATTTACTACCAGGCACTAATTCAATAGCGCAGTCATACCTCCTATGGGGGGGCAAGGATGCAGATTTAGTTTCGCTAAACACATCAGAAAAATCAGTCAAAAAGTCAGGAACTTCCTGAGACTGGGGAGAGGCAGAAAAAACAGGAGTGTTGGCATTAACACATTGGCAGCCGCAACTGGTCACAGACACAGATCTCCAATCCAAAACAGGATTATGAGACTGTAACCAAGGGAAACCTAGTACAATAATGTCATGCAGATTATACAGTACCACAAATTTGCAACTCTCCTGATGATCAGGTTCAACCCTCATTATCACCTGAGTAGAAAACTGGGGTTTATTCTCAGACAAAGGGGTAGAATCAATCCCCAGTAGGGGAATAGACTACCGTAGGGGTATCAAGGGAAACCCACAACGTTTGGCAAAATCAAAATCCATCAGGTTAATAGCTGCTCCCAAATCAACAAAAGCCTGAGCAGAAAATGTGGACAGGGAGCAAATCAGGGTAACAGTCAACAGAAATTTAGTCTGAACACTACCCAAGACAACTGAGCGTGCAAAACTTCTTCCCCACTTAGGGCAGACAGAAATAGCATGAGAGGCATCACCACAATAGAAACATAACCCATTGCGTTTTCGAAACTCATGACGCTGTGCCCCAGAAGCCACTCTATCATACTGCATGGGTTCAGAAGCTGGCTCACAAGGCAACACTATTCCACGCATACCTCAACGCTCACGCAAATGTCTGTCAATTTGAATCGCTAATGACATAGAATCATTGAGACCAGAGGGAGCAGGGAAACCCACCATAACATCTTTTACACTCTGACAGCCCCTTCCGAAAAAGGGCTGCCAAAGCATCATCATTCCATTTGGTTAGAACTGCCCATTTTCGGAATTTCTGACAGTATAACTCAGCGTCCTCAAGCCCCTGATTTAATGCCAACAAGGTTCTCTCAGCTTGATCAGTGACATTAGGCTCATCGTACAATAACCCCAGAGCCAGAAAAAATGCATCAACATCACTCAAAAAAGGGTCCCCAGGTGTCAGGGAAAAAGCCCAATCCTGAGGATAGCGACGCAGGAGAGAGATGACAATTTGAACCTGCTGTGCTGCGTTCCCTGAGGACTTAGGTTTTAAGGCAAAAAACAACTTACAGTTATTTTTGAAATTCAGAAATTTGGCCCGATCTCCCAAAAACAAATCTGGCATGGGAATCCTAGGTTCCACAACCGACAACCCAGCAAGATAGACAGCAATACTCCGAACCTCAGTGGCAAGCTGATCAACACGGCCAGACAGCTGTGCAAGCTCCATTGAGAGAAAAAAAAATCCTCCTCAGCACCCAGAGAAAAAGAGGGAAAAAATGCAAGAAACCGAAAAAAAAAATAAAATCTCTGACAACTCTGACAACTTTTTTCTTTCCACACTATTTTTCCCTTCTGTGAGTACCATACAATTTTCAGTTTGGCCGGTGATACTGTTATGTTTTGGTAGCTGAGGAGAGCAGGCAAAAACGGCAATATGCCAGAGAGGTTGGAATCTATTGGATTGCAGTACCCTGACTAACCACCACAACTAAAGACAGCCGTGGAGCGTTCCTACGTTGGTCCTAGACGCCTCGTCACAGCCTGAGAGATAAACTACACCTAAAGATAGAAAGAGGAAAGCTATCTGCCCCGGAGCAGATCCCCAAAGAACATAGGAAGCCCCCAAACATGTAATGGCGGTTAGACAAGAGGAAATACAGACACAGACAGAAAATAGTATGAGCAAACGCTGGGGCCCAATCTGCCTAGACAGAAAAGGATAGAAAGGATACTCACTGCAATCCAAAAAAACCCCTAAAAAATGCCAACGCTACTGATTGCAAAAACACCTGAGATCACACGACCTCTACCACCTAAATCAGTTCTCTGGTGTAACAAAACTAAGCCGCAGCCACTGAAAAAACTGGAAAAGGCAAATGAACAAATAACAGTGGCTCCAGCGTAACTGAGAGGAGCCCAAGCCCCCCGGGGGGGAACCTGGCTAATCTCACAGAAATGCAGAGAAATGTTATGATTTGGTAGCTGAGGAGAGCAGGCAAAAAAGGAAATACACCAGAGAGGTTGGAATCTATGGGATTGCAGTACCCTGACTAACCACCACAACTAAAGGCAGCCGTGGAGCGTACCTACGTTGGTCCTAGACGCCTCGTCACAGCCTGAGAAGCTAACTACACCTAAAGACAGTAAGAGGAAAACTATCTGCCCCGGAGCAGATCCCCAAAGAACATAGAAAGCCCCCAAACATGTAATGGCGGTTAGACAAGAGGAAATACACAGACACAGACAGAAAATAGTATGAGCAAACGTTGGGGCCCAAACTTCCTAAATAGAAAAGGATAGGAAGGACACTTACTGCAATCCCAAAAATCCCTGAAAAGTACCAACACTACTAATTACAAAAACACCTGAGATCACACGACCTCTACCACCTAAATTAGTTCTCTGGTGCAACAAAACTAAACAGCAGCAACTGATAAAACTGGAAAAGGCAAATAAACAAACAACAGTGGCTGAACTAAACTGAGAGGAGCACAAGCACCCCGGAGGGGACCCGGGAGGCCCCCACAGAAGTGCAGGACAAAATGCAAAAAGCAAGCACAAAAAACTAAAAGAAGAAAATGTCTTATCTGTTAGCAGAAGATGCAGGCACGAAACAGCAAGCTACAAAGTGAACAGGAATCAAAGATGAGACCAGAACAATTGATCACCGGCAACCCTGATGGGAGGGAACCTCCCTTATACAAGACCAGTCAGCAACACCTGATCGCCAATCTTCACAATCTTCATTGCATAGTTCAGTACTGTTTGTAACCACCAGAGGGAGCTTCTGCTCAGAATTCATTTCTAGCACATTCACAACAGTAGCCCCCCTTGAGG